>JANBVO010000002.1:1522585-2122585 GCA_030052745.1 Pleurostoma richardsiae
GTCTACAGCCGCCACTCAGAGCTCGAGTGCTGCGGCGTTGACTCATGGGCCCGTAGCCGCCCCTGGACTCGTAACCTTGTTCTTGGCGATGTTTATGTTGCTTTGAATGGTGACAGCACCGTAATTTATAACATGAGAGAAGCAAGGCCAAGTTCAGATTGAAGTTGAATTAGTCTCGTGACGTTGAATCCCTGAGCTCTGGACAGGCGAGCGTGAAATGGATATCTCAAAGCAAAACTCCTCTCCAATGCAGGTGTGCTTTCATAGCTCATATGCCATCTATACGGTTTCTCTAGTAGCCAATGCAATGCAGGAGACTGAACGAACCCCTATATCCACACAAGCCCAACCACAAAGGCCACAACCCAAGGCAATACAGCTCCCAGAGCCAGGCCGCCGACCCTTTTATTCGCCCCGCTGGCGCCCGGAAGCTCCTTCTGCACCGTCGCCGTAGCGCTCGCCGTGACGATCGTGCAGCTCGCCGTCCCGCAGCTGTACCCACTTGGGCAGCAGCCCGCGACCGGTCCCGCCGCCGACGGGCACAAGAACCAGCCCCCGGCGCACGTCGCGGAGGAGGTCGATGGGACAGCGGTGGCAGGCACCACCACAGTGACGCCGTCGCCGGACACGATGGTGGTAGAGGACACGGCGGGGCAGGAGGTCGTGGAGCAGTCGCGCCCCGTCTGGCAGCATCCGCCCCCGGCGGAGGCGAGGCAGGCGTAGTAGCCGGTCGGGCAGTAACCGGAGGAGGAAGAGGTGGCGGAGCTTGTGGATGCCGGGGAGGTGGTGGCAGCAGATGAGGTGCCGGTGGGCCGGACGGGGGCGCCGGGTCCGGTGGTGGTTGAAGAGGTCTGGCTAACGGTGACGACCTGCGTAGTGGTGCTTGTTGCGACGCTCTGAGATGGGCTCTGAGTTACCGTTACGGTGACGATGACCAGTGACGGCGAGCCGGAAGCTAGTGTCGTCGTGGAAGTGATTGTAGACGTCATGACCGTTCCTGAACTTTGGCTCCGGACGCCTGCCGAGGAATGTTCGTCAGCAACTCGCTTTGGAACGTCAGGGGCTAGTCTGAGATTGAGACTCACATCCTACACCCTCGCACACATACCCGTCAATGCAACAACCGCCTCCCATATCTGACGGGCATCCCTCCTGGTCGCCGGTGCACTCTATCGAGCCGCTGCACGACACGCCCGACGGGCAGCACCCCACCGGACCTAAGCCGGTGTCCTCTATCTCCACGCACGTCAGCCCCGTCTGGCAGCAGCTATATGGGTACCCGATCCCGGAGCAATCGGCCGTCCCGGTCGGACAGGCGAAATCCCGCCTCTCCAGCCGCGCCACCGCGTCCGCCGCCCGCCGGAAGGCGTCCCACCCGGCCATGAACCCGCGGTATTGCCTCCCGCGCGGCTCCGAGTGCGGCGCCAGTGGCGCCCGGTAGGCTATGGCAGCCGAGGCATTTGCGGCGAGGAGCGACTCTTCCTCGGCGCTCAGGAGGCCGTCGGCGGGCATGGCGGGCAGCGCCGCGGCGCGGGCGGCGAGGGCGGCCTGCGGAGACGGCGCCTCGGGGTACTCGGAGAAGGCGCAGTACTCGTGGAGGAACTTCTCGCCGCTATCGAGGCCCATCTTGCGGATCGCGGTCGGGAGGCGCTGTGCCGGCGCATCTTGGGCTTCGATCTGGGCTGTGAGGAGCAGCAGTAGCGACGAGGGAAGGCTGAGGACCGCAGGAAGGAGTCGCATCTCGAATTAGCGGTGCCGACAGCTGGGGTAGCTTTGAGCTTGTTTGTAGAGCCTTTTCGTTAGACACCAAGCTGAACTGGTCTAATCGGGATAAAGAGGTTTAGGTAAAGGATGGCCTCGTTCCTCGACGTATGCGGAAGCTTTCTATGTGTTGCAAGCGATCGGTGACAAGTTGGTGGGCTGAAGTGCGGACTTTGATTATCGGGTGGCTGGGTAATAATCATCCATCGTACACCTTCGAGTGACGCTGTTCCCAGAAACTTGTGACAATCCCATCACACTTATCAATTGACAAGAATTGACAGTGGAGCTGATATTTTTTTAGCTATTCAGATTGTCAAAAGAGCCAGAGAGTATAAGAGTTGCTGATCGTGTCGTAGGAACTGGAGCTGCGTCAGCTGCGTGAGAAGCTGCAGGAATTTAGCTCTTGTAGCTGCAACGAGAGCTCCCCCATTGAACTCCATCTATCGATCATGCAGCAGGCTTCAAGTTGCAGTCTTCCCCACATCACAACTCTGATAATTCAGCGGATCGGATCTTTCGAATTATCGAAGTAATACATGGTATACTTAGGTATAGACGGGTATCTACAGGTTTTGTACACTAATTTAACACGGAGAAAAGGGTATCCTCCTCCTTGATCTTCTTCAACCGCACCTTCTCCTGACCTTTGAGGAATGCTGAACAGAGCAGCGACGTAGCAACACTGACATTCAAGCTGTCAACAATGCTCGCTGCGGCGTGGCCAGGGATGCTGACTTCACAATCAGCTTTGTCTCTGAGGACCTTCGAGAGACCCTCGCCCTCGCTTCCCACTAGCAGGATGCAGGGCTCCGTTGCAAGGGGATCGCTCTCCTCGAGTTCAACGGTGTCCATGTGTTGTCGGCGTCTGGACCGTGAGCTGGCCGGAACACCTGCATAAACCTTCCAGCCTGCCTCGCGGGACTGCACGAGAAAGCCGGCAGGAGACTCGACCGAGAAAAGTGTTATCGTCTCTGAGGCCCCGGATGATGCCTTCAGGGCCACGGGCGTCAAGGATGCCGAGTTCTTCTTCGATATGGCCACTGCACTCACACCCAGAAAGCTGGCTGTCCTGAGGATGGCTCCCACATTCCCCGGATCGAGCACTTGATCAAGCAAAAGCACAAACGGCTTGTGACTTCTAGGAGGGAGAGAGATGAAGTCGTCGGTGCCGTTGATCTGAGCCTCTTCCTGCGACTGATGTCCCAGGCTGACGTGGTAGCCGGGATTGCTTCCGGCATCTGAGACGACTCCGAGGCCGGTCACCGGCAGCTGAGGAACGGGAGAGGCCTCCAATATATAACCATTGTGAGGACGTCCTCCGCTCATCTTGTCCATCATCCGCAGGCCGCCTTCATCAATGTGATGGATGGGCACACCTGACCTTGCCGCGAGGCGCTCGATGGCCCGGTCCTGGGTGACATTTTGCCGATTCGCTCCGCTGTAGATGTACAGCTTATACGCCTTCCGACGATTCGCCCTCAGAGCCGCCTCGACAGTCGATGTTCCGTAGAGAAACTGGGATGCGGCGGTCGTATACGGTACTGAGACTGGTGTCTCGTCTTTCCAAGGCCTCCTTTCCCTCGGTGCGTCGTCCACGTTGTCGTTACGCTTTGATCTGTACCTGCCTGAAGTCTGGTCTTCCCTAGGCCCCCTTTTCCTCGGCGCCTCCTCCGCGTTGTCATTACGTCTGGTTCTGTACCTTTCTGGCACGTCGTCTCGCCGGGATCTCCTCTCCCTTGGTGCTTCGTCTAGGTCATCATCTCTCCTAGCTCCGTATCCGTTCGGGCGTTGTTGCTGCTGCACTTGCGATGCTATCCGAGGCTGCCTCGCCCTCCGCCCTCGCCCTGTTCCGCTCGCCGCGTTGACTCGCTCGGATATTCTCTCCTTCGGTTTCTTCCCTTCAAGTTCTTGTAATCGAGCCTCCAACTCGCCCTTCTTGAATTGATAGACAAGGCTCTTCTTCCCAAACCTATAGTCCTCGGAGTTGAACCGTGACATGCGTGTCACCGGCGCAAACTCATCTCTCGGATCCTCAGTGATATCCTTCTTCCCCTTCCGTATCCGAAACGTTGGTGCTGGAGTCGCGAGTTTTGCACGGCGCCGCTCAGCCGCCGTTAGAGGCTTCCGTGCTACCTTTCTATCATCTTGGATAGTGGACTTGATCGTTGGTTTGTAGCCTTGGTATCCTGCCTTCTCCGACCGGCGCAAACCTCGATGGATGGCGGAAAGTGAGGAGTGCCTCTGGGGCACCAGGGACAAGGTTAAAAGAGGCGAAACAGGTGCGACATGCTTATGCAGCCTTCCAAAGGATAAGAGAGAGACAGAGTTCATCGCATGTTCTCTAAGCCGGCACGTCTTCCTTCACAATTCCTGCCGCTTGATCGTTTCCATCAGTGCTACAGGAGGTGATAACTCTTTTATCTTGGTTAGCAAATGCCATTTCTTGGTAGGTAAATTTTCAGCAGGCGATGTCCTTATCGCTTATCAGATTAACTATCGCTTATCGATATGGTCGCGCCGCAAAAAAAGTGGCTCACTCACTTCGGTCGGACGTCGACGCGTGCCGTCTTCACAGCGCGTTGCCATCTAAAGTTAATCGTCACAGCAAGGCCTGTCGCCGCACACCACGCATAAGCGTAAATTTTCTCTCTGAAGTCTGCTCGGAAGAGGTATGCGACCCGACTTTGAGACCTTGGGGCTCTTCAATTTGGCTGGTGCTGACCTCATCGAGCATAGAGCCCGAATCGCTCGAATGCGCTGTACATGCAGATCACGGTGACCCCTCCAGCCATTGAAGGCCGGCCATGACGGAAACTCACGGCAGCTCCGACGAAGATGCAGTCGCATTGCCGCAAAGCGTCGACTTTGACCTCTCCCTGGCCGACGACTCCACCGATCCTGGCGAACACCGGCGCATGGAAGAAGCCCCTGGCCTCGAACCCAAGGCGCCTCCTCAGATAGTTTCAGATGTCGACGGTAGCCCGGTCAAGAATGGCAAGCAATTGGAAACTTGTAAGCTGGCGAATGGCACCTTAGACAAATCTGTGGCCGGCTTGAAATCGAAACGGCAGTTCGATGTGGTCTTCAAGACTCTCCCGGCTGCTGTGCGCGCCGAGTATGTGCCAGTGCCACCAGCAGATGACGAAGTATCACGGGTCATTGAGAGGATATCTTCGCTGCCAGGAGAGTCATGGTGGAAGGTCGAGTTTGAGAACGGGAAAATTGATGAGGTGAGTTATCGACCGGCTGAGAGAGAGATGCCTGAACCTTCACGACGGCCTGATACCGTCTTGCTGTCTACCCAATTCGTCTCTGTCATCGTTTTAGAGCTAGCAATTCACTACACTTCTCTCTCACCTAACCGCCTCTACACAACTCACCTCCACTCACTTCCACTCACCTTTGTCTCCCTTTCTTCCTGTCGTCTACCTCACTTTCTCGGCGTCCTTCATTTCCTCCAGTCGACAAACCCTCCACTCCCTTCTCGAGAACCGCCAGAAGCCTCAGAGCCTCCGGAAGTCCTCATCTACATCCAGCCAGCCGGAGATCCTTCCACCTCTTCTTTCGCAAGACTTTGCGAATTCATCCGGTATAAACTCACCGTCCTTGAGCGAGGACGACCATAAAGTTCGTTTCTTCCCTCACTTTTCCCATTCCATCTCGTGAAGATCGTCACCTACATACTGCCCATCGAATATCCTCCCCTTCTTTTGGCTTTCGCAGAACCTTTGCGAAATCGTCCGTTATCACCTCATCATCCTCTGGCGAGGGCGACCCTTCAGTTCGTCTCTTTCCTCATTTGTCTCCTTTAATATCACGAATATCCTTATCCAGGTACTGTTAACTGGATATCCTTCCCCTTTTGTTTTGCACAGTACCTGTACGAAATCGTCCAATATCACCTCGTCGCCCTTAAGCAAAGGCGACTTCAGTTCGTCTCTTCCTCATATGACTTCCATTCATTTCTTGAGAAATCGTGCTTCCCTTCCCCTTCCCCTTTCTACGCCGAACATACCCTTTTCCCAGTAGATCACCTCGGTTTAAACGGTACTCACACGAACGCCTTGAATCTTTCCCGAAATCCCTTCGTCGTTGCCCCTCTGATCATCATTATCCTCACTTTCAAAAACCCCCACGTGAAGAAATCAGCGTCCTGGGATTCTCTTCATTCAAGCGCCCATGGTCTAGGAAATATCCGAGTATACCATCAAAGCGCTGACTCTTATGCTTAGATCACATTTGACGATCTCATCAACTCCCCCAACGGTCAAGCAGCCTTCAATCGGTTCAGTAGAGGCATGGATTTCGATCTCGATGACGAAGATGCTGCGCTGCGCTTTGACAACAAGCCTCGAAAGCGTAAAGCGGGCAAAGATCCAGACTATTCGGCCTCCGGTGTGGAGAACGATGATGCTGTTGAGGAAGACGTGAACGAAGACACGGACGAAGATGACGTCCTATCTCACCGCAAGCGCCGGCGACGACAGCAGCCAGCAGCCTCAAGTATCTTTGGTCGCACGAGGTCAAGCTCTAGGAAGGTCTCAGTCGATCAGGATAATGAGAGCGAGTCCACTCGTGAGCTACGGGACAACCCCCAGCGCCGCAAACTCAGAGCCCGGAAGAATCCAACTCCTGCCCAGAGCGGAAATTCGTTTGACGATGACGCCGATGAATTGAGCCATGACTTCGGGAAAGGCGGCCCCAGCAGCGACGACGACCTTTTCTTCGTCACGTCAGATCTAGGCCCCGGAAAAAAGAGGAAGCGGAGGAAGAAGTTATCAAAGGCAAGACACCTCAGTGATCACAGTCTACGGGGATCCTCCATTGAGTTTGAACCGGTCCGAAGGTCTGGAAGATCCAACAAGAACACAAGAAACATGAAGGATCCAGTGGTGGACGAAGAGATGTATGCCGAAGACGATAAACTGGTTGGGGCGCCGAAGGTCGCCAGCGTGAGAGAGATCTTCCTGCCCGTGGAGGACAACGATTTCAAGGCAGCGCACGCTCAACAGTGTGACACTTGTGGACAAGTCGCGTCTGCGGCAAACAAGGGACAGTTCATCTACTGCCAAGGCTGTTCCTATGCATACCACAAAGTCTGCCTCGGCTACCGCAGCACTCGGGATCACGCCGTAACTAAGATCGGCCCAGACAGCTTTGTCTTGCAGTGCCGGTATTGTATTGGCGTCCCGAGGCAGAAGGACTCAAAGGCCCCGGATCATGCCATGTGCCAGGCTTGCAAGGCAGACGGCCCTGCATGCGCCGCCTTCTCTCCCAAGAGAACAGCCAAGCAAGAAGAGAAGCTGCGCGCTGAGAACGGCGGAACAGATCCCATCACCCCAGTGCTACCGAGTCTCATCAACAACGCGAAAAATGTCTTGTTCAGATGCGCTTCCTGTCGCCGAGCATACCATTTCGAGCATCTTCCTTCCACAGCCGAGAAAGGCACCGTCAAATCCGATGATGTCCATGCTGAACGGCTTGCCAACTATTCCATCAACTGGAAGTGCAGCGACTGTGCTACGATGCCGCACAAGGTTCAGACTCTGGTGGCATGGAGGCCTGTCGACCCTGACAAATATAGACCCAAAGACACGACGCTTGATGTCAATGAGGATGCGAAGGAGTATCTCATCAAGTGGGAGACCCAGTCTTACGCTCACTGCACATGGAAGCCGGGAGCATGGGTCTACGGCGTAACAAATGCGATAATGCGTAGTGCCTTTCCAAAGCGCAACGAGGGTCAAAATCTCATGCCCAAGTGGAACGAAAAGGAAGCCATTCCCGAGGAATACCTCCTGGCCGATGTCATTCTTGCCGTCAAATTCAAAGGCCATGTGCGCCACTCATCAAGAGAAGCAGACCTGGCCAACGTCCATAAGATCGACAAAGCCAAGATCAAGTACCAAGGCCTCGGCTATGACGAAGTCGTGTGGGATTGCCCACCACCTCAGGATTCAGGTTCTTTCTGGGAAGCCTTTTACTCGGCCTATGCCGAATACTTGAATGGCAGGCATTTCAAGATAGAGCCCAGCTACAAGATCAAGGAGCGTCTGCAGGAATACCGATCTCAGGACTTCTCGGAACATCAGTTCAAGAAGGGAGAACAACCCGCGTCACTGCAGGGTCAGTTGATGGATTACCAGAGACAGGGTCTAAACTGGCTCCTGTACAATTTTCACGATCAACGCAACGTCGTCTTGGCTGATGAGATGGGACTTGGCAAGACGATTCAAATCATCGCCCTCCTTGCGACGCTGGCACTGGAGAAACCAAAGTGTTGGCCGTTCCTGGTCGTGGTCCCTAATTCGACCTGTCCCAACTGGCGCCGCGAAATCAAGAAGTGGGCGCCGGAGCTTCGCGTGGTCACTTATCATGGTGGAAAGGCACCTCAACAGCTCGCATATCAATATGAGCTCTTCCCGGACGGCTCCAAGGAAATGAGAGCACATGTCGTGGTGATGTCGTATGACTCTGCCCAAGATGACCACACAAGATCCCTGTTCAAGAACGTTCATTGGACCGGCCTCGTCGTGGACGAAGGTCAGCGACTCAAGAACGACCAGAATCTGCTGTACGGAGCTCTCCGTGCTATGAAGATACCTTTCAGGCTGCTGCTCACTGGTACGCCACTGCAGAACAACAAGAGAGAGTTGTTCAACCTCCTCCAGTTCATTGATAGCTCAAAGAATGCGGCTCAGCTCGATGAGGAATACCAGGAAATCACAGCAGAGAATCTTCCTAAGTTACACGAACTAATCCGACCACATTTCCTCAGGCGCACCAAAGCCGAGGTGCTCGGCTTTCTCCCGCCCATGGCGCAGATCATCGTACCAGTCACCATGTCTGTGGTGCAGGAGAAGCTCTGCAAGTCCATCATGGCGAAGAATCCCGACCTGATTCGCGCCATCTTCGCAAATGGAAAGATGAAGGCTAAGGAACGTGGGAGCCTCAACAACATTCTGATGCAACTCCGGAAATGCCTGTGTCATCCCTTCGTATACAGTGGTGCCATCGAAGATAAGTCTGTGGAACCGGAGAAGATGTACCGGAATCTCGTCGAGGCGTCGTCCAAGCTCGTCCTATTGGAGATAATGCTTCCTAAACTCAAGGAACAGGGCCACCGGGTGCTCCTGTTCAGCCAGTTTTTGGATGAATTGGACATCATCGAGGATTTCATGACCGGTCTTGGGTTCCGATATGGACGCCTGGACGGAAACATGAGCAGTCTGGAGAAACAGAAGCGGATTGATGCTTTCAATGACCCCAACTCTGAGTTGTTCGCATTCCTCCTCTCTACTCGCGCCGGTGGTGTAGGCATCAACCTCGCAACCGCTGACACCGTCATCATCCTCGATCCCGACTTCAACCCGCATCAGGACATCCAGGCATTGTCCCGCGCGCACCGCATCGGACAGAAGAACAAGGTCTTGTGCTTTCAGCTAATGACCAAGAACAGCGTGGAGGAGAAGATCATGCAGATCGGGCGCAAGAAGATGGCCCTAGACCATGCCCTCATTGAGAGTATGGATGCCGAGGATGAGGCTGGCAATGATCTCGAGTCAATTCTGAAGCACGGAGCTGAAGCCCTTTTCAGCGACGACCAGAAAGATGTCATCAAATATGACTCCGCATCGGTTGATAGGCTGCTTGATAGGACACAGATCGAGTCCACCAAGGTCGGCAGCGACAAATCTGCCGAGTCTCAGTTTTCACTGGCTCGTGTATGGGCTAATGATAAGGGAACACTTGCTGACGACCTCGAGGTGGCTGTCGAGCCAGACTCCATGGATTCGAATGTTTGGGAGAACATTCTTAAGGAACGCGAGGAGGAGGCGCGGCGGCAGGCTGAAATGAACAAAGAGGTGCTGGGACGGGGCGGTCGTAGACGCCAGGCAAGCGGTCCCAGAATCGACGGTCATATCGAATACTAACTGAGACGCAGGCGGTCCATTACAATACCAAGACCAACTACGGCCTTGACGAGGGCGCGGACGGTCGACAGGACAGTGATTCGGAAATGGATGGCGACTTTGTTAATAACGGTCCTGAATCCGACGAGGAAAGCGACGGTGGTGAGGCTGGAGCTGAACCTGAGTCCGGCATCGATAAGGGGAGCGCACCCCATGGTGCTGGTCCGCGCAAGTCACAGGACAAGAAGCCAAAAGGTAAGATGTCAACGGTCCCAGACCCCCAAGCACGTCGTTCAGAGCATTACTATCAAACAGTATAAAGACAACAACTGACGTGGAGCCTTACTCAGTCAAAGCCTCGAAAAGCCAACCCGAAGACCGCGCAGGCCAACAGCACAAGGGTCCCGCCCAGACCCCAGGAGTCTCCATCAAAGCCAGGAGTTCCCCGGCAAGCCAATCCAAGCATCCATCCGCCCAAGCCAAGAACAACACAGCGCCCCTGCCGCCCAGTATCCCTAGCAGAGGCCCTCTGCGGAAAGTAGAAGTCAGCATCCCCCGGATAGGACCTCCGTTGCCGCGGGGTCCCGTCGCCTCCCCAGCAATCCAGGGTCAAGTGATGCCTCCCAATCCCACCCCAAGCCAGCCAGTGCCAGGCGGAACGTGGCTGCAACGCCCTTCGGCCGTCGGCCTAGGGCAGCCTTTGAACAACCTTCTAGGAACCCCTCTGGGTGCTCCCATGGGTTATAACCCGTTATATCAGACATTCCAGAACAATTTGCCGGCGGCATCAGGGCTCACAGCGAATAACCCCCCAGGATACACTGCGGCGAATGGACAGCAGGTGTCTTCATTGGCGGCACCATGGAATACGTTCGCAGCATTCCCCTTCTCATTCTCATTCCCATTCTCGACTGGGATCCAGCCAGCGTCACCAGCGCAGCCGGCTCAGGTGCCGTCGGGACAGGTATTGTTGGGACAGGCATCACTGGGACAGGCACACGCAGGACAGACACACGCAGGACAGGCGCAACCGGGACAGGCACAGCCGTCCCACTCGAAGGCGGTCCCCCAGTGTCAGTATTGTGGCCTGAACCATTCAACCCCAGATCAGTGCCCTCGGTTCATGTCCGAGGCCGAGATACGAGTCAGGCTCGACGATATTGAGAGAGGCGAGTTAAACGACACGACTCGGAAGGTCCGTGATTACCTCAAAGCTCAGTTACAGCGCATTCGAGGTTCATCCAAGTGAAGCCGCAGCAGCAGCAGCAGCATGCCTAGCCAAAGAGACTAAACAGAGAGAAAAGGAGTACCGCCGAACGCTCCTACAGTTGAGGAGCCATGTTGCTACAGGCGGACAAGGCTACAGGCCTACTTACAGAGACAAAAGCGTCTCTCGCGCCTCGCATTGCTTTGAGGAAGATGATTGCTCGTCTCTGCGGTTAAGGCTTTCGCGAAAGATCGCGTGATTGACTTGTAGTATAAGACTTCTCGATAGAGAGACAAACAGCCGCCGTAGAGACAGATGATGCCAATGAATGAATCCAGTCAGATCACTGCCTACTCCTGTCTGGAGCCGTGATGTGCATCTGAAGATGCTTCCTTTTCGCCTGCCTTGTCCGACATACTGGCATCTTCCTTCTGTTTGTCACGTGTGGAAGCACAAACTGGGCCTGCAGGTAACCGATCGATGCATAGAACCTTATTTGAGGCCAGAGTCGTTTGCTTCAGGGCCTTGGGTGCCTGGTGGAATAGTAGGGATAAAGGGGGCCTGAATCTTCGCGAAGGTGCTCCTCCACGTCTGGGCTTCTGCTGTTTCGCCTGTCCCTCATCTACCGCGCCGGTCTGAGAGAGGCTGCCGACCTTTGTCCCTCTCCTCTGCGCCGTGTTGACGATCAAGGTTGACCGCAGTATAAATAGCACGTTGCCAACGCCCGTTTGCATCTCGCCTAGCCATTCATTCGCAGGGCCCAAAAGGGGAGCTCTTCTTTTTTTCACTTCCTTCTCCAGTCATGGACCCTTTCTCGCTCAGATCCCCCATGTCTTCTCCGGACATCTCGTACTCCTCTGGGGCATCCGTCACCTCTACGCGAGACACCTCTCCTGACTCACCTCACGGCGCCCGCGACGCGACGACCCTAGCCACAAGGCTGGATCTCTACAAGCTCACCGACCCTGTTGACATGGACCGGAACCCGTTCCACACGGCAAATGAGAGACGAGAGCGGACCAGACTCACCTTAGACCCCCAGCAGCGCAGCCAGCAGGCAAACTTGGGACGAGGCCTTCCCACACCCAATCCTCTACCACCCCGCAGCATCGCTTCCACCAACTGGCGAGCTGCTCCCTCCCCGAGCATCATGGACAATAACATCGTCTCTGCATCTTCCCCGAGTGACGCACAATTCACTGCGTTTGGTCCTCTTTCCACTTCGAATTCTACCACTTACAACAACATCCTCGGTCTCCAGCGAGAGGCGCACAACATGGCCGACATTCACATTACAGACCACCAGATGGATGAGGTATACTCCTACTGCGTCGCTCGCGAGGACGGTCAGTTCACGCGCCTCGTCCCTGTGGACATGCTGCCTAGAATCTCGGGTATCCCACCTCGCTCGCCCGATGCCGACGGCATGATCGTACTGCCCACGCCTCGAAAGGTGGCTCCGCACGGGCAGCCGAGTTACTCACAGTCGCTTCAGTTGGCTACCATGACTGTGAGTTTGCTCCCGAGGTGATAAAGCCTCGAGCCACTGCTGACGACGTGTGTCAAAGCCACCTGCTAGTCCCGTTGGAGGATCGTCAACTGATATTCAGGTGAGATAACCAACCTTTCTGCCCCTTCAGCGAATGCTCACTTTCTGACACAAACCCTTCCACCTCGGAAACAGTCTCGCATCGACAGCATCATTGCAGCTTCGCCAGCCCCGCCGGCCGCCGCCCAGAACAGCAACAAGAGAACCAAGATCTACTGTGACAAGTGGATCCACGACGGCACCTGCGCGTTCACACAGCAGGGTTGCAAGTACAAGCACGAGATGCCCACCGACAAAGAGACCCAGGAGAAGCTGGGCCTCTTCCACGGCTTCCCGGCCTGGTGGAAGAAGTTGCAGATCGAGCAGCAGCGGCCGATAGCGCCGAGCAGCAACAGCCCTCTCCCACTGGACACAAGCACGAGAATCGGGCACGCACCACCCCACCAGCGCCCATCGCCGACTCACCAGGCTGCCCAGGCGCTCCGTCAGCCTGAGCGCCCGCAGGAGCATCACCACCCAGAGGGCCATGGTCCTGTCCCGTTTCTCAGCCCTCGGGGCGGATTTAGTCGCGGTCCTCGCCACTACCAGGGCCGTCTGCGTAAGTTCAGAATCTCTTGACATATTGTGACCTTTTCCAGGCCTGCCCATTGGACTAACGTGGTTGTGATCAGCCAACAACTCTTTCCAGACGTCCCCGTTTGGCCCGATTGCTCCGCCATCCAAGGCGGACGCGGAGGCAAGGACGGAGTTGGCACAGCTACAGCCTTCTGGTGCGAACCCTCTTCGGCCTCCAACCAAGACCCCGACTTCCAACCTCTACTTGATGCTTGAGACGCTTGACTCGACTGAGACGAGAGTTTTAGATGATGAGGCGGACGAGGAGACGACGCATAACTGAGCCCGCAGTGACTGGAGCTCTGGCAGCGATTGCCAGCCCCTGCGGACCCGGATGATCTACGAGAAAGCCGGTCTGGGGGGATATTCAATGATTCGATGAGGTGACAAGGTGAACCGGTAGTCGTTGTGGAGGATCACCTCTGGCTTTCTAAGGAAAGGGTTTGAAAACATTGCTTCTTCTCGTTTTGAGAACAGGGGGACAGGAGAACACATTGCGACGTGTAGTATAGAGCAAGGAAAGAAGATCAACCAGCAATGGGACAATTGGACGATGATTTACGATGCAGAGATTGCAGGGACGGAGAAGAAAGGCGAAAACAAGGATCAGAAACAAGAAGAAGCTGTCTTGTACTCATAGAAGAGCATCGTATCGGTAGTCACTGCAGACACCACAACGACTTCTTTCTCCTAGACCGAACAATCCCGATGCCGGCGATCCTGATTCAGCTCAAGGAGGTAGAACTTACCACATCGTCTCACTGTCACAGGCGGATGGCGAGATTGACAGGTGTTGACTGTGGAGATCCATCGTTGTCATCCATAACATAGCAGACAAGGGAAAACTCCTTGTAGGGAGTAGGAGGTCCGACGGTATAAGGATTATCTGTGATGTTGACGCTCTGAGGATAGATGACTCGATAGCCCAGACTCTGGCTACACGACCTCAAGCACTATCTCCAGGGGAAAAGGCCGTTGTCTGGAAGCGCTAGGGGTATTTCCTTCCAGCCAATTTCCATGACCATATTAGTGGCTGACCAAGATAGGCTCTGAGATTTGGTAAACCTTCTCTTCGCCACCAGAACTATCAGAGGGAGGAAGTTAGACACGGATCCAATAGCGGACATCGAGGAAGGAAAGGATCAAGTAGACCGGATGGTGGGAAACAATAGACTTCGGCCCCAAACTTCCCGCTCCAATTGGTACTTCGAGGCAAGGATAGAGCAACTAATCTTCTGTGATCAATACAACGAAGCGGTTGGTCTTGAGTAGATGGGTTTCTCGGCTCCAGTGCTAGGCTTTCCGGGTTTTAGTTAAACCTGCCCACCAGAACCGTTTCCATATCATCACATTGACGGTATGTATGTTCAAATTGCTGTGTGTTCTGCGAGTGGGTGCGTCATGATCGATTTACTACAGCTCCCTTCATCCACGCTGCATCTCGTCGTAAAAGGGGCTGCTGCCCCTTGCTCACCTGCCCCTTGCTCTCCTGCCTTGCCCCACTTAACTTACAGCCACGGGCTGGCTAAACCTCGGCGTGTTTCTCACCTTGGATTCACCTCACGCTTACCTTGGTACCTTAGCTGTACCTCGCCTCAAGGACCGTTTGCTGCCTCATGGCGGGGAAACCTTGCCAGAATATTAACGGCAGCTTCAAGCTGGTCCCCCCAACAACTATTTTCCTTCACTGACGAAATAGCTAAATCGATCCACTCGCAAACGAACCCAGAAGAAGCTCAGCCGAATCTCACCACTCACGTGCCGCACGAGCGAAGCTCCTTCGCGCAAGTTGTGGAGGGGCAGTCTCGCGAGCCTAGCTTCCTATCCCCGTAGGCCCGAGGCCCTTCAGTGACACGAGAGCAGCGAACACCGGGACCCGTACCATATTCTTAGTAGGATATTGGGTCGAACAGACCTTCTTGGCGCCCAGATGGCTCCGGACAGTATGGATCATCTCGCATCCTTCCTGCTGTCCTTTCCGCCAGCGGACGGCCCCAGAAGCGACTATGACTACGACTTTTTGGCACGGGAGCACGTCAAGAAGGCCACGAAGGCGATCCAGGACCAGATATCTGCCATATCTGATAGGGCCACCCAGTTCTTGAACGTGAGTCTAGAGGGCAGAGCTCCAAGGATGACCCGGCTAATGCTGACCTGCAACAGCTACTGGACCCTTCGACGAACTCAATATCCTACGTCCTGCTGGTCGAGGCTCTCATGGGCCCAGTCTTTGATGGCAAGTCAACGATAACATCCGATGACCTCGTCGACCGAATCCTCGCTTTCCTCCTCCTCTTCGACGCGCAGCAGATGCGCTATGCAGGCAGCTCCTTAACAAACGTCCTGAATCGAGCTATCACGGCGTCGATATTTCCGGTGAGACAGAGGCTGTCCGTGGTAGTGGGAATATATATATGCTGACAGCCTGCTTCTAGGATGATACTCTAGTCGATCTGCTGGCAGATGTCATCCTGAGGATCGATCCATCGGGGACCATGCTCACCAGCCATCATCTCAGCCTGGCAACAGTCGCATATCGGTCGGCTTACGTCGGAAAAGCGTTGGACGTCATCAACCGACCAATAATCTACTTTCCCGGAATGGTGGGAAAGCGCGAGCAGAAGCTCCTGTCTGACATGAGCCTACCGCCACCCTCCTATATCTCGAAAGACACGGGCCTTACGGCATCACTGAAACCGGATCAGGTCTTAGAATACGACTTCCTCTGCGGCTCGATCTACTGCTCATCACGACAATGGGAAAACGCCTACAAAGTCTTTGAGCGAATGGTGTCCTACCCGTCGCGCGACGGCGGCGTCAGCAAGATAATGGCCGAGGCGTACAAGAAGTGGATACTGGTCGGCCTGCTGCTCAACGGCCGGACACCGACGCTGCCGTCGTACACCGCGGCGTCCGCAAGGAAGTCCTACGAGGTCGTCGGGAAACCGTATGCCTCCCTCGCGGCGCACTTCGAGTCTCTCGACGCCGTGGCGCTCAAGCAGGAAGCCGAGGCGCAGCACAGCCTGTGGCAGGACGAGAGGAACCTGGGCCTAGTGCTGGAGGTCCTCGGCGCCCACCAAAAGTGGCAGATCATCAGCCTGCGCGACGTCTACGCCAAGGTCTCCCTCGCAGACCTCCGGGAGCGCACGTGCAGCGCCGAGACGGGCCAGCCCCTCGCGGCGGACGCCGAGGTGGAAGCCCTGGTCGCAGGCATGATCGAGTCGGGCATGCTGCGGGGCCACATCGAGAAGGCGGGTGGCGGCGGCGGCGCGCCGGACTACCTCGAGTTCCTGCCGGCCACGGAGGAGCTGTCGGAGGAGGCGTTCGCGGCGCGGATGCTCGAGGCCGCGCAGCGGATCAAGGCGCTCGAGCCGGTCTTCAAGGCGACCAACGAGCGGCTGGGCACCCACAAGGAGTACGTCAAGCATCTGATCAAGGAGCAGAGGCGGGAGAAGGACAACGCCGGCCGTGACGTGGTCATGGACTTCGACGCGCAGGTGGAGGACGAGGACATCATGGGCGGAATCATGTCTGGCCACTAAGAGGTGGTTAATGTGAAGTATGGCACACACTCCTCCCTTGAGCAAGGTCTGGACGGTAGGGATCATCAACGCCTGGGAAGGGTAGTCCCGCAGAGGTGCCGGGAACGTCGAGCTGGTCAGCGTGCATGAGACGCATAGTAGAGCTTTTCCACTGCTGCTTGCTGTTAGACTGGGCATGAAGTCTGAGTGGGCAACGCCAATACCGCAGGGCGTTCGATAGAAGGGGTGGGTATCTGTTGCCTTAAAGACAGCGAACAGTTCGGACAAGACGAACGTCCCTGGACTATGGAGTCACGATGATACGCCGCATTAGAGAGGAAAAATGAGAGCTTCATAATGTTATTTTTTGACAATTGTCCGGACCACACTCGGCGACTAGTAAGGCCCTTCCTAGCCCTACATTATTGGCCTTCCTCATGTCTCTTTCGTTTCAAGGTGATTGATACATGAGCCACGCCAAACTGAAGCTACAGAATACTTTCCCTCGTCCACACTCGTAACACGTTGTTTAGGCATGACAGCAATTGCTGTGTAGCAAAGCAACCTTGCGTCCTTCCAGCCTAACTCCTCCCTTGCCAAACACCTCAGAGCCCAGTGATATTGCAGACACCTCATCATTAAAGACGACGTGGCTTAGTTGACACTGAACTGCTTGATCAGCTCGGAGAGCTTGTTGGCCTCAGACTTCCAGTCAAAAGGCGCAGCGCTCATAACCTGGTAGCGGACTCTGTGAAGTGTTCAAGTTAGCAAAGTGTCCAGGCCAACTGCTGTGGGACTGCGCGGAGTCGGAAAAAGCGCTTACCGCTGAGTATCACCAAATGTGTCCATCTTCGCTCTGCACCTGAAGCTCAGCTTGCGGCAGTTGGCAGCCTCAAACTCGGCGGCGAGGCGGGTCTCATCCTCATCCCGAAGAGCCATGAGCTCATCAGCCGACTTGCCCATGACGATCCTGCCGACCTCGTCAAAGCAGCTGAGCCACAGCTGACCGGTGTGGTCATTAACGTTGACAGACATGATGTACCGATATTCCGGGCGAGGGTGCGTCACATCGCATTTCTCGCAGCGCCAGCCGTCGCCGGTGTCGGTCACCTTCTTATTGCAGCCCTCGTTTTTGCATGCCGGGTAAGCGAAGGTGTCCTGCTTGATGTAAACGATCGTCGCCTTAAGCGTGAAATAGTCGACGTTATCCACGCCTAGCTGCTCATCCTTGACGTTCTCGATACTCTTAGTCTGGTCCTGCCGGCCCGTAGCATTGCCCATAGAGGACATGCTGTTGTGGGTTGCGAAGTTATCCGTCCGCCCGGACGCTTCATACCAACCCTTCAGCTTGTGGGCTTCGGCAATATCCGGGTCTATCGCCATGGTGCCTGACGACAGAAGGGACAAGGATCGTCCGCCAAAGTCAGACACACGAACGCCCTTGAATGCAACGACAGACTCCGGACTGGCATCGAAACTGTTGGCAGTTTTGCCCCAGATCGTCACCCGAACAGAGAAGCCACTGTCGTCGACAAGGGTAAGCTCACGCTTGTCGTAAGGCTTGCCTGACGACTTCGAGACGATCTGAGAGACCTCTCCAACATCCTTGAGCACACCGATGACATCGACAGTGGCATCCTTCTCGACCTCTTGTAGCTCCTGGATGTTGCAAAAGTTAAAGCGTACCTGAGGCACATTCGTCTGGTCTTCCGCCTTCTCAATGCGAGTGTCTCTCTCGAAGGTGAGCTCATAGTCGTTGGCAAGGTTGCTGAACTGTTTCTTCGCCAGCTGCACCCGGCAAGGGCTGGAGATGTAGTACACAGAGCCCTCTTGTAGGACATCGTAGAACTGGTCACATTGCTCATTGAAGCCGGTGGCTTTGATCTCGCCACTCTCGTCGAGGAGGTTGACGCTGAAGAGCTTGCCCTCACCGCTTGCTTTGTGCCACGTCTTGATGTCTGACTTGCTGGTCACCCGAGCTTTGATAGTCCACTTGTGCGCGTATGGAGAGAGAGCCTCGATGGGGTGGATGACGGCGCCACCATTCGCTGCTGGACCACCGCTCGCCCTCGATGGGAGTTGTTTCTGGACTTGAGGTTTGACATCCTCCTGTTTGGTACCGTAGAAGCCGGATCCTCCGATTGTAGTATTCGACGGGTCCGGTTGCTTGGCCTCGACGGCGGTGGGTTCACCAATCTTTTCAGGAGTGCCGAGCGAGTCGATGACTTCGAGATCCAGGATGATCAAGATGCTGGTTCTTGTCAGGAACAGCCACGTGCTAGATAAGGAAAACATGTACATACTTCTTGCCCTTCACGGAGTTCGCCTGGTATTGCTTGACGCGCACGATGCATCCTCTTGCCAGCTGGCCGTCATGAACGACATGGTTCGCCTGCGTCGCCAGCATACACTGCACGTAGTTCTTCATATCGCTCAGCACGAGTCGATACCGGTCACTGCCGGCGCCGCCGTTTGGCTGAGCCGCGAGGGGCTTGATCTGAAGGCATTGCAAGACCGGGACCGGGTACACTCTGCTAGCTTTCTCGGGGTCGCTGAAGATGGCCCTGCGCGGATGTTTAGTCGAGAACGCTATAAAAACCAGTAACTCAACTCACTCAAGAGCGCCTTCGGTAATGTGACGCGCCGCATCTGCCATTTCGCTTGTCGCTGTGGGATGGCTCGTTATGTGTTGAATTCTCGAAAGCCTGGACGGCGGCGATGTTGAGGCATCAGAGTGGGAAGCGGCAAGACGCGTCTCGGCGCGTTGACTTTAATGGAAGTCGAGCGCGGGGTCGCTTACATAAGTCAGACCACTTCCGGCCTGAGGGGCAGACAGACAGACGAGGTACCTAAGTAACTATTCCCCTACGTTTTCCCGTTGAGCAATATCGCCATAGCAGAATGTAAATTGGATTTCTGAGGGACATGTATTGTTGTTCTACGCATGCAGACCTCTACTTAAGCAATTAGAGCCCTGTCTAGGATTGCCTCCAACAGGAGGTCGTGGCATTTTGCCGATTGTCTGTACGTAGGAAGGTAAGGTAGATAGGTACCTACCTTACTTATACTTTGTAGCTGCTGCAATCGAAGGGGAGCTTCGTCACCGCCGAGAAACAACGGCGTCTCCTGGGTGCACTGCCCACTCGTACGACCGCCCCATTTGTTCGACACGTTCCCTCTGAGTTAACCTACCGTCCCCTTGTTCCTGCTTGAGTCCAGTCTGTGATTCTTCACATTCCGGTGCGCCAGACCACATTCACAAAGCAGGAGTGCGTTAACACAATTGTGGCAAAGCAATCCACGTCGGCTGTCCACGGCAAACAACCCCTCTACCTTACGACGCAGCTGAGTACTGTTCACAGTCGCCTCAGCTGGCACGTTGACTTTATTCTGACCAACTGAAGCTGGTCGCGATGGCGGAGCCTGATATCGCAACTAAAGCGCCCGAGAGCGACGCGATGGAGGACACGCCTCTTGCTGCAGACACCTCGGCTCAGCAGCCCCCGAAGATGGGAGAGCATTGCGTGACAGACAGACCAACTCGTCGGTTCCTCCCATACCAAGCTTTTGCCGTTTTGTACAGTCTCACTGACTGGTTATGGGATCAGCCAGTGGCGAAGGCCCAACCGGGGAGATCAGGAAGCTCGGCGGCGTCGACGTGAGAAGCAGCCCTCCTCTTGGCCACCTGGAATCTGCTCAGACCTGGTGATACCTGAACCTATCGCTAAAATAACCTCACTTCAGGTCTACGTCTCCAAACCCAGCGAATACCCCCACGCCCCAGCACGGCTGCTGCTGCTCCTAACAGGCGGCACCGGCCTCAAGTCCACCAACAACCAGATCCAGGCCGACCGCTACGCGAGTGAGGGCTACGTGGTAGTCATGCCCGACCTATTCGACGGTGACGCTGCGCCGAATTCCACCAATATCGAGGAGAGTGATGCTGCTGCCACCACGATCTCCGACGGTAGCGGCGGCGGCGGCGCGCTCTTCTCTTTCCTCGACACATTCAAGGTCAAGGCCGCCGAGGCCGCTAAGTCCTTCATGATCGACATGTGGCTCGCTCGGCATACCGAGGAGAAGGTCATGCCCATCTTGTATCGCGTGCTTGACGCCGCCAAGGATGAGTTTGCCGACGCCGTCTCCAACGGTGGTGGCGTATATGCAGCGGGATACTGCTTCGGCGCGCGATACGTGCTGCTGCTGGCGGGAGAGCGGGCGACCCAGTGGGCGGGACAGAAGACAAAGCCCGACGAGGAGAGCGGCAAGGCGGAGACAGGCCCGTTGATCAAGGCTGGCGTCTTGGCGCACGCGACCCTTGTGTCACGGGAGGATTTCCAGGGTTTGAAAGCGCCGATCAGCCTGATCTGCGTGGAGAACGACCCGCTGTTCCCCGACGAGGTGCGGGCGGCTGGGGAGGACTACCTGTCGAAGAACAACGTCGAGCACGAGGTCAAGGTGTATCCCGGAGTGCCACACGGTAAGCTCAGCTTTCTTCTTCTCCATTTCACAAGACCGCTGACTTCGAGAAAGGCTTCGCTGTGGTGGGTGATTACGACGATGCGACTATCAAGGAGGCACAGACCACGGCATATGAGCAGATGTTGAACTGGCTTAGGGACCACTGAGTCTTCGCGGGAATGGATATGGCAGGTTGGGCGTTTATGGATTTGCAATTCTTCTCTCGACGTGGTCCAGGAACGGGATCCTTTACGATGTGGAACAACGACATGTTGATATGACCCTTCTGAGCCTGCCACGCTCTATCTGTCTGCTTCGTACCATGTCGGGACGGGTATCGGCTGCATTACGAGCATGAAACGACAGCAATAACATTATGATCACGAGTCCTTGAAGCAGCCATGGCGTTCCCCATCTGTATAGTGAGACATCATGCAAGCTTTCATTGATAATTACTCCTAGAGCTCAGAACTCCTCATTCTCAAGACGCCTGCCCGCCCCAGATCAAAAATAGCAGCTACTACGGTCCACAGCTACACCGACAGCAGGAAGGGGACCAGAAGCGAAAAGCCAACCCTCATTGCAATCAAAGAGCAACCAATCCTCGTCATCGTAGCACGTCGAAGAGAACAACAGCCGTGGCCCCCTTGTTTAGTCCGCGCGTCCCCGGTAGCTCCCCATCTTCTCGATCGAGCTCATGATGCCGCTGCGCATGCCCATCCCGCTGCCGGGCCGCGGCACGCCGCTGGCGGCGCCGGCGCTGTGCTTGCGCTCATGGTGGCCCGCGACCGGCGCCCGGCCGATGCGGCTCGCGCCCGCGTGACTGGAGCCGGGGGCCTTGAGCCCGGACGCGCGGGCCGTGGTCGGCAGGCTCGGCTGTGTCCTGGAGGTCGGGATGCCGGCATGGGCGGCCGGACGACGGGGAATGGTCTCCTCGTGGGCTGGCGCCGCCGCCGCCGCCGCCGCGGACGAGGAGGAGCCGACGAACGTCTGCATGGACATCATCTCTTCGGCGAGCATGACCAGCTCGCCCTTCTCGACGCGCTCCTGCTCGAGCAGCCGCCGGAGGTCCGCGTTGTCCTTCTGCACGGTCCCGACCACGGCCTCGAGCTTCTCGACCTCGGCGTGCAGCTCCTTGATCTGGGCCGAGTCCCTGGCGGCCTGGGCCTTGCGCTCGCCCTCCGTCGCCGCCGACGAGGCGCCGCCGGCGGGCTCGACCCTCGTCATGGTGGCGTCGCGGCCGAGCCGCAGCTGCTCGTTCTCCTGCGACAGGTCCTCCACCTTGCCCTCCAGCTCGCGCACCTTCTTCTCCCAGCGGCCCTCGTAGCTCTTCTTGAGCGCCGCCACCTTCGTCTCGTGCTTGCTCTTGTACAGCGCGTGCAGCTCGCGCGCCACCCGCTCCACCGCGATCTCAACCTGCTGGTTCGCCGACTTGGGGCTCTTGGCCCCCTCGGGCGAGAAGCACTTGTCCGCGTCCGGGGTGGCGGCCGCCGCCGTCGTGGCCTTGCCCGCCCGCATGCCGGCCATCTTGCTCTCGGCCTCCTGCGCCATCATCTCGGCCGCCTCACGGCGCTTCTCCGCCTCGTCGAGCTTGGCCTCGAGCTCCTCGCGCTCGCGCTGGCTCAGCACGATCTCCTCCTTGACCTTGCGCAGCACGGCCTCCATCTCGCGCCCGCGCCGCTCCCAGCCCTCCTTCTCGGCCGCCAGCTGCTCGCGCAGGTCGCGCTCCTCCCGCAGCTGCTCCATGCACTCGCCGACCCGCTTCTCCGCGTCGCCGACGGCCGTCTTGAGCGAGAGGGCCTCGGCCTCCTTGCCGCTGAGGGAGGCCTTGAGGCTGCTGATCTCCGACAGGAAGTTGGACTTGAGGCTCTCCAGCTCCCGAGGAGTGACGGTGGGGATGCTCCGTGGCGTCGGCAGCGGGGGGATGTCGAAGTCGAGCAGGTTGACGATGCTCTGGCGCTGCGGCGTCCTCAGCGCGTCCGCTGGCATTCCCTTGGTCGGGGAGACGCGGCCAGTTCGGGAGGGAGACTGCATCCGGCCTTGAGGGAATCGCAGGTTCTCCGTGAAGTCCATGAGCAGGTTCGTCGTGTTGCCTGACTCACGCTTGGCGGCGGTGTGTGGGTGTGAGGGAGTCGCGCTGCGCGGATCGCGCATCGGTGTCGCCTCTCCCTGGGCGGCTGGGTCAAAAAGGCGGTCTCCTCCCTCGGGTCTCAATCGCCCGGTGAAGTGGCGCGTAAGTGTTGGTGTCTGTCCCAGGCGCGCGAACATGGTCATATTCGGTACAGCCGAGAATGTGCTGAAGGTGCTGACCATGGTGTCGTCTAGACCGGCGGCTTCATCCGTAGCATCCTCGACCTTCTCCACGTCGAACCCAATCGTATCGCCGTCATCCTCTTCATTTTCCAGGACGCTGACCTCATCTTCAAATATGTCGATTGCGTGCTTGAGGCCCTGGTTCTCCAGTATAGCATCTTCGAGGCTCATCTGTCGTTGGTGTGTCGGCTTCGCCCGTGGCGTCTCATCTGGCTGGCTGATCTTAACAGGAAATCGCTTCTCTGGAGATGAGATCTTGCGCGGACTAGGAGGAGGCGGCATCTTCTGTTTATCGGTCTCTAGTGATGGGGTGTTCTCCTCGCTGGATGGGTTGATGTTCTGGAGGAGCTTGAGTGGAGACAGTGCCGGCCCTGACAGAATCCGAGAGTGACGTGATTTCGAAGGTGATATTATGTTTTCCTGCTCGTCGTCCTGGACCGTCGTTATGAAGGGCGAGCTGTCATCGTCTTCGAGGGGGCTCTCATTCTGGGCTGAAGGTGGTGCCAATGCTGGGACTTCGCTCTTCTCGCACCGCTTTGTGGTCGGTGGCGTCGAGAAGTTCAATGTTGCGCTTGGGGAGGGAGAAAGCGGTGAAGCCATTTGGGCCGCCAAATCAAAATCCGAGGGCCTTACTGCAGTCTTAAGCAATATCGATGGACGGCGTAGATTTGGCAAAGGCCGTCGCGCGGGATTGGTGATGGATAGCCTCGAGACACGGCACGGTGTCGGTGTGGATTGTTTCGCACCTTATTTTATTTGAAACGAGCGATTGATCGTTGGCACAGCAACGCGCGCCGGCGGTCACGTGTACAGGCGTTGGACAACATAGGTACCTACCTACCTAGGTACTGTGCCTAGATACACATGCTTCTTGCCTGCAGGTGAGCACGACTTCAAACAACCAGAGATGACCTCTTCATACAGTGGCATAGAGTTCCGTGTCCATACAAACCCGCTGTCCTCTGATGAGTATTGCATACCTAGTTTCAGCGTAACATGTGCGCCTGGCCTAGAATAGGTTGTTACGAGCAAATTCGAACAACCACACGAATTCTCCTCTCGGACGGTCAAGTCCTTGAATCCGGCGCCAGGGTCTTATCACTGTCTGAGTTGGGGTGGCAGAGATTTCACAGCCCGATCTACCGTCTATACCCGACGATAAGGGACGGTAAATGATCTGTTGCGCCAGTGGTGTTAGACCTCACATGGCGACGCCCGTGCCGAGACCCATCTTGCCATACCAGTCTTTCAGCAACATCATCGACGTGAGTGTTCAGTGGATGACATTACGGACTGCCCACTTATGAAGAAATGGCCATCCGCGATCAAAGTCTAACGTGTGTATGAGTCTGCGAGTCAAGACTCGGAGAGCCACCCAGTCTGGATGAGTACGTCTGATGATGATCGGCCGGTCGCTACAACTGCAGGAAGACCACATAGAAATTTAAGTCTAGATCTTTGTATTGGTAGACAGCTTTTGATCTCCGTCATGAATTCGTTACCTAAATGAACATTTCCAACACACCATCTCAGCGCTTTTGGCATAAGAGAAAAGGTCGTGAATCATCGTTAGAGCGAACAGCGGGCCCCGTCCCCGAGGCGGCAGAGCGTTGTCACCCGCCACTGACCGCCGGCGGCGAAAGACGCCGGTACCCCTCCCCGCGAAGCTGAGAACAAGTCTGATAGGAAAAAGAATATGTCGCCGTTTGGTTTGTCGTCGATCCAAGCCTGAGGTTCATAACAGGCATGTATCTCCAAAAAAAGGCCTCCCCCGCGCTCGTCGTTTATCTCGGCACGGCGCATATGCGGAAGAGGCGCCAGTTGACGCAAAAGGAAGGAAAAAGGGTTCCTTGAGAATTAGGTCCGTCCATGCAAAACCGTAAGCTCATCAGCCATGTACAGCATTGTCGGCGCGTTTAAACGGAAAAGAAAGTCGTAATTTTGTCATCCTCGGTTTGAAGGATGCAAGCAAGTCGTCGTCGAATACAATAAAATCGCAAGGAAACTGAAGGAGTGCATGGAGCCCGTGTGTTAAGGTGCTCCGTCGTCGAGTTTAACATTAGTCGATCCGTCATATCCGTCGTTTTCTCCAAAACCCGAATATGCCACAACGCCTCTATTGGGAGGGATTGCTTGGACGAAGACAGATCGGGCTAACAAGCCAAGTGACCACCGGTTGATTACCTGCGCCGTTGTGTGGCGGCGGCCATTGCAGGAGCCGGTCGGCTCATGGACGTGTCATAGCCGGGCGAAGGGACAGAACTCTCGAAAGTCGTCTTTCGTCGTTTGAGGTCCAGACCGCCCATGCCAGGCCCGCCACTGGATGGCCGGTCATCATCATCATCACGTCCCCGCTTCATGCCACCGCCGCCATTCAAGATCGGCGCTCCATAGCCGTTCTGCATCGAGCTGCCCATGTCGGGCTGTGTCGCGTAGACGTCACCCGGCGCACCGTTCGCGGCGCCTCGGTCACTGCTCATTACGTTGTACAGACTGCTCGACTGCTGCTGTGCACGAGGGGGGGTATTATAACCTTGCTGTGCGTAGTAAGTGGCAGGCGCTGCAGCGCTGCGGGGCGTCGACCGGCCGGACGCAGCCTGGTGGCCTCCGCTTCCAGCCAAGTCTTGCGATAGGTGATGATCGCTCGGCATCGAGGCTACTGGAGGAGCGTTATAGCTGTAGGGAGCTCGAGTTGCATCGTAGGCCCCGCTGTCGTGGGTATATTCGCCGTCATGCTCATGGTCGGCTTCCTCTTCCTGCCCAGTGTGGTGCACCGGTTCCCCGCTCTGTCCCGGATAACCATTTGGAGCCTTAGGATCCTGCTGCTCACTTCCCGGGCCGCCCACGGACGGTCGGCTCGAAGGTGGGCCCATCTCGTTCTTAACATAGCTAGGCTGGCCGTAGATGTTCCGATCTTGAGGGCTTGTGTTCACCGGGGGATATGCTGCCTGTTGGTGAGGTGGCGCATTGTACAGCTGCCGGGAGTTATCATACGCTTGAGTAACAGGCGGATAAGGCTGCATGCTCTGGAGTGAGGTTCCCGGAGGTGTTGTAGCGGGGGTAGCAGGCATCGACCGCGCGTTGCTCAGGCCGGTATCGATAGACATCGGGTTAGCAGCCTGGGCGCCACCCATCCCTGGCTGTGACCACTGGAAGCTGTCCGACGCACCCATACCTCCCATCACACTAGACGCGCTGGTGGGGGGTGTTGGAAACGTGTGGGCTCTGTCTAACGAAGGTCGAGCCATGCTAGAATGGGACGGAAGAGACGGTTGCGGCCCAGGTAAGCCCACGGAATGGTGCTGCAAAGAAGGGAGGCCAGTTGGCGGAGGCTGGGTCGCCCGCATCTGATTCTGCTCCTGCTTGCGACGCTCGGCAGCGGCCATGACCTGGTTTGTGCGAGGCTGGTTTGTGGGATGGTAAAGGAGAGCTCCGATGTTGTGAACAAACAGGGGGTACAGCAACTCGGTGATCTTCTCCTTGTTCGCAAAGTCCAGAGCCCTCTCAAAAGGAATCCTGCAAGCTTGAATTAGTCCAAGTTCCGGAGGTCGCCACTAATCAGGGTACTTACCACACTCCCTTCAGGTGCATGGGGCCAATCTTCACTACGTGCCGGACCTTCTCGCTCTTGAGTATCCCGTCTCTTCTGCCACGGGTCATACCCGCCACGTTGAGCAACTTTGTGCCATTGATCATGTGATTATCTAGCGGAAACAAGTCAGTTTTGGTCCTGCAATAAGGATCACCGAATGGGCGCTTACCTTCTCTACGAGCGACACAGATACCCCTAGCCTCGACCTGGAAACACAGGCTGCCCTCGTCTTCCCATAGGGTGGCCGTGACCCGCGGCTTCATACCCGGAGGAGCGACCTGCCCAGTGGTATCGAACCCGGAATACTGGTTCTGCATCGGAGGCGGGGGGGCAATTGCTCCCGGCAGGGGCAACACGTTCTGTCCACTCATGGTGCTAGGTACGGGAGGTCCAGTCGGGGGAGATGTTAAACCGTTAGGGTATCCATACTGGCTGTAGGCCGGAGCATACTGAGCAGGACCAGGCTGTAGCAAGGGCGGCTGCTGATGAGAGTAATGAGGCATGGTACCAGAAGTAACGGTCTGGGGAGGCGGTGCCTGGCCCGCCGACATGTGCGGTTGATAATACATGTCCGGGGCACCCTGATTCATTGCTGGATATTGATCGTATCCGGCAAGAGCCTGGGTCGAATGCCCGAGTATCGAAGGAGTTTCCTGAGACGTTGGCGTAGGAGGTGTCTTGGGCCCGATAGAGGACGGGGCGGATGTGAAGGAGGAAAGTGAGCCGGCGTTTGAACCCGATGAGGATCCAAAGGAGCTAACCCGGGGCGACCCCGTACCCGTGGAGTATGCCTGTTGCGGTTGAGGAGGAGGCAAGGAAGGCAATCTCTCGCTCACATACAGAGGACGCTGGGCTGCGTGAGCGTTGTAGTATGGCACGTCGGACGGACCCCGGGTTTGCACCTGTGAAATCGACGGGAGATCCAGCTTTACGGTATTGATCTCAACCTTTTAGAACGAGCCGTGATGCCAGTGCTGCGTCTACCAAGGCAGACTCCGTTTCCGGAAGCAGATACGTCTCAAGATTTGGACGTAGAATTGGGTTGATGGAGCCGCTAACGTGGTCAAACGATGTACTGGTTAATCCAGATTGATCACCAAAGGCAATTGGCTTTCGAGGAGGAACCGGACAAGAATGTGCAGTCGAACAGAAGACTCCGCAGGAGATCGACGTAACAATTGGTGAGGGCGTGTACGACTGTCGCTCTTGTCGAGGGCCTCGAGACAGGCAAGACTGACGTGACGTCGAGTGTCGGCGAACGTGAAGGTGAAGAGTGAACCCGAGAGCAAGTCAGGGCGTCCTGTGCAACCTGACGTGCAGAAGAACTGGGTGCTTTGCAGTCGTGAAAGAGGAACAAGACCGGGCGAATTGGTTACCGACTCAGACGTGGTGAGATCGAGATACCTGCCACCAAACTCTGTCGTTGCTGCCGTTTCTCCTTCTCGACCTCGATGTGTGCCTTCCGTCTCTTGAAGGGATTCGAATGGATCACAAGCACACTAGACTCTGGGGCTCGTCAAGCAGGTGCTGTATGCAGGTACACAGGTTAGCCCAGGAAAAGAGAAGCGCGGAGAAGGACGCGGGAGCAGGAAGAGTTTGCGCGACTGGGTCAGGAGGAGGAAGGATAGGAAGTTTAGAGCGTACCTGCCTCGCCTCTCCGGGAACTGTATCCTCCAAGGAAATTGAGGAGGTCGGCCAATTCGTGACGGGGAGAGGAAGAAGGAGAGAACAGAGGAGGATGGGGAGAAGGCTTGTTTTTTTCCGGTGGTGGAGTTGAAGGAGGAGGTCGGGACGGGGGGGGAGGTAAGGTAGATCAGAGAAGCAGACCAGCAGAGACCAGGACCAGGGGTTGGTCCTGTGCCGTACGCTTGATAGTTACTTGATACTGTGCTGTACCGCCCCGGGTCTTAGATTAGTTAGGAGGGTAGAGGCCAAGTCCACCAGGGCTTGCGGCAGAGTGAGCTAGCAGAGTTAACAGCACGGGTACTCCGTAACGCTCTACTTGCTATCTGGGACTCAGGAGAGGGGATTCTCCGCCGATTGCTTGCTGGCTGGGCTGGCAGGGAGGAGGCGGGTTGCGGGCCACGGACGGCTCTGCTTGGGGCCAAAGGAGAGCCAAAAGACGAGCGAGTGGCCCCAGTCGGCCAGAATGGTGCCCCCCAGTTGTCCAGCGGCGGCAGCGCAGGATGGTGGTGGTGGTGGTGGGTTTGGTTTGTTGTCCGTCCTGCTCCCCCCCTGCTCTTTGGCTCCTCAAAGTCAAAAAGTTCACACATCCTGGTCGGCCGGCCGGGGTTTGGCTCATCGCAGGAGCAGGCGAGAGGTTGGGATGGGTGGAGCTGGTCGTGTTAGTGTCACTGTGGGCGAGCACAAGCTGCGAGCCACGGGGTGTGCGAAGGCCGGGGGCTATTCCCAAGCGGTGGGAGGCGTGCAGATATCACGCAGAGACAGAGCCAGGGTAGCACCAGGGAACAGGGATGGAAGCTCGACTGGGGTGGGGGGAGACGGGCCTGCGCTGGCGCACGGGTTTTCTTCCCCCCTCTGTCTCTGTCTGTCTCTGTCTCTCTCCCAGATACCCCACGGCACATACTCCCCACAGCGCAGATGCAAGTACACCCTACAACCTCCAGCCGTACCGGTGTCTCTCCTGCTTCCCCTCTTCTCAACAACCCGTTCTTCTCGCGCTCTCCTCAACTCGAAAGTCTCCGTCCCGCGCACTGTCCGCTGTACTGAGGTACCTGGGCAAGGTACCAACGTACAGAAGAATACCGCTCTCTCACATACCGGTACAGTAGGCAATGTCTTCATGGCAGCTTGAGCAGCAGCATCATCGCGGCAGCGTTATAGAAGAGCAGCACAAGGATTGAACCGTAGTAGCAGATGCTCTCACTGCTGGTGGCCATGACTAAGGTCAGGTAAGGCAGAAGAATGTCCAATCCGCGTGCGGATTAGGTAAGCCGTTTGACGCAAGGTGTGCAACGTGCACAGAGAGAAAAAACCGGTCCGGCTGCTGGTGCAAAATGCAAATGCCAATGCAACAGCGACGGGAAGCGTGAGCCACCAGCTCGAAGAGAGACCTGTTGGACTGAGAAAACGCAAAGAATAGAAGCCGTTCAACCACTCTGGGTTAGCTGCTCGCGGTTTGACAGGAGATTGGCCGCTGGCGTGGGTTTGGCGGTTGGTTGGCTCAAAAACCACCACCGTATTTTTTTCCTTTGCTTTCCTTCTTATCTCGCCCACAGTGGCGCAACTCTTCCGTGATACGGCCATCATTCAACGTCTGCTACGTACTAACAAGAAACGTTAGTGCCCAGGAACCGCTCTTCACCTTCTTGACTGACCCCAGCAGTTAATGAAGAGCAAGCAATTCGTCCATTCCCATCTGTTCTTCTTGGGTCCTGGTACGCTGCTGCTTTTATGCCAACGAGACATCCCCCTCTGAAACTCCAGACTATCCACCCCGACTCACCGGAAATCCCACATGAGAGTTTCTGGCGTCCTTCTTCTAGCTCCGAGCGATACCTCCTTTTGTGCATTTTGGCGCTGGCCAGCACCAGCAAGATGCCAAAGTGGAACAGTCGTGGCACGTCCGCACTGAGTAAGGATCGCTGGTCGGCACCGGTCCCTCTGTCAGCAAATCACACAATGCGGATGGTGCGAGCTCGCGAGAGGTCATCAACCGCGCCATTCTCGGCCGCCGGCGGGCAGGGGATCGTTGCACAAACCGTATCCTCTTAAGCTCTTAACATAACCCGTATTAAGTCTCTCGAGACACTTGTGGCTCGGAGCACTGGAGCCGGGTTTTCCCATTGGCATGGCATCGCACACAATCACACATATACAGGTGAAGCAGGAAAGGACCTCGGCCATTCAAGCAGTCGTCCAGCCGGAAGACGGGCTCTTCGCGGGCTTTCTTTGCGACCCTGTTGAGCCCTTCCCTGCCGATGTTCCGTACTCTCTAATACACATGTACATGCGATGGATAAGGTAGCCGATGCAAGCTGCGGCTACGGAGTACTTCCTTGAAGCAGTCAGTTCCTCAGCAGGGGACCGTGTCGCTCCCAGTGGGACTGCGGGGACGAACAACACCTCGAGGCCGTCTGGCAAGTTGGTCCCTGCCAGTTTCACAGCCCGCTTACTCCGGTCCGTTCGTGCACTGTCCGTACAGTGCAGTACGGCCTTGTCACCGACAATCCTCCGTCTTCCCCGTCTGTGCCATCTTCTGATCTCCAACCCTCTACTCTATCTTTTGTTTCTTTCCACTCGGGCAATTCGTTGAGCCAGATTAATTGCAGGGACGCTACGTAACAACCTGGAAAGTGCCAACGGCCCACAAAACGACCGAGCCGGTGACATGGGGTTGCGCCGATTCAGTTACCAAAAAACCTTGAAGGGGCCGCCGACTCTCGCACTCTCGAGCGTTAGACCATCACCACCACCGGATCATATCATTAGGTACCTTGCCATTGAGTGGGCTGCTCAAGCGCCAATGGAGCATCAATATGGAAAATACGTGCGTTGTCCTCGGGTAAGCCCTATCAACGGGACTTTTGGCCTCCTGTGGAAAAGCTGGACATGGTTCCCGTTGGTAATTCCCAACCTCGCAACCGCAATTTTCCTTTTTTTTCATGTCCTGTCTGACACGGGCTCGCCGGTGGGCATGAGCCGGTAAGCCTCGCCAAATCCTTCCTAGGATGGTCGAGGGCCCGAGATTTCAGCCAACGATGCACGGGCAAGAAGAGGATCTTACTTGCCCCTGAAGCCATCTCCGACTTCTCGGCCGTGGGTGTCTGTAAATGCTCCGCATCTCCTCGCTCCGATGGGACGTGCCCGTGTTGGAGCGTCCAAGCTGCTGTCCTTCCGCCCCTCCAGAAGCCCCAGTGGGTGGCCGAGAGGAGGACAATGCGTCTCCGCTCGGAAGCATACTGACCAGCGCACGCGGCGCGGGGCTTTCCGGCCTTTTCTGTGTTCGAGGGGCAGGGACCGCCGCGTGTCTGCAATGTGACCGGCCCTCGGCCGAGCTGCTGCTCCTGCAAGATCAGACCTTAACTACGAGTCGTCAGACCGGCAGCCGATGCATGCGCTCGCACCGCTCAGTTCAGGGTCTGGAGCTGTAGGGTACAGCACAAGCGCACCAGGATGCAGCAGGTCTGCAGGTCGCAGCATGGCGGGTGGGTGACACCCCCCAGACGACGCTGTCTGGCTGGCCCGGCTCCGCTTCGGGCACCTGAGATTCACTCAAATCCGTCGCTCCGCATATATCAGAGGTGCATGAAGCAGCATGCTCCCAGACGTCCTCGAGCCTCTCAACCCGTCTCGCGATGCCAGCGAGGAGCTCTGAGCGCCAGACCGGCAATGGACGACAGCTCACAAAGCAGGAGGGACACGATGCACCGAGCTGCATTTCCTCAGCTTCGTCCGGCACTCGTGGCTCGCTAGAACTGGAAGAGCAGCATGAGCCAACACGATAGGTCGTTTCCGGCATTCAAGCCCCATTGTCCCCAGCGCACAATTCCTGGATTAAGATCTGCTGGGGGAGCAGTTTCCGACGGGCCCTGGATGCAATGCACGATGGATGCACATCTGTGCAACCTGTGCACGGCACTGTCCCGCATTCTACATGACCAGCTGTCTCCCGTCCCAACGCTCCGTGTTGGAGAGAGCTTGGTCCACCCCTGGGGGAATCTTCAACGAAGCACAATTTGGATGGTGATGCAGGGACGATCCCGCAAGACAGGCGAGACAGGCGGGCCGTCAACTCTCGGGACATTGTGAGTGCTGTCCTCGAAGGAATGATTCTGGACGGCCGGGTAGGTCTCAGCCGTCCCCGCGATATGAAGATATGCTCCCCCCGCTTTCTATCGCTTTCCCATCTCACTCGCGCTCATAGGCGAGTGCGGACTGTCATCTCACTTGAATCCGGCGGTCTCGCCATCAAGGGCTTCATCTTTCGATTCAGGATGAGAGTGTCTTGCACCACAAGTGCTCCACGTACACAGGACCGCTAGACCAAGCTGCTGGAACGTTCCAAACAACAATACTGGCGTTTAACGAGTACAGTACATAGGGCCGTAGAAGTGTCTTTTCAAAACTGTTGCCAAGTGGAAAGTACGCAAACCTCTCGAAATTGAGATACCGGCACCGCATATCTCGTCACGGTGGTTCCCGAAGATGACCACCATCAGGACAACAAAGACGAATCCGGGGATCCCGTCGCTTACGGCCTGAGCGAACCGTCTGAGGTGGGGTTCCCATCTTCGCCCTTCCCCGACCTTGTCCCCCCCTCTTCCGCTTCATGGGGGGCTAGTTCCGCCCAATGCAAGATTCCGGTGACAATTACCACACCCCAACGGCGGGTATTCTGCACCCAAGCTGCAGGTCTTGGGCGGAGTGCAAAGGAATTGGCAAAAACGGTGCTCTCTGACGTCTTCCTTTCCGCCCCGGACTAGAGTTCATGGCTTTGCATTGATTGGCAGCCTCTCCCCTTAAATACGCCTGGGTCCGAAGCAGAGCACGAAGTTTGCTCGAAGGCTGGACAGATGGACAGCACCAGGCGAGCAGAGTCCCGCTTCTTCTTGACCGGTGTACATCGTAGAGGGCCAAAGCCGTAAGGTGCAAAGGCTTCGCTCCCCCTGTGCCCCTTGGAGGTCCAGCACAGTGCGGACAGCGGACAGCTCCGATGATAAACGCACCCGTCTCCATCGACGCCCCTGCGGTTCTAAGTAGAACCTCGCACAGAGGTAAGCAGGGGCCGAGCTAGGGCCACGGAGGTGGAGGAGGAGCGGAGGAGCCGGCAATTACTGTACGCTGATCTGCCCACTGTACGGAGCTACCAACGGCAGACAACCACCTGGGCTAGAACAGGGTCCAGAAACAGCAGCAAGTCAGATGTCGAAGAAGGGCCATTATCATGAGCCCTCTATCACTCCCTTCCGTCGCTGTGCTCAGCCAGCCAGCCAGCCAGCCAACGATTGCGCAGAACCAGAGCCCCGCCCGCGACTGAGGACCGTGACAGCGTGGCCCATGTTTCTCCTCTTTTTCCCACGAGGCTGCACGAGACAAGCCGCGGGAGTCGTGGCCGACGCAGACTGGCTGGCGAGCCCAAGTCACTTGACGGCCGGCGTCTCTGGGGTGGTTTCGGGCCAAGCCCCAGGATGAACGCTAGCCAGACCATCCCAGCCATTCCCAGCCATCCCGCTCGCTCACGTTTCATCCACCGGAACTCGCCCAGCTGTTCGCAGTTCAGCCACGCCTGTGCTGGGGTTCGGAATCATTTGGCGTGTTCCTCTTCTCACTCGTCGGCTATGCTGATGAGGGAGGACCTCCTTATCTCCCAGAGGTCCCGAGACTGGAGGCCACGAGTGCCCTTCAGAAACAGACCTTTTCACTTGCCGGCTCTACACTACGACACTTGCTTTTAGCGCGGGCGATGGCCGTTAAGATGATCAGCATATCAATCAATAGTGGCGCCCCTAAGCAAGAGACGTCGAATCCCGAGTTCCTGGACTGCCAATTAAGGTTTGGATAGGAGAGGAGTTTTGCTTGTGGACGCGGCACAAGCTGTTCCATGTCGCTTCCTCTCGAGTCCAGCCTGGCATCCTGTTTTAAGGACTCGAGCTCGGTGTGAACCAAGACCCCGCCTTCGATGGCACACGGCCGCGGACGTCAACCCGCCCTCTTGATGCCTCGCATGTGCTGCCGGTCGGCATGTTGTCTGGCAGCTCAGCCTCATGGTCTCCTTCATGCATAACATCTAACTCTGCATTCTGTTTGATAATGTCCTTATCATCTCTCATGCTATCCAACCCGGATCGACTGCAGGTGTCAATAGATGAACTCGATTAAGGTGCTGGCAGGCCTGCGAAACGACATTACCCGGCTGCTCGAGACCTCCCCGTTTTCCCGGGAGCTTTAGAGCACACCATCTCGGTAAGGTACCTTCCAGTCAGTCTCAGCGTCACCGGGAGTCCGAGACCTCCACCTTTGTGCTTTGATATTCGCCTCTGCCTTCTTTCAGGTGTACGGAGGTAACTTCACACTTTCTGCATTCGACAATCACTGTAAGTCCCTGCCACGATGCGGAACCGCGATACCATCGCCAGTCCGCGTCTCGAAACATGAGCGACCGCTCCCAGATCGACGGCGATCGGGGAGCCCTCTCGCATGGCGCTCCGCATGCGTATGTATGTCATTATGTCCGGTCCGTTATGATCTGCGGCCCCAATCACGTCCCCGGGCGTTTTGAATCTCATTTCATCTCCGGGCAACTCCCTTCCTCGCCCCCGAAAAGGGAACATTCAGTCTCTTTTTCACGAGCCTCATATGCACCCCATGCTTTCACGAGCGAGAAGGCTGGGGAGGAGTCCCTGCAGGCATCTAAAAAATCTCGTCAGCGAGATTCGACAGGGGTGTCCGTCCTGATGGCTTCAACACTCGCATGAGCACGAATGCAGGGGCGGCTATGTACGTCTTAAAACCTGGGCCAATCAGCTACCCCTGCCCGGGCCTGTCCTCCTTGCCCTCTTTGGGATGTTTCAGCTGTTTTGCGTCCTCGCGGAGTGCGGAATAGCCTCTCGCTAGCAGCGCCCGCGGCTTTTCGCTAAGCTGTGGCCGCCCGCGGCGCTTCTAGTTTCTACTCTACGTACGATGTTTTTCCTCTTGTCTCGCTGGGTCGAACAATGCTCCCTTGCAGAAGAGACGGACAGTGATCCGAACTGACGCCAAGTTTAGCGTCGAGCGATCTCGTTTGGTGGTGCAACACCACCTCCCAGCTCGCACCATCCAACTGGACGGGCCCCCGAGACAAGAGGTGGAGTGAGATGGCTGGTGAGTACATTAGCTTATCCGCTTCGTGTATTCTAGTATTCTAGCCCGCCCCTACACGGGCGGAAGAGCTAGCACGCTGGAGCTAAGGTAGGCCGGCAGAGACAAGACAGACAGGCGCGCCGGTTGCTGACCTGCCTCCACATGAGCGAAGCCTGAGCACCGACGATCGCCCGAGGTAAAGATAGACAGACCCTGCAGTTCGTGGGCTCGGCGAAAACCCTCACGATTGGATGTGCATGGGCCGATCTGAGGGTGTCCCCCAAGAGTCAGGCGGGCCATTCTGTGATCAATCCGTAGGTAGAGGTTTTACGTATTCCCTCGGCCCAGAATTCTGAGCCTGGGGACCATCACATCTAGAGTAGAGAGAAGGGGAGGCTGGAAAAGCTAGGCAGTATTCGAAGGCTGTTGGCAACTCTCGGGTAACGGATGGGTAACCAGATAACTGATTGACTTCAGGGGGCAATAAGCGACCTATCTCCGGGCCCTTTCTCACTTGTCTCTGCCTTTTCTCCTCATTCTCTCTCAGTCGGGTTTGGCTCTATCAGTCCCGCGCCAGCCTCTCGTTGGTTGTGGTAACGGACCGCGATCAGCCCAATCAACGCGAACCACGTCTCAAGCACACACCACAATTTTCTTTCTGGTGGGCGGCGAACTATCAATTGGCGGCCGGTCTGGTCGAGAGGATGGTGTTCGGCCTGGAGCTGACGGGTTGCTCATTTATCTCGTTGCTGTGATGGCCATCCGATCGACGATCGTGTCTCGCCGACTTCTGTGCTGGGTCTCTCGAGAGCTGCTGACCTTGACACATACATCTCACTGGGTGTCTCCCTCATCCGAGAAACGCCTCGGGGGCGTGCAACCGGATTATGCAAATCATAGGGTTGAGAGCTCTCTGGCCCTTGATTCGTTGCCGGCGCCTGCAGGACGGACCGTTTTCCGCCTTACATGGAAGCCAAGGATGTCTTCGATGAGTGGAGAGGCGGGCGGGCGGGCGAGCTGGCGAAAGTAGAGAGGACGTGTGCTCGAGTACCGTACACGCCCAGTGGAACCGAGGGACCTGTGGCGTCAAAATGTTCAGTTTCACCATCTGGGCCAGCACAGAGTGTGACCTCTTGAGAGGGAGCGCGTCCAAGTCGCTCGGCTACAGGTACGGTACTGCTCGGTCCCGCCGCGTGAGAGCCCGTACTGTGTACATTGGCTACTGCTCGATCACTCAAATGTCGGGGGGAGAAGCAGTCGAGGTCTCTCGTCTGTACGACCCAATGAGCAGAGGCGGCGTGGGTTTGAACGAGCTGCACGACATAACTGCTCTGGGCTCGTGGGGAGTCTGGCACTAACAGTAGCCACCGCGATCTTTGTCATGCCTCTCTCTCTCTGGCTTCTCGATATCTCACTAGACTTTATCCTTTTCTCCCGCCATCTAGACTAGATTGGCCGCGTTCTCGTCTAACCCTGGTCCTGCCTCTGCAGAGACACGCCGTGCTTCCAGGGCGGGACTCATATCAATTCCCCGACCGCACACGCGAGCAGCTGGTCACTCACTCCGTCCTTGAGACAAGAGGAAGCAGAAGAGAGCTCACATGTCTCTGGAGGATGGCCACCGCCATGTCAACCCGCCCTCCCACGAGATCGATCCCGCACTGTGGCCGTGAGGCGTCCTTAGTGAGGTGATATAGACTGCCAAAGGGGGGATAGCGGGCCCTTCACCGCTTCTTCCTCTCGACGCTACGCGCACCCTCCCGGCCACTCCTTTTATCTTGCTAGACGCACGCCTCTGCCTCCTCTCGCCGCGCCAGAGCCCAAAACGACATCGCTCGAATTCTCGCTAGCGGCCAATAGCGTTGCGCAGACGGGCTCGCCTGCCTCCAAGGAGATCTCAAGCGGCGTCCTTTTGACGATATCTCTGGCGACTCTTGCAAGGATACGGGCTGCTCAGCGCTGGACCGACAGACAGCGACCACACTACCGCGGTGGGCAGCTTTGTGTCTCTCGTGTCAGTCTCCTTCCTCCCAGCTCCTCCTCTTCCTTCCCGACGGTATCTCTCCGTCGGTCTCGCCAGCACCAGCACACATCATCGCGCACCCCGCGTGATTGGCGGCAAGATTTCCCGACTCGCTGATCGGTCCTGATCGGTGTGGCCGGTCTCTTTGCCTCAAAGGTGCCAGCGCCGTGGGCCACCGCTTGTCTCTAAGGGGGGCCGGCTTGCTCCTTCGAGAAGGCAGTGCCGTCCAAGGACTGCTCCGTTGGGAAGGTCGGCCTCGGAGGCGGGTGAGACATTTCCACGAAAGAAGCCCAAGCCTGTCTCATTCCTCGTCTCTGTGTCATTCCTCGTCTCTGAGATGCGAATTGGCGTCATCCTCTCTCTGCTTGCAGTTCCATTCATTCATTCCTTCAGGAGCTCGCCTGCTGCTATCTGGTGTGCCATCGACGATCCTGGAGCTTCTGACACCGGGGGGAGCTCCGTGGATCCAGCCTTAAGAGTCCGTCCCGTCTTCACCGACGGGCGGGTTGGTTGAAGGTCAACGCAGTCTAATGCCACTGCCCGCAAGTGCCCACGGCCGGAAAGCTGCAGTCGGTGGCAGGACGCAGTAGCCTCCATGTATGAAGATCTGTCTTCCCCGATGCGAATCTTCGTCCTACATTAGCCTACATGCTGCCCTGCTGCTGCCCTGCTGCTTGACGGTGGCAAAAGCCTGCTGGCCCTGACCCTGCTGCTTATGCTGCTGCCCTCTGCCCAGAGCTCTCTGCAGAGCTCGACAGGCCCATCTCTGACACCCCCCAATCTAACCTGCAAGCTCCATCCGCCTAATGTACGGCCGATAAACGGGCATCGTCGCCGCTCCGTACTTCAAACAGGGCTGCGTCTCCCGGGGGCTGGCAAGTGTCGTTTTCCTGCCCGGCATAGTCTCTGCAATGTGCAAACACTGTTACAGACCCTGTCCCCCAGCTGCCTCCGGCTGCAGCGGCTAGGAGAGGGGGGAAACACTTCCTTCGATCAAGCAGAGGCCCGCATCTCTGTCCGTCCCATCGAACCCCCATCCCGCCCCCCTGCAAGGCGTCGTGCTTCTGCATGGAAGCGCGGCTGCGGAATGCAGAGCGCGGCACAGCACGCCGTTCCGGCGCTCGCGATATGCAGCAGAGCTGCGCTACTCAGCCGTCACGCTGGTCTCCCCCGTGTACACGTGTAAAACCCGACCCCTGCGGCCCCCCCTTCTCTCCTCCTCTGTCTCTCAACGCGGGGTATCTTCGTCTGAGTAGTACTCATCACCCCCAATCTGCTGCCGTACTCGCATGCCTGTAGGGAAAGCAACCTTGTGCTGCGCTTCCAGGCCAAATAAACCCGGTGCAGGTATGCTTTGCATGGCCTGTAGTCTACTCTACTCTGCTATACAGGCTGCCTCCCTGACGATAATATGTGAGCTCGAGGCAAGCACGCAGATACATACGGTATCAACTGTGCCTACATCTGGCTCTGCATGGGGGTGCCCGCCCCGCGCAACGCAGCACCGCCGCGCACCGCGGACGCAAGTATGATTTGCATATGTGACGCCGCTCTTCTTGCTGCGATGCGATGCTCGATGCTTGTCGTGTATTACCCGAGATGGGTGCTGTAAAGTGCACAGCGCCCGCCCGCCTTGCCTGTCTGGGCTGCCTTGACACGCCTGATAGATCACATCTTGCCTGTTACTATATTGTCTTTCCTTGGACTCTCTTGTCGCTCCCTTCTAGGAATGCAGACATGAAGGGCAGAACCCAGAAACAGTTTAGCAGGCGTCGCAACGGGCGACCACCGCACTCCCTCTCTTTTCATTTTTGCTGTTCCTTGTCCGTTTCCGTCCGGCCGGCGTTGCAACGCAACCATGGTGCCAGATTTAGCCATGAGCAGCAGGTCACACCCCAGCCTCGCTGATTTGTGACGACCAAGTCCGAGCAGGAGGGGGATACCTGGCGTATAACCCCATCGAGCGAGGAGGGCTGGGGTCACAGTGGTGGTGACCGCCCACCGCATAACGCGCAGCTGGTTGGTGCTGCCAACCCAGTTCCGTCCTCCTTGCCTGGCTGCCTGCCTACCCCGTCTCTCTCCCTTCTTACCCCCCCTCCGCAGCGAGTAGGAGCAGTGGTTGCTGCTCATGTGCTGTGCGGATGCGCGCCTCGCTCTCGAACGACAAGACGCCGGGAGCGCGAGTGGTACGTGACAGATCCCCTGCATCTGCCGTGACGTCGACTCCTTCAGGGACCTAGATAAGCCGCCTCTGGCTATCAGTGACCGGGACTCTCTCTGTGCGTGTCTATCACGCACGCCGCGCAGTGTAATCATTGCACTGCGGATCGTCCGTTATGCGGGCAGCAGGCACAACGCCCCGGAAAGGGGTTGGCCTGAAGATGTACTGTGTGCGCATGGAAGGGGGCGATCCGTGAGGCAACGCGAGGCAGAGGCAGTGCTCCCCTTCCACCACCACAATCCGGGGGGCAAAGACTGGGACCCGGGCCACACGTCGGGTCGGCCTAGCTGGGTTGACGGGATGCTCGCAAGGGCCTGCATGAACACCTGGATAGCATGATTAACACGGCCCGGCATGCGCACATGCCGCACGAGGCAGCCCTCTTGAGGCCCCGTCAAGTTCACTCTCTTGCATTTGGGCCCTGGGATACGTATAATACGCCTGCTTGCTCCATTAATCGGAGTGCGGGGGGCGGTGATACCACCAATACCCGCCTGTGTGATCACTTACATACAGTGACGGTGACGTCTTAGCATGGCGTTATTACTTGCAGGACCGGGCAGAGGCAGATCGGAGTGAGCTTCCCAGCATGCACGTCGAATGTTTTAGATTCGGGCCGCATTCATGGAAACCTGGGGAGCCTGCCGACTTGAGTACTCACTGTATAGCCATGGGATATCCTGGTTACCTGATGTATCTCGTCGATGGGCATCCTTATGTTGGTTTGCTATTGACGCCGAGGTTCTGGAGCGAAAGCACGACATGCTGCCCACGTACTCCATGTTCAAACTGCATAGACTATAGCTGATAGTATAGCAGTGACAATTGCCTACCATCCTATATCTCGCAAAACTTGTCTACACTACACGCCAGCTAGGCGGTTGTATTGATTGACCAGAGGTCTGAGCCTGTCTTGAAGAGAGAGCCTGGGAACGAGAGACGATTGAAAGGTTTGAGCAATTGATTCAGGCAGATTGGGGCGTTTTCCACCTCCACTTGGCACATGACAGCGCGCCCGTCTAGCAAAATGTACGACGCGCCGGCTCTCAGGAATCGCGCCGGTGTATGTCGTCACTAGAGGCAACGAGACTTTTCCTTTCATCTGGATTTCCTTCGCAGCTCTCCTTCTCTCTCTTTCGGGTTTTGTCCCTTAATCTCCTCTCTCTTCGGAACCATTCTCGCGCTCCAAACACCCGAGAAAATGGTGACGGACGGCGCCTGTCATTACCGTGCGAGCACTCCAGATTCGCCACCGTAAATCCCTTTGTCTCTACAGTTGAGACAGCGATCTCGAATAGCTTCTTCATTTTCTCTTTCTTGCTTTCTCTCCTTTTCTCTCACTTGAAGCCACCAGGCTCCACAAGCCAAGTCGGGGCCACCAAAAGAAGAAACGCATAAAATGTCCTCCAACAAGACCCCCCTCCCGCCCCCGGCTGAGCCCCGCTACGGCCGGCCCTTCGACCCGTGGAACTCGGTGGCGACGGGACACCAGCGCGCCGAGACGCGGGGGCCCCAGGGCTGGCGCGAGAGCCGCAGCGCCAAGCTCGGCGGCCAGTTCCGCGCGGGCCACTCGGGCGGCGGGCGCGTGCCCGACAGCGTCGGCTTCGGGGCGCCGGAGTACGACGAGCGCCGCCGGGTGTTCGTGCCGCGGGAGGTGCGCGCCGCGGCGAGGAGCAGCGTCGTCGACATGCTGCGGCGGCCCGGGAGCATGCGCGGGGGGACGCCGCCGCAGGGGGGTGACACCGCGCCTCTCGAGGAGACAGTAGACGGCGATTGTTGTTACGTGGGCGGGTACGGTGCCCACAGGGAGGCAACGACAGAGGAGCGTGTAGCGGCCCGGCGCGGGGAGAAGCAGGACGAAGAGCGGGAGGCGCAGATCATAGAGTCATCGGGGCGGGCGAGGAGGGGCATCTTCGACGGGCTGGTGGTCTACGTCAACGGCAGCACGCACCCGCTCATCTCGGACCACAGGCTCAAGCGCGTGCTGGCGGAGAACGGCGCGCGCATGTCGCTCCACCTCGGCCGCCGGCAGGTCACGCACGTCATACTGGGCCGCCCGGCCGCGGGGGCCGGCCCGGGCGGAGGAGGCGCGGGGGGCGGGCTCGCGGGCGGGAAGCTGGAGAGGGAGATCCGCCGCGTGGGCGGGTGCGGCGTCAAGTACGTTGGCGTCGAGTGGTATGTTGGTCTTTTTCTCTTATCTTCCTGTGTTCCTCCCTCGTACTGTGCTTCCCCTTTCTAGGTCTCCGTCTTGTCCCTAGCTTTGCCTGGCTTCAGAGCCAGGGGGAACACCAGCTACGGTTATTGGAAGGCTATCACTTTTGCATAACGAGGTTTGCTGACTTGGCGTGGACAGGGTACTCGAGAGCGTCAAGGCTGGCGTCCGTTTACCCGAGGCGAGATTCAGCAACGTCAAGGTGGCAGCGAAGGGGCAGCCAAGCGTGTATGGGGCGTTCTCGAAGCCTCCTCCGGAATGAGGGAGGTAGCGTCTAGAGATAAGGCAAGGGTTGTGGTTGATTGTTTGCTACGCTTCGGCGCGTGTTTATATTGGGCTGCATGGGACTCGTGCGCCACTTGCATGGCTAGAGAGGTCAAGGAGGCTTGCATACAAAAGGGGCCAGGGGCATCTCGCATCGGACAGGAGCATTTGCATAGGTACCGGAGGGGCAAAACAAGGTTTTCCGGGCGGGTTCATGGCCGGCGCGCTAGGGATGGCTTGCATCTGGGATTGGGCTTCTCGATATCTGCACGCGAGGCGTTCCGGGGAGGCTGGACACGCTTTGTTTGCAAACATGACGTTGAGGGAGGCGTTCCAGGCATATTATCAGCCCGTCTCCTCACAAACGAGAGTCATCAGTGCCTCTCCCAGACTTCTGCCCCTTGTGAATTGTGGCTGCCGCAATGTCGGTGCAATGCTGATTCAGAAATCATGTGTCCGGTTGCCGGAGATGAGAGGCATCGACATATTGGGTTGGTCTCGCGCTCTCATAGCAACAAAGGGCTTCTTGGCTTCACGTTGATGTTTGTGGCCTGGCTTGGAAATTTCGACCCTCCTGGGGTGCGGCTTGATCTCTCGATTCCTGCATCTCGTACGGCTCCGAGACGCACACTATCTTGCGGGCGGTACGATGGACACTTAGAACTCCCAGGGTATATCTGGCCTTCGTAGACCGAATTAACTGCTAACTGCACCATGGTCTCGTTTTCGAGGATGTGACAGAGCGATGTCTTCACAGGTTCACTTCCCTTCCCCCTTTTTGCCCCCTCACATCTCGAAGTATCGGGCACTCCCTCATCTCTGAGCCCACCATCCAACGTCGGACAATTTGATTTAGCCACGTCTCACAGCTGCTTCCCTCCTTTTCCTTCTAACTCGCCCAACCCAGTGTTTCACTTGCTCTGCCCACCCAGTGTAACCCACACGCAGCTCCCTCCTCCGGAACTGCCCGTTCTCTGCCAGGGCGAGACGGCAACCCGAGAAGGGGGAGGAAAAGCTGAGGGCAGTCGGTGCACCGAGCTCAGTTCCTCCCCGTATTCGCGCTCATGCGTGCAGATTCCTCGAGGGCATACGGCGTACACAAGCCCAGCTCGTTGAGCCCTAGCGCATATGCGGGAAACCATCGGGTTGTACCTTCACTGGAGCGTCTCTTGGGCTCCAGGAAAGAAAGACGGCGCTGGCCTGACATGACGCCCATTCAGACCTAAAATAGTTTCTAGGCTCTGGGACAGCCAAGGGACTCTCACTCACCGAGTCGAGAGCGTAACTCAGTGTTCCAGCGGTCAACCGGGGCGAAAGTGTCACCTTCCGCCAGTCTCCAGGGAGATATCGGGTGCATAATACCCATCTACGGCAGCTATAAGCAGTAGGAAGTGCGCTGGCTCCCCTGCGTGGGTCTACCCCGTCGTCGAGTACGACACGACCACCTCGTCGGCGGCATTACCGTCTGCCCAGTCCACTGCTGCTCTCTTTCTTTATCCACACCCGCCCACAACGTCGCACTGCACTCTCTAGTGGTGGCAAGACCCGGCCGCTGTGTGACGCGGCCAGCCTGCCACGACAGGCCGCGCGGATGACATTGTTTATATTGCGGAGGGCGAAAGGTCGTTGGGAGATCGGCGAGGGAGAAGATGAGCCGTCCCCTAGGATCCCTCCCCGTCGTGCTTCGTGATATGTCATACAGCGTGAGTAAACAAGGCAGCGAACGAGGGAGAACGTAATAACTGCTCCCTAGCTGTGCTACCTGTGCTAACTCGACTTGGACTGGGGGAAACAGGTTCTCAGTTGTTATGGTAACGGCCTGGTGTCGTCCAGCAAGGGGGAAGGGGGGGCTAACAGCCCTTCCGCGAGCAGTGCTAGACAGGAGATGATATTATTACGGCCGGGTGGATGATGAGCTCCTCCCGTTCGATCCTCCGTCGTCGAGTGTGACTGGCTCCCGGAAGTGGTTGATCAATACGAGGTTTTCCCATATCGTGACCGCGTGGGCATCCGTCATGTTTTGCGACTCGGGAAACCTGCGGCAGGGAACGAGCGAGGTCTGAACGGAGCTTTCCGCGGAGCAGGCATACCGGCCGATCACCTGGAGTGGTACACCATCCTGGTAGGTGAAACTTTCCGATGACAAGGTAAACGTACACAGTGTCGATGTCGAGATGGGGACTACACCAAGTTCAAGGACTTCTGGTTCCTCGGCGGGACACACCTAGTAGGTAACGAGGATATCACGACAAATTGGTATAGGAATCTGGACTCCCATGGCGGAATTGAGGCTGGCTTAGTTGAAGAGGCTATCAAAACGAATACTAGATGGTGCTAAGGGCACAGAGCAAACCCATGCCCTACCCGACATACCACGCAGCAATGCCATCACGCATCAGAGCTTAGCCCTCCCCTCGATAGACCCGTGCCGCGCCCCCTCCCTCTTGAAGTACTCCCTGACGTGCTCCCTGGCCGCCTCCACCACGCTGGCGTCCTCGACCGTTGACGGCACGTTGACCGCCTTGTCGAACTCCCCGTGCACGCCGTTCTCCAGCAGCTCCCTGAGCACCCGTCGGAGCGTCTTGCCCGAGCGCGTCTTGGGGATCACGCCCTTGCCCCGTATCATGCCGCCCAGCGAGGCGATGGCGCCGACCTGGCTCCGCACCAGCTGCTGCACCTCCCGGAAGAGCTGGTCGTCGGGGACGTCGTCGGAGCTCGTGCCGACGAAGGCGAAGGGCATCTGGCCCTTGAGGGCGTCGGGGATGCCCACCACGCAGGCCTCGGTCACCTGCGGGTGGCTAGTGATGGCCTGCTCGAGGGTTCCTGGGCTGGTGTCAGTGTCATGCTTCTATATAGGGTAGCTTGGGGGGGCAGTTGCTTACCGGTACTCAGTCGATGAGCAGCGACGTTGATGATATCGTCTAGTACAATATGGTCAGTCATCCGTACTTAAGTCCGGCCATATCTTGTCTCACGTACCAGACCGAGCCATGATGTGAATGTACCCATGCTCATCGATCCAACCCGCGTCGCCCGTGTCGACGAACTGCCCGCTGAAACGCTTCAGGTAGCCCTTGTAGAACCTCTCCTCGTCTTCCCAGAGAGTCCGGAAGGCCGTAGGCGCGAGCGGCGTCCTGAGCACGATGTTCCCCATGCTCCCCCTCGGCAGCTCCTTTCCTTCGTCGTCGACCACTCGGACGTCAAAGCCCGGCATGGCCTTCCCTGCGCTCCCGGGCTTGATCTCCAGCGGGGAGGGATGATGGCCCTCCGCGCCGCCGCCACCGCCCTCCCCGGGCCGGTGCCGCCGGCGGTCCTTGCCCGCGAGGGGCGCGAGCGCGATGCCCGAGATGGGCGACCCGGACTCGGACGACCACCAGTTGTCGATGACGTGCGCGCCGCCTGGGTGGCCGTACGACCGCAGCAGGTCCTGGTACATGGTGATGATGGCGGGCTCGGAGCGCTCGCCCGCGAGGAACATGGCCCTGAGGCTGCGCAGCCCGCCGCGCTCGCCGACGCGCCGGAGGTGCTCGTTCCCCGGGTCGTCCTTGCGGATGGCGCGCAGCGCCGTGGGCGCCGTGAACATGGTGTTGACCTTGTACTCCTCGATGACGCGCCAGAAGGCTGAGGCGTCCGGGGTGCCGACGGGCTTGCCCTCGTACAGCACGCTGGCGGCGCCGGTCAGGAGGGGCCCGTAGAGGGTGTAGCTGTGGGAGACGACCCAGCCGATGTCGCTGAAGCAGGCCATCTGCGAGACGGGTTAGAGATACTGGGGCTGCGAAGCAAACAAGACTGCTGGTTGACATACCACGTCACCTGGACCATGAATGTTGAACAGGTAGCTGATAGACAGGTGGAGGCCGACAGCGTGCCCGGCAGCATCCCTCAGGACGCCCTTCGGCAGTCCAGTCGTGCCGCTGGTGTAGATGATGTATATCCCGTCCGTCGACTTGACCGGGACGCACGCGGCCTTGACGCCCCTGGCGCGGGCGCGGCCGACCAGCTTCTGCCAGTAGCGCTCGCCCTCGCCCTTGCGGATGGGGTCCCAGCGGAGCTGCTCGCGCTGCCAGATGATGGTGCGCGGCGGCTTGAAGGGCGACAGCCGCACGGCCTCCTCGACGAAGGCCTGGTAGGCGATGGGCGGCTTGTTGCCGTCGATGCCGCAGGACGCCGTCAGGATGCACACCGGCCGCGAGGCCTCGATGCGCTGCGCGAGCGCCTGCGGGGCGAAGCCGCCGAAGACGACGGCGTGGATCGCCCCGAGCCTGTTCACGGCGAGGATGCCGATGAGGGCGGCCGGGATCATGGGCACTGCGTCGTTGTGAGCACGCCAGAATGCACACGCACAAGGGTTCAGGGGTCAAGGAGAGGAGGAGCGGGTCGTACTGTAGACGAGGACAACATCACCCTTCTTCACGCCTTCCTGGCGCAGGGCGCCGGCGAAGGTCTCAACCTCGTCTAGCAGCTGCTTGTAAGTGATCCTCTGCTTGGTCCCAGTAACGGGGCTGTCGTAGAAGACGGCGGGCGAGTTGCCATGGCCATCGAGGACATGGCGGTCGACGCAGTTGTAGCAGGTCGAGATCTCGCCGTCGGGGAACCACTCCCAATGGTCGTGATAGGTGCCGCTGTCAAGCGTCTTTGTGTATTCCTTGAGCACGGCCGAGGGCTTCTTGTGCCAGTGCAGCTGCTCCGCCTGGTGCGCCCAGAACGACTCCGGGTCGTTGATGGAGTGGTGCTGCACCTCGTCCTGCGGGTGAGCCATCGCGCCTGGCCGTCAAGTTTCTGCGGTTGAGCGTGAGTAAAGGCACGGCGGTGAGCAATTGGGGACTGAGTTGACCGGGTTGCCAGGGTTGAGAGGCTGGTCGAGATTGCTTACATGTGTCCTAGTAGACGGGTGAATCATATAAGACGTCGAGACTCGGAGACGAAGGCCGGCGGCAAGTCGATGCAGGACACACAGCAGCATGTCAAGCTACATCCTCGGCTGTTCCCTGCAGCGTCGAATCATAAGATACAGCGGGCGGCATCCCCGGCCGTTGCAACGGAAGTTGGGAGCTCCTGAGAGCTTCCCCGCATTCCGTTGCCCCGGATGTTGGGGTAGGCAGTTCTTGGCCCGTACCATTTTGGACCGCGACCACGCCAACCCCGGATTGCTCTAATTGCTCCTCAGGCACCCGGCGATGCCTGCAACTGTCCACTGTTCGTCTCGTCCCCCTTTGGCCGCAGAAAGATCCGGCCAATGAAGTTTATTAGAAATAGCACGGCATAAGCCTCTATAACATTGGTTCCTGTGAAGCTATCCTGGGTATACACTTGATATAGACCTCAAGGCCTGCGTCTACTCACGAGGCTTGAAGTACTGTCAAGGAATGCGTGTGCGTGGATATCAACTTCAATATGCCACTCGGACGCCACCCGGAGGTTCCGTAAATGTGATTAGCAGTGGATCAATGGACTAGAGGTCGGTATTCGCTGGTGCAGAGAGACACAGGCCCTTGGGAAGACAAGGGTTTCCTGTTCTCGTGCCCTATCTAGCCTCTACATGATCAAAATATCTTCCCGCCTCTGAAAGCCACGGATCTACATCCGAAGCCGACGCTGGAAATCGTGTCACGTAACTGGCTGTGGCTGTATGTCTAAAGTTATGGGCGAGCATAGTACTATTCGCTCCTTGCTGCTCTACACTCTTTGCCCCCGGCTGCAGGCCGTGTCCTCCAGACCCAGCAGAACAAACCGCGGCTGACTAGAACTTTTGCAACACAAGAGTGAATATGATAGAACATCTGGGAAGATACTGTAACGAATATGCCGGGTTCCTACGGCACCATTCCAGGTGGCAGTTCGCTATGCTAGATGTGTGCTGAACCCTAGAGTCCAGTCATATTCCCTTCCCTGGTAACGAAGGTTCATCTAACTCCTACACCCGTCGCCGCTGGACGGACAGTAAAAATATCGAGTCAAGCTTGCAAGGCGGCCTGGTAATACTCACTCTGCACTCCAGCGCACGACTAAGTCACTCGGGTGGGTGATGAGACTGTCTATTGCTGGTAGGGATCACAGAATGTGAAGAGATCCAGGACGCGGGAGCATTTCAAAGCATGACTATGCCTCCTCCTCGAGCAGCGTCCATAAGGAAACAACAAACTTTACAGATCTGGCCAGCATATGGTAACTCCGATCCTTTGTTATACGACCGAATTGGTCCTGCCCTCTCGATCGTCTAAGTCGCTAAGCGTACCTGCCTTCAAGTTCCTACAAGAAATGCTTCTCCCGACTCGCTGCAGTTCTGAAGCTCCGACAGGCCTGGAAGAGTTGTCAAGGCAAGACACATTAGTACTACGTCCCTCTATCTAACATCGACCGTCTCTTGGAAGATTGAACCGGTTCCTTTAGCACAGCATCGCGGCCAGAGATGCGATGAGTTAGTCCACCGAGGGCTACAGGGAAGATGGGTCTGTCTCATGGATTTCGCTGTTCGAGACTTGGGAACATATTCTCCTTGGCCCTGCGAGCACGACATTTGACTGAGCAGGAGAGCTTGTTATTCTATAATCTGGCACAGAGCCTCGAATCTTTCTGATATCTCCCAAGTCCTGACCCAAATCTCCACGTCAAGACATGCCACGAAAGAAGCAATAAGACTCTTTGCCTGGCGGCGATTTAACGCCGTCTTTAGACGCTGTACATGCAAGAGCGTCGTAGCTGCGAAGAGCAGTGCTTACTGCTCGTTGAGATAGTCCATGCATGTTTCGAGCTAGATAGTTGCACGTCAACGCACTGTGCCCTTTGAGGCGGCCCCTGGTTGTGATATCAAGCGGCTGAGGAGAAAAATGAGGAGATTGCCTCTTGACCTTGCCGACGACTGATGCCCGTGAGGTTGCGGCGCATTTTTGCAAGAATTCTCGCGTACTTGCATCACGTTTAATGTGTTTACCGTGCTCTTGATGATTGACATATTCACGGCTCGTGAGTATATTGGCGGCTACGATGGCAGACATCCCGCCCGATGTTTTTACCTTGATGCACATTACGTTACCTGAGATCAATCAACATCGCAGAACTGCGACGCTACCCTCCCCGTGTCCATGGCCGCCGATCTTGATACGTGCTGATCTCTGCTCACAGTAGCTTCATTAAGGATCAAGGCTAGGATACGCGAGGATGACGGCGTGCTATACCAGAGATACCGTAACAACTGTATTGAACTGTGCCGCATATTTCTGGTCTTGCCATGCCTGCCATGCCTGCCTGCCATGACAGAAGGGCGAGGGCGTCCGAACGAAGCTGAAATGCCTATAATGACCATCGATAGCGTAGGGAGACGGAATCCTCTGAGACCTTATAGTCCTCTTGTTAGCGAGCACAATTCCCTTCCTCAGAATAATGCCGCCTTGGATGTATTTGAGCTTGGCCATATAAGCCACCCCTGCTCCCTAACCACCACTTGTTGGCGCGGAAGGGGTCATCTCCTCAATCATGGCTATTGCCACTGACGAGGCTAACGAGGTGCCGGCAGCAGCTCTGACAAAAGAGCCGACCATCTCAGCGTGAGACTTGAAGAGATGGATCGCAGCGCCGCTAGTGTCTGATACTCACTATCATCAACTCGAGCGGAGATGCCATTACCACTTCGCATGCGCATGCGTTCGCTGTTCCAAGCGGTGTATCTGGTAATAGCGGGCCGGGAACAATGGCCAACGACGAGACGGCCGCGGTTGCAGTGTCGACGCGCTGGATCGGCAACGTCACCATCGACTATGCCTCCCTAGTCCATCGCCGGGGATAGCTCCTTGATCGAACCGAACTTTGCCGCGTCGAATACTTGAGATGTTGCGGTTGCCGTGTGCGGGTTCCAACGCAGTCAACTGCCAGTTCCCCGCGACAAGAGCTATGCGGCGTCTCTAGAAAGGACGAGTTTTCGGCGGCCGTTACATATAAGCGTGACGACATCTGGATCGCAGGCTGTAGCGAGAAGACGCGTACCCTTCTTGAGGAGTGTCTCGTCCTGCTGCCCCCTTGTTAGACATGGAAAACGCAGCCATCTAACCCAGCGGTAATGGGCAGCGATTCACCCGTGGAATCATGTGTATCAACCCTTTCTGCCCCAATTTGAGTCACGAGCGCAGCGCCGTTCTTCGGCCCTTCTGCTGGGGGTGCGTACACTTTCTCCCATGACAGAGCCACCAGATTCGGCCAGTGCAAGAGCGGCCACAACACTTGCTGTGGTGGTGCAGCTACTCGGCGTCTGTGAAGCAATGGTAGCGCAGGGCCGGAGCTTGGGTCATCCATGGACTGGTTTAGCTTCGCATTCAAAGGCGTTCTGACTTCACTTGAATGTGGCTCCAACAGTTCTGGTCGGGGGATCCCTCCAGGTGCGCCAGCCTCTTAGCTCCCCTTCACGAGTAGATATCCCAAAGAGAGTACGGTGCTCCTGTCTTGGCCTCAAGGAGCACCATCGATGACGTAGGAAAACGAGCTAAAGGCAGACTAGACCGCGATCCTGAGCGGATGGAATCATCCTTGCCGCAGGTAAGGAAAGGCCGCTGAGACAGCTCGAAGATAGTTATTGCGGGAGACTGAGACTCGATGAGAGCCCGTCACACTAGTGATGGGGACGGACAGCAAGGTCTTGGGTAGTGATCGTGCGCTGCGGCAGCCTCTGCGATTGTCTGAAGACGAGGATAGACGGCGGCCCTGGTTGTGGACTAGAGGATCGTGTTCTGTGCAAGCCTATCCCCGGACAACCCTGTTTGACTGAGTTCCCATGCAACCATCTACATAGCAGGGATGGAACGACACGCGGCAAGTCTCTGTCCAACACCCCAGCATCGCCGTCAAGAGCACATGCAAAGAAGACGCGAACGATAGATGGCCGTTTCGCGACGCGTCAGACTGATAGGAGTGCATCTTCACCGTTGCGCACTCGGCCCAGCAAGGAGGAGCAGGAAGAGCAAAGCAGGTAGGTCATGAAGGAGCCACCAATGAAGGAGGGAGGTGTGCCCCTAACAGGACAGTATTCCCGCCGATCCCCACCGTTTTTCTTCCCTGCGCCGAGTTGCTGGCGCCAATTTCGTTCCTGCATTAGTCCGTCCAATAGAAGGAGAGCCGTCTCCAGTCTCTGCCCAGAGATGACCAAACCGTTATCCACAAATAGCAGCCCGCCGGATTACCATTCGCTCGCCCCAAGGTGGGCGGCGCGGGCGAGAGAGGGACAAAGGAGCGAGAGGGAGAGGGAGAGGTGACGTGGGCCCCTCGTGTCTGTATGCCTCTGTCTCGGCTGTCAGTTCATGGTCAGGCACACCTTTTTCCCGACCGTTCCATGAGGGGAGCGACGGTCGAGACGGCGCCCCCCGGCCCCCCAGCTGACTGATGCTTCGTTCTCCCTGTCTTGTCTGTCTCCTTTGCCAGCTGCCCACCTGTTGGCAGCGACGGTTGCAATCAAAGTGTTCGGCGGCTCTCGTCTTTCGGTGGCAATGTAAAGCAGCGCGATCTGCATTAGCACACGTAAACCCACCAGGTATCGATGATAATGACGGGGGCAGTAACCCCGGGGCGGCGCCAATCCGGCAGCAGCCTATCTCTGACAAGGTCGTATCCCAACTGGGACGTGCAATTTCCCGGTTCGCGGTGGTGACGATCCGCGGGCTCTCGCCCCCCCGAAGGAGGAGAGCGGCCTAGAACAACATGGGCAGGCGGGTGCGGGTGATCCGCCTGCCCACCATAACAAGGTAATAGACGGGGGAGGTCATCGTCCTTCTTCAGGTCGCGTCAGTTGCAGGGAGCTGTCATAGACCCCAGCCTTCGCGTGTATTTTGGCTGGGGGTTCTGTTACAGCGCGCAGGACAGTTATTGCTGGGGACCACTACGCCAAAGCTACAGGGCACAGGCAGAAAAGTCAGACTAGATCTAGTTCAGCGAGACTCAAATTATTCAGTGGTTACCCATTAGCATCTCTTTGCCCTCTCCTTCGGGGTATTATGGACGAGAGAAGAAAACACACGTCACCGCGCAAACCAGCAGGCAAAAGGAACAGAGGAAGGACAGAACGTAGAAAAAGAGTCGCCGGACCAAAACTGGCCTCCCAGCAATGCATGCTTGGCCCTGAAAGCTAGATACAAGAGGCTCGCAGTGCAGAGTTCGGAGATATTGACAAGAGACCATAAACACGCCCGGCTAAAATATCGGAGACGTAGAAACGAAGAGTTCTTCAACCGAGGGGAGAAAAAGCCAGGAAGATGTTGATATTGTCAAAAGGCCAATCCAATTCTCTTTGCGACAGTTGCGAGGGCTCCCTCAAGCAGCGGCCAGGAGCCACATAGAAAACAGACAAGACCCCGTTCAGAACATCTGTTCCAGCAAGAAACTCCCACGGTCAAGGTAGACCGCACACATCAGACTCCATGGCGTCGGGTACCCGGACAACAAAGATGTACAAGAATCCGAAACTGCTGTGACGGCCGCAACCGCTTCCCCGGCGGCCCAGCCGGGCACCGCCGAGGGAAAACTCCGTCTCCGACATCCCCAAGTTGCGTCCACATTAACATCCTCCACCGCCCTTTCCCTCACTGTAAGCCACTCTCCCAACGCTCTCCCGTCTCTAATTTCGGAAGACCACATCCCACGAGTTCATGGTATTGTTGGACAAAGGAAAATCGTAGGTCAGACGTGGATGCGAGCATTAGGAAGTGATTTACAGCAGGAAAGCAGCAAGGCCGAGGACACCAGCCAGACCAGCGCCGGACATGGCGACGGTCTTGCCAGCGCCAGCGGTGGGCAGAGCGGTGGCGGAGGTGGTCGCAGCCGGGACGCTGACGGTGCCAACCGAGGTGGTGGCAACGGTGGTCGGGACAGCAGGGGTGGTGCTGTTGACGTAGACGGGGGGAGCGCTGTTCGGTTGGTTAGTTGGTCTGCACTAGATCGAGCGCATGGGGCTCACCAGGTTTGGCAGATGACTGACGAGGAGGTGGTGATCGGCTTGGTGATGGTGCACGGGCAGTTGGTGATCGTGAGGGTGGTAGCCTGTTGGGTTTACTGTCAGCGGTGCTGTCCATTGAGCCGTTTCCAGAGGCGGCTCTATGCTCGGCGCAGGGGGGTCTCGGCAAGTGATCGACGGAAGCCCCAGCTTCCCAGGTCCGCTTTTCACCCCGAGATTCCCGTCCGAGTTTGAGCTCCTTCCTCCGGCCGACGCGAGTTCTCGTACCTCAGTGATCGTGTAGGTGGTGCCACCGTGGGTCAGGGTGGTAGCCGCCGGGCAGTAGGTGGTGATGGCGGTCACGACCTCGGTGGTGTAGGTGACATTCTCCCAAGCGTGAGCGCCAGCGGCGACAGCGAGGACAGCAGCAGCGGAGAACTTCATTTTGACTGAGTTGTCGGGTATTAAGTATGTACGAGGAGTGTTATGTATGGTTTGGGAGGTTGCTGAAACGAGCGAAATTGACTGAAGAGTCAGGGTAGCTATTGAGCGATTGTGTGTGGGTGAGGAAGGAAGAAGGGAAAGGGAAAGCGGACTGAGGATCAAGAGGATGGACTTATATACAGGAGCACACCACAAGATGGAGGGGACGGGGGCAGCGCACAAGATTGGGACGGCGCCGGGGGCTGCCTTGGCGAGATGGGATGGAGTCTGCAAGGATGATGCAGATGGAGCTGACGGCCTGCCAGGCCTGGTCGGCGCTACTGGCCGGCGACATCTGTGCTGAGCCCACAATTCCCTGCTTTCGACCAAGCGATGATTTTAAAATCAGTGCAATCACGAGCAAGCAGGCGCTTCTCGTAAAGGAGATCAGGAAGAAGGGGGGGTGTGGAGATGGGTGTCCACGCTTGCGAAAAAGGGGGGCGTGTGTGGGCTGGTCGCTTGGCCTGGCCGCCACCGCCGCCTGGGCAACCCCGGCATCACCACGAACGGAACGGCCTGGAAAAGGAGGAGATTGGACGGGGGTCACAATTCATGGATTAGGATGCATTTGGCTGTGAGCCTGTTGCACTGGCAACTGCCAGCTGATAGCACAATTCAGACACACCGTGCTCTGTGTGCTCTGTGCTCTATCGATGTCCAGCATAACCTGGAGACAGGCTTCACAGGCCACCTACGGCACCATCCCAGCTGGTTGAGGACCGTTGGCTCTCTCAAACGTGTCAGCTAGTGGCTGATAGGCTGGGCTTTCGTGACGTCGGGCTGTTTGGCCATGCAACTGGAGCGTCTCTCCGCCCAGGGACTGAGACAATGTCTCTGAGGTCTTATTTTAAGCTTCCTTTCCAGCTGCTCGATACGGGTATCCGCATTTTCCGGCTTCGTACAGCTTCGTACAGATCCATGACGTTGGAGGCCATAGGCTCTGGACGGAATGCGCATCCGTACGAGAATTGCAGGTAAACCCACGCAAGCCAAGCATAAAGAAAATGTCTGTCATGACAGAGAGAGAGAGAGAGAGAGGGCCAAGAGTGTCGGGTGCAGGCTCTGCTCTGTCAGGTGTCAACAACTGTTGTTTCTTTGTCTGCAAGTGCTGGTGTTGAGTCAGGGGCAGAGGGTACGTACCTTGTTTATGCAGGTACCGCGGACTCTTATGCAAGGCCTAAAGCCAGGGTCGAGAGGAAGACTTGTGGAAATGAACGCTTTTTGCGCAGCCCCGGTTTTCTCTTGACCTGTCGACTGGTCTGTCGGCTGATACTCTCACGCCCTGCCCTGGCGCCCCGGCTGAGACACACCCCTCATGCGGCATCCGCATCCGTACCTAAAGCCTGCCGAAGCTGCCGGCGCCTCGTGGGCAAGAGATGCCTCTTACTATGTACAGGTCTGTTAAAGACGCAATAGATTCCGCGAGCATATGTCTGATGAATAATCGTGACGGCGACGGCACAGCTGCTTTGTTTCTGCCCCTCTGTGTTCAAGGAGCAGAGTAAGGTAGGTAGCTCGCCAAGGTTCTCGTTACCTTAGGTAGGTCCCTACCTTACCTTACCAGCTTAGTGTGCGCGTGAGAAGATGACGGGTGCAGGTTAAGGCAAACTAAGGTACCTCCCTAGGGTGCCTACACAGTAGCAAGAGTAGAGTACCTCGAACCTCCCCCAGTCTGCATCTGAATGCAACGTACCGAGTCGACAGAGTGGGTGACAGCACCCGCATCCAGCCAATCAAGGCGGCGCTGGCAGACCTTTCCCCTGATTTGGCCACCACCTCATTTCGCCCAAACCACCAAGCTCCAGGGCCGTATCAACCAACGCCCTCAGAATAGCGGCGGAGGAGCTGGGGGCCCAGGTCTGCCGTGTCATTTTGCTCCGTGCTGACTGAGCGCCGCATCCCTGAGTGCTAGCAGTCTGGACTCTGAGAAATGGTGCGGTAGCTTACCTGGGTGCTCTGCCAGTTGGCCACCAGGGCCACCAGGGCCACGCAGGCCATGGTTCTCCTGGCCGTTGCTCGTATCCCAGAATGACTGCGCAGGCTGGCCGACTGGCTGGCCGGTTGACCGACTGACTGACCGCTTCCGTCACGTCTATTGGAGCCTCGTATCTCCTAATTACTCGTCGTCCCAGCCGAAATGACCGCCCCCCCTGGAGCGTTTCCCCGGTCCTGTCGGTTCTGGAAGCTTTGATCGGCCTCCTCTACATAGTACGGAGTGGCATCGGTTCCCACAAAATAGACGGCCCAAGACTCGTTCTGATGAACCGGCCCGGAATTACCTACCAACGCCGTCGTCCCGGGGAATCGATCTTGCTGGGGCGATATCGGTAATTATCATTCTTAGGTTGCTATTTCGAGCAGAGCTCATCACCACGATCACACGCTGTTCATGCTCCCGGCATGACAGCGACCGCAAGCGCTTCCGCATAGGGACGATGAACTGATGTCTGCGCTCAAGCCTCACCCGTCATGATGTTCGGGGAAACCCCAGGAATGCTTCATCTCCTCCCTTGCAGGTGTCACCAGCGGCCTGTCGCGTGGCCGTGCGCCCGTTACCGTTAGGCGCCCTGGCCGGCCGAGTTCGTATTCTTTAATTTCCACGGCTGCACCATCATTGAGATCGCCATGCACCCAAGGCGTCGCTAGCCCTGCCGGGCGGCGGGACGAGCCCGGTTCGGTCTCAAGCGGAGCGCTCCGCAGATAAAAAGCATAGTCATGAAGATATAAACGCGTCTCCATCTCCACTCTCGCGCGCTCCGGCGCGTCTTCGAGGTGCCATTGTTATTGCTTACGCTGGAACATCTTTCCTCATCGGGGGTTGTGTAACAACCTGTCGACTGCTACTCATTGCCTGAACTAGCCGTCCGGCGAGGCCAGCCCTGGTCGATAGTTAAAAGCCAGCCGCTCGCTCCAATCACTCTATCTCTAACCTTAACGGTGATCTGCTCTTGAGCCGCAACGTCGCTGATCACGCTGCGATCAGCGATCCAGACTTGACTCTAGGAAGGGTTGTCTTCCAAGCTTGGCGGCAGATGATCAGGCAGATGGAGCGTCAGTGGAAGAGCCTGCTCATTCAGCCGGTCTCTTCACCGGATGCTCGAACCTTCTCTCCCATCCTGATCCGGAGCAAGAGAGGAACATGCCTCGGAGTGTCGCGTTTGGCACGGCGCTCAATGTGCGTGCATCACCTCCGACCTCAGCGGGTTTTCTAAAGTCTCCGGACAAGGTGGATGGATGACATATCAGAAGGCGCGCAACCTACTGCCTGCTTACGTGAATGATGGTAGTGCCTCATTTACTCAGCCCACAGCAAGTCCCGGTCAGGGCCGGGAACGAGTGTTCTTGCTCCTCCGGTGGAGAGCGGGCCGGTCGCACGAGGGTGCGGAGCTCACACCCGGATGAATTCTCGGGCGGGATTCGGATGGACATCTCGCCTGAAGTCCATCCATGAAGCTGCGCTCGCTCGGGACCGCCGGACCAACAAGAGGATCAGGCCGTCTCGCATCGGATGCAGAGGTTACGGCGAAATGCAAGAGGCTTCGAGAAACGCGGGAACTAAATGCGGGATCACAGCGAATGCGAGGCCCCACTCGCCTCGGTTCAGCTCCGTCGATGGCAGGCGGAGGAACAGGTTCCCACTTTCGGCATTGTGGACGTGCCGACGACTCAGAGTGCCATGAGTTAACGCATGTTCCAGAAAGACGTCATTAACGCCGAAAACCTCCATCTCTATAAAAGTCTCGGGAAGAGCCACCCCGACGACAACACGCCTCGGGAGAGCGTACAGGTAGCATAGGAAGCGAATTGAACATCCTGCCCATTGCCTCTTGTGGAAAATTGGTGCACAAAATTGTTGACGAGATGCCGGAATACATGAGAGCTGTTGGTATGTCCTGCTCCCACGGTCGCTTACAAATGCATGGCGATGGTAACCACCTCCAACAGACATTAAGGGCGGCAAGGGCCATGCGGACGCCCTCTTCATCAATGACAAGGTGGAGAAGCCCACGGCCAAGGACGGTCAGGCAATCGTGAAGATCAAGGCCTTTGGCATCAATCGCATGGACACCATCCAGCGCGAGGGCCATTACCCCGTCCCGCCGCAGGCCCCCAGCACCCTTGGCGTCGAGTTCAGCGGCACCATCGAGTCGCTCGGGGGCGGCGACCCGCGCGGCTTCTCCGTCGGCGACGCCGTCTTCGGCCTGGCCTACGGCGGCGCCTACGCCGAGTACATCGCCATCACGACCAAGATGCTGCTGCACAAGCCCGACGGGCTCTCCTGGGAGCAGGCGGCCGGCATCCCGGAGACGTGGATCACCGCGACGCAGGCGCTGCACTTCGTGGGCGACTTCGCGCCGGGCAAGACGGTGCTGTGGCACGCCGGCGCCTCGGGCGTGTCCATCGCCGGGATCCAGCTGTCCAAGGACGCGGGCGCCTCCGCCATCTACGCGACCGCGGGCTCCCAGGACAAGATCGACTTCATCGTCGGCGAGCTGGGCGCCACGGCGGCCTTCAACTACAAGACGCAGGACTGGGCGGCGGAGATCCTCAAGGCGACGGGCGGCAAGGGGGTGGACCTGATCGTCGACTACATCGGCGCCAACTACGTGCAGAAGAACCTGGACGTGTCGGCGCGCGACGGGCGCATCGTCCAGCTGGGCGCCATGAGCGGGCCGGTGCTGCAGAACGTCAACATCGGCCAGCTGCTGTACAAGCGCATCCGCTGGGAGGGCAGCACGCTGCGCAGCCGCGACGAGGACTACCAGAGCAGGCTGCGCGACAAGTTGGAGGAGTACGTCCCGGACTTCCTGTCGGGGAAGCTCAAGGTCATCGTCGACAAGGTGCTGCCGTGGGAGGAGGTCCAGGAGGCGCACAGGCTGATGGAGAGCAACGCGCTGAAGGGGAAGATCATCTGTACGATAGATTGAAATGGGACTGGCACGACTACAGGCAGAGAGTAGTTTGATCTGACAAACGATCGGAAGATATAAGACGCATTCCCTCGCGATTTTTGACTCTAATTCGAAACTAAGAGCTCAATGCACTTTTCCATAACTTCTAAAAGAAAAAAGAACCAGACGCCATAACGAAGACGCTTCCTCCCTCCGCCCGAGTCTGCCGTAGACCCTTACAGGGGCAGACTCTCATGCTTGAACCGCTTCTTGCCCTCCCCCTCGCCATACACCGCCGAGACGTGGCCCTGCCCGCGGACCTTGTACTTGTAGATCATCAGGCCCTCGAGGCCGACCGGCCCGCGGGCGTGGATCTTGTTGGTGCTGATGCCCACCTCGGTGCCGAACCCGTAGCGCATGCCGTCGGCCATGCGCGTCGACGCGTTCCAGTAGACGCCCGCCGAGTCGACGCCCGCCATGAACCGCTCCGCCAGGTCCGGCCGCGCGGTCAGGATCGCGTCCGTGTGGTGCGACCCGTGCGCGTTGATGTGCGCCACCGCCTCGTCCAGCCCCGGGACCGCCTTGACCGCCAGCACCAGCGCCAGGTGCTCCGTGTCGAAGTCGGCCTCCGTGGCGTCCTCGATCTTGCCGGACCCCAGCGCAGAGGCAGGCAGCTTGCTCTGCAGTGCGGCCTTGCTGGGGCCGTCGCAGCGGAGGGTCACGCCCTTGGCGAGGAGGGCCTCGGCGGCGGCGGGGAAGACGGTCTCGAGGGCGGCCTCCTCGACTAGCAGGGTCTCGACGCTGTTGCAGGCGGCCGGGTAGCTGGTCTTGGAGTCGACGAGCACGTCGGCCGCCATCTTGGGGTCGGCGGTGCGCTCGAGGTAGATGGCGCACAGGCCGTCGGCGTGCCCGAGCACGGGGATCTTGGTGTTGGACTTGATGTAGCGCACCAGCTCGTTGGAGCCGCGCGGGATGACCAGGTCGATCTGCTGGTCCAGATCCAGCAGTTGCGGGATGACGTCGCGGGTGGTGACGAGCTGCACGGCGCCGTTGGGCACGTGGCAGCGGTCCAGGCCGGCGGAGATGGCGCGGGAGATGGCGACGAAGGACTCGGTCGACTCCTTGCCGCCCTTGAGGATGGCGGCGTTGCCGGACTTGATGGCCAGCGAGGAGATGTTGGCGATGACCTCGGGGCGGGCCTCGAAGATGATGAGGAGCACGCCGATGGGGCAGGTTATCCGCTCCAGCACCAGGCCGTCGTCCAGCTTCGTCCGCAGGGTCACCTTGCCCACTGTCATAAGGCAGTCAGTAAAGCAGCTCGCCAAGCAGTAGAAGATCCGTCACCCGCCCACGTCCTGTGAGGCGGGTACTCAAACAAAGACTTACCAGGATCCTCCAGGCCCCTCACATCGAGGATGCCCTTGAGCATGTCCTCCCACTTCCCCTTCTTGCCCAGGTCCAGCCTCGAGACGAGGCTCTGGCTCAGCTGGCCGTCGGAGGCGGCCTTGCGGGCCAGCTCCATGTCCCGGGCATTGGCGGCCAGGATGTCGTCCTTGGCCTCGACCAGGGCCGCGTGGATGGCCGTCAGCGCATCGTTGCGGGCTGACACCGGCAGCGTGGCCAGGAAGTGGGACGCCGACTTTGCAGCCCGAGCCGCGTCGGCGGGCGTGGCGTTTGTCAGGGACATCACAGGAGCGCTCTGCCTGTATCTCTGTTTTCTTGCTTCTCCTCCCTTGTCTGGCCTGCTTTTTACGAGAGCTAAACGGACTAGGGAATGATGGAGAGACTTTGCGGAGGCGGGATATCACTGGATGAGGCGCATCAAAACTGCTTCACGGTGACTCAAAAAGACGGGTTGCCGCCTCCTAGTGTTAGACGGAGCATAAATTTTAGACATCTACGAAGATCGGGTGACCTGTCCGATCGAGGAGTTTCAACGCTTTCTGTTCTCACATCGCTGCCCGTTCACCAGCATGTCCAGTATCTCATTTGCAGAGCCACTCGTGCCTTCATGGAGTCTCTATTCATCTTGATAGCAACCTCGTAAGCCCCTGGGTAGTCTGGTAGTCAACGAGTAGGGCTGTCAGCCTCCGTTCCCGTGCCGGAACCGCAAGCGAAGGTGGAGAAATCTGCAAATCGCCGAGCCGACAGGGCGCACCAGCGATATCGCTTCCTTGGCCGTTAGTAGGAACTTAGCCATCTCTATGGCCGTCGAATTACACGGCAGCCAGAGACTGCGGGGAGATGGCAGAAGCCGACTGGCGGACAGACTGATTGACCAAAGAGCAAAGGTTGGTTAGTATTTTGAATGCTTCTCAGGCCAGCAAGGACAAGCAACGCCGAGGCTTGTCTCATAGTCACTCTACCCAGAAGGTGTTTAGTTAAGCTTAACTCGGGCTGCCCTACTGCGTATTCCACTTAACGCCGAAGCACGCATCGATATCAAAATTGCCGAAAAGCCGACGACGGTTGCTGAGTGGTGCAGCAGCTGCACTTGGCCAGCAACAGATCTAAGAGCCGAGCACTGGTCTCCGGCCGACGGCCAACAAACCCTCGCCATCCTGTCACCGCATGTCACTCTCCCCACTCTTGCGAGAACGCCTGCAGCTCTGACGCCAGACTAGCTCCATTGCCGGGCAGCCTGGCAGGCGAAGCGTCGGGTGCTGGTGCCGACTTCTCCTCTCCTCTCCACGCCCGGCGATGGACGGCCAACCTGGTGTCCAGTGGCGCTACTGGGGGGTGGTCCAGGCCGATATGTGCTGGAGACCGCTCTCCGATGGAAGGCCCAGCGGCCTCGGCAGTGTTATTCCCGCCCTTCTTGGATCGCCGCCCCCGGCCCAAGGGACTCGGGTTTTGCGTCTGGTAGTATTTTCTGTCTTGCATTCCTGCTTTTCCCTCCTTGATGTTCCTCGAACAATCCCCTGGAATGTCAGAGAATCCACGGGTTGTGCTGTAGGTGAAGCAGTATCCTCACTCTGCATGACTGTGGACCTATATGCTCTCTCTATCCAGCTACCCAGAGGCGCTGCCAAGCCGTGACTTTTCCGCACGGCGGAGTATACTGGAGCCATGACCATCGAGGACGAGAAAATCGAGCCTGCTTTCGGCGGCCTGGGCCCGGATGCCGGCCGGACCAGCTCGACCGACCAGGAGCGCCAAGATACCGACAGCGACGCGGAATCTACCGAGCAGGACCGGGGCCGTGTCGTCGATGAGAAGTCTCATCGCGCCGAGAAGGTGGTAGAAGAAGAGGATGTGGACATCGACGAAGAAGCACAAGAGCCGCCGTATACAGTCCCCACCAGAGTGCATTCCCGCGCCTCGTCAGCGAGGTCGCGGCCCCTCTCCATTGTCCCTCGGTCAAAAAGGCGAGGCCTGTTCGGCCAGTTCGCTGTCCTCCCAGAGGTGGACAGGCCGTATGACTACAGCGACAGGACGAAATGGATGATCACAACCATAGTGGCCCTGGCCGCCGCTGGTGCACCCATCGGGTCGTCCATCTTCTACCGTGAGCCGCAAAAGGGACTGCAGCACCGTGGACCGTAAGGTGATACTGACATGTTGGTAGCTGCATTGCCAAACATGGCGGCCGACCTGCACTCAACGCCTACCATCGTTAACCTTACAGTCGCCTTCTACATGCTGTCAATGTCGATCTTTCCCCTGTGGTGGTAAGTACAGTCGCGTGCGTGCTGCAGCCGTGCGCATGACAACTGACCGATGGCACAGGTCATCGTTCTCGGAGACCCTTGGCCGGCGGACTATCTACATCATATCCTTCAGCCTCTTCGTCGTCTTTTCGGTGCTTAGTGCGGTGAGCACCAGCGTTGGCATGCTCATAGCCATGCGTATTTTGGGTGGCGGTGCGTCTGCCTCTGTACAGGCAGTCGGGGCCGGCACGATCGCCGACATCTGGGAGGTCGAGCGGCGCGGACGAGCCATGGCAATGTTTTACTTGGGACCGCTGACGGGTCCGTTGCTCGCGCCCATCATTGGCGGTGCCCTCTCCGAGGGCTTTGGCTGGCGGAGTACGATGTGGTTCCTCGCCATATTCGGTGGCGTCGTCCTGGTGATGGTCTTCTTCGGCCTCCCTGAGACTCTTGCGAAGCGCAAATCTGTCGCTCACGACCCGCACCCCAGCCATCCGGACAGCTCGGCCGGCGACGCCATCGCACCGCACTTGTCGCGCATGTCGACCAGGCAGTCAGTGGCCATACAGACCAAGCGCGGAGCCGTCTTCCTCAAGCGTGCCCTCCTCGACCCCCTGAGCTGCATCCTCTACTTGCGCTTCCCGCCCGTGGCCCTCACGGTGTACTTCGCGGCCATCACCTTCGGGGCCCTCTTCGTGCTCAACATCTCGACGCAGTCGCTCTTCGCTAAAGACCCATACAACTTCTCAGAGCTGATCGTGGGCCTGCTGTACCTGCCCGGCTCGCTCGGCTACGTGGCGGCCTCGTTCATAGGCGGGCGCTGGATCGACTCGATCATGGCGCGCGAGGCGCGCAAGGCCGGGCGGTACGACGCCCGCGGCAAGCTCATCTACCTGCCCGAGGACCGCATGCGCGAGAACGCCTGGCTGGCCGCGAGCATGTACCCGGCGGCGCTGATCTGGTTCGGGTGGGCGGTGGACAAGGGGGTCTTCTGGTTCGTGCCGTGCGTGGCCAACTTCTTCTTCGGCTTCAGCTCCATGCTCGTGTTCGGCGCCGCCACGACGATGCTGACCGAGTTCATGCCCCGCCGGAGCTCCAGCGGCGTGGCCCTCAACAACTTCGTGCGCAACATCTTCTCGTGCGTGGGCGTCATCGTCACGCAGCCGCTGCTCAACGCCATGGGCGCCGGCTGGCTGTGCACGATGATCGCGCTGGTCGCGTGGGTCAGCGGGAACGCGTGCATCTGGGCGCTGAAGAAGTACGGCCCCGGCTGGAGGAAGACCATGGATGAGAAGCTGAACCACGGGCCGTAGAGTATGTAAGCTTGTGGCAGAGATCAGGTAGTTTCCAAGACAATTTTGGCTACTTATACGTGTGGTGAAGTTCGCTTATGGGTGTCTGTGCAAGGTCTTCGCCGTTCACGTATAGACTAAAGTAGAGGAGAGTAGGGTATAATCGCCTCCTGAAGTCGCACGGTTGGCCTAGCTAGTATTCCCTCTCGTGGCATTATTCCCCTGAACTCCTGAGGCCACACCAGCCCGCAACGCATACGACGACGCTACAAAGACTGTTTCGGTGGACGTTGGTGAGCCCGGGCCAAAATCCTTTTTGCTCCATTTATTTCTCTTTTACCATCTCATGCGATGACGTCTTGCTTCAAGATAGATAGCGTAGCAACCGGAAGTCTCTTGCTGTAATCTATCTATGCCCGCGAACAGTAAAGCGATCTCGCATCCCGCAAGCTCTATATTTCTCGCAAAGACCCCCCCACACAGTGCTCCCTTGTTAACCACCTCGCAGCGTATTAAGCAAACAGCTTCCCCAGCGCATCGAGGCTCACGTTCCCGCCGCTGAGCACGACGCCCAGGTCCCACCCCTCCGGCCCGGCCTCCCTCTCCACCAGGGCGCGGAAGTCCTCGTTGTACAGCGCCACCGCCAGCGGCACCACAGCGCTCGGCTCGACCACGAGCTTGGCGCGCTCGTACACGAGCCGCAGCGCCGCCTTGATCTCATCCTCCGTCACGCTGTACATCTCCCGGACCAGCCGCCGCTCGTAGATGACCGACCAGGGCACCTTGCCCACGGGGGTGCGCAGCCCGTCGGCGATGGTCAGCGACGACACCGACTCGACGCGCTTCCCGGCCGCGAACCCCCTGCGGCAGTCGTCGGCGCCCTCGAACTCGGGCTCCGCGCCGAAGACGGCGATGCCGGTCCCCTCGCAGGAGAGCGCCACGCCCGAGAGCATGCCGCCGCCGCCGCAGGGCGTGATGATCGCGTCCAGGCCCTTCCTCTTCTTCTCACTATCCTTCTGCCCCTTGGCCTCCCCCCTCTCGGCCATCATCTGCTCCACCTGCTCCTGCAGCTCCAGGCCCATGGTGCCCTGGCCCAGGATGATGTCGGCGTGGTCGTACGGCGGCACGAGGCGCGCCCCCGTCTCGGCGATGACCTTGTCCGCGACGGCCTCGCGCTCGACGCTCGTCGAGCCGCTGAAGATGACCGTCGCGCCGTAGCCCTTGGTTGCGGCGATCTTGGGCGGCGCGGAGATGTTGGGCATGACGATGTACGCCGGGATGCCGTTCTCCTTGGCCGCGAGGGCAAGGGCCTGCGCGTGGTTGCCTGTCAAGATGGGTTAATTTCTGTTCGTGCTGGAGCGAGAGGCGGGTGTATGTTTGTCTCTCTACATGAGCGCTGAGGGAAATAAGAGAGTTCATGATAGTGCACGCCTCCCCTTTTACACGGACCGCTTGGCCCTCGACGCAAAGATGCTTGCAAACTTCTCCTTCTGAAGGCTCCCCCAGTTTATGTCGGGGGAGACGGTGACAAAAGAAGGCCAACGTAACAGACGTATAGTATAAGATAAAGCCAGAGACAAACCCACCAGAGCTATGCGTGACAACCCCCTTCTCCATGCCCCCGCCCTCCACCCACCCGGGCTCCCTCTTCAGCCTCTCCACTGCATGGAACGCGCCCCGGGCCTTGAAGGCCCCGACCCGCTGGAAGTTCTCGCACTTGAGCCACAGCCGGATCGTCGGCCGCGCCGCCGCCGCCGCCGCCTCCCGGCCCGCCCCGGCGGCCCACCGCGTGCCCTCCAGGTCGGCGGGCGAGGACGCCAGCGCGTCGAGCGTCCGGTTGGTCATGACGGGCGTGACGTGCACGTGCGGCCGGATGAGCTCGCGCGCCGCCTGCACGGAGTCCCGCGTCAGGGGCAGCCAGGTGGAGGGGTCGGCCATCGCTGCTTAACGGCAGGTGGAGCTGGGTCGGTGGTGGTTTGTGGTGACTGGGGAAGAATATGTACGTGCAGGATCGACCCGGCAATGAGCTCGAATTGTCAAGTGAGTCGTTTATGCTGATTGCTCTCACATCGACTGTTGCCGGCGAGGAAGCGGATACACACATATAAGTGGTCAGCACCTGAGTGAGCGGCCGCTCACTTGAGCAGCATCCATGCAGGACCGGCGGCTCGGCGCCGACCACCGCTCTAAGGAGGGGGGGGGCCCAAGATCTGGCCCGATTAAGGGGACGCTGTCCGACTTCCCGGTGTTCGGAGCCGGCGCAGACCAATTAGCTAAGAGGAATTGGCGATAGGATCTACTGAGCCGACTTGCGGATCTGCCGCCGGTGGAGACGCGTAAGAAAGGGCTCCATGGAGAAAAAAGATGTGTGTACGATGTTAGCTAGGCTGTCAACTGAGGCCGTTGTGTTATTACGGAGAAGGAAGCAAACAGCCTTGATTTGTTCAGGAGGATATAACCATGGTAACGATCGAACTGCCGGAAACCTCAAGAACACCAAAGGCAGAACGCAAATAACTTTTTGAACGAACCCCCAGATTCGGTGAATCTAGACATACAAGTTACAAAAGTCCCCCTACACAAGCCAGCCCATCCCGTCTCGATCACCACCACCGCCAATGCTCGCCATCCGCTTATTTCTGGTTCTCGGGGCGCAGGGACCTGCGAAAAGATCGTTAGCACGAGTTGCCAAGAGTAAAGATGGCCGAAGTGTCTAGAACTTACCGCACGGCCTTTCCAGCCTTCCAGATCTCCAGATTCCGGATCTCCTCCATCTCGGCCTCGTACTTCTCCCGGTAGTCGGGCTGGCTGTTGTACTCTAGCGACCGCTTGGTCTCCTCGCCATTCTTGACGGAGTCGTACAGCTGGTCGAACACGGGCTTCAGGGCGTCCTTGAAGCGCGGGGTCCAGTCAATGGCACCACGGCGGGCGGTGGTCGAGCAGGCCTCGTACATCCAGTCCATGCCGTTGGCGCCGATCAGGGGGTACAGGCTCTGGGTGGCCTCCTCGACGGTCTCGTTGAAAGCCTCGCTGGGGCTGTGGCCGCGCTCACGGAGGACCTCGTACTGGGCGAGGAACATGCCGTGAATACCGCCCATCAGGCAGCCACGCTCACCGTACAGGTCGGAGTAGACCTCCTTCTCGAAGGTCGTCTTGTAGAGGTAGCCGCTGCCAATGGCGACACCGAGGGCAACAGCCTTCTCCTCGGCCTTGCCGGTGACGTCCTGGTAGACGGCGAAGGAGGAGTTGATGCCACGGCCCTCACGGAAGAGGGAGCGGACAGTGCGGCCGGAGCCCTTGGGGGCGACCAGGATGACGTCGATGTCGGAGGGGACCTCGACCTTGGTCAGGTCCTTGAAGACGGGGGAGAAACCGTGCGAGAAGTACAGGGTCTAGACGGCAGGTTAGCCCAGCTCTGCACACAAGTCGGAGTCCGCGATGACCGCACCTTTCCCTTGGTCAGCTGGGGCTTGATATGGGGCCAGGTCTCGCTCTGGGCAGCATCGCTGAGGAGGTTCATGATGATGGTACCCCGGGAGATGGCCTCGTCGACCTCGAAGAGGTTCTTGCCGGCAACCCAGCCATCCTGCTCGGCATCCTTCCAGGACTTGCCGCCCTTGCGCACACCGATGATGACGTTCAGGCCGTTGTCGCGGAGGTTGAGACCCTGGCCGTGGCCCTGGGAACCGTAGCCGATCAGAGCGAGGGTGTCGTTCTTGAAGTAGTCCTGGGAGGGAGAGTCAGCACGGCCGCACAGTCGACGGGATGGAATCGAGATGACCAAGAGACATATGACTCACCAGGAGCTTCTCCTTGGGCCAGTCCTCACGCTCTGTACGCCAGCTGTCGTCAGCACCGATTTCCCACGCTTCCGCATCGCCCAGCTCCTTAATTCTTACCGTAGACATCCTCCTTCGAGCCAGCGAAGTCAATGGTCTTGACACCACGGACCTGCTGCCGGGCCGGGCCAGCGACGGCAGCACGGTGGGAGACGGCGGTGGCGCGAGCAGCAGCCAGGGCAGAGACAAAGGTGCGTCTCTGGACGGCGGGCTTCACCAATTGGCGGGCCAATGGCGACCGCACGGCTTTAGAAAAGCTTCGAGAGGACATTTTGACGTGAAGGTCTGAGTGGAGATGGGTTGTCGAGGGAGTCAACAGGGCTTTGGGGATAAAAAAAGCTGTCTTAAAGAGGTTGCGACTGCAAAAGCTCTAGGTCAGACTCACACACACCGATGGCCGGTCACGAAATTTTCCTTTCGCTAGGAGGGCAGCTTCGGCGACCACCGACTTCGGGACCCTAAAGAGTTTGGTGGGGTCTGGGGTTGCAGGGGGTTGGGCAACAAGTACCGATACAGCCTTCTGTATGGAGGGCTTCGCCCTTTGCACGGGTACCGGTACCCACCGTCAGAGCACGCGATGTCGATGCTCGTTAGTCACAGAGTCAGACTTCGAGGCAGCCCTTGAATGCCAACGACTAGGAATTGTCGCCGGCGGGAAGACGCTTTGCCTCGGCACGCACGAGGATACTCGAGGTCTCTTGCTGTGGTCGAGGCTGAACAGGGCGCTCACAGAATATACTATGTGTGTAGTGTATGCAGTATCATAAGTCGTCGTTGTAGGTCTTTACCACCCACCATATCTGTCTGGAGTATCTATAGCAACGTGAATATGTATGTATGTATCGCGGACGGGCCAAGTGTGAGGACATGTCTTCGAGACACTCTCAAGCGTGGTCCATGTTCCCCAAGATGCAGCCGGAGACAAGCAGCCAAGTCTCCCGAGTCGCGTGCGTGGCATTAAAGCCGGCAGACGCTCATCCTATGCGTTCCTCTGCTCTCTCCTCCCCCTCGGCATGCGGCACTGCCTTTGCGAGAGCGTCCCAGCAACCACACGCCTCTCCTAACCCTCTTATTTATGTGTCCTGTCGAATCTCACTCCTCCCACTACGCCGCCGGCCATCGAGGTCCGCACGTTTCGCTTGAATGACTCCCGGGTGTTTCGTAGGTCGTCCGCCGCCTCCTTGTTGAGCGGATCCGAGGCGTTGGGCTCGAGGAAGAGGAACTATGTCGAGCATTAGCAATGTGTCCGCACCATAAGACATTTTTAGCATCGTGGAAAGAACGCACCTGCAGTCCGACAATCACGGCGTTCAGGTTTAGGACCGGCTTCCAGTCCTCCCTCAGGATGTTCAGGCACACCTTGCCCTCGAGGTCGATGTTGGGGTGGTAGATCTTCTCCGTGCAGAGCACCTTGGGCGGCTCGTGGGGGAAGTTCTGGTTGATGTCGAAGGTGAAGTGGAAGCGCCCGCCGCGGTACATGCCCTCGTCAGGCTCGATCGTCAGGGTGAACTTGAGGATGTTGTCGGGATCGGGGAAGTCTAGCTTCATCGTCGAGCCGAGCGAGAGCTCTGACAGATCTACACGACAGAAGCCGTAAATGTCAGCAAACCTGGGTTGCATACCCTGCAAGAGAGAGCAACGGGGCTGCTGGGTCCTCGTACCTTTCTGCACTCGCAACTGTGCCGCCGTCACCTTCTTCTTCTTCCCTGCAGCTCCTTCGGCGTTTTCAGCCTTCTGCTGTTCCTTTTTCTATAGCAGAATCGCGTCAGAATCGGTCCAGACAGCCCATATGGCGCCTATCTGTAGGCTGGCAACGTACCATAGACCATATCTTTAACATCTTGCCGGCGGGAGGGAATGGCGGAGGATCCCGAGTCTGTGTGCGGTAACGCGCGAAAGGGAAGTGGGACAGAAGGATTGCACGATTATAGACAGAGAGGTGTCTTCGACAAAAGGAAGTTGATGCCCGAGGAACTTGAGGTTTCTAGCTGTGCGGCGCTGTTGCTGCGCTTGCCACCGAGTACTTGGAGCCTAATGGCTGTCTGTCGAGAAAGCAGTGTCGCGGGGCTGATTCGGCGATAGCAGGTGAGGTAAGGTGAGGTACCTTGGCCTGTCCGCGCCTCGAGGTGAGATGACGGAATAATCGGGCCTCCCACACTATCCTGCGCCACACAAATCAGGAGCATAGATGCCATAACAGGCAGTAGAACAACAAAAAAACAAAGGAGGAAGATTACAATACAAGACACGTCGAGACGCCCCTCATCTCTTTCTGAAGGCATGTAAAGTGTGGTATCTAATAGCAAGCCTTTCGTATTACAGACGTCTAACTCAAACAAACTCAGCAAGGAGAAATGAACGCCATATTCATGCACGATCTCTATCTGTCTTCACCTGCGAAGACTAGACTTTTTTGTCCCTTTGTACAAATCAGATATCCATTCAATGGCAGTTAGTTCCCAATACGATGGGCCAGATTCCGTTCCCCCGTCCAAGCCAGTAGGGTATATCTGCTTGGCCTCTCATCGCTCGACTGGCCCTGTTATCTCCGCGCGAAGCAGCACATGAGGCCAGTCCTGCCCAGGAACCAGCAGAAGCCGATGAACCGGACGACGGACAGAGCTGCGGTCGCAAAGAGCAGGAACTTGAAGAACCATGCAGTGCGTGCCGATGCGGTTTTCTGTGTAGTTCTGCATTAGCAGTCTAGTCAAGGGAAAGATGGAATTGGTCCAAGGACTTACGCCGATGCCGAACGAGTTAAAGTTGTCGCTGGTGATGATGACAGCCAACAAGCAATTGGAGAACAGCCATGTGCTGACAAGCATTGTCCGGAAAGACTTGTACGAATCCTCGATATCCTTAGGCTCGGGTTTCTCCTCGTCCTTGTAGGGAGCGAGGGCGCGTCTGACCGTCTGCTCAAACTGGCTGTCGATATCCTCCTGCGGCTTGTCGACTTCCTCCACCACAACCTCGTCCTTCTCGCCCTTAGTGACGTTGGCGGATGGCAAGGTATCGTTCTTATCGGAACCCTTCGTACCCCAGGAGACGTCGTGCCAGTTGTTGAAGGCGTACACCATGAGGATGTTGATGTATGTCGACATGAGCACGAGGTAGTATGGGAAGGAATGGAACATGTGCCACGGGTCCAGATACATGAAGGACGCAATGAAGTAGAGACCGTAGATGGCGAACAGCGCGATAATGATGACTCCAGCAGCCGAGCTGCCGCCGAATATGCTGCTCATAAAGTCGTGGACGTTATCGGTCTGGATCTGTTCCGAGAGAGGGGTCTGGAAGGCTCGCACAACCAGGTATCCGGACAGGACCAGGATATATGTCTGGATTATCGCGAAGACGAAAAAGGATGTGATGTAGGTGTACTTGGAGCCCTTTGGCCGGTTTCCAAGTGCCAAGATGAACTGCAGGATCACGAAGGCCAGGTAGATGTACTTCAAGACGGCATTCAAGAAGGGAGTCACCGTGTCACCGAAGGGCCAGCCGTGATGTTCCGCAGTCGTATCTGACGCCACTGTCGGATCGCCGACAAGATCCATGATAACCGTGGTCGTGAGCCAGTAGGATGCCAGAGAAAACCAGGTGAAGACGACATTGAGAATGTTGTAGAGAAGCTGGATGTGGAGGAAGAACATGCGGACGAGGTTGTGACCGCTCTTGTACATCCGGCCGAAGTGCATCAGAGAATACAAGCTGGCAGCGAAAGAGCCGTTGAGCCATCTTCGCCGCTGGCTGATAAACTCGGGGGCTCCTTCAGGTACATCGGTTTCGCCCTTGGCCGCTTTGATGTAGCTCAGGTGCCACTTCTGACCCGCTTTCGCGACAAGCTCGAAGCAGAGGATACGATCTTCGGCCAAGAACATGTTCTTCTTAAAGATGTTCATTCCCTCTATGCCTTTCTTGCCGAGTTTCTTCGACAGGGTGTGGTCACCGTGGAAGTACTGCTCGAGAGGCCGGCCCATGATAGCCCTGAACCGGTAGGCGGAGAAGGCACCCGGCAAGACACTAACATAGCCGAAGGCGCTCTCCAGGGGCTTGTCCAGGATGTTTGAGATCTTGTACTCGAAGTTCTGAACGGCGACCAGCGGGTTCAGAAGTTTCCTACCACCTTTCCCCAGCATAGCATGTATCTCACCGCAAGCTCCTCCCAAGTCCTTGTCATTGTAGAAGCCTTCCCACAGCGCGAGGAGCGACTTGGGGCTGGGCTTGGTACCGGCGTCAATGAGGATGCAGACCTCGGGGTTCAAGATCCTACCAAAGGCATTGAAGAGCCATCGGTGAGAGTTGATCTTCTTGCTGTTCTGCTGCTTCAAGCAGAAAATGAACTGAACAGGGGGAAGCGTCGAAGGGCTGTCGTCCACAGGGCGAACGAGCTGCTGGTTTGGCGTTACCGACAGCTGCGTGGTGTACTCGAAAATGTGAGCAACTGTTGGTTCGCCGTTGACATCCTTCTTGACCACTCCGTCCTGGTAGACACCAATGGTAGCTAGCACGTCCAAGACGTTCTTGTCCACCTTCTCGAGACCGTCGAAGACCAAACAGACCACAATCTTTTGCCACGCAGGGCCACCCTTGTTCCAGAAAGTTGACTTCTTGAGGTTGACAATGTCTCGGATGTTTTGCATGACGCCATGCAAGGTACGCGAGAGCAGGACCTTGTCCTCGTTATAGTACGTGATAGCGATCAGCAGCTCGGTATGGCGGTTGTACATGCGCGGACGCAGGTCGTAGCCGTTCTTGAGAGTAAAGTCATTCGGGTCGCAGGTGGCGGCAGTATATCGCATCTTGAAAAATTCCTCGTTGTTGCCCTCAACTTCCCGATATTTGGGCTGTACGGCATTTCGGATAGCGCTGGGAACGGGATAGTCAATGCTGAGGACAGAGCCCTGAACCAGCTTGACCTTTCTCGTAGCGTAGCGCTTCAGACCGCCAGAGGGTGCCATCTGGGGGTTCTGACGTCTGAGCCAGCTCTCGTCAGGATCGATGGAGGAAGCCGGCCTTCCCGGCTGTCCCATCGGAAACCCAGAGGCATCGAGCTCATTACTGTACGCTGGAGCCCCATACTCAGGGTTGAACGGGGACGGGCCAGGGGCACCTCCCAGACCGACACCGGGACGGGTGGTGCTGGCGCCCGGGGCGTAGGATTCTGTGAGGCTGTATGCAGATACAGGGCGGACTGGTGGCGTGCTGGTGCCTAGGCGATCTTGCTCGTAAACAGTCGAGTTCTGGCTCAGGAGTGAGCGTTGGGCTTCGTCATCGTTCTCTTCGGCGGGTTGAAGATGATACTGCGGGAACACCAATAGTCAGTGGCACGATCGCGAGCGGCAGCCCCAAGTGGCTTAGAGTTTGAAAATCCTACTGACCGGTTGGTTAGGATTGAGATCCTGCATCCGATGGCCGTCGTAGCCATCGCCCCGACCGTTGTATGCCATTGTAAGGAGCAAATTGCCGGCCGCTAAGGGAGAGTTTACGCTAGAGGAGCGGAAGTGCTAGGATCGGCTCCTCTGACAGCCGTTGACCGTTTGGGGTATCGTGAAGATGCAAAAGTTCGTCGGGAAGGAGATGCTGTATGTTGGCAACGCCCCTCCAGCAGTAAGAAGGCACACACACCCACACACAAAGAAACGCCCGGTCCTGCAGGTCCCAGGAGCTGAGGACGGGAGATGCTGCAGGGGGGCCAAGGAGGCTGAAAGTGCCCCGCTTGGTGTCGCGGATGACGGAAACGAAAAGCGCGGGCGTTGATGTGCTGCCCGAGAGAATCAGACGAAGAGCTGGAATTCTGGCTTGGAGGTTTGTGATGCTTTTCTGGAGGTTGAGGATGGAGAATAGGAGATGCTCAGCATTAAGAGAGCGAGAAGGGGAGCGTGTGGCTGAGCAAGGATGTCTCCAAGAGCTGGTATCCACACCCGAGGCCTCTGTGCAGTGCCGGCGTCATGCTCCTTTCCGCTAGGCGACCCTACATTACTATGTATATGCTACTATACAGGCCTCGCAAGCCGCTGAGAGGAGGAAGAAAAACCAGATGCTAGCGGCAATACGTCACCTTGTGTGAGCCCTCATCCTGAGTTGGGCCCCTTTTCCATCCCAAGTTCCAGAAACCTTCCAGGAGAAGCTCAGTATTTCTTTCTTTCTGCCCGCATGGATCTTATTTCTACGATCAAGCACAGCGCACCCTTTTCTTCATCCCCGATTTTCAGTTGTCTGGCAGGGTGCATCCGTAAAAACCTCACACATCACAACGCAGCGGCATGAATCAGCCAAACACTCATCCTTCCAGGCGGTGCTGATGAAGTCTCTGGTCTACTGTGTACATACTTGCGTTGTCACTTCCAGAATCTGGGGGACGGCCAACGGGCCAAAACGTAACGCTAAGATGGGATAGATCCCGCGCCCGCCTCAGGCACTCGTTTCTGAAACAACCATCCATCCGCCGCCCCAGCCAGGCCAAACACGACAAAAGGAAGGAATAAGATGTACTGTACTGTAGTTCAGCCCGTCAGCAGTTCGTAAAGGTTGTTTACAGTACACCGTGCTCTGTACACTACTCCGTGCAGCCCAGCAGACAGCGTCACTGGTGCTACGTGACGTCGATTAACGGGAAACAAGAAACACGAGCTTTTCTGCCTCTGTCCAGTAGCAGCCCGCCTCCCCGCAGCACGCGTGCGGCTTGGCTCTCCCTGATCTTCAGGGTGAATTAGCGTCGAGAAAACACGCTGGGAAAAAAAAAGTAAAAATAGCAGCCCGCTGGTGGAGTGGCCAGGTGGCTCGTGGCCGTTGTCCCTTTGAGGCGAGTCCTGATCCAAATCCAGTCTAGACGCGCCCGAGACCAACGAGGCGGTGCAAGCGCTGCCGCCCGCTGTATTCCCTGCCTTCGTATCAACACAAATACATACGCAGTACGGGATAGTTGTTCCAGAGAAATCACGGGTTGACGGCACATACATCGGACCTACCGGGATGCGAATCCGCAATCTTGCTGAGATGAGGCTTGGCAAGGAACAAACAAAGAGCGGCTCACTGCAACTGACGTCTTGACGCCATACTCCAGCTGCCAGCCTTCCGCAGCTATTGCCCCGTAGGATCGGCCCTGGAAGCATTCCGGCTGGCGGCACGCAAGAGCTCAGCTCAACTCAAAAACTCGGTGCCGCCCGGAGCCCCGGCGCGTCAGCGACTGGCAGAGTCCCGGAAGGAGCCGCATGCCTCTCTAGAACATCTACTGGAGAGATTCTACAAAGGGGGACTGATTTTCAGGGACCTACACTAGATGACCTCGAATAAAGAAACGATGGGTCTGCCAGTGGGACGCTCCGGCCCACATCCCCCCAAAAACGGCATTGGAGATTACGGACGGTCCACGTTTCCTATGAAGTCTTGCCACGCGGTCATGGCGCCGTCTCCAGTAGATAATGAGTGAGCCGCGCGGTCGTGGACGAAGGACACAGCAAGAGGCAGAGCTGTCTAGCTCCCGGTGCGGCAGCCGCGTTGCGGCTAAACGATTGCTGTTCGCGCCGTAAAAGGCTGCAAGGGTATGGCTACGAGTAAAGCACTCCGGTACGCTACAAAGTCGGAAAGTTCCAGCAGTTCAGGCACTATGCCGAACCCTCGCGATCCAGCCACACACACTATAAAAGGGCTTGATGCTCTCACCTGTGCGGTACATGGATCAAGCTCAGATCACTGCCGTTCTTGAATGCGGTTTCTATTGTCGGCGATATAACAGCTGCGCTGAGCTGTCGGAAAGGGACTCTTCCGATGGTTCCACCAGTCTGGCACGCCTTGTGGCCATACATCGTGCCAGACCGTCTGAAAGATGCCGTTGGTAGAGTAAAACCATCTTCGATGTCTTGCTCATCCGACGCGAGCTGGAGTCATCAACGACGCGAAGTGAGGTAGTGGTGAAGTATACTTCATCAAGCGCTTAGCCCACCATGGCACGCTAATGAATGTATCGAGAGAACGTTGATAGATGAACCATCTGGAAACTCAAAAAGGTTATATCTTCAAGCTTTGCCCCCTCCCCCATACCTCTTAACGAGAAACAATGACTGATCCTAAGCTTCTCAGGATCGTGCTATCATTTTTTAATATGATTCAACAGCCAACTATATGCCCCCAGTCCTTTGTGAGATGCGAAACCCGTGATTACAGCTGCTATTGCGGAATTTGATAAGATGCTTGTACGACTGGGTAGGCAACCACTGCCGACCGATAGATGTCTAGAAGAAGTCAAATGCCTGAAACTACATAAAAGAAAGGGCTTCTATAATAGGAAGGGGGGGAAATCTATCGAAGTGGTTTGACCAGGATTTGAATGGGGTGCTTCACCAGAGGCAAAAAAGTAACTTAGTGCAAGGTCTACTGAACCAGTCAGGCCTGTATTGCTGTGCCCGTGGGCGACTGGTCTGCGGCTATTCTGAGATAATCCCTTCTGCCGTTACCAGCCCAGTTGGATTCGTCCGAGTCAAGTTCGGAGTCGAAGTCGTCGTGCTGGCCCTCCACTCTCTCTTCACCTTGTTCGCCAACTAGGGTAGCTGGTTCCTTTCTGATGGAGCGGTTGTTCTCCCTCAGTGTCCACGACCTTCAGCCATCGCAGATAGCGAAGTCGATCATCCATGATGAGAACCTTTGCCCATCATCTCAAATCATCCTCCAGCTTGTCTGGACCAGCCACCTTCAGCTGGATTTGACTGGACCACCGCGCTGCAGCTACAGCACAACAGCACCGGCTGGTCAATAGAAAAACCTATAGATTGCGCCTCTTCTTGTAACCGTCGCACTGCGGCAGGTATTCGCAGATGCTCTCCAGGACGTTCAGAGGAAGAATCTCCAACGGGGACGTCATCGCTCCTATTGAACAGGGCCGAATCGAGGCGCAATCAAGGCTGGTGAGTAGAGAAAGCAGGGCAAGTAGGAAACTGACGGCAGAATCCCAAGATCCCGAGTTTACCTACCAACCGTTAGGAGGCGACACCGGCCCTGCACAGTTGTGTCTTTCCGGAGTGTCTTGGAGCATCCCTTCTTCCTGCTGTCCCAGTTGCCACTCTTTGCTGGTTAGCGATCTTCTCTTTATCAGTGGACGTGCGCGGAATATGGAAGACACATTCACTTCCTCTCAGGTATGTCCTCGGCGGCTGGGCATCACTGCCCTCATCTAAGCTGAGGCAAACGCGTCGCGGGCATCATGCGCGTGCCTGGCACGTCTTGAGCGATGAGACAAGCGTAGAAGAGCACTTCTCTTGGCGGCAATTCGTCATCTGGATACACTTGCCCGTCGGCCTGTCTCGCGAACGGTGATAGCACGAGACCTTGTACCAAAATGACAGTCCACGTCAATCGTTCGGTCTGCCATGTACTGACCGACAGACAGTCTGAGAGGAGGTATCATAGGTACAGACTCAATCCAAGACTCGACAGCCCTCGGGCGGCAGGAGAACTCATGATTCGTCCAGCGCCAGATTGGCCAGCAAGTAGGGAGTCTATAGCACTTGTCCTATTACTCTATCGCCATGCCGCGCTGGCTTCTTGGAGGCTTGAAGCAGGGGAGAAGTAACGTGACGTTGCCTCAATCCGCGACGAGACACCGGCGGTCCGCCACAATTCTCCACGCCGAACCGCGAAGAATGCAGGAAGGGATCGGCGTCCTGCAAGCTTCGGTCCGCGGTCTCGAAGAGTCTCTCACGCAGCTCTGTACTCTGTACACAGTACGGATTGCAATAAGTGGCTGATGGAACCTCCAGGTCCGGTCTGGCCTGGAAGTTGCAGCAGGCTCTTGTAACTAACCACCTGTACTGGTGACCAGATGTAGTGCTGACTCGGCAGACAAGATTAACGATCAAGCAGAGGAAGCCTTCTCTAACTTGTTACATAGTACGAGCAATCGACAGCCTTCTTCCCGGGCCCCGGCTTTGAGAGAATGGCACCATTTCGATGGAGGTTTGAAGAGCAAGACACTCGCGACTCGCTCGCCAGGGGGAAGAAGAATCGGCGGGGCTGACAAGAGGGGAAGCAAGCGGGCTTGCATGCCCAAATTGCAGGGTGCCATGGATGCATCCTCCAGCGTGTGGCAAGGCGGGCGAATAGCAGCGCGGGGATGCCATCCCTTATAACGAAGGCTACTCCGTGCTGTTTCGCTAAGATGGCGGACACCACCTAAAAGACTGGGTCCGCGATCCGTTTTGCTCGCATTTTTGCAGCAATATTTCCCGCGTTGCTTGGCTTCTTGGCTCTCCGGTCTGTGTCAGGCCTGTCAGCTGGGGCTGTGCCTGGCCGTCCGGCACTGTCGTTCGTACTGTGCCTTAATGAAGTTCCCATCATTTCAGGTGGATCGAGTCCCGGTCGTGAGATATGCAAGGTACCTGTGCCAAGAGGAAACGCCGAACAAAATACTTCTGTAGGGTCTCCCGCAGTAACGCCTCCTGCACCCTAATCTGGGCCATTTCTGCTAGTGCCCGGAACCACCCACGAGTATCTAATGCCCTCTTGTGGGATATGCAAAGTCTCTCCCCACGCGAATCGACCCGGTCTCTCCATTCACTCTGACTTTCCGCTTCTCCTCCCCATCTGCGCGCCCCTTTGCCTTCTCTTTACTCCTCCATCCTGCCAACCCCATCGACGACCTCCTGTCAATCCCCAAGCCGACGTCGATTCCGAGCGAGTTGCGACGCGAACAACAACCTGCCCAACGAAACCGATATCCCGTCTCGTTGATGGTGTTCTAGAGAGAAAGATTCACTTCTGTTCTCTCCCTTCAATTCTCTTGAGCCAGCCTCTTGTCACTCGTTTCTCTTAGTGTATCCTTCGCTGTCGCGACCCTCCTTTCAATCAGCTCTTCCGACGACGACCAAGCTCGACTCTCTCCCTCTCTTTATCCGCGCATATCAACGCTTTCAGGATTATATCCAGCAATATCCTTCCAATTGACTGAACGTCAATCGCGATCTGTCATCCATCGCCAAGACCGGAAGCGCTCTTGCCAACATTATCTGATCGCCAGAACCGATCTGCAGCCATCATTCCCAGTAGCCCCAAATCTACCTGGACCCTCTTCTCTCGTCGATCTCAAGACTCGCAGTCCAGGCTCGTCCCTCAGACAGCATCTTTACCGAACAACATTCTCTTCGCTATCCAAGGCCATGGCTACTCCTGTTGAGGACCTCAGTGAGTAGATTGATCTTGCCGCCGTCGTGACCGTCTCCCAGTCGCACAGACACCACTGACATTCAATCCCTCAGCTGTCCTCAAAGTTCTCGGTCGGCGGCAGAATGGCTGTGTGATATGCCAGTCAGGAACACCGGCGTGCCCGTCCTGCGCATCTGGCGAGGACTGCACCATCACCATTCCCGTCGATTGCACCCAGTGCCCGAAAGCTGTTTGTGTCGCTTCTACTCCGACGCCGACGCCGAAATCGTCCTCGAGCAATGCCCCTAGCAAGGGCGCCATTGTAGGAGCTGTCGTGGGAGGTGTCGCTCTAATTGCAATTGTTGCTGTTGTCACGTACCTAGTCTGGCGATTCTGCATCAAGACCAAGAGGCAACCTATTGAGCAAGAGCCGTGGGATGATGAGGGGGAGACTCCGGCTACAGGCGCCGAGAAGGCCTTCGTCAGGCGGAGAACCCAGCGATCGTCGACCCATACCGTCCACTCCATCGCCTCTACCGTCCTTACACGAGCCTCCAACATCATCCAGATCGCTTACATCCCGGGTGTCACGAACCGGGCCACGCCAACGTCACCAACTCTCCTGGTTCCTCCTGTCCCGCCTATCCCTATCGCTGTCTCTCAGGCCAGCACCCCGTCAAGCACGGAAGAGCAACACTTCTTCGTCCCCGGCGATCTTCGAGACTCGACCTACTCTGGGATCTCTTCGTACACCGACCGCACTTCGTACGCTCCGCGGTCGAGCGTCGCCTCGACTATCTACGGCAAATCTGGTGTTGTCCTCACCCCCGCCCAGACCGGTATGCGGGCGAAGGCTGCCATGGTCAGCGTTAGAACCGCTGCTAGCGGCAATTCTGGTGGCAGCACCCCTCCCGTCCCCAGCATCAACTTCGAGAAGTACAACAACATGGCACCTCCTAGTCCAGCAGCGAGTACATTCAGTGTTGGCTCCACGTTCCTGAACAGTACCAGCGCCCACACTGCTATACCTGCCCGTGCTCAAGCCGTCCAGGTTGTCCGAGTGGGGAGCGGCCCCAAAAAGATTGGCGCTGAGGACAAGCCGAAGACTCCTCTCTCTGAGGTCTCTACTGCCAGTGAAGTCGAGAAGTCGCCAAAGTCGCCAACTCTTCGCGACTCGAATGCCGTCACCATTATCGAAGACTCTCCGATCCCTGATCAAGGACCTTTCTCCGACCCTCCGGAGACGTCAGCAAACAGGAGCACGACTACCTTGAGCGCAGTGATAGAGGAAGCGACGAGGCGGGCGTCTCAGAGGCACAGCAGCACGGCGTCGCGGGAAAAGAGCCCTTTTGGGGATGAACATGCCACGCGCGACGAATAACCTCGCCATGTCGAGCAATTTTTCCTATATCTGAGCGGCTCTTTTTCTTTTGACACTTCACTTCTTAGTATCCACTTCGTGGCCGAGACCCTGCCTTTTGGCGGTGGCTCGGATCTTGGATGATCTCGATCGCCTTTGCGATCTTCTGTGACTTGGATGGCAACTAGCGGCTTTCGGATGGCGTTGATACCGGTCCTTTTGCGAGATATCGGGACGAGCTACGTGAGACGGCAACTCATTGCTGATCGCCGTCTGTCAGAGATGAGACTCACGGAATAGAGATGATTTTCCCTCAATGATTTTGCAAGATGTGTCCGCCCTCTTCCCTCATGATAGTATTGTTCCCTGTGATTGTGATTGAGCAGTGCTGAGACTGCAGTGACTAAGTATTCGAAGCTGAGGTAGGGCGTGTCTACCGAGCCCCCCTCACGAGGACGCGGTCAGGGCTTAATTAAGATGCTCATGATCGCCGCATCTGGGCGGTTCCGCGCACCCTTCCCGAAGTTTAGCTTCACTTACGCGACCGATGAGACAGGTCTCACCCTGCCACGCGAGGCTCCTCCCTCCTCTCCCTTTGTCTCCCTCACTTTTGGCACCTTTCCCTCCCTTCCATCATACGTATTGTACTCGTAGTGTCAATATTCTGTCGGCATGGGGACTGTCTGCGTATCTCCCACTCGGAGAAGCATGGTGGCACTCCTTCAAGGTAAGAATTGGGATAGGGAGTCGTGCTACCGACCGGAAGATGCCGCTGTCTTTGTCTCCTGGACGCCGATGTGACGGCGTGCTCAGCATCGAGTGCCCACTTTCTTTGTTTCCTGCAGAGGCAGGGAGATGCTGTGGGGCGCGCCTCTTTCGACATTGCGTTGCGCCGGGAAGATCATGGCAAGATGAATGCTCTCCTGTCCGTCGTCTGCCTGCCACAGGGTTGAGGGTATCCTTCCCGTGCCTGGGGGATGCCGCATGGGGGTAACAGACCGCCAGGTCAGTCGAAGGAGGCTGCGAGCTGGCTGTTCATTCATCCCTTCGCTCTATCAGCCGGAGCCCGACCTGCTGGACCTCACCCGAGCGGCTTCCAACGCTGGCTAGTAGGACACGCGGATGTGGGGAGCCGGACCAAAGTCGACGAGGTTTCTCGCTGTCCCCGAGCGCGGACTGCTCTGCAGTGGTATGCAACGTGCCGCCTGGGCTAGGTGACATGCAGACTATCCTACACCTCCTCAGCGCGGGTAAAGCTGCCCTTTCCCCAACGCCGAGGACGGAGGGTCAAAAAGGCTTCCTGTGTCACCGTTCCCTGCCGCCCCCGAGGCCGCAGCTGGACTCCTGCTTCGGTGTCAGGGTCGAGGCAGCGGCGAGTTGCACCTTAGAGGGCGTTGACGTAACATAGGATATGATGGACTTGGCTGTCACAAATCGAGAATGCCATTATACATCGTAGCCGCGGCGAGTCGAAACCACCCGGCCGGAGGCCGCCTCGAAGCATAAAAGCCCTCCAATCCCCCTGCAAGGTCCCCCGAAAGGTGTGAGAACCAGGCCCGAGCCTCTCATGGCAGCCCGCTGCTCCCTACCACCGCCTGTACCTGTGAGTATCCGGCTCAGGGGAGCCACTCTTCTCCATCCCAGTAGTTTGACAGCGTATACACGAAACAGCCGCCACATGTCAAGGAAGCAAGTCTAAGCCGGCACGCAAGAAACACACACTCGTACCCGTACATATATATATATATATATATATATATATATATAGACCACGTTCCACCCGCGTGGCCCGGGTCTCGCTCCCCTAGCGTACATGCAGGCACGAAACCGCCGCCGTGCGACCTCGTCCGTCCGACGACCTCTCCGCTCGGTCGCCGTTTCGCCTGTCCCGTAGAGTCTTCCGCCGTCCCGCAGGGCGCATGCACCCGGCCGTGCGACACTGCGGATCCGGGAGACGCCGCCTGGCTAGTGTGACGGGGACTGACCGGCTCTGCGTGATTGGGTGCGTGAGGGATGTGAGCAGCATGGCGATAGGCAGAAAGGAGAAAAGGAGAAGAGATCACAGACGGCAGCAGGCGACGGACTGTTGCCTTGGGGGGTTCACGTACGGGCCCTGGCCATCTGCGCCGCACAAGCATCAGGAGGTAACTCTCCCGTCGAGAGCTGAACGTGTGTTCGAACTACCCTCGAAGTACCGGGTTGCTCCGCGGAAAGACAACTTTTCGCTCGTTGGCTCGGAAAGCCGCATCAGGCACAGGCTGAAAAAGTCCATGATGCACCAAGAGGTGCCCTCCGAGGTTGCCTCGCGTCGCGTCACGGTGTGACACCGCACCACCTGCTAGGCTTCCCCATATGCACGCCACACACGCGCGTGTAGCAATAGACTTGGGACAGATTCGAACGAGCCCCTGCCACCCATCCTGCGGACAGAGAGCTGGACAGCACGCGCGTGATGGTCATGCCTTGGGTAAGGAAGGCTGAACGAGCAAGCCTGTCACCTTTCGTAGGAGCACCACCAGTCGCTAGGGTTCCAGTGCGGCCAGGGCTGGGCCGCAGTTGGCGGAAGGATTTCCAACGGGCTCACGATCAGCTCCGCCCAGCCGTGAAACTGGCAGACTAGAGGGCGCGCAAGTGCGTGTGCCGTGCGGGCTGACCCGAGTTCCTTTCAAAGGAGCGCCAGCCGTGATAGGGGCCCGGACGTATGCAGTGTGATCATCTTGCAGGTTAGGAGCCCTGTCCATCCAGATCCGCGTCTTCCCACCCTTCCCTCAGCCCATGTGCGAGTTGTCTGGCTGTTCCACAAGGTTCTCACGCACACAATAGCTCCGTCGGCGCCATGCCCGGAGATAGGAAATGCTCTTCTTTTTTTTCCCCCTTCCCCGCGCCGGCAGGACATTGCTGCGGCGGGCTTGCTTTCTTTTACGCCACGCAGGGCCGCACATGCAGGCGCCTCGGCGCTTAACGAGAGGCGGCTTCCACAACGGACAGCGGCTCGTCTAGGTGGGGACCCGCCATGCTGTGATATCTGTGGCACGGAGGCGGCACGGCCTCTGTGCTGCCTGACAAGGCAGAAGAGAGAGTAGCTGCCTGCCTACCGTGGCGACTTCGTTGCTGAGCTCGCCAGAGCCAGCCGCGCGATGCTGGCTTGAGCCCCTTGGAGACGTCGCCGCGATCGCCGTGGGGGATGTGCTGGCACTTGCCAGATACTGCAAGACAGTCCACCGTATAGAAGGGATGTGCGAGGCGGGCCTTATCACTTTCGGACATCTAAGGTATAGTCCGGCCATACCTTAAATTCTCCGCGGAGCTGCAACTCCAGTGGGATGACGGTGAAACAGTGACGAGATGAGATATCCCCCAGAGACACACCAATGCAGAGATCTTCACGTCGCTACCGCAGGACGCGGCACCTGAGTGTGGACCCAAATATTGACACGCCGAGGTTCAAAAGCAAAGAGCATGAGAGGCCCGCAAGTCCATAGACCAAGGAGACGGGCATTCTCGCCCACGGGAAGCCATCCCCATGAAGAATGAAGGCACGTGGGGGTTCCTAGCAGCGCGTGGGGAAGCTTGTTGCCCGCGCAGGCAGCGACCCCACGGACGAACATGGCGATGACACGGCTCCGAGCGGGCTCCGCGGCTGGCCTCTGCTTCCTGTCCGCCAGTAGACATTAATATCTTCGGCAGGTGCGGCCTCTGGTCCACTGGGATTGTCCATGCCTACTCCATACGGATCCGTACACCGAGACAAACCCCACGGTAGGCAAGACAGATGGTCTTGGTGTGGGGGTTAGTGGATGTCAAAGGCGCAGCCACAGGACTGTCACAGCTCTTTTCGACATCGGGTTATGCTCCTTGTCCTATTAGGTGATGGACTCTGTCTCAGAGAGGCGAGTGAAGGTTCCATCAGACTGTCCGGGTGTGGGAGGTTGCGGTCACTAGTTGAAGACGCCGGAGCTCATGCCGTGGTCGACACGGGGCAGATTGATTGGATCCCTCCCATAGCCTGGAAAGGGGGTCCAGTGGGATTGTCACCAGCCAGGAGAGTCCGGTGATGCATCGGTCGTGAAGGTGACAGTGAGAGAGGACCCCCGAAGGTCGCTCGTGGGAAAATAAAAAGTTGAAAAGTGACGAAGCAGGGTCAAACACGCTGGACCGGACGGGGAAGGCGGAAGGGACAGGATCCGCGACGATGATGTCCCAGTCCCAAGTCCCTGGATTGTTTAGCTTCCTCCCAAAAAGAGACTGGTAAACAGAGTCTTTTAAGGCACCCTTGGAGAAACAGGAGGAGGCGCTGGAAACGTCTTCCACCTTCCTGAATGGCGCGCCCCTGAGTTAGGAAGATGGCCCCTTGTCAAGGGACCGATTTGAAGAGTTCCTCACATGGGATAGAGAGATAACGAGATAGCGCCGCGGCGCCGCGGCGGCTCCCGATTGCCAGCAGCCGGTAGCAGGAAGCGGAGGGCATCCCCCAGATCGGTCAAGACAAGCGAGGAGGCTTGACGAGGCTTGCATTTTCGGGGTCCGGGCCCCAGAGCGATAGGGCTCCGGCGCTGCACAAAGCATTAGCAATCTTCAATAGACTCATCAACGCCCGAATTGCCGTGCTATCAACGCTTGATGGTTCCCTGTTAGCAGCAGCCTCCAGACCTGCCGGTCAAGGCCGGAAAGCCGGCCGGCTCTCAGGCCGCCTGGGAACCATTGGGGTTCCCTTGCGATGAGAGCGCACAGACATCGCGGGACGGTACCGGTGTTCCGCTGACTGGGGAGCCCTTCCCAAAAAGGGTGAACAGACAGACGGACACGGACCGGTTCTCTTTTGCTTTTCCGCCTGGTCCGCTCGATAAGAAGAGGAGATCCATCGCCGAGGAGTTGATCTGATAATCGCCTGCTTGTCTCGAACTCTCGTCGAGCTGTCAAAGCTGTCCAGGGCTCCTGACGATCGTCATCTGGTCCATGTGGGTATCAGATGTGGTTTACTCCGCAGGACGGAACCTGCTCGGAGTCTAGACCCTTTGTTCCTCAATATCGTCCTGCTCGGCTCCAAGAACCCCTGCAGAGCAAGTTGAGGTTTCGGGGGCCGGTCGGGATTGCGAGAAAGCTACCCTGCTACCCTAGGGACCCTAGGAGCTCTACCGCCGGGGAGGGTCGAGAGAGAATTGCACAAGCAGTCTGCGCTTATTCACGAGCGAGGCACCAGCTGCCGGTGCCGGTGCCGGTGCCGGTGAGATGCCATTGACATCAGTCAGCAGTCGGCATCGTGGACACCTCAAGGGCTCAAACAGGAACTCTCTGCCGCGAAGTTGCCTGGCTGTCTGTCTCTCTGCCTGATCTACCTCTTTAGCCCTTGGCCTTGCCAGTCCGTCCTGGAACGCGCGGATGGCCCGACCCGAGCAGGGCCCCCGGGTGGGTATCGTGGATGTCACGTTCCTTAACATCAAACAGTGCCGGCCGGTATTTGCAAAAGGACAGGTTCACTCTGTTCCTGTCTCGTCCCTCGACCCTGCCCCTCGGGTTGATGCGGTTATTTGGGTCGCCAAAGGAGGCATAGTTTAGGCACTACGGAGCCCAGAAAAAAAAAAATGAAACGGCCTTTTTCCCTTTGGATCTGCATTGATACATACTGCTTGGGGAAGCCAGTCACGGGCATGCTGGGGCGGGCAGGGATCGGATGTAGGTTAGGTATGTAGTGTATGTGTATGTCTGTACATTTGTGTATGGCGGTGCTATGCGCTCGGTCTTGGCACTTGTTACGAGTGACAGGTGAAGAGAACTGCCATAGAGCGAAAAGAACGCTCGAACCGGATGTCAAAGAGGCTGCTGTTGCTGCTGCTGCTGCTGCTGCTGCTTCTGTCGGTCGTGTGTCTGGACAGTTGACAGCTGCCGCGTGAAGGATGGGTGCGCGCGCATTGCGTCGTCGGCTACCCCACCACCCGCAGCGACAGCCATAATACGTGCTAAGTAGTCGAGTAGTCGAACAGTCGGCGATCAAGAAAAGCTGAACCCTGCGGAGGTGCTCTGGTGGGGGGAAGGAGCCGGATGCTCGACCCATTTCCTCACCGGTCCTGTCCGGCTCTGTCGCTAGACGCGCATGTAGTGCACGGCCGTGAGGAGCACGCCGGCGTTCTGTTCTGTACAGAGTACCGGCGCACGCCATCGCGCCCAGGGCTCGACGAGCTGCAGGTCCCAGGTAGAGAGGCCGTACTGGATACATGTTTCCCGGGTGGAGGGTCCCCCCCTCAGGCCTTGCAGCGCCTGCGAGACGGTAGTTCGCCCAGTGCTTGCAGCCCCAGTAAGGCCTAAAGAGCACCACCTTGCCATTCGCGGAATTCTGTGTGGACAGAAAGCGGAAGAATCACGTTGCTGAGGGTGCAGTTTCCTGCATGTGAACTGAGCGCTCGCAGCTAGTCAAGGCCGGGGCCGGCGACCCTATTGGTTGCAGGCGCCGGTTCGACCGGCGCACAACAGAGGGAGACAAGAGGGGGGAAAGGTTAGGCAAAGAGGCTACAGCATAAACACACAGGTACGAGGAATGCGGGGAGAGCAGAGACGATAGCCATGATAGTGTTGATGTAGGATATGGATTGGATTGAATGAAGTCTATTCAGGCTGACCGAGGGTATCAACTCGGTGCCAGTGTGTGAACGAGAAGCAAGGGCAGCCCGCCGCTGGCCCGAGACATACATCCGCCGTCTTGGATCTCGAGCTATGATAGGGCAAGAGAAAACAAGGAGAACCGCTGTGTTCATCATCGTCGGGGAAGGGCTTGCCTCCTTTTCTCTCTCTCTCCGCCGGCTGTCAAAACTACCATCCTCCCACATTGCCGGCAAAAAAGATAGAAATCAAGTCTCAAAGACGGTCCGGGTATTGATGGAGCCCGCCAGAGAAGTTGCCGGATGCTTCGCGGCCTTGAGAGCTTCTTTTTCCTTTTTCCAGAGGGCAAGCGGTCCATCCTTCAAGTCAGTCCTAGACTCCAAGAACACCAGTAGCTGCCTTGAAGATCTCGATACAGAGAAAGGAACATATCATCTCCGTTCCATTGGGCAGAAAAACAGAGATCCCTACGCCACAGTAATGCCTCTTTTGATCATACGCCGTTCGCCAGTCCAGGAGCTGGTTGTAGATGAGGGGATAAAGGGGATTTCTGGAAATTTGCCAAATCCAAGCGAGAATCGAAAGATCGAGTCCTCTCTGACCGACTAAATCGTCGCAATCAGAAGAATGGCCGTGTGCATTGGTGACGTACTGTCCAGTAGCCATGCCATGGAGGTCGTCGTCATGTCGCCTGTGCAATAGGTTCGCGATCGATGAAAGCAGTAACCGGCGGCATGGTCGGGCGGAACCGTCTCCCAATCATAATATGACGCACTTTGCCTTGCCTCTTCGGTAGCGCTCAGGGTCCTTCGCGGGTCGCGCATCGCCGTTGCCTTGCTGCCTTCGCTCCCTGCCCCCGCTGGGAGGGAGTGGCCGTGCTGCCGCCTGGCGCTGTCGGCGCAATATTCTGACGACATCATAAAACGCCTTCTCGACGTTGATGCAGTTTTTGGCTGACGCCTCGACAAATTCGCAGCCCAGCTCACGTGCCAGGGCGTGGCCTTCCTGTGTTGACACCTCGCGCTCTGTGACGCGATCGCTCTTGTTTCCGACCAGCATGATGGGGACCGGCGCCTGGCTGTTGACGGCGGCGATTGGCGAGCCGGGGTATGAAGGGGAGGATGCGCATGATTCTTTGACGCGCTGGATTTGGTGGTGGAATCTCTTGATGCGCGAGAAGGAGGAACGGGACGAGATGCTGTATACTAGGACGAAGCCTTCGCCGTCTCTGATCCACTGGTCTCGCAGGGCTGTGTATTCCTCCTGGCCAGCGGTATCGAGCACCTCGAGCATGCAGGCTTGGCCGTCTATGACCACCTGCTTTCGGTACGAGTCCTCAATTGTCGGGTCGTACTAGGATTGGAAGACGTCAGCATGTGACACAGGCAGCACAGACACGAGCACGCAGACACATGGCAGAGGAGGTTAGACCGTGGGGCGATGGGAGGAAAGGCGGAAGGGCTGGCGAGGGACGACCAAAGGAGCACTGGAGCTGCGAGAGGCAGAGCCCGACGTACCGTTTCGACAAAGTGCTGCAGGCATAACTGGATTGTCAAGGCCGTCTTGCCTACGCCTCCGTCGCCCAGCACCACCAGCTTGTACAGAACCATTTTGCCCGCCATTTTGTCGAGTTTGAGGAGCGGTGCTCAGAGGCCAGCCGTGGCCGCAGCAGCGTGGATCGGCTAACAGATAAGGAGGAAGAGAGGTGCGGATTCCAAGACGGCAAGTGGTGGGGTAAAATGTCAATGCTCTGTGGTCGGAGTGAGAAACAAGTCGGGATGAGCTTCGCCGACAGCGATAAGAGCCTTGGGCAAGTTTGTCGCGGCTCTGTTTGGGGGTGTTATCGGGAGTCGGCCGAGACGACAACAGCTGTTGTCGAAGGAGGAGGAGGAGGATATGGAGCAGAAAGTGGTGAGGATGCAGAGACTAGCAGAGAAGGAGGAGGAGGAGGTGAGGTGAGGTTCGATCTGGCTAAGGGCAGGTCGGCGAGGCGAGGTAGTAGGTATTAGCAGTAGCGCAAGGTTAGGTCGCCCATCCAAGTAGGGAGTACCTAGGTTAGGTAGGGCAGGAGGTATTAGAAGGTTAACTAACGTGGGCGTGGGCGGAAGGTGGTCTAAGCTTCTTTTCGCAGGACGGCAAGGGAGATGTGATAATACCATTCACTTGTATTCCGTACCAGATCAAAGAAAGAAAGAGGGAGAAAGAAAAAAAAAAAAAAGAATACAGAGAACATGCACACGCGCTAGACCAAGGTAAGGCAAGGAAGGATAAGGTAAGGTGAGTTAAGGTACCTCCATGTCGTGAGCGACGAGGGACACCGGAGGCGCAAACCCGATTTAGGTGGTGAACCGCGAACGGAACACCTGTGTGCAGGTACAGTACGGAGTACATAAACTGACCTACGTACTCACAATGGCCGCAACAGACCAGGCACCGCCATGGACAACAACCTGGAACAGCAACGCCAGAGAGGCAGAAAGCCGTTGCAAACAGCGAAGCCACCCTTCCTGGATGTGCCTGCCTATGTACCTATCTACAGGTACTCCCTATCTAGGTACCTAACATAGCAGATATCCCGCCAGACGACCCTTGAAGGATGCTCGGTACCTTGAAGGCATAGGACAAGGACAAAAAGGCCGCAGAGAGCCAGAGAGCGTGTCAAGCACGACTTCAAAGAGAAGCGGGGATCAATCAACCTAGGGGGAGGAGAGAAAATAGAGGAGACAAGGAAGAGACATCCATGATTCCCCGTGTGCAAAAAAAAAAAAAAAAAAGATGTGCAAGCAACATGGAAGCCAGCACCACCACCACCGGCACCACATAATGGTGAGGAAGTCTGTCTCAAGCCACACACACAGACCATGAATCACCTACAGTAGGCTCGGATCCGCGTAGCTTGCCCGCTCGGCAAGTCGAGGCTCTCGGGCTGCACAGGATCAGTGCGAGGCGGCGCAGGCAGACGACAGCTGCTCCCGCTGCTGTTTTGGGCCATTTTCCTGTCACCAGCGAAGATGTGCACGATGCATACACACACACCCGCGTGTACTGCATTGTACGGATGGATTACCTGCCGGACCCTTGCCATACATGGTAAAGTTACGTATGTACTCGTACAAAAATGAGGTGTCCGCCAATGCCCAAGAGCCTGTGAGGGGGCCCTTGGAGGCTGGAGCTCAGTGGAACCGACTGGCTCCGCGTCCTGGGAGCTTGGATCAACGCCGGCCCACGACGGGGTGTATCCACGGAGCAGACGCCAGGCCTAGCTAGTGTCGCTACTGTGGTAGGCGAGCATGGACCCTAACTCCATAACTTACCTGCTTACCTAGGTGGCCGTATCTGGTGGTGGATACGGATTCTTGAGCGTATCTGGAAAGTCTGGGCGCTGGGATGCTGAATACGTTGAACAACTAGTGGTAGGCAGGTAGTCGAAGGAAGAGTTGACGACACAGCGCTCGAAACGGAGACTTTCGGAAGTACTGCGATTACTGGCCTGTACCTGGCTTGCTGATCAACCTGAGGATGAAGTGTAAAGTGCGGGGAGTTAAGGGAAACCCTCGGCAACCTCTTGCAATGTTGCGCGGCCCAACTACATCATCCTGACCGAGCAGACATGTTTTTCGAGTAGTTGAACCATCACAAGCCGACGAGATGGCCAGACTAATGAACTAACAGCCTCTCGCCACATTCGTACCAGCAGGAAACCTATTTTAAGCGCGGGCGGAGGCAAGGAGCTCGGAACGAAACCCTCGATGCCAACAGAGTTCGAATAGCTTAAACGCCTGACGCCAACGCCGACGCCAGCAACAAACAACTTCCCTGCCACCTCGAGACCTGCTCCGCAGTGCCCCGTATCAGGCCTGAGCGCATCACCAGGAAGGGCACCATCGCGGAACGGCTTGGAAGGGAGCGTGTCATTGGGACGCTTTGCTGCGTCTCTCCAGTTCCGAGCCATCTCTTTCGATCCAATAGAAAACAGTCCCCCGAGTGCCATGGCCGAGTCTCTCGCGGCAACTTCCAACCGACTGCACCGATGGCTATTAATGAACACACCCTTCTCACGGGATAGTCTTCGGCTTCTCGCCGCTCATTGACTGTACAGCTCACCGGCACTATGCGCAGGCAGGCCAGCATGTGCTCTGCCGTGCCGCATCTTGCTCTGCGCTTGCTGAACTGGAGGGTCGTGGAATTGGCCGCGTCCAGAACCATCTGCGTGGGCTTCTACGGCTTCCAAACATAGACAATGCCCTCTCCTTAGCTGTCAGGCAGAACTGGACATGCTGCCTGCAGGCAGTGAAGCCATCCACGTTGGAGCCCCCTCCCTGAGGGGATGCCAACAGAGCGAGCGCTACTGGGCTGGACATGACTGCCCATATTCGCCCGGTTGAAAGGAATATGAGGAGACATGTTAGGAAGAGCAAGTGCGCCTCATACTGACTACTCAGATCACACAACAAACCTGTCGAGAGCCCTCCACACGGGACGTTTTCACGGCCACCTGAAAAAAGTTCCGATTCGTCCATGTCCTCTCTCTGGCTTGGAAACAGACTATTCGCCGTGTTTGCTGAGCCATCATCGGTCAGACAGACTCCTCGCTCGACTTGCTTCTTCCCGCAACCACCGAGAATTCTCTGCCTTGCGTGCCTCTGCTTTCTTTTTTTTTCTTCCCGCGAATCTCAGTGGCTCCAACCGACCGTTTGCGGGGCTCAAGGATCAAATGTCTTGCGCCTTGTCCAGTCTAGAGCCGCCTTGTTTCCAAGGGTCGTTCATGGGCAGTCCCTGCTCGTGGGCCCTCGTCGGTGGACAGGAACAGCAGTAGCTTGTTTCGAATCAGAGCCGCCTCCATTTGGACCCGGGCACAGAGCATAACGTCAGGGGGGAAGCCGCGGCCGGTATATCACAACTCACTTCCGGTCTTGTCGTTTTTGTCCCGGGTCGGGATCCGGTGCGGTAAGCACGTATCCTGTGGCCTGGTCGTTTTATCCCTGAGGCGGGTCAATAAAGAGGACCACCCCAGTCTCAGCCCGCGTAAGAGGCTTCAGCCCGCGCAGAGAAGAGCTGCGTCGACAGTGTCCGTCAAGTCACAGGAGAGCCAAGCAGTGTATGTCTGAGTTTGGTGGTTTCTCCCCAATGTCTCAGCCAAGTGAATGGTGGAGGCCATGCCGGACTCAACACGGCATCTACCGACGGAGCGTCTCAGGGAGAGAGAATGTGTGCCCTCCTTGGTGTGATGGGTACCCGAGCCATGTTTCCAACTTCCAGCCTCAGTATGGACACGATCTGTCCGACGACTTTGAGAAGGGAGGGAGGGGTAGAAATGAACGCTTCCCTTCCCTTGGGCATCCCCGAATACTGTCTAGACTACGAGTGGCGCTGGATTTTTGCATACGGCTTCCCGAAGCATGTCAGTAGAATCGTCATGAAGGTCACTGACTCTTGTACTCGACCGTCCTCTGTTAGCTAACACACCCTTCGAGGGTCTACGAGACTGACCGGACTTTCCTTTGGATCCTATGTGCACTCGTCTCCCGCATGATATCCTATACTTTATGACACAGAATTCCTGTTGAAATGTCATGTCTTGGCCGCTCGGCGAAATCGTCTGTCTTCATAGTAATCAACATATTATATCTTACCAGATCATGATGACTACAGACCATGCTGATGGAAAATCGGCAAACTACGCATGGCCAGGCATCTCGACTGTAACTCTCCTTCAGCCGCTAAGGAAGGTAATGATGCGGCGGCGCATGACAGAGTCCGTAACCACCCTCTCAGCCTCCTCAAGGCAAGCCCAACCTCCTCGCAACTTCAATGAAGCCGCCCTCGCCCTCCCGGACCCAGATATCAACCCACTCCTTCGCAGCCGCATACCGTTCGTCGTCCTTCCCCCACGCCTCCTCCGCCGGCCGCTCGACGTAGATAGTCCGCAGGCCGCAGCCCCTCGCGGCCTGCAGGTCTCCGAGGTGGGCAGCCACCATCGCGAGCTCCCCGGGCTCCACGCCGAGGGCCTTCGCGGCGCCGAGGTACGTGGACGGGTTGGGCTTGTAGGCGCGGAAGTCCTCCGCGGAGATCAGCTTCTGGAAGCCCAGGTCGCCGCGCTCGTTCAGGTCGCGCAGCAGCGACTGGTTGCCGTTGGACAGGGTGGCGGTGCTGAGCTTGGTGCCCAGCAGGTGGAGGCCCTCGGAGGAGTCGGGCCACGGCGCCAGCCGATGCCACACCAGACTCAGCGCTCTGGTCTCCTCCTGCGACAAGAGGCCCTTGAGCTGCCACTTGTCTAGCAGGTCGACGAGGCTGTCGTAGTGGTGAGTGTCGACATCCTTCCAGGGCGTCACACCCGGGACGAATCCCTTCGTGAAGACGCCGTACGAGTCTCTCCATTCCTGCGCGAAGGTCGCCAGATCCTTGTCTGTAAGAGAGCCGACGCGTTCTTGCAGCTCCGGGGAGAGCGAGGTGAAGCTCGAGGCATCGATCTTCCTGTGTATCTCCCTCTTGAGGGCTGCCTCAACTGAGGAGCGCCAATCGACCACGGTGCCGAAGACATCGAATGTCAGCGCCCGGATTTGGTCCTGCAGGGTTTTATTGACGGCCATCTTTCTCTCTCTGTGTGTCTCACTGCTTTAATGCCAGGCTGATAGTTGGTTACCTGTCAATTTCGCCTTGACATGCCTACCTAAATGCAGATGGAATTGTGATGATTGACTCCTGCAGCTTCCAGCTCCCATCCCCTCAATGTCGTGATCGAAGTCGCCTCGGGCCAAGCACGGGGTCGCGCTCGCAGGAACGGAACGGGGCTCGGACCCGGCAAAGCCAATTGACGTCAGGGCATGTGGCCGCTAAAAAAACGTCGCTGCATCATCGACGCCACAGGCCCGATCCACCATCAAAGGGATCGCGCCAGGATTTCAGCAGCGCCTGACGTACGACACGCACTCAGCTCCGTCAGCAGGGCGACTCTCATCGTCTAGCTTCAGGACTAAGAGGCGCTCAAAAGCTAGGCCTGTCCGCTCTTTGCATGTCTTCTCTCTCGGCTTTTCCTGTTATGGCCTCGTGCAGAGACAGGGCGACAGCATCTTTCCTTTGTTGACTACGAGTTCGGGCACAACGCTGAGCGCTGAGCAAGGCTCTCTCAAAACATGATGGACCGCCACAGGGACCACTTCACCGGCCGGCACTACCGCGCCGAGAAGATCTCGGGCCCCCTCTCCTTCTTCAACCCTACGACCCGCGTCCTGCCAGTCCACAGGCCGCGCGCGGGGCGCCGCGCTGCGTCGGCGGGCCACCCTGCCCAGCCAGCCGGCGGCGCGCCCCTGGAGAAGGAGCACACCCGCTCCGGCGTCTACCACGTCTGGCGCAGCCGTGACAACCGCAAGGGCCGGCACGCCGTAACCGTCAAGCCGGGTGCCTACGCCGCCGCCGCAGGAGCAGCAGCAGCAGCAGCAGCACCCGGCGCCCAGCAAGGCCGGCCCTCGCTCTCCCGGCCGCCTCGCGCGACCGACACCCTCGCCGAGACGCTGCGGGGGCTGGCACGCATGGCGCTGCGGTTCCCGGTGTGGGACGTCAGCTACGACGTGGCGGTGGTCTTCACGCTCGGGTCGGTGGTGTGGGTGCTCAACGGCTTCTTCGTGCTGCTGCCCATCGTGGCCCCCTCGACCAACTTCGCCGGCGAGTCGGACTGGGGCGGCGGCGTCACGGCGCTGGTGGGCGCGACGGTCTTCGAGGCCGGCAGCGTGCTGCTCATGCTGGAGGCGGTCAACGAGAACCGCGAGGACTGCTTCGGGTGGGCGCTGGAGGAGGCGTGGGAGAGCTGGGAGGGCGGCGGTAGCGGTGGCGGCGGGCTGGAGGACCGGGAGAAGCACGGCGGCGGCGAGGGCGGGTTCGTGCTGAGGAGGCTGGAGGGCGAGGGCGGGTGTCGGCATCACCACGGCGTGAGGAAGGCATTGGTCAGAGGCCCGCGGAGGGTCGTGAGTGAGGATGGGGACGGGAATGGGGAGGGCAAGGGAGCGTCGGGCAGAGGCCGGGACAGGATGTGGTCATGGTGGCCGTCGTGGTACGAGCTGCGGACGCACTACTTCCGCGACATCGGCTTCCTCGCCTGCCTGTCGCAGATGATCGGCGCCACCATCTTCTGGACCGCCGGCATCACGGGGATACCGCCCATCGTCAACAGGCTGTCGGTGCCGGCCGAGAACGGCGTATACTGGCTGACGCAGGTCGTCGGAGGCTCGGGCTTCATCGTCTCCAGCCTCCTCTTCATGCTGGAGACCCAGCCGAGGTGGTACATCCCCGCGCCGAAGGTCCTCGGTTGGCACGTCGGGCTGTGGAACCTGGTCGGTGCGATAGGCTTCACGCTCTGTGGCGCGCTGGGCTTCGCCGAGGACCAGCCAGGGATGGAATACGCTCTGTCGCTCTCTACGTTCATCGGTTCATGGGCGTTCTTGGTAAGTCTGACGGCCTGGACCGGTTGCCATTGGGCTTAACTAGGAACGGAACTCGTCGCTCTTCTTTCTGCCTTCTGAAGTGAAAACCCTGCTGACCATTCTCACAGATAGGTTCTGTCATTCAGTGGTACGAGTCACTGGATAAATATCCCGTTTCCGTCGAGAAGGACGGCGACTCCAAAAGTTCAGATAGCTCCTCAGGGTCATAAAATTACGCGCGCTGGTGTGGGCAGCGGTGACTTCCCATTCGTGAGCTTTGAGAGACCTTGCAATATCGTGACAGCCCCGACTCCTTGGTTTAGTGTGCCACTGCACTACACCCAAGACTGGAGCTCTTGTATAGCGACCTTTGTCACGTCGAATATCGGCCAGAATTCCACCAGTGACTGGCAGTGAGCAGTCAGCAATACTGAGACCGTCGACATATCCTGCTTGTACAATGATACAGGCTCGTCGATCGACTTGCTCTGGTTGCTCTGCAGTATGGGTTGGAGTCCACGAACCAGTGAGCGTTTTATTTACTGGCCATGCTGGAGAGCTGGAACCAGACCTAACTCCGGGTGTCTATCCGAATCTACGTCTCGAAAGCTTGACGGGAAGCATGCCCAGCTCTGACACTTATAGGTGAGATCTGCTGGTTCAGTTGACTGTTTATCTCGGGGCACAATCTACGATTTTTTCTCCAGTTTCAATGGAAGGATACACTGAACAACGGCTCCTTCTTGGATTCGAATTGGGCTTGTTCGTGAAGAGACTATAGCGCCAGCAACGCTTACAAATTAAGAAACCGAGGCAGTACAGGCATTGGACATCTTCAACGGCACCATATGTGTTCCGTATGTGCAACAAGAGGGAACGTATATTGCACACTCTCGTTGGCGAGAAGAGCAACCTATCCGTCTCGTACAAGACATGGCGGTGTATGGCCCCGTCGAGAGGAAGCAGCCAAGCCAGGCTTGTCCAAGGGTGATGAGACTCGACGGCAAAGTGAGCCTTGATTTGTAGAAATTGTTCGCCGGGAACTGCATTTCGGCGGCAAACCGGATGACGGACATGATGTATCGAATGGAGGGCTCCTCATATGCTCTTACCGGAGAGCCCGGAAGTGGAAGACGCAGGAAGTCACGGCTATGGGCTCCTCAACCGAAGTTTTCAGCCTCTTGTCATTGGGAGGCGTCTGGGAGGACACATAACCTCTGGGAAGGTCCCTCCGAGCCCGCTACTTGATAGATCGTCTGCCAGATCATGAGGTAGATAGGATAGCAAAGAGACACGTTGCAATGAGCTATCGAGGCTAGACAATGTCTTTGACATACTTACTGACGGCAATGGCGAGATATGCAAGTGCAGACGATGCACTATATCTTCGGGACCAGGAGAGGTTTGGCTGTGTCAGCGGAGGGCATATCTATAGCTTGGCGGCGGCAGAGATGCAGTATTGAACGCTAGGAGAGACTTTTCCGCCCCCCCGGTGCGCAGTTGCACGCTGCACAAGGCCTGCTCGGCCGAACCATTTACGCATGATGGATCTGTGCATCGGCCGTCGTGGAGATGCCTGTACCTGGTATGGCATGACATCCTTGTGTTACGATTGTTTGCTTGCTGGAATACAAGTCGTGGAAAGGGCACCGCGACCCTTGGTCGTGTTTCGCATATCAATAGTTGCCAGCCGGACAAGCAGATCCCCGCTTCAGCCCGCTACCCGAATCCTTGGGGGATCACGCCCCAGTAAGACAGTTCTGAGATCGAGCGAATTGGCCAATGGACGAGGAGGAGACAGTAAGGACGGGACGGGGGTTCCCTAGAACCACGGCCCGCAAAAGAGCGCAAGCTTTAGCGCGTGATAGTCGTGCGTTTGGTGCAGCCATCGCCGTGTTTTCGGTTGGCTAAAGAGAAGAGTATCAATTCATCCTGCATCGTGGAGTCGTCAGATGTCTGCTACAGAAGCAAGTCGACTTTATGGTCCCGGCTCGGCTTGTGGTTCCTAACGTCCCGGAAGAGCGAGGCGTCCCGTTCCCAGTGTAGCGCAAGATCGGGGGTAAGATCGGACGGACTGCGCGGAAAACCAAAACCAGACTTGAGCGGCCGTTGGATGAAAGAACCGACGTCGTATCGTTGCAACGTACTCTCAGCTCACCCACCCAACGATAGGCGAGTAATTGTGTCCGCTCGTGTTGGATGGGCAAGCTGGTTTTGGCCGCCAACCGGAAGTCTTTCAGAGTCGCCTGGTTCGGATATTCGACGAACTCTCACTTCGACCAAGTGAAGGGTAAGGTAAGCTCACAACGTAGTCGATTGGGCGCGCCTCAAGGTACGTTGCACTATACCAAGGCGCGAGGTGTTGGTGCACGATATGCCAGGAGCAACAGCTCCCTGCCATTGGGCGACAACAGGAGGAAGACTCGGTCACCCAATCTCGGCGCAAATTGGGGCGTTTGAGAACCGCGACGCCATCGAACCGTTTGTGAATGAATCGGTGATTCAGGACCAGAGTGGCTGTCAGCGGACGGTCCCGGGGACCGCGCGTGGGATGTGGAGCGTTGTCTCAAGTCCCCAAAAACGGCGACACCCACTAGACTAGCTGATCAGCTAGCAAAGTTACCAGAGAGCGAGGGCCATGGATTCGGGATCCGACTCCGTTCTTCACATCTTGCTGGAAAAGGGGCAATAGTGGGCTGAGCTGCGCAGCTGGTCGAAACGCGAAACACGCCTACAGCCAGATTGACAGGCGGATCACCTTATACGAATCACCCTGGCATTGCCGGCCAGCCCGGTCTGCCGTGTTTCCTTGTGCTGCATTGCTGGAGACCTGAGAAACAAACCATATCTGCCTGCACTTCTCCACGATGCGCAAGGTTGGACAAGATCCTGAACAAGCGCCGTTTTCTCGGATTCACTGGCCGAGACACGGCAGAAGTCTTCCAGAGTCTCAGGAGAAGAATGCTGGAATCATGCGACACCCAGTTGAGTGGTGCTGTGCCGTGCCACATTCGTAGGATCGAACCCCTCTCTGCTCCCTCTTGTTTCTTTTTCTTCTCATTTCTTTTTCATATCGCACGCGGCATCAGAGAGCACACAGGTGACGCGTGATGACAGCAGAGGACCGGGTCACTGCAGCTGGCCACATTTCTAGGGGTTCTGCCAGCTGCAGCATGCATGAACCACCCAGGCAGGCACCTGCGCTCGTATCTTGTCCGCTTTGTCTAGGAAATGGCTCTGGCGAAGCCTAATCGGATAGAGGAGAACAGGCCTGTTCAGATGCTAGACAGGGCCTGGAAAGTGTGCCGAGAAGGCCTGGGATGTGCTGGCCCAGGCTTTTGTGGGACATGGCGGAGTACGGAGCAAAGTTCAGAACAAAACAACGCCTCTGCCCCCGTCGAGGTCTCGCCTGTGCACTTCCAGACAGGGGTCACTTCCTGTAAGACGAGAAGATGGTCTCAGCCGTGTTCCAGTCCGCTATCAGCCCCCAGACCGACTCTGCATCGTCTACCTCTGGAAAGACAAGTGATTTGTACCAGACAGTTGCAGGATAGTCGAGCCTCATGCCTCTTTCACGTGGTGGATAGAAGGAAAGGAGAGAAGACGAGAGGGCCGAGGGAGACGGTCTGGTGTCGCGTCTGGGACTGTCCGGTTGAGTGGCCTGGGTGGGAAAGAGCCGGCGTCCAGGGCGTCCCGAAGCGTTGGTGATCATCGAGGAAGGGAAATTAGCACAGCTATCACATCTCCACGCTGCGGCCAAGAGAAGCTTAGACCGGCCGGTTCAGCGTCCCTCCCCCCGGTAGGGATCCCTGTCTCTGCCGCAGTGCGTCCGCGACGCCTCACTGGCAACTTGCTTTGCCTGGGGTGTACTGTACATCCGTCGCAACGTTAATGGGCGCCCAATTGCTTCACTTCATGCATTAGCGGGCTGGCTTGTGAGATGTCACATCAGGCTTTGGGTCCGTTCTGCCCGCGGGGAAGAGCAAGAGACTCGAGACATCGCGGAGGGATAGTCCTGTGTGAGGTCGTGGTCGTAGCTAACGCTGTCCAGCCACTGCGCACGACTTTCGGCTGGCTGACACAAAGGACACCAACGGAACGGGTCGAAGGATCGCGGCCGGCGGTGTCGAAGAATGGCGGGACGAGATTGGGCCTTGATGGCTTGAGGGGGGAGAAGAGGGGACCTTGAGGCTTGAAGGGACCCGGCGGGGTTCATGGCTCCTGAGCCGACTCGAGGTCGGGCCTCGAAATATGGAGACTTTTTAACCGATTTGAGCGCAGTACCTGCAGTGCAACCCCCCAACCCTGTCGCTTTTCTGCTGTTACAGAACATTACGGAGCGCGAGGAGTATCTGAGTATGTAGCAAAGTGCTGCGAGATCACACTGGCGCGAGCGCGCACATCAAAAGAAAAAAAAAATTGGGTGCAGGCGAGTGTGCAGTACTACCTCATGCAGTGCACGCAGGGACAATGTACTCACGCGTAGGTACTGTACTCTAGAGTACCTAGGTACATATGCATACAGGGGATGCCTCCGATTGACGAGAGCTGCAGAGCTCCTCTTTATCTCACGGGGCCCATGCAACTCGCATATGTACAGTACCGTGCTGTACCTGGATAGAGGTACGTAGACGCGCAAGAGCACGGCATATACCTTAGGTAGTCGCTCGATGCTCCGTACCTGCTCCGTATATTCGGTTTCGATATCTCCCTCTCCTCTCTCCTCTGCCCTGCACTGCAACGCCTCCATCCGCGTATGCTCATCAGAGCTGCAGCGACAGCGACAAGGTCAAGGGCAAGGACAAGGGCCCAGGCATACAGAACAGAGGCCACCACCACCACCAGCAGTGAGCACCAGCACGAGCACCGGGGTCTCCGCGTCGTCGCCTTGCAAGTGGATCGATCATACATAACCTGTGCCTCGTCTCTGCCCTGTCACCGTTTCGGGCCTCTGGTTTCGATCTCTTCCTCCGACTCCCGGGGTTGCTTTGCATTGCCTCGCTTGTATTGCTCCTCCACTCTTCCTCGTCCGCCCTGACGAACGTCCTCGCGCGCCGTGACCTTCACCTTTCCTTCCTCGCTGTTGACGCGCACTTCGCGTTGATCCATTGATCAACCTACCTACCAACCCAATACTCCCCACACAAGCTCGTCTTCAGTTCCTCGAGAGACAGCCGCTTTGCGCAAACCCACCTGTTCTCCCGCATGCTCTCTTCTCCTCTTCGAACGACCTGTGCACTAGAATACGCGTACGTCCTGCGCCCCTCGCCACAAGCACCCCGTGCCTCAGAATGGATCGTGTCTTGAGTTGTTGTGCTCTTTGACTGAGATCCATCCTCTACTTTTTCTCCTGAGTGGGCTAACTAGCGCGTTCACGAACACCATCGCTGACAGTCAATTCCCAGAGCTGCCTTAGAGATATTTGAGATCTGCCGCTTCATCGAGCTCTTTATCTCGCTAACTATCTGCCGGGACCGTGTTTCATCGCATTGACCTTCTGCTGAGCCCCGAACCACCGCCTACCAGCGAGGCTCCGAAGCTCGAGCTCCCGAGAGAGGCGGCGCACCTGACCGCACGTCAGTCGGACTCGATATTCATCTTTACAATACTTTCGGAAATCGCTGTGACGAACCTCTCTCGCTCATTTTACCGTTTCGGACAAAAACCCGGTTTCGCCCCATATCACACCCTCCTAAAGGTGTGTATGAGACCTTAAAATAATCTCCCGACAAGCTCCCTGAAGCTCTTAGCAGGCTTGATATACCCGTGGGCATCCAGGGGCTGCAGGGGTCCAAGCTCATCCCGTTCTCTCCAGAGACGTGGGATGTCTTGGAGGCACTCCTATCTGCATACCTCTGCACCCAATTGAGTTGCTACTCGTCTTTGGTGATGAGGCTTGTGTCCTAGTTCTTCGATTCTGCCTCTCCGTCCGGTATGCGCTCTCAAATCCATGCAAGCGTGAGCTGAACTGCACTTTGCTTGCGCTCCCAGCCAGACATTAACAGCAGGATCAGGTCATTGTCTCTGTGAGACCACGATCCATCTCGGCTGGCGACACCGCTTAGCCCTATTGTCCGAGCGAACGGCTTCAAGCATTATCGCAGGAAGGTCCGGGCTGTACTCGGATCCCCTTGACTGTGCATCCCGAAATTGGACAAGCCACTGGTCTTCTCACAAGGACCAGCTTGCCGGGTATGAACTGAGCATCCTTGGGGACGCGATCCGGACGCGATCACTGTGTATCGTGCTGTTGAGGAGGAAAGAAAGTTCAATATGGCCGCCTGGGAGACGGAGGACGAGTATAGCGCGCCGACGCTGCCCACGCCGAGCGATACGCCATACCGGACGCCCTCCCGAAGTTCAAAGAAGTCCCGCCGGTCTGTAACTCCGCCGGCGAAGAGAAAAAGCGTATCACCACCTCCGGTTCCAGGCACGGATAAAACGGACAAAAGCTCGAAGAGATCCTCTAGGGACATCACCACTGACGACAGCATCAGCATCCTAGATCCCCGTCGATTCACTCCCACCTTGCACGCAAACTTGGTCTCGGAGATACTGTCTCTTAGGAGAGACCAGGAGGAGAAGCTGAAGATCATTGAGAGTCTCGAGACTTCTCTTCAAGCCACAAGAGAGGAGCAGGAATCTCTGCAGACGACTTTGACGACCACTTCCAAGGAGAATCGGTCCATCAAGCGTCAATTGGCCTTATTGGAAGGTGGCACGTCGTCTGCTTTAGGCGAATTAGCGCGTGAGCGAGACGAAGCTGTTGACACTGTCACGGAGACTAGGAAGCGGCTGGACGTGGCCCAGAAGAAAATCCGGAGCCAAGAAGAGGACTCGCAAAGAGTGCACGACCTATGGGCGAAGGAGAAGGATGACTGGGAGGAGGAGAAGCGGAAGTACGAGCGTAAAATTCACGTTGCTGAGAGCCGGCTCAAGGTTGTCCTCGATGAGGTGGCCGCATACCAAGCCGCTCAAGTGAACGGTCAGAATGGAGCCGAGAGCGAAGTCGAGGAGAGCGCCAAGGAGAACGACGGTGCGAGCATCCGAACGATGAGCATGACGAACAGCATTCGGTTCTCGGTCATGAACGCGAAGCCCAATGGGCATTCTCTCGCCGATGAGCTGAACTTCGATGGTGACGATGACTGGCAGACCGACCATGACGGTCGCGAGAGCGTCTTGTCAAACCATGTGCCTATGCATATGCGAAATGCAAGCCGGGACAGTGTCATGTCCATGTCCAGAACTCATCGTCGCCATCACAGCAATGACAGTCTCATAAGGCCAGGAAGCGTCGCTCGTGGAAAATTCCAGACGCAGCTTGAGCGACTAGCCGATGGGATTATCCAGGAGGACGAGGAGCCACCATCGCCTGCGCCCAAGGCTAGTTACACGGATACCGGCATACAGTACTCACCACCTCCTTCCCCAAAACGGCAGCCATCCAAGCCCGCCTCACCGGAACCCACCATTATGACCGCGAGGATGGAGAGATTTCAAGAAGTGGAGGTTGCTCCCCGAGAATGGGAAGTCGAAGCAAACCAAAGGAGAAAGAGGGTTGGAATCGCTCGTCCGCTCGCGATCCATCCTCCGCATCATACCAATCTAATGGTTTCCACGTCCTCCCAGACTGTCGACGAGCCTCTGAGCCCACCGAAGACGCCAAAATCTCCGTACCAAGAGGGCCCCCCTTTTCCTCAGCTTCCGGCTCCCGCACCGGTAGAGATGATCTCGTCATCAACGCAAACAGACCCTCCTCCCCTAGTTCGGGACTTTGTTATGCTGCCTGTGCCTCCTGAGCCGATGCAGATTCCAAGTATTAGCATCCATCCGCCGACAAGCCGCCCTACGACACCCCGTGAACCCCGACTCCCTCAACTCTTCAAAGACTTCGGCTGCCAAGTTTCAATCCTCACTGGCGCCCCCTCGCGATCGGCAGCTGTGCAGACTGAGGAGATCCGTATTGACACACGGTTGGACAAGCTTCCCGCTCACCTGCACCCATCCGCTATCGTCTCGCGGCCCGTCTCACCAGTTCCCGAGACACAGCTACCTTCTTCTGAGCCGAACCATCAGTTCACGCCTGTGCCAGGTAACCTGCCACCCCGAAACCCGCGGCGGCTGGCCAGTAAGCGAAGCATTACCGATCTGACTTCATCACCCCCAGCCCCAGCTGCACTCGAGGAGACTCACGACGCTTATCCCGGCAACAACGATGACGGACCGCTATCTAGCCAGAAAGCTCCCATGAGAAGACCCCACCGCATCAGCAGCCTCTTTGCTGGTTTCGACGGCGGCAGCTCTGACGAGGTCGATGACTTCGCTGATGCCGACTTGAGCGATTCTGAATACAGGACTGCTCTTTCTGCCCCTTCTGCTCCTCGAACGAAGCCTAGTAGTCGTCACGGGAAACGCAGCTCGTCCGGCACAAACAACACGACGTCTCCGGAACAGTCCATCTCCTCGCGGCCGCTCGCAAGGAGCTCCATGCGAGCTCTCGGCCCTGCGGAGATCTACACCTCCTTCAGCTTGACCGAGGGCAAGGAGGTATCCGGGCCAGGGCCCTTGCAACCAGCGAAGGCTATATCACGGTCATCTGTCCTGAGCAACAGGTCGAGCGGCATGCGCAAAGCCGCGATGATCCAGAACGGAATTGCCACTCACCAGGGACGAGCTCGAAGCCCGAGCCTCCCAGACGCGCGTGACCCTCCTTTCCCTATCCCGACACGGGCCAGTTCGAGAAAGCCGCCTGTGAGTGTCAGTGCTCCTAGCGATGGCCAGCGCAGTCCTACCCAGCCGAACGGTGCTTGGCACAAGAGAGGGCTGAAGCAGAGTCACTCCCGTGCTAACAGCATCCGCAAGGTCCGGTCTGCGGCAGCTCTTCCACGTAACCAGAGATACCGGAGACAAGCGAGTCGCTCGCCTCCGCCATTCTCTCCTGACGAAGGCCCGGAGAGTCCGGGACTGCCCCCTCTGCCAACCAACGACGTTACAACCCCGCGGGAACGCCGTTACAAGAGTCACCACCACCATCCATCCACTAACACCGCTAATACTGACAACACAGGCGTCCAGTCCCAGAACAGCTCTAATGGAGCGACGGGCGTGGTTGACGCCATTGCTCAGACCATGGTCGGAGAATGGATGTACAAGTATGTTCGGAGACGGAAGTCGTTCGGCATGCCAGAGGGGACTGGCAAAGATGACAGCAGCAACGATCGCCACAGGCGTTGGGTATGGCTAGCGCCATATGAGAGATCTATTCTCTGGAGCAGCAAGCAGCCTTCTAACGGAAGCGCGTTACTCGGCAAATCCGGTCGCAAGTGTGAGTTATCGCAGCCTGTCATGCTGATGCGTGGGAGCGAGCTAACACCCCCCCGTAGTGACTATCCAGTCAGTGCTCGACGTCAAGGACGACAACCCTGCTCCCAAGGGTGTCCCACCGCTCTTCAATCGATCGATCCTCATCCTGACCCCACAACGCGCTCTCAAGTTCACAGCCGTCAGCGCAGAGCGTCATTACCTGTGGCTGACGGCGCTCTCGTTCTTGGCGCACTCACAGCAGGCGGTGCCGGACATCGTAGCGATCCAAGCACCAAAGGCAGTCCCCGACTTCGAGATGCCGAGGACGAAGCTGAGGAAGCCGGGCATCCGGGATTCCATTCGCTTAGCGAAGGGCAAGACTGCGGTAACTCGCAGCGGACCAGTAAGCGTGGCCTCGTCTCAGACGGGTGAAGTTTTGCCGAGCATACCAGACATCCCTAGCTTTAGGCCTCCTGAGTCCTTCGCGTCGATCTCCACGCACACCCGCGACCTCTCCCGCGATGCCGCCGAAGCGCCCTTCATCCCGCGATTCCACGAGCGGGCGAATCAAGCCCTCGTCCACGGCCGCAAGCGCAGCAACACGGGTGGCCACGTGCCACCACCGCTGTCCTTCCGGGGATTCTCGGGTCCGCTGGGCACCGGCAGCAGTTCACACCACGCGGCGACGAACAGCACGGCGGGCAACAGCATCGGCACGGCGGGGTCGTCGGACATCTACCAGACGCACCAGTCTCAGGCGTCGAGCGGCATGGCGTCGAGTGGTCTGGGGTGGAGCAACAACCTGAGCAGCGCGGCGTCGCAGCGCACGTCGGAGGCGTCGTCACGGCCCAGCGGGCCGGTCATGAACAACTTCTTCGACGCCATCGGCACGGTCCGTATGGAGGCCTTCATCAGCCCGCTGGCCTTCTCGCGCTTCGACGAGTTCCCAGACGAGCAGGAGGAGATGCGGTACCGCGCGCGGCGCCGCAGCAAGGAGATGAGGCGTCGCCAGAGCCGCAGCCGGCACCGTGACAGCTACCAATCGAGGAGCACGCGCGGCACGGATGAGTACTACGGCGGGAGCCGGACGGGGGGCGAAGAGGAGTTTTACCTGCGGGATGACCCTTTCAAGGGCTTCTGAGGGATAGATGGGTGACGCCGGGTGGTGGGACAGAGTCATGTCCCAGGGAGGCGTATGATATATATGCTCCCTTCTCCGCCGCTGTATCAGTGACTTGGGGTTTGCAATCTCGCCATTCTTTCCCATATACCCCATCTTGTACTGTTTCACCAAGGGATCGTGACACCCCAGTGGTCAGTTTTCACTTTGGCTTCTTTTGCTTTCTTTTTCCCTGTACATTTGAATCGACCGTGTCTCGCGACGGCGGCAGAGGGGGCACCTCAGGCGGTGGAGTTCAAGGAGTCAGCTGGACAGTGCTTTACTTTTCTTTCCCGTCGCTCACACTCTCTCGGTTTTCTCATATCCTCCTTCCCTAGGTCTGGCATGACTTGAGGGATCTCAGCAGTGAAGCTGACGACACACTCGGTGTGCAATCCCGGCGTCTAGGTCTTCGATGTCTCCATCGCCATCGCCATCGCCATCTTGCTTTCTCGACGCTCCTTCTTTCTAGTTGCGGCCTGCTTGGCCCGCTACGAGATCCAGATGCCAACGAACCTGAAACGGCCGTGTTGCTTCTCTTCATTTCTCTTTTTGGTGAAAAATTCCAACTTGCGGCTGATGGACACGCGGGGGTGAAGGGCAGTTCAGATGAAAACTGACGAGAAAACAAGACTGAGAGATTCCCTCCTAGGGGGTTCCTGTCTCCTTGTATTTGTAGTAAGAGTATCAGATAGTTCGTGACGGAGAAATCCTTCGTCGCAATGGCAGATTAAATGCCCTTGATTACCAGGCCTAAGTGACTGGCTTCTATATTTCTGTGTCCCGAAAATACTTGATGGAGGGAGTCGTCGATATCCTCAACCAGCGGAAGCCCAACCTTCTTTATCCGTCATACTGAGTGAGATAAGGGGGTACGGTACCTAGACGTACTCCATACAGCGGTCTAACACACCCTGAACCCTGGCGAGGAGTGGTGCCGTTTACCCCGCCGACAACCCCACCAAGACCTTCCATTCCGCCTCGAGCCCAAAATTTCCTCCGCCAGCAGTGAACTTCACGGAGACCGCCCCGGCACCCGCAAGCCCATAACCCCCGTCCGCAGAATGGAGGAGACGCTCGAGCAGATGCAGGCCCGCCACCGCAGGGAGCAGAAAGACCTGCAGGGGCGCGTCACGAACAAGAAGAAGAACGCCACCAAGAAGACGCGCAAGGGCGTCAACGACGAGTGCGCCGAGCTCGAGCGGCAGCTCAAGGAGCGGCAGGCGGAGGAGGCCAGGAAGCTCCTGGGCGGGGAGGAGGACAATGTGCCGCCAGCAGAAGGGGAGCAGGAGAAGGATGGGGACCTGAACAAGGAGGGAGCCGCCGCGGGGACGAAGCAAAACGGCACCGCGCCCGTGACCTCACCGACGCAGAACGGCGAAGAAGCGATCTCGAAACAGCTGCAAGACACTACCCTCTCCGATCCGACCGGTCCTCCTCCCACCAAGCAGCAGCAGCAGCCCGCGAAGAAGCGCAACCGCCAAAAGGAGCGCCTGGCCCGCCGCGCCGCCGAGCAGGAAGCAGCCGCAGAGGCGGCATCCGCAGAGGCGGCGAACATGGTGGACTACCGCGCCGCTGAGAGCGCATACATGAAGCGGGAGTTCGCGGCGCACGCGCTCGTGGAGCGGGAGATCCGGCCCGACGGGCACTGCCTGTTCTCGGCGGTGGCGGACCAGCTGGAGCAGAGCGCCGTACCGCTCGGCGGCCCGCCGCCAGGCGACGAGCCCGACTTCCGGAGGGTCAGGCGGGCGGCGGCGGCGTACATGCAGGCGCACCCGGACGACTTCGCGGGGTTCCTGGAGGAGCCGCTGGAGGAGTACCTGGCGAAGATACGGGACACGGCGGAGTGGGGCGGGCAGCTGGAGCTTCTGGCGCTGGCGAACACGTATAACGTCGAGATTCGCGTGGTGCAGGACGGCAGGACGGAGGTGATCGCGCCGACGGCGGAGGGGAAGAAGGGGGAGGGCGAGGAGCCGAAGAAGATCTGGCTGGCGTACTACAGGCACGGATACGGGCTTGGTGAGCACTACAACTCGCTGAGGAAGAAGGCATGAGAGGGAGACGCTGTTGATGCACGGCCGGGGTGAACTATTACCGGCGTACTACCTGTTTCTGTGTGGGTGAGAGGGAGACACAGCGGCCTGCCTACCGCCCGTATCTCAGACTCGCAGGCCGGGCGACGTAGTGCTTCCACACCGAGACACGGTCGTCCACGGTCCCGTCCTCGGCGTACCCTGCCCTGTGCGTCCTCGCCGGGGTGAGGTGCGCGATCCTCTCCAGGGCATAGCCGCTCCGCCGGCCCAGCTTGTCCACGTCGACGCCGCCGTCCTCGTCGTACGGTACCTCCTCGCCGGGGTGGGACAGGTGGGCGACGTAGGCCCCCGGCGTGACGCCGAAGGGCGGGCCGCCGGTGGACGGCGGCTTGGTGGAAGGGAACTCGAGGCAGATGAGCCTGCCGTCCGGCTTCAGAAGCTCGGACATGCGCCTCGCCCAGGCAGGACGGGCGGAAAGCGGTAGGGCACAGAAGAACTGGATCGGGAAGTGTCAGCGGTCAGCGGTTTGATGGATGACGCCCACGCTCACGCACCCCAGAAGCTAATTAGGGTGCTAGTAAGGGCAAGAGAGAGGAAAACTCACAGTGTAGTCAAATATGAGATCAAACTCCTCCACACCAGCCTCCTTGAGAAAATCATCTTTGAAGAAGTCCCCCGTAAGCCAAGTGATCTTCCCGGCCTCTTCAACCCCCTTCCGCGGCCGGTAAACCTCGTCGTCAGCGCCTTTCTTCTGTACCTCCTGTGCTTCCTTGATCGCGCCTTCTGAGAAATCGAGCCCGTAGGCGTCGTAGCCAAAAGCACTCAGCAGCCGCACGTCATAGCCGCGCCCGCAGCCCGGGACGAGGGCCGTCTTGCGGTGCCCGGGAGAGGGGAGACCTCCGCCGAAGAGGTCCGGTTGCTCAGCAAGGACGTCGGCCAGGGCCATACTGGGCTCGCCGCGGTCCCATGGCGTGTAGCTGTCCTTCCAGAGCGAGTCCCACTTCCGCCCGTGCTCGGCGATGTCTGCCCCCTTAAAGGTTTCGGCGAGCCTGCCCACTACGAAATCTGGCATTGCGACTAGACAAGCTGATCAAGGTGCCTCAAGGGAAGAATGTGTGAAGTAGCAACTGGAAATTGGAGACCCTGCGTCCTGCAGGAATTGGCCCTTTATATCTGGCAGCAAGTGCCGTATGCATCCAGCGCTGCTACAGCGACGCGGCACCAATACTACAGAGTAACCATCAGCCGACATGCAGTTCGGAAAAGTCCACGGGTGGTGGCGGTAGAGATACCTCCTCTTCTAATCACCCTGGCAGCTTTCAGAGTTAGTGTAGCCCCGAGCCTTCCACCTCGTCTCTTGTTGACTAAACAGGGAGATATTCGTCTTCGGCGATGACATGACGTCCTCACCAGCGACAGAGGTGAGGATAGCACGACAGGGGGTGCACATAACGATCCTTTCCGGCCACACTACTCCGCTTTAGACGAGCCTCGGCACGGCAACCCCCCATGCACGGGTAAGTTCCGAAATGGGATACTTCCCCAGGTTCATGGGATAGGTATTCATCTAAGGCGTCGCGGCGGAAAGGGGAGCTTGACCTTCTCGTTTTACTCTCTAATCATCTCTCTATCTGCACTTCTTGGCCGTGAAAATGGATACAAGCACGCTGTTTAACGTCAAGGTACGTCGTCAGATGTCCGGCAGTCACAATGGCACACTCGCACTTACACGTCCCAGGGGAAAGTCGTGCTGGTCACGGGAGGTGAGGCTATCAAACACAACCCCATGCAGGACCGACGAAGCTGATATCGTCATAGGAGCCAAAGGTATCGGGCGCATGATCTCGGAGGGCTTCGTCACCAACGGCGCAAAGGTCTACATCTCGTCCCGCGACGCCAAGGCCTGCGAGAAGGCGGCCGCGGAGCTCAGCGAGCTGGGGCGGTCCACGGGCTCGGGGGGCTCGGCGGCCGCACTGCCGGCCGACCTGCAGTCCCTGGACGAGTGCAAGAAGCTCGCAGCCTCCCTCGCCGCCCTGGAGCCGAGGCTGCACGTCCTCGTCAACAACAGCGGCGCGACCTGGGGCGAGCCCTTCGACACGCACCCCGACTCCGCCTGGACCAAGCTGCTCACGCTCAACCTGCAGCGCGTCTTCACCCTGACGCAGCTCCTGGCGCCGCTGCTCGAGGCCGCCGCCGCCGCCTCCCCGGGCCGGACCACCACCGCCCTCGACGCCGACAGCGGCACCCGGACGGTAGTCCCCGTCGCGGACCCGGCGCGCGTGATCAACATCGGCTCCGTGGACGGCATCCGCGTCCCCGTGCTGGAGAACTTCGCCTACAGCGCGTCCAAGGCGGGCCTGCACCAGCTGAGCCGCGCGCTGGCGGTCGCGCTGGGCCCGCGGGGCGTGACCGTCAACACGCTGGCGTGCGGGCCGTTCCGGAGCCGGATGATGGCCGCGGTGCTGGACTCGTTCGGGAGCGAGCTGGAGGCGGCGATCCCGCTGGGCAGGATCGGGTCGCCGCAGGACGTCGCGGGGGCGTGCCTGTTCCTGGCGAGCCGGGCTGGGTGAGTTCCACACACAAAAGTCCCAAACGAAATCCTGCGGTTTGACGCCTCGGCTTTCCTAGACGGGAGGGGCTTGTCCGGGGAAGGGGAGCGTTGGCAGCCGCGGCAATGAGTCTGTTTTCGCTAATGGTCTCTCCTCAGGGCGTTTGTTAACGGCGCTACGATACGGCTGGATGGAGGCATGTCGCTGCTGGCCAAGATATGAGTTGGCCCCGGGAGCCTGGGGGGGTCTCGCCACGGTCGGGTGACGGAAGGATCGGAACAGGTCCGATTCGGCTCACGCTGCCGTGCCCCATCTTTTCCGGCCCGGGGACCGAGGACGCAACGGCTGTCAACATTTAACGGGTCCGCGATAACGATGTCTCGTTCTTTTTGCATCAGGTGGCGTGAGGAGCGATGCAACGGCTGCAAGTCCCCCTTGCACTGCCAAGATTCGCGATCGATCCGGCGATCAATGTCTGGAGACGGGGTGGCTTCGGAGTGGTCCTAATGAACAATAATAGCACGATTGTGTCTAATATCGTCCGTGGCCTCCGTTGTTCGGAGCCAGCAAGCCTTCCTTTGAGTCGTCCGCGTCGAGGTTCTCGATACGCCTTCTGTCCCTAATTCGCTGAAGAACCGCAACTAGAAAATGTTGGGCCCATCGTCGCTCGAGTGCGATGCTCCGCGGCGGCGTGGATGGGTGATGGCATGACTGTCTGAGCTCGGCCAGGCTCCGGCAAAGTCGCAATGCCTTGGTGCGATCGGCCTCCCAATCAGCCTCCCATTCAGAACTCCAGCCATCTCAAGTTCTAAAGTCCGTATTGCATTGATGTAGCACACGCGAACCGATCACAAAGACAGGATAAAGTGACTATAGGCATTAGACATTTCTGTTCTCGGACTCGTTGCCCGCATGGGCCCTTCCATGCCGCGTCCATCTTTGTATCCCTAATCTCTATAATGTAGAGTCAAACTGCCGACAAAACAAAACCAATGCGGATATATAGTATGGTACAACTCCTGAAAAGCAAACAGACTGGCTGATAGCATCGCTTGCCCGCAGACCAAGAGATACTAGAAAAACTCTTGCCGAAATCACTTGCTCCCTCCCACTGATGGCATCATTGCTGCGCCGAAGAAGAGCTCCGGTCCGCTGTTGACTGGGCGAGACCACTCTTCAATCATAACGGCAGCAGTAAGATGAACGGCGCCCTCGCCGTTGCTCGCGCCCATTCACCCCGAATGCAAACGCCCAGTTCTCCTCAAAAGTCTATCACCATAGCCGATGCTTTAGCGTAGCAGGCCCGACCGAGGGAGTAAAAGCCGAAGATAAAGAGCTTTTGGAGTAGAAACCCGAACGACATCGTAGTTGGTAAACCCGAAGGAAAATCCAGACGAGGCTAGCATGTGCCGTCTACCGACTCCATTCTTGTTGCAGCCTTATGGGCCAACCCTGCATAGGTAGACGCAAACCGGGCGAAAAGACGTTGATGTCCTTTCACGTAGACGTGAAAAGCCGACCGGGAGGCCCTTTATGACAAGCCGACGCTCTCAAAGTCCCTCATCATGACAGCCATCTGGGCCCGCTTCGCGGCCTCGGCGACTAGGGTGAAGTCCTTGAGGAAGGGGTCTGTCGACGGGGTCTTGACGCTCGCCGGCGGAGGGGGGATGATCTTGGACGACGGTGACGTCTGGAAGGAAGATGCTGACATGGAAGCGTGCTGCATGGTGGGGGAAGTGACCGGAGCCTCCATTTCTTCCCTGTTCAGACTCGGTAGATGGTGCACGAGGCTGCGAGACGCTGATAGTGTTGCACGGCTAGGAGGCCGTGCGAGAATCTCCGGCTCGGCAAACAGCTGCTCTGGAGGAGAAAAAGCAGGATGTTCTGAACGGGCGACAGAAGTCGGCCGACCGTAAGGTATATAGGAGGAGAGACCTGCGGGACTGTGTCTGTCTGACTAGATGCCCCAATAGGCTAAATCGTCTGCGGAAGGCAATATATGCGATGTGTGTCGAGAGCGCGGGATGAACAGCCTGCAGGCTTCTCTAGGAGAGGCGAGCGACGCTGATATAACAAGAGGACTCTCAAGACACACGTCAGGCGGCTGGTGCTGCTGGTGCTCGTTCTATTTTCAAGGTCGAATGTGGAGGAGACACGAGGCCAGGAGGACGGCGAGGGGTCAGTCAGATATATTGGAGAGTGACTTGCTCGGGTTTCAGCGCAGGTCGCAGAGGGTGGTGGTGGTGGCTTAGGCTGGCCTGTCTGAGATGGATGGATGGATGGATGGGATGGGATGTGGGGGACAGACAGCCAAGTGTCTCGACTGGCGCCGTGGGGAATGTGTCGTCTGCCGGGAGGATGAGATGGAGGAGAGGGGGATGTGTAGTACACGACCACAGTAAGAAATGTTGGAATGGTCGAGGTGCGTGAGAGTGAGAGATGGTGTGCGTGTGTTGTGAGAGAGGGAAGAAAAAACCACCAAGAGCGTGAGGTGAGGAAGACGACATAGAAATACAGACTAATCCCCCGCCTAGCCTGGCAGAGATAACATCGATCTTGGGCCGAAAGAATGGGATGGGGATGCTAGGCGGCGACGAGACAAGGCTCTGGATCTGGCCTTCTTCGCTCTTCTTCCCTCCCGCCTTATTTTTCTCTCTCGGTCCTAAAATGGCCGGCGTCATAGGTAGGCAGCCAAGCAGCCGTCGAGGAGGCGGGCGGCGGGCGTGGATGGGGAGACAAAGAGGGCCTGGCGTTCGGTATCTTCAGACGGGGTACAAGAGGAGTACTTGCCGGATCAGCGGCGCGGGCACCGCTTCAGGGTCCTCTCCAGGCACTCCCACATGGCATTTTTCGCTGGAGTGCAGGGGCGGGCGCGTGCCTGGGGGTTCCCCGAGGTTTTCGTGGAGAGGCGCCTGGAGAAGGTACCGCTGAGGTACCCTCCATTACCGAGTTGGGGCCGGATTTGGGCACTAACTGGTGCTGCTCCCCCACATCACTCAATCCATCCACCCACAGCCCACACGCGGCTTTCGGTCCTCCTCCACACATTCACTGACTGGCCGGGCCTGTGCATGATGGATGTTGGATGCTGGAAGTTGGATGTTAGGCCTGTGCCGTTCCGCACACGTACTTTACCACATCACCTCCTCCCGCCTCTTAACAGCCCAGCAGCCCTCGCTGCACCGCCGTAAGCAGTACCGTTACTGTCACAAGCTCTACGCTAAGGCTCGGTTGGCTGGTTGGTCTCTCTGCTAATGCCAGGTGCTTACGCTCCGTGCCATTCTGGTCTCTTGAGCATCAATCATGGCGGCAAGCAACGCAAGCCAGATCGTCCTGTCGAACGAACATCTCTCCCTCGGACGCAAGGAGCAGAGGGATACCAGGAGGCATGATTGCTGCGATCAACTCAGACAGCCTTCCCCAATCTGGGCAATTTGTGTCATGTCGGCACACGGCTGGCAGTCTAGCAGCTGGCGATGACGCTGCTTGATTCGGATGCTGCTTGAGCCAAGATCAACAACATGACGCAAACCGCAACTCGCTATTGCTCATCTCCTTCCCGGTTATGCTTTGCATACCGCCAGCTCAACTAACGTCCAGTGAAACCACCAACAAGCAACTACCTCGGAAGACGGTCGATCACATTCGAACACCCTGTGCAGGAATACCGAGCCGAGCTTGGCGACCGGCAACATGGCATATCGCGTACCATACATACAGTAGTATCGTCAACTTTACGGAGGGACTTGCCCTGCTCCCCGCCAACCCCCTCGTCAGGCTAATACAGTACCTGGACGCTAGGTACGCTGGCATCTTCCGGAGTTTGACATGGAGGCGCTAGATCCAAATGCCAACTGCACTTACAGTAGGAGCAAGGACTGGCCGCGGGTCAATTCGGAATTGAAAGGTGGACTCCGCAAGCTCGTGTCAATCGGAGAAGCTAAGGGAAGAGCACTGCACCGCCCATTGATTAATCAGAACTGGAGACCGCCCGAGAATAAGGCCATCCGACTTATCAAGGCCCGAATACGCACATGGCTTAGAGGTGCCGCCACAGGCTCGCAGAGCCCAAAGGAAAAAGACTCTTGTCGTTTGCGGAAGATAGAGACTCTCGGCCTCAATGGGCGAAATGATACCACTGCAGGTACCTTACCAGACGATGCAGATAAGGCTCGCTTGCTTCTGCATCTTCCCGAGATGGGCCAATTGGCGACCGGGGACTGACGTGCCAATCGGCCGAACTTATTCCGGCGGGTCGCGCTAGGCTGGACTGGCTGAACTGGCTGGCCGGGTTGAGCGTCGCGCAAAATTTCGCCTCTAGACGCGGCGGAGCCTACGAGACCGAGCTCGCCGTCTCGGTGTAATTCAGATTCTGCTGGCCGGCTACCAGAGAGGCAATCAACTTCGGGAATAGCCTGTCTCTCGAGGGCTGCAGGTTGCGTCAAGCGACCTCAGAAGCAGGACGAGCAGCCTTACCTAAGCCATCATACGATCTCGGCCACTCGAGCCCGTGATTGACGCCGGGCCACTGGCTTCCGCATATGCTGCTACCTTATCGACGGACCTGTCCTTGCCGTAGCCGGAAGATGCAATGACGGAATCCCGGCCTTCTAGGTGGTTCAGCACCAGGATCCCTCCCCCAATCCAGCGGCTCTTCGATAAGTTCCCACTGGTCACTTACCCTCCCAATGATCTCCCGGAAGGCTCTCCGGTAGGAGTGCCGGGCAGCCTGCCCACGCTGCACGTCTTCATCCTCGAGGAAGATGCGCTCAAGGGCAGACCGAGCTTCAACCCGTCATGTCTGAAGTGGCAGGTTCGTCAGCTCCCGGATGCGTCTATACAGAAACAGAAACTACTGAAACTAACCAGCGTGCGAACCGCAGACTTTCCTCCGCATCGCCGGCGTCCGCGTCCGGCTCCTCCCCTCTAACAACCACGCCTCCCCCAGCGGCGCCCTCCCCTTCCTCCAGCCGGCCAGCACATCCCCGGATCCCGCCTCGCCGGCCCCGGCCTCGGCCCCCGTCCCCTCCACGAAGCTCTACGACTACGCCCTCGCCCACGGCTCCTCCCCGCCGGGCCCCGAGCCCGCCTCCCGCCGCCTGGAGGCCTACCAGGCCCTCCTCGACCACCCGGTCCGCCGCGCCTGGCTGCACGCCCTGTACCTCGACCCCTCGCACGCCGACCTCCTCGCGCGGCTGTACGCCCGGCCCGCCTCGCGCTCGCGCCCCGTGCAGGCCGCGCTGCTGCACCAGCTGCGGCGGGCGGCGGCGGCGGAGATCGCCAAGGCGGACGTCGCCCCTAGCGGTAGTGGCGGCGCCGCTGTCGCCGTCGCGGAGGAGCAGCTGTACGCGCGGGCGGGCGAGGCGCTCGCGGCGCTGGAGGCGCTGCTGGGGGACGGGGGCGCGGAGTGGTTCTTCGGCAGCGCGGCGCCGACGCTGTTCGACGCGGCGGTGTTCGCGTACACGCACCTGCTGCTGGGCGGCGCGGGGGTGGAATGGGGGCAGGACGGCAGCGGAGGCGGCAGCAGGCTGCGGGCGATGGTCAGAGATCTGCCCGGTCTGGTGGCGCACCGCGAGAGGATATGGGCGAGGTACTGGACCGACCTGGGGTGACCTGAGAGAACGGGCGCTAGGATATCCCACGCGAGGGGGCGTGTTGCAAAAATTTGTATGACTATGCAAAAGTCCGGCATGGTGGATGAGCTTCGAGCTCCTCTACGTAGTGGACGAAGCCCTGTATAAAACAGAGGGGAACGTTCCTGACCGGTCTAATACTACACTCTGAAGCAAACTCTGAAGATATTGAAAGGTGACTTCATTCACTATGCCTGCCCGCTGAGGCGGCTCTATTGTGCCAGCTAGCTACTCCAGTGCCATGCCAGGACAACTCATCACCCGCCCTGGCCGGTGGAAAACATGAACAAAGCGCTGTCAATCCGATCCCGGTGCCCCCTATGCCCTATGCCGACCCTTATCCCGCGCAGAGATGTAGCTGCTCTCAGTCCGGCTGATGACGACGTCGGAGATCCCTGCCTGTCTGCCTGCCCGCCTGTCTGCCTCGCTGAGGGGCGAGGGAGCGCATGCCTGGGGGATCATGATGGCGAAAGGCGGAAAAGGGGAAGATTGGGTTGGAAATGGCGTGTGTACGGGGGAAGAGAGAACAAAGAGAGATCTAAAGCCCTGGTCCGCAAGAGCAAAAACTGAGGAGAGTTTGACGAGGAGATGGGGGGGATGAAAACAGAGACCGGGCATCCATCCAACTGCCGGGAACACAAAACGAAAAACAAGACTCGGATCCCCTCCCCTCCCCTATTCCCGCTGATGCAGGTGAAGAACGAAGTCCGACGCCGCTGGACTGAAAATAGAGAATATCGAAGATGAACCCCTCCAGGCGACTCTGTGATGTCGCTGCTTCCCGGCTGGGCTGGCGGAGCCGGGTCGTTCTGTCTCCTTGCCTGCCATACCTCCTAACGTAGTCTGCGGGCAAGTGCGCGCTCGGATAGGAGCCGGGAGACGGAATGGCGACCAGAGCTGCTAAGGGATATTTAGACTGATTAAACCGGGGTGGGCAGAGGGACCAGGTGAAGCGTGACGCACTGTCACGCGCCCTGCTCGCGGCGGCCTGCAGTAGATACAAGAGCAAACCAGTGGCCTCTGGAACCAACGCCAATATGTGCAAGGACCGAGCGGGAAGGGAAGAAGTGGAGACGGCGGCCGAGACTCGGACGGAGAAGTCTTCCAAGGTACCGGATGAGATATCCTAAAATGGCTGGCTCTTGGGGATGTCATCGATGACGCTCTGTATCGTGACGAACGCGCCCGGCCCACCGTCCTGTCGGAGGTCCTCGAGCAGCACGCTCGTCTGCGCGTAGACGTTCTCTAGCGCAGCGCGTGATGACTTGCCAAGCGATTCTTCAAATCCCAGTTAGTATTTCGTCTCGCAGTGTGCTATAGCAAGAGGAGGGGAACTCACGTAGGATAGCCGAGTTCAGCTCCTCCGCAACAGCGACCCGGCCCTTGCGGTCAAGGAGGTGTGAGACCTCCTTCTCCTTCAGCGGGTTCTGGTACGCCATGAGCGCGAAGATCTCGTCGAGCGCCTTGCTAACCTCCCGCCGGGGGTCATCGTTGAATTCGGCCCGCAGCGCCTGGCCGTACGCCAGCGTCTCTTGCGTCAGGTCGCCCAGCTCGGCCTGGTCGTCTGCGTCCATCTTCTCCTCCCACGCGGCGCTGTCCTCATCCAGCTCCATGTCCTCAACGGCCCCTCCGTTGAAATGGCCGTTGCTCCGCTTCTCGTCGAGGATAGTCAACTCCGCTTCGCGGCGGATCATCTCAATGAACTTGCGGCACCGGAGACGGAAATAGACCTGCTCATTGTCCTTCAACACCTGCGGATAGTAGGCGTTTGTAAACTTCAGTGCTCGGTCGATATCGCCCTCTAAGATCGCTCTCCTGATCCCTGCAGCGAAAATTAGACATCTAGAAAGTCACGCTTGGTTATGAGGATGATGCTTACTTTGACGATTGTTGGCATCTTCATCATCTGTGATGTTTACGCCTTCAATGTCTTCATTCGGGTCTAAGCTGAGAGCTTTCTTCTGAGACTGTATCTCTTCAGCGAATGCCCGTGCTGTCTCAACGTATCCGTCATGTTGCAAGAATTGGAGGACCTGAGGTTCGATTAGTCGAAACACGCGAAGAGTCTGTGGTGGATGGAGCATACTAATGACTGGATGAGCTCGGTTTCATCCAGCGGTGGTGCCAGGTTTTTCGTGCTGTCCCGGTAAGTATCTTATTTGAGATGGCTTGCAAGGAAGATAGACTTACTTTGACTTGTTGATCTCGTTGCGGATCCGTTCCGTTTCCGCCTTTGGGAGGGTTGAAGGTTAGCGACTGTGTTCGAAGGGGTTTCATGATGCCACCGGTGATCGAGGTCAAACTGGCGCGAAATATAATGATCAATATGAAGAAAAGGCTTGACATACCTTCATCATGCCGTCAATATCAAACACGAATGGTGTCTGGCCAAAGTTCGCTCGAATGTGCTCGCCGTTCTTCTTGAGGCCAACCGAGGGATACAGCTCGCCCTTGACTTCCCGAAAGGCGTTTCCTAGATGCCGTTTATCAGCATCATGTACGTGCGGGATGAAAGGCCTGAGTGGGAAGACTCGAGAAAGGGGATTTGTATCTGCCTCGGAGAAGAGAACGTACCAAGATAGGCACCATTCTTCGTGAAAAAGGCACATCCGGTCCGGAAGTTGATGCCGCATCCAATCACGTCGCCGGTGGTGAATGTTGGGCCGTAGTGCTTGCCGACGTTCTGTGAGGCGAAGCAGTGGCCGTCATCTCCATGATATCCCCAAGACTCGGGCTCCCAGCCGGGCGCACGTGATAATGCCACGTTCTTGCTCGAGAAGCCGATACCAATCGTGGTGCTGTGCACTTGCTGTCAGTCCCGATGATCTACGAGGAAATATTACAACGTTGGTTGGGTGGGAAGAAGACCTACTCATCTCGCTTTCGGGATAATATCGTCACCTCGTAGTAGTAGATGCCACACTGGGGCGGCATGGGATGATCTGCCCGGATCGAACATGCCTCGTGATCCCGCTCGCTCGAAGTCCGTATGCCGGTGTACTTGACCTCCTGGCCGTCGGAGAGGACATCCAGACCGCCCCACTTGTCATCCTTGTTCCATCTCGACGGCAGTGGGCTAACGGCACTGTCCTCCTCGAAGTTGGGCGGCTTCTCAATCAGATCGAACGTCACGCCCCGGTGCGAAGGCGGTGCCACCTTGCTGCCGTGGAGGCTGAGACTGCTCCCGCTGCTCGAGAGGCCCGCGGCCGGCGTCTGGGTCGATGCTTGCGTCTCCTTTTGTGCCTGTAGCTTTGCCCTGTGCGCCTCTTCCAGCTTCTGCAAATATGAGGAACCCCTCAGATATGACGGCGTGAAGAAACCGCTGGTAATCGTGGGGATCGGGACGGTCGAGCTCTCGGCGGCAGCTCGCTGCATGAACATGTCGAACGCTCTGGAGAAAGACGGCAGCTGGCTCCTCGGCTGGTAGAACCTGGCCCCCGAACCGTTCTGGTCCGAACCGTTCCGAGTCATGTCGATGTCCCGGCTTCGAGTGGAGTAATGGTGGCCTATATCGGCCGGGTCAACCGGGTTCAGCAGGTGAGAGAAGGCGCCGGATCGAAGGGAGTGTTGGGCGGGGATCGCTCCGGAGGCGACGGAGGCATAAGACGATCGGCGCTGGCCAAGCCCTGGCAGCCCAGACGGTTCTGGAATGAAGCCGGACGGGCCATGCTGGAAGGGGTTCGTCATGGTGAGGAGGGAGGAGGAGGGGTCGATGCGGTGCTGGTGAGGTCGAGGGAGGGGTCGTCGCCGCCGCCGGTCAAATGCAAGTCCCGGGGCAAGTTAGAAGCCTGCCCGGGGGCTTGGAATGTGGTCGTAAAGCCGATTGTCCGCTGATCCAGCAGGTTGAGAGGTTGTTTCTGAAGTGTCGTTGCCGATCGTCAAGGCGGAGTTCGTCTAACCGGTGTGTACGGGATCACCAGGAGCTCCAGCAGCAGTAGTGCCGTCAATGCTGGAGATGTCATAGACTTGGCGAGGTTCCTGCGGTCCCGCGCGGTAAGTGACGGCCTGTCCGCAGAGAATAGAAGCTGCCTGGTCCTGCGAAACAGTCACCAGCAGCGTGATTCGGCTTGTGAATGACGAGTACGCACGAGGGGACCGGTGCGGAATGCTAGTCGATGTTGTTGCTGCTAATCACGAGGTCGGGAGTTGTCGCATGCATCACTTGGGGTCAGTCAGGACGGGCCAGGTAGGTGACTTGGATCCGCCCGTGACATAGGCGCTAGCGTGCCGGCGGTGGACTGCACAGTGAGTTGCGGGGGGGCAAAACACCTGGGAACCCGAGTGGAGTAGCTGCTGCAGTGCGCTGTAAGAGGTGCAGATAACCCGCTGCGAGGGACTGGCAGACGCTATTGGGAAGCTGGAAGCTGGCTGGCAACCAAATCAACCCAGTCAAGACCAGCCACGGATTTATGAGATGCCGCATAAGACGTGAGACACACTGGTAGGGTCAGGAATGTGCACGGTATGGCTTGCACAACTTCCCCTCTGGCCCAACGCCCCTCTAGTACCGACTCGTAAGGACGAGCAGCATTTTGTTCCCCCGTCTACAACAGCCGAGTATACTGTATGGAGTAGAAGTACCTAGATAGCCAGGTGGCGATGACCAAGGGTTCTGGAAGAGTAGATACAAGACATCTAAGGTGTTCAGAGGCGTTCGAAGTACCTTGAACGAGGATTGGTGCAGCGAGGTCAGCGTACGTGTTCTACCCGAGTAAGATCGCGAAGAGACATCCCAAGAGCTCAAGATCGCATATGTGTCAGCGTGCTGAGTCTGGTGATGATATGATGCCATCAGCAGCCTGGAGAGAGGTCGTTGGACTTTCCCAACATGTGATAATAAACAGCATCGGAACGATGTTGAAATGATGCTAGCCCAGCTCTATTGCGTGTTCTGCTTGGACTCTAAGCAATCCATGTCAGAGAGATATAATACAGCCATGGCCGACTACTCTAGATGCCAAACCGGTGACGCTTTCGTAAAGCTCAATGGTAGAAAACCCCTGACGTGCCTGCCAGACGCCCGCTATGTGCCCAGAGATGACACAAACGACAAGACAAAACCAACCAGAACTGCCGTGTGACCTGAATACCGTCATCAACCCTTTTGACAGACCAAAACTCCCAGTCCCCTGCCTGTACATGTCGCAAAGCCATTGTCAAGTATGATCTAGAAAGACAAGATGAGAAGTGTGGGAAATAGGCCGAACAGCTTAGGCGCCGGCGGTGATGGCCAGCGGGGCGGGAGAGCTGGCGGCCATGCTGGGAGCGCTCTGCATCTCGACGTCGCCACCGCTATTGCTGTTCTCGCTCTTCACCTGCTCATTCTCCTTGTTCTCCTTTGTGCTGCCCTCAGCAGAGGCCGAGGTCGAGCCCTCCTCCGTAGTGGACTCGGGCTGAGGCTTGGGTGGCGCTTTCCAGCGAGGTATCTCCCAGACGATGCCAGTGAAGCTCTTGAGCTGGAAGCCACCCTTGTTCCATTTGCGGCAGGGCTTTCCGGACCGGTCGAGGGCCCGAAGACCAGCGTTGATGGCTCCTTGGTTGGCCTTCGGACCGAGCTTGTGTCCGCCAGCACCATTGCCTCTAGGGTCGACAGTGCCGTCGTCCCTTGTTCCTGTTAGCCATGTTCTAGGTGCGAGCAAAGAGAGGAAAGGCGGTTGAGATACGGAGCGAAGGCACTTGGGAACTTACAGTCTCTGCTTTTTCTTGGGGCCTGGCTTGCCGCGTATCTTCATCTGCGGTTCTGACAGGCCGGAGCCATTTGCAGCTCCAGCCGATCGCTTAACACCCTTCTTCTTTGGTCCTTGTCCCTCGCCGGGAGGGCCCATCGCGGATGGGGCCGGCGTTCCATCTTCGGGGACAGGAGTCGCAGGGTCGGAGTTAGAGGCGTTCTCCGGAATGGATGCCGGTGCGGTAGGAAGGGTTGTTGAGGTCGCAGGCGATTCGTTGGACTCTTTCACTGGAGACTCCTCCTTGGCGACTTCTGGTGCAGGCTCAAGTATAGATCGCAGCTTGTCAGGTGAGACGGTCAGGGTCACGAGTCCGGGGGACTTGTTGGCCGACTTTCGTCTGTCCTTGGACGAAGCAGCGGGCTTGCTTGGCGGTGCCATGGCTGTGGCCTTGGTGGGATGTGACGAGGTGACGGGCGAAGGATGGGTTTGAGGTGCAGATAATTGAGGAAGATGAAGAAAAGCCGGCGGCGGCGGCGAGGGAAAAATCGCTTCAGCACGCACGCGAGGGCTTTCTGTGATTTGTGGTGGATGGCGGATGATTCGGTGCCCAGTCTGCCTGCTCTTCTAAGAGAGAGCGTGAGTGATCCACTTGACCGCGTGGTAAGGGGTTGCGTTGCAAAGCCGGAGAGGCCAGTCAGCTAGGACGATCCGGGCCGGGCGGGCGAGGAGATTATTGTCGCGGCAGGATGGCGACGGGCGATTTTGGGATTATGGGGGGCGGTGATAGATGAAGGCAGTGCAGGAAAGTTGATGGTGATGGTGGTGAGGGAGGAAGGGAAGAGAAGGGGAGGAATCATTTTTATTTTCTGGGGGGGGAGTTTGGGGCTGCTTCTGCGGCGCCATTGTGGGTGACAAGAATGGGAGAGCGCTCTCATGCTGAAGATTGGGAGAGGGAGACTTTCTCGCGGTCAACCAAGCGAGCCTGTGCTCCGAGTGTTTTTGATTCCACGGGGTCTCGCCGTGTGTCTCCCTCGCCCAGCCAGCCAGCCAGCTGGGGCCACCACACCAATTTGGGACACAAGGCTAAACTTAGTCAGATTTTCCCGGTACGTACCTGCCACCCGCCCAGAGGAACCGCCGCCTCTGGATCCCCGCCCCTCGGATCCATTGTTACCACTTTAACTGCTTCAGCTCCTTCATCACTGTCGAATACAATAGTGTAGCATCCTGCACTACCAGGCTCTTCCCATCCAGCCAGGAAAGGCAAATTTCTTCCCAAAACGGCAAAGCCCTTTCTCCTGGTGACCTCCCAGCTCCTTCCCATCCACCGAGTAATTCCCTGCACGAGATGTACCTATTTCGCGTTTGTGCCCGCCTCTAGCAGCCAAAAAAGAAAAGGCGGACGATGCCACAACCCCCGGCCCCTATTCGTGTGAGATGTGACACCCCCAGCCAGTGCAGCCACGCATCCTACCGTGTATCGCTCCTATTTGATGACGAGGCACCGAACCAACGGGCACGTATGGACTCCTCTGACTGGCAAGGGCACAGGTGCGGATTACTGCATCACAGGCTTCAATGAGAGGCGCCGCCTCTGATGGTCCGATAGCCACTGGCCTCCCGGCTAAGGGCTTTCTCCGTCTGGAAGCGACTAGATGGCGACGCCCAGCTTTCGTAATGGCCTCGCATTTCGGCAAAGCTGGGCATCCTCCTCTCCACATAATCGCCGGCCTCCTTTCCTCACGTCATTGCAGCCGGATCGTCCTCACGCTTCTCCCGCTTCCTCATAAACGCAATTTATGACGCATACCTAGTTCTCCTAACCCCAATCTCCGCTCCGTTTTTGCGTCCGTAACGCAACAAGGGGCACAGGACAACTAGCGCTGGCAGAAGCCATGTTGGTTTGGCGACGCAGGCACGGCGGCAAGAAGATGCGCATCCATTTGTCGGCGGGGTTCGGGCCACTCGAGCAAACGGATCCCCTTCTCGCACAAGATTCGGGAATGACGGAAAGAATCCTCGCATCCTCGCCGAGCGAAGTCGCCATCTGACCATGATTCCATACTGCATTCTTCTTCTGCCTCACACCATCTCCTCCTTCAATTGAGACTTCAACTGACCCGTGAACCTCCCTGATAAGAAGTCCCGAAAGTCACGAGACGAGCCATCAAATGCGTGCCGATGGACAATTGTTACATGCTAACGGGGAAGGGTATGTTTCACATCTCAAGTTGGAGCGATCCTCCCGCAATCCTCGTCAGCTGTCAGAAATACGTTTGAGTTCATGTTCGAGCTTGGCTTTCCACTTTCGTGAAGTCGTCGCAGAAGCACGACTACGGCTTCGTTCCATGATGGAGCCGGCGCCGTCGTCCGCTTCAGGATTGTTCTTCCCATCGACGTCTCAGATGATAGTTCATCGAAATTGCGTCGCTTGTCTGCATTACTTAACTAGGGAGACATGGCCCTGTGGTCATCCCGCAGCTGCGCATCGACACAGTGAGGGACCACCTGCTTTCTACTATTCCACTTTTCGGAGATGATATAGCCTGGGAGACGGATGCGGAGCAGTTGGTCGCTGGAGGAGCGCATCCGCGATCAGACGCCGCGCAGGAGATCTTCCGAGATCACTCTGTGGGGAGAAAAGGAATCCGGGAAGGGACAAGAAGCTGAAGTATGCTCGAGTACCCAGCAGAGTTCTTATGGTATGCTACCAGTCGAATCTGTGGTTAGGAGACACCGGAGGCAGGCGGCTTAACAGTGCTACGTGGTGATTCCATGGTAGGCGAGAGGCAGAAGGCGGAATTTATGACTTGAGGGTACGGATACATGAAGGCAAGGCGAAGAACATATACCGTTTTGAGGTCTCACTGATTTTCAGATGTCGTCCGGAGGCATGGAAAGTTGCCAGGAACGACCTGTGTTGTACTTGGGGAACAAGGAGCGCACCATATGCAAGATACCTAAGTACATGTGACTGGCAGCACCTTGAATAACGAATATATATCGTCTGGGATGTCAACGTATTTGCGTAAAGTAACCTTGGAGACGAGGCCGGGTGCCACGTGCAGCCCCCGTGCAAATAGCCGGCTCGTCATGAAGACGTTTGTGGCCCTTTTGTTTGCGTGAGAGGGGCTCTTCAGTTTCCTTGGACTTGGCCTCTGAAATCACAACATGTCTCTTTTCAATAGCAGCACTGACACCGCTGCCGGGAAGACTAGGTCGGCTGCCATTACATCTTCGGGCTCTCGCTACCGTGCAATTAGTGAGCCCCGGATCTTAAGCGCACTAGGCCGGAATGGCGCCGCGGCAGCGGCCGTCATCGGCGTACGGAAAAGTGGGGACCCGGACGCTATTTCCCAACCGTCACCACACGAAAGATTATCACGAAGCACGACGCCCCGGAGATTTCGCTCGATTATATGGCTGCCACAGTCTATATATGGCTTCTATGTGCTCCTGGTGCATTGATATGTTTTCTTTCAACTTACACCGAGTGAATTAGTCCAGTCTTGTGGAGGAAAGTCCCCCAAGCCGGCCGTAGCAGGCGGCGAACTGCTTCACTCATCGTCGGTTACCCCTATTCCAACTTCATGACGCGGCAGGCGGTTGTGGGTGGCCGGGTTTGCGGATGGAGCTCTGCGCTTTCCCGAGCGGGCAGGTCCTTTCCAATAGATCGGTGCAGAAGAGTCTCCCTAGTCAGGATGCCGAGTAAGGCCGCTCCGATTGTTGAGTTGGAGGCTGCGGAAATCGTTCCGGCCACGATGTATATAGCAGCGCCTCGTCCGCCCAAACAGAGCTTCATTCTGAGCTTTCTAAACCTGCGCTCGTCCAACTTGTCACGTGTCCCTGTCTCACAACACCGTCTCACAATATCTTTGAGAGCTTCCACCTAGACCAGAAGCGACACTATGGGCTCCCTGGAAGGTCTACACACCGACTTCCATGTCCTGGAGGACTGCAGGCCGGACGACACATCTCTTCCGGCCTTCATGGTATCGAAGCCGCGGGGCTTCCTCCCCCGGATGGACCCCATCGTGTCGTTGCCGCCTGAGTTCGATGTCCTCGAGTCCATCCTCCAGCGCATGCCTATCAAGACACTCTCTGGGGAGCCTGGTCTCCTTGCCCAGAGCAAACTGGGAGACGTCGTCGTCGAGGAGCTGCCGGACCTCACACACTTCGTCGACAAGTATAAGGACAACCTCCCGTTGATGAATGCCTTGTACCGTGACTACTCCTTCCTGGCGTCGGCGTACCTTCTGGAGCCTTGCCACGAGAGGTTTATGCGTGGAGAGACATATGGCCTGGCCAGACCGGTCCTCCCAGCGAAGATCGCGCGGCCCATCGCCCGTTGTGCTGAGTTGTAAGTCCGTCTTCTCTTTGTCTCTGTTGACTTGATCGAGCGTCCTTGCTTCATCCATCAACAACATCAACAACTCCTCTCAAGACTACCGCCATCCCTTTTCACCGTCTTTCTTCTGAGACCTCCTCCTCCCTGTTTTGTCCCTTGCTTTAAGCCATGGTGTCCTTGACGCCTTGGCTGACCTGTGCCATCAGATGCGGCTTTCAACCCTTCATGGAGTATGCCGGCTCCTACGCTCTCTTCAACTACCGGCTCGAGGATCCCGCAAAGGGGCTCGAGTACTCCAACCTCCGCCTCATCCGCGCGTTCGAACACGGCCTGGATCCTTCTTCTTCCGAGGCAGGCTTCGTCCTCGTGCACGTCGACATGGTCAAGAACTCCGGACCCCTCGTCACCGGTGTCATGGATGTCCTCGAAGCCAGCCACGCGGTCGCCCGCACCAACACCTCGTCGGCGCCATCGGGACCCCTCGAGCGGCGGCGGGCGCTGAACGCCGGCCTCAGCACCATCCTGCACGCCCTACAGCGCATCAACGCCACCATGGAGACGATGTGGGGGCGTTCCCGGCCAGCTTCCTATACCTCCTTCCGCACCTTCATCTTCGGGATCACGTCGCAGAGCATGTTCCCCAACGGCGTCGTGTACGAGGGCGTCGGCGAGGGAGAGCCGCAGAGCTTCCGCGGCGAGTCGGGCGCCAACGACTCGATGATACCTCTCATGGACAGCCTGCTGCAGATCCCCATGCCGGACACGCCGCTGACGGAGATCCTGAGGGACTTCCGCAAGTACCGCCCCAGCAACCACCGGGAGTTCCTGGCCTTCGTCAAGGACCGCAGCGAGGGCGCGGGTATCAAGGCCTTCGCGCTGGCGAAGGGCAAGAGTGCCACCGGCGAGGGCGTGGAGGAGGATGAGGAGATGGAGCTGGTGCTCGAGTCTCGCCGGCTGTGGCTGCTCATCCTGAACCAGGTCCGTGACTTCCGGTGGAGGCACTGGTGCTTCGGCAAGGAGTACATCCTCAAGAGGACGAGCCACCCAACCGCCACTGGCGGCAGCCCCATTGTCACCTGGCTGCCAAACCAGCTGCAGGCCGTGCTCGCGGAGATGGAGAACATCTATGAAGGTGTCGGGGGTGATGAGAACTCTCACCTGAGCAAGGACTGTCGCGAAGTCATCGACCTGGTCCGTCGTCAGAAGGAGATGCTGAAGAAGGAGGTCGAGAAGTACTGCGAGGAACGTGGTGTTCCCGCGTCATGATATGCCGGATTCCCACGGCCAAGAGCCGTCACTGTTGGCTCAGCGTAGCATGATTGCATTCATCGAACACGCATGCAGCTGCTGTTATCAGCGCTGCCATGTATCGCATCCTATGTATTGTCCTCGGGGTCATGTTGTACTGGAGGTTAGACGCGAGTATGGTATATGATAGCTCGCTCAGTCGTGCTCTCAACAGCCGACAAATAGTTTTGTTGCTGGACGGACGCTTTTGCCGTGGCAACTTGGTGCTTGGCTAGCTTCCTATACAATCAAGATACGTGCAAATCTGCCCCAAAACCAACACGTAGTGATCCCCCCCCTTTTCGCGCGGAAGTCAAGCCACTCAGCCAAATATGGTGTAAAGACGCAAAAGAAGAAGATCTCCGCTGCGGAACAGGGGACGCTAGTCCTGCAAGCCTCCTGAAAACAGAGCTGATTCTCTTCCGCAGCGACCCTGTCAAGCCAGTCTTCCTCCCTCCAACACATCCAATTCTCCGCTGCTGTGGCTCACATAAACGCCATCTTCATTCAGCTGTGAGTCCGTGATGGATGGCAGGCGGGATACGACCATGTCACCGCAAACTGCTACCCTACCATTCGCCGCCTCTGCACGCCCTTATCGAGGCTGCAATAAGCCACTCAGGAAGTCCTGACCGGCGGCCATGTATAAGAAACGATCGCTGAGAGCGCTCGTCTTGGGGGCCAACACGTCCGTGTGCATATCATGTGCATACGTGCTTAACGCACACTCTGTCTGCTTTCTTTTTGTCTCAAAGCCTATGTGTTACGGTGGTTCGATGCAAACAGTTTTGTTTCGTCCATTTTGCGTTCGATGATGTGACTCTCGCGAATGGCAACCGGCATAAGTCAAGATTGCCGTTGAGCCTTCCGCGATGCGTCCTGCCGCCTCCTTGCCGGCCCTGGGGCTGCTGTTGTCCGCCTCACTTGCAGCAGCCCGACAGCTTGCGCCCATGGACTTCTCCCCGCACCGCCTATCACCCCGATACTACCTCGAAGCCTCGCCTCTTGACAAGCGACAAGACAGCGGCTGTAGGGATGGCTACCACTCCTGTACGTTCGGTCGGAGGGCTGTCTGCCTGGACGTAGACTTCTCTCCTCTCCGCGCCACTCCCCCAGCTAACCTGCCCGTGGACAAGGCCTCGACATCAACTCGACAGCCTGCTGCGCCGACACGACCTACTGCATCGTCGACCCCACGACCTGGCTCGCCCGCTGCTGCGCCCTCGGCTCCGCCTGCGACTCGCCCTGCTCGCCCGACCAGTACCAGTGCAACGCGACCACCACCCTCGCCGCCTCGACCTCCACCTACGCGGCGTGCTGCCCGCGCCCCTGCTCCAGCGCCTCCTTCCTCTGCCCCGCCTCCCTCGGCGGCGGGTGCTGCCCCTTCGGCGGCGGGTGCGCCAGCGGCGGCCGCTGCCTCAGCACCGCCACCCCGACCGCCACCCCGCTCGTCTCCGAGGTGCCCGCCGGCTGCACCACTGGCCAGGTCGCCTGCCCGGCCTCCCTGGGCGGCGGGTGCTGCGCCGCGGGGCGGTCGTGCACGCTCGTGACCGGCGCGCCGTTCTGCGCCTCCCCGACCGCCGTCGTCAGCCCCACCGCGTCGGGCGTCTCGGCGGTGCGACAGGGCGGCGGCGGGCTGTCGTCCGGCGCGAAGGCGGGCGTCGGCGCGGGCGTGGCGGTCGGCGCGGCGGCGGTGATCGCGGGGCTGACGTGGTTCTGCATCCGCCGGAGGAGGGAGCGGTCGAGCAAGGCGAGCGGGAGTGGGCCGCGCAGCGGGAACGGGGGGGAGGGCGGGCTGCCGTCGATGGGGGAGACCTCGGACGGGGTGTCGCAGGCTGGTCGGCTGGCTGGGCCGGCTGGGGAGTACCTGGGCCCGGAGGCGGTTCCTGGTCCGTTCACGGATACGTTGACGACAGCGACGTCGCCCGGGCCTATGGAGCACGGGGTGCCCGCAGATCCTCACAGCCCTGATGACATCGTGGGCGCGGTCGAGATGGACTCGGGTGTGGAGCAAGAGCAGCCCTCCACCCCCGAGTCCGCCACCCAGCGGCTGTCTGTCGTGCATGCCGTGCAGATGCCCGATACCATTGACGGGCGGTTCGAGCTGTACGGGTCAGGAATGCTTACGCCGACGTCGCAGGAATCAATCATGCGGACGCCGTCAGATATGACTAGGAGAGAGACCTAGTGCACGGATTATCAATGGGTCAGCGGTCGAGATGCTCGTGAGAGAATATACCATGTATTGAATACCGGAGCGCGAACCAGCCAACGCCGAACCTTTCTATACAAATGCCGCGCCGCAAAGAGAGCCGGATTTTCGTTTTCCTGGACTCCTGAGACGGCACCGTATCCTTTTGTGTGACTCTCAAAATACAAAAAGAATTCCCCTGCCACGCAGTACAAATGGTCCCCTTCGACACAGAACGCCACGAGAAATCGCGAATTCCTAACAAAATCCGCACAGAGGTGAAGCGAGAAGGAAGACGAGCTTCAGGCTAAGACCCCCCCGAACGGCGTGTACGCGCGCAAGTCCCTCACCAAGTCGTCGACGTTGTGCAGGTGCTGGCCCAGTAAAGCCTGCTTTTGCTCCGTCGTCAAGGTTGCTTCGCTACCGCTGTCCGCCCTGCCCCTGCCGTGGGCATTGCCGTTTCCGAACGCCTTGGCGAGCTTGCTGGGGCTCCGCTGCAGCATCGCCGGGACCGAATCCCTAGTGTCGGCCCGGGGGATGGACGGCGTCTCCGGCATGAGGTAGAAGTAGAGGAACTCGATCACCTTGAGCTTGACGTCCCGCGAGGTGGAGCGCGATCGGAACAAGGACGTGACTGTCAGTAGGCCGTCGAGGTCCTCAAATGTGCGGGTGTTCTTGGGCGTGTCGACCAGTGCGACGACGAGGACGAGGAGGGTGGCGGACTGGATGGCTGGGCAGTTCACGGGTTCCAGAAGGTCGAGGAGTAGCTGGAGCAACATTGTATCAGCACGACTCTCTTGCTAGGATACTGCGCACTTGGGAATGGAGTGGTAACCTACATTCATGTTCTGTTCCCGCGAGAAGAGGATCTTGCTAGGAGGGTGCAGCAGCAGCAGCCCCTGAAGCAGATCCAGCGCGTTCACGATGTACAGGTCATTCTGGCCATCGCTGCCCTTCGCCATCAGCCTGTCGATGGCATTGACCAGGCGCAGCGCAACGTTCCACTCAAAGCCCTCCTGCAGCTTGAAGAACTCGCGGAAGGCGAGGTCGTTGGAGAGGTCGGAGAGGCGGCGTCGAGGCGCAGATGGAGAACCGTCTTTGTCGGGATCGGTCGGTCTGGGGTCTTTCTTCTTCGGCTGCTGGGAGAGGCAGATCTGCGCCAGGAGACTGTCGACCTGCTTGATTCCCTTTCTGACCTTGGGGCCGTCGTAGGACGACAGGTTGTCGAAGGCGTGTGACAGGAGAACCTCCATTTGGTTGTGTATTTTGTGTGATGTGTATTTGAGAATATGTAGAAACGTGGTGACAGAGCTCTCGACTCCTGGGTATCGCAATGCTCCAACCGACCGAGAACACCTGACTGATACCCTGATGCAAATGCGATGCAGCAAGAGGGTCGAACTTCTGGAAAGCAAGGAGAGATTGTGCTGGCGGGCGGGCGAGCGGGCAGTTTTGGGAGCGAAGGAGCGACAGCCGATTAGGACGGGATACAGCTAATTGTTAATACAAGTGGGCGAAGAAAGCAAAACGGCTCTTTTGGGGGGTATCAATGAGAAGGAAAGGGGAGCTCGTGCAGGAGGAAGAGAGACATCGGGACGCCTGTGATGTCGTTGGGAATGCCGTGTTTGTATGGATCTGCCGTTGACGCTCGATAAATGCCACAGCAACCGGCCGGACACAGCTTGGGGTCGCTTGATGCTCCGTGCCAGCGCCAGCACGCCAGCGGGTACGTACCTAATCGGTCGGTGGTGGTTGGGTGGGCCCGGCTTCCTTCCCCAGCTCAGCTGGCGGCCTGGCCTGACGAGGAGGCGGGGCGGGGCTGGCCTCCCGTTCGGGCAGCTGCCACACGCCTCCATTCAAGCTCTCATTCCAGCAAAGAATATCTGTTAATTACCATATCCGTATATTTGCTGCCAACCAGCTCGATGAGACCAAGGCCATGGGACATATCTGCCCTGTCTGCTGACCCTTCGGAGCTACCTGTTCACAGATGCCCGTGGGTGGTTTGGAATTATCCCTTCAAGACTCCAATCACCGCATTCTGACTGCAGAACTGAGTCTGCGATGCAAGGTGCAGGGGAGAATGACTTGAAACCTGCTATGCAGGAGCCGCAGTTGTTTCTCAGGACAGCGGCATAAAAGATCCCTTAACTGAACCAGGTTTCTAGAAGGAGTCTGCCCCGACTCTCTGGGATATCCCTCCGTCTCCCGTCTTCTGTCTCCCAAGCTAAAGCACAATGCTGCTTGGACTGAGGCAGGGAACGATGCATGACACGGACTGAGCCCCTGCATCCATCATCCCATCAAGCGTCACACGGCACTTGCTCGCTGTATTCCTAAGAGTGTCCAGAAGGAGGGGGGGAGCGGGCTTCAGGTGGTTGAAGATAGTGTTGGTGAAGCTGGTGATGCCCACTTTGATCCCATCATGTTGAACCCCTTACATTCGCCTGCATATCACTATGCTGTGATTGCTTCGCACAGTTTCCACCTCCCTTACATGCGAGAACCAGGAATGAATGGCATATCGCCTAGTGAATGTGGCTTCTGGGCAAACTTGGGTTGTGTCAGAAAGCCGCTGGGTTCACTCGATGGACTCCCATCCTAGAACCCTTTTCCTTGTATATAAGCCGCCAGGCTCCCGCGACTCCGAAACCGCATCTGCACGAGAGCAAGCAGACTGACTGTGCAACACTATCTGTTGGCTTGAGGACCAACAGCCGTATCCAGTATATCAAGCAGCCCGACGCCAGGTGTGGTTCCTCCAAGACAACAGATTTAAGTCCCAGCTTGGTTACCAACAGGTTAATCCGGCTGGCTACCTACCGACGGATACTTCTAAAAAGGTACCACTCACTTGTTGATCGATCTTCTCCGGCGCTTGCGGGACACCAAAAAGTCCTCCCCACTTGCCACGCCCCCCGAACCCCACCATCACGGGCTGGAGAGGAAAAGGTGCGTCAGAGTAACTTTCTTGCCCGTGACACATGCGAATTGCTGTCAAGACAATGAGGCCCGCATGAGACTCGCAGGCAGACAAGGAAAACACCTTGCTGATCTCAGCTAATCCGAGCGTCACGCAGACACAACAGCATTGTCTCGGACAGCTAAGCTGCACTAGCCTAGGCCTCCTCCAGCTACTCTGCAGGCAGCTGCTGCGAAAAGGCCTGCTCTGATTGTTCGACACGACGCAGCCTCCATCGGTCTCTCCACAACCTGCATGCGGTCGCCCGTAACCAGACGACACCGTACCGTAACATTCGACCGAGTCCTGCCCGGCCCCGACACCGAGCGAGCGAAGCACAGCAGCTCCCCCAACAGGTGCAGCTACGTTCGCTGCCCTCGCTACCCTGCTACCCTGCTCAAACAGACAAAATACGACAGAGCAGGGCAACACCGCCGCTCGCATGTTCCTGTCAAAACGCTCGCAGAAGGAGCCTGCCGCCGCCGCCGCCGCCTCCGCCGCCGCGACTATGCCCTCCGCTTCCAGCGCTGCCAGCTCTTCTTTCCTCCAGTCTCCCAACGCCATCCCCCCTCGGACCTCGTCTACCGGCCAGAACACGCCACATCAGCCCTCAAAGCCGGTCCTCCGCCCCGTGCCCGAGAGTGACTGGATCGCCCAGGGCAGCCATCACCGCAGCCGCAAGGCCTCCGTCGCCTCGACCTCCTTCCCCGTCAACATGCAGCCTCCCATCCCGCCCGACCCGTCGCGGTACGCCCACGAGGACCTAGACTTCACAGCCAAGAAGACGTGGTCTGAAGAGAAGGACAAGGTCATCATGGGCCCGTTTGACTACCTAGACCACCAACCGGGCAAGGACTTCAGGCCCCAGCTGATCAATGCCTTCAATGCGTGGCTGGAGGTGCCGCCCGAGAGCCTTGAGGTCATCACCAAGGTCGTGGGCATGCTACACACGGCCTCGTTGCTCGTCGACGACGTCGAGGACTCGAGCCTGCTGCGGCGGGGCCTCCCCGTGGCGCACAGCATCTTCGGAGTGCCCCAGACGATCAACAGCGCCAACTATGTGTACTTCTGTGCCCTGCAGGAGCTGCAGAAGCTGCGCAACAGCAAGGCGATCACCGTCTTCGCTGAGGAGCTGCTGAACCTGCACCGCGGCCAGGGCATGGACCTTTTCTGGCGCGACACGCTGACGTGTCCCACCGAGGACGACTACCTGGAGATGGTGGGCAACAAGACGGGCGGGCTGTTCCGGCTGGGCATCAAGCTGATGCAGGCCGAGTCGCGGTCGCTGGTGGACTGCGTGCCCCTGGTCAACATCGTGGGCCTCATCTTCCAGATCCGCGACGACTACATGAACCTCTTCTCGCGCGAGTACAGCGCCAACAAGGGCATGTGCGAGGACCTGACCGAGGGCAAGTTCAGCTTCCCCGTCATCCACGCCATCCGCTCCGACCCCACCAACCTGCAGCTGCTCAACATCCTCAAGCAGAAGCCGACGGACGAGGAGGTTAAGCGCTACGCCGTCAACTACATGGAGGGGACCGGCAGTGTCGAGTACACCCGCCAGGTCGTCCACGTGCTCATCGAGCGCGCGCGCGCCATGGCCGACGACATCGACGACGGCACCGGGAAGGGCAGGGGCATACATAAAATTCTAGACAAGATGGTCATCGACGCGTAGAGAGGCTACTGCTGCAGCACATGTTGCCTGGCGAAGAGGCGTCTGCTGCGAGGACTAGGTCGCAAAAGGCAGCGTGAGGATCTGAGAGAGCGCAAGAAGCGGTGTTTGTTTCGGTGGTTTTCCCAACCGTGTTGGATGAGATCTCTCGTTAAGCATGAGGCCGGTTAGACCGATGATCATACAGGCGTCGGTGGGCATCCGCTTTCTTTGGTATTTTGATATCCACATGCGTTGATTTATCTGCTTTTGTCCAGGTCCTTCTGGGCTTGACTTGGTGATGGGCTTTCTTCATACCTGGTGCCACGACGGACTACAGACTCGGCGTTTGGGGGGCCTCATTATCTTGACTGTCATGTCTGATTCGACGGCCTACATTTCCGATGATTCACAATGATACAGACCTAGGAGGCTCCTGCATTGTCCTCCTGATCCGATGGTTACCATGACTCCTCGCTCCAACCTGCAAGTTTTGCATGCAAGACATATCCAATTATCACTGCGCCGCCGTGCTCATCTTCCTCCTCACGAGCCTCACCCACCGCCGCCGCCTCCACTCGCCCCTCCTGCCCACGCCCTCCTCGCCCTCCTCCCAACTGACGCTCGGCGGCGGCGCCCCCGTGCCCCGCGCCGCGCCGGCGACGGGGTCCACGACGCCCGCGTGCTCCTCGTTCTCGTTGTAGATGTCGTAGACCCACCTCTCCCCCTCGGTCTCGACCTCGACGCCGGTGATGATGCGCTCCTCCACCCACTCGCGGCTCCACAGGTCGAGCGCCCACTTCTTCTCGCTCCACTCCCAGCCCTCGGGCGCCAGGACGTCCTCGAAGAAGCGCGTCCCCGCCGGCCGCTCGCCGGCGATGCGCGCCTGCGACAGCGGGTCGTACGGCGACGGGCTGAACAGCCACGGCTCCCACTCGCCCGCCGGCGACAGCCGCTGCAGCTCGAAGATCTCGACCTCGCGGGTCTCGGGGGCCTGGTCGAGGATGACGTCGCGCGACACCCACCCGCGCGCGAGCTCCCTGGTGCGGGCCTCCTGGGGCGCCACGTGGGCGCGGTGGGTCTGCCGCAGGAGGCGGCTGACGGCCGGGTGGCCGGAGAGCACGGCGGCCCAGCCGGCGGCGAGGAAGACGAGGCGCCAGGGCAGCAGGTGCGCGGCAATGGACATGACGGCGCAGGCGGCGGAGAGCACGACGACGAGGGCGGAGCTGAGGGCCTCGTCTGAGAAGTTGGTGCGGGGCACGAGGGTGGAGACGATCTGGTCGTGGGCGCGGCTGAAGTCGTCCATGCCGTTCTGCAGGTCGCGCATGTTGCGGAAGAAGTCGCGGCTCAGCTCCTTGACGGGCTTGACAGTGCGGGCGGGGGCACGCGGCGGGCCGTGCGGCGAGTAGGCCAGCTCGGCGGCGTCGCCGGGGTGGCGGGCGATGAAGGAGGGGATGAGCACGCCGAGAAGCAGGAGGGCCGGGGGGAGGACGGAGAGGAGGTAGGGATCGAGGCAGACGAAGGTGTAGACGGCGAGCAGGGAGAGGGTGTGGGAGGTGCGCCGCCAGGACAGGAGGCGTATCATGCGGGCCTGAAACTTGAAGACCACGCCGATACGGGCGTTGAACCGCCGGAAGTTGTTGGACATGGTGGTGATGTTGAAGCCGGGCCGCTCGGCGAAGGGTGCGTCGTCGGGGATGTCGGTGTCTTGGACCTGGTTGGGAGGGACATCGTCGAGTGGGATGACCTGGGCGAGAAGTCTGAAGGGTCAGTTAGCATATCGGTCCGCCGCTCGTAGCAGATGTGTGCCGAGAAGCTGCAGCAACCACTGCTGTCTCCTCTCTCTGTGTGCTCACCTTTCTAACAGACGATCCTGCATGCTGGCCCTCTCTCGCAAGACATTGAAGCCTTTCCACTTCCTCGGCGTCGGCTTACTGCTATCGCCGGGTTCGGACTGAGGTTCGGACTGAGGCTCGGATTGTGTCTGGGGCTCTGGCTTCTCATCCTCGCGATCTTCCTGGCTCGGCAGCGGGGAAGAGTCCGCCGTGTTGAGCATATCGACCGTGAAGTCGTCCATGGTGGCGGCTGCGTGTCCTCGACCTTGGTACGTGCGAAGCTAATCCCTTCGGCTGGCCAGGGGCTTCAGGCCGTCTAACCAGGGAGTTGAAAACTCATCCAACCGGTTCAGAACAGGTTGGTGAGGGTGTCATGCGCCAAACAGAATGCTGACTCTGCGGTGAGAGATGGCTGTGTTGGCATGTCGCTGCCAGCTGGACAGACATGTCGAGGATGAGTTGCGTCACATGCGAAGCTACGACGAATAAGCCATTACCGGTCGGTACTTGGGGGCTGCTAGTAGTGTAGCGCGCCATGTGGGCAGAGCACCTGTGGCGGGGCACAACACCCCGCGGGCCGTGACAGGTGAAGGGGAGGGCGGAATTGCATGCGCAGAAGACCGAGACCCTTATGGATCCACAAGAGTGTTGCTGCAGCCGTGGTAATTCTTGGTGTTTTGATCCCACGAGCATATAAACTTGTAGACTCTGAAAGTGTCACGCTGAAGGCTCAAGGAGGGAGACAGGGCCTCATCAAGCAGCTATAACTAGCTGATAGCTTGAGGCACCCCATCGCGCTCTCTGCTACTGTAGCCCTTTAATTCCAGCTGTCTAAAATACAGCAGTGATAACGTTATTGTGGGATACACTTTTCTGTTGCACGTCACAAACGGTTATGATGGTCGAGGAAATTGCAAATCTCCTCGTGCTGCGCAGTTAGTACTGCAAGTGAAAGGGGACAGCTAGCTGGGAAGCCCACCACCCATCTAAATCTTGCTTCTACGGTTCTATCGTGGAGTAGTCAGTCCTCTTTTTTCTTAGAGAGTAATCATTTTGTTGCAGAACTCCCTGTTCACTTGGATCTTGGATGCTGTACGAAGTACTTCTGTCAGGATGTCGTCGTGCCATTCCTGGGCTACAAGCGGCTACAGGCGAACAAACCGGAGCGGACTCGAAGTCCAATCCCGGAATCTCAGAGACATCCTTAGGGACATGAGAATCATCGCGGCACAGATAGCTCCACCCGTCCTCCCCGTCTTTCTCTTGGTAGGCCCGATGGGCGGTTGCCGGGAAGCCTGCAAGTTGTGAGGTTTCAATACCTTGTCTGTTAAGGAAACAAACAACATTCAGAAGCCTTTGTGAGTGGCTCATGTCGACCTCCTGGGGTCAGGGGTGGGAAAGGACGCGGACTGTTGATCCACCCTACGGAACCAGATTTGCCGGGAGACTGCAAAACCACAGAATAATCACAGTGAGCGCGTGAATTAGAGACAGCGCGAGATGGAATGAACTGGACTGCCCTCCGAGGCACGCTTATTCAAGAGACCAACTCCGTAACTTAATACAAGTAACACCTATTAATCAGGACCATCAGGAAGACCGCAGACAACCGTCTGCTTCTATGTGGACTAGCAAGGTCTTAGTCGCGAATCGCAGCAAAGAAAAGGAGTAGCTTGCCCCTGGCCGCCGTGTTTCCCGCAGTAGCTGCCGTTAGTGAGATCCCCTTGAAGACATTGGATGCCCAAGGTGCCTTAGCACGTTGCGAACAGCATTACATTTCTTCTTAACAGACCGTTCTCACCCGAGAAAGAGGATCCGGTAGTGCTGGCATGCCTCCTGCTAGTAGTTGTTCTTTCATGCCTATCACATCTTCTATGCTTAGGAGAAGAAGTCTAGACTTTGGAGTTGAGGATGACTCGACGGTCAAGTACCAACCTCCAGGTAGATAAGCTTCACTTGGTCCCTGAATTCGGGAGACGGCAGGCGTTTCTTAGCCGTTATTCTGCGCATCCTGGGACGCCTCTTGGCCTCGAATGACTGGTAAGAGGTGTGTTGGTGCACGACTCCGTGACTGGAGTGAATGCACCTCAGCACCTCCTCGAGGACGGGGATATTTATGAGTTGCCCAGAGCAATGAAGGAGGAAATTTGACAGACGCGGGAAGGGCTACAGCTCGGACGTGCCTCCTCTGTTAGTGGATACCGAATATTCTCCTTGAAGGCCGCATTTTGCTGGGGTTCTCTATGGGTAGACGCTGTACAGCGCTAACGCCATCTGGCCGTGGATGTTGTATCTTTCAGATTTCCAGATGAGGTGGGTCTCCCAGTCGCGTACCTGCTGCCACCACTGCCAGCGCCCCCCTGGCCCGGGCCACCCACCTGCCATCTGCCATCTGCCACTCGCATCCCTCCCCTAACAAGCACCCCCGAGAACAAAAACATCGACGATTGAGTGAGTGACCGTCGAGCACGCACACGCACCTCCCAAAGGCCTCTCGCCCGAGGGCCTTGTATCCTTTCCATTTTCTGCACCACTCTCTACCTCGGAAGCGTCACCGTGGCGCACTCGGTACCTCGACAGCGCAGCGGAATGAGGTAGCCGTCTGCACCGCTCAGATCCATGATTGGATTGGACTGAGAGCCTGCCTGCTGCTCTTGCGACTCGGCACCCCCAGCATTGTTCCCTCAAGCCAGCCTGAGTCTGACCCTCACGTCAATTGACCGCCTCAACTCCCGTCTCTCGATGCCTGCCCTCTGAGCCCGGCAGTCTCGACAGCTCACTCGCCTCTATGATTCGGGAACATAAGGTCCCTGCTGGTCCTCGACCAGCTAACCAGTCCCCGACCAGGTTCGTCCATCTGCACCATGCTATCCTTAACACACCGTCTCTCCTCGCCTTTCCCCTCGCACTCGGTGCTACCTCCTTACCCTGGCGCTCCTGCCATCCTTGCCGTCTGACCGTACTGACGATGCATGTCGCAGGAGGAGAGCAAGCGCGAGTCCGACAAAATCCATCTTTCCCAAAGGTTCTGCGGTCAACGGTCCCATGCTGAGCGCCTCGTCCTCGAATAACCACTCTTTGTTTTCCTTCGGCCGGAATGGCGCTGCAGATGACGGGGCGGACACGAGTGCATCTTTTGACTTCCTACCCTCAGTCAGCTTCGATGATCTGCAGAGCAGCTTGGAGTCAGCGTCGACCGAGTTCAAGTTAACACAGTTCCCCTCCCCGACCGGGCACGGCAGCATCCTGGAATCGGAAGGGATGGTTGAAAAGAAGAACATGGCCGAGCAGTCCAATGTGACGCGCACGGGCGGGACTACCCGAGTGGCTATCCAGCCAGGCCCTGCCCGTTCCAGAACTGGTTCGATTCTTCGCAGGCCCAGCGTGTCTAATAGGCAGAGCAGTATCTCCTCGACGGCATCGGCGACCTCTGGCCCCCCTGCCGATGCTCCCTCCGCCCCAGCCGCCATGCGTCCTCGACGCCAGAGCCAGTATCCTCCCGTCTCCAATAGCAACATAGGGAAGCCGCCTAGGAAATCGGTCGGGCCTGGTATCTTTGAGCCGGACTATGGCACACGGGCATCACAGAGGCGACGGCCGAGCCTGGCTGCCGGTTCTGACAGGACTGGGTATGACTCGGCGCGCTCGTCTGTGGATGGCAGCGGCCGTTTTGGTGATACATCTCGGAATCTCACTGTTTCTCGAGCTTCCAAGACGAAGTCTATACAGCCCCCGCCCAGGGTTATGCAGCCAAGTTCTTCTACTGGCGGCAACAGCCTTGCTCCAGAACAGAACAGCGTGTCCACCACCTTCCCTCGGTCTCCGAGGGCCAGCAAGGGCGGGGCCAGTACCCCGTCGTCTGGAAAGCGGATGTCCATCATGCCAGGGGTGCACAATGCGTCTCATGCTACCGGGCTGGGAGCCAGAACCATCAGCCCTACGGACACACGCAGAATGAAGCGGATGTCGACAATGCCACACTCACAGAGCACCTCCCAGGTCATGAACCCACCGCCTCCTCCTCCCCCTGCCGCTGACGTGCGTTCCTCATCACGCTCGCCGTCAATGTTGCCCCGAAAAACCTCCACCCCATCGTCATCTCGGACAACGCCGGACCCAAACAGGAAATCATATAGTTCTGGGCTGTCAATCGGCTCCACCACCTCTTATAACACTGTACGGACGTCTACGGGGTCTATTCAGCCGAGACTCCCGCAGGGCGGAAGCTCGCGTCTACCAGCACCCAAGGCCCTGAACCTCCAAAATACCTCGACCTTGGACGATGATGAAGACGTTCCTCCTGTTCCCGCAATTCCCAAGGTGTACGAGTCTCCGAAGGATTCTCCCGCCGAGCTGTCGTTCCTGGAGAAGAGGAAATCGAATTTTGCGTTTGATACAAGCAGTATCCATAGCAATTCGACCGGAAGCCTATCAAATTTGCCCGTGCAGGAGCCGGTCAAAGCGCAACGGAAACCTAGCACGCGGAAGACAGCTGGACAGAACGCCACACTTCAGTTGGACAAGAAGGGATCGGTGATGCAACAGAGGAAGAACCTCAAGGCACTTGACCTGCCTCCCATTACCCTCGCTCCCATCAGCACACCAACAGTCGCCAAGATAGCTGCACTCCAGGAACAAGCCTCATCCGATCGCAGTGTCAGCCCAACCCCAACTAGACATGTCTCCAAGACACCAACTACGCCCCTTACAGCTTCGAAGAGCACCTTCTTCTCGAGACATAGAGCCAACGAGAAGCCCGAGATGCACCACATGCGGAGTACCAGTTCTATTCATCAGAGTCGCCCGGACAGCCCCCTTGTCCCTGAAGCAAGCAGCTCCTCTGAGTCTGTCCCATCAGTGTCGACCAAGGTACCGGCTTCTAAGCGACCGAATATCTCGCCCTTCCTGTCCTCGTCTGTGCCCAAGAGTCAGCTCATGGAGCCTGCGTATCTTAAAAGATCCAAAACCAGCGGCGAATTCCCTGCTTCCTCGGACAATACGACCGAATCTATTGTGCACCAGAAGCCTTCAGGTCCTCGGGCTCCTAGAGCGCAGAAATCCGCTCCTAAGTCGCCCATTCCTCTTTCAAGTCCGGAGGAACCGCCAACTCCATCTTCGATGAGTTCTTTGAGGAGGAAGCTGAGCCTCTCGTGGAAGCGCAGCAATTCAAAGTCCAGTTTGGGCCAGGTCCCTGCGGCATCGGACAAGTCTTCAGATCATGGTCACCACGCAAAGCAAGACAGCATGCCTCCTCCTCGCATACCCATTTCCTCAACTGTCAATACCATGACATCCATCAAGCCTCCCAGTCCTTCCTCGAGTTCTGTCAAGTCCAATGGGATGTATTTGGAGTCCAGGCGAAGGAAGAGTTCGGCTTCTAGCCTCAACGCCATCATGGCCCAAGAGAGAAACAGGAATGATGGGCCGCATTCGATAGAGCGCTCTGCCAAGGTCGACAGCACTTCATCTACCGACCGGTCAACCAACGCTCATAACTCATCGGTCATGCAGAAGTTCCTGAAATCGAAAGCGTCAACCAATGCAATCCGTCCTATGGATGTGTGGACGTCTGACTTGGACAAGGATGATTTGATCGCCGAAGAGGAAATGAGGAAGTTAGGATCTCGCAGAAAGGAGACAGAACTCGCAGCTAAGACGCTGGATGCTCTCCGTAAACGGGCTACTCCGAAGGAACGTGTCAGCCCCCAAGATGCGATCAGGATAGCCATGCTGAACATCTACGAACGAGGTGAAATCGTTGACTACAGCGATATCTACTTCTGTGGCACCCAAAACGCGGCCAAGGTTGTTGGAGACCTCAACTCCGATGCACCGAATTTCGGCTACGATGACGAGCGGGGAGACTACACCATAATCCCTGGGGACCATCTGGCGTACAGATACGAGATAATTGACGTCCTCGGGAAGGGAAGCTTTGGGCAGGTGGTCAGATGCATTGATCACAAAACGGGTGTGCTTGTCGCGGTCAAGATAATCCGCAACAAGAAACGGTTCCATCAACAGGCTCTTGTTGAGGTCAATATCCTCCAAAAGCTTCGCGAATGGGTATGTCATCAGGAGCACGTTGTGTGACAGTAGCAGCCGGGCTAACACGTCTAACTATCTAGGACCCGAAGAATAAGCACAGCATGGTCAGCTTCACCCACAGCTTCTATTTCCGTGGACATCTCTGCATCTCGACTGAGCTGCTGGATATGAACCTCTACGAATTCATCAAATCAAACGCTTTCCGCGGGTTCTCCCTGAAGATGATCCGCCGCTTCACAAAGCAGATGCTCAGCTCCCTCAATCTGCTGAAGCAGCACAAGGTCATTCACTGTGATCTGAAACCGGAAAACATCCTGCTGCGTCATCCTTTACATACCGAGATCAAAGTCATCGACTTCGGGTCCAGCTGTTTCGAGACCGAGAAGGTATATACTTACATCCAGTCTCGATTCTACCGGTCACCAGAAGTCATTCTCGGTATGACCTATGGTATGCCGATCGACATGTGGAGTCTCGGGTGTATCCTTGCTGAGCTCTACACTGGTGTGCCCATCTTCCCGGGCGAGAACGAGCAGGAACAGTTGGCCTGCATCATGGAGGTGTTCGGCCCGCCAGAGAAGCACCTGATTGAGAAAAGCACGAGGAAGAAACTGTTCTTTGACTCCATGGGTAAGCCTCGCCTCACCGTGTCCTCCAAAGGGCGGCGGCGTCGGCCATCTTCGAAGACTCTTCAGCAGGTCCTGAAGTGCGACGACGACGCATTTCTCGACTTTATCGCACGTTGCTTGCGGTGGGATCCTGATAGACGCATGAAGCCTGACGAGGCAATTCGACACGAGTTCATCACGGGCCAGAAGACCTCCGTCCCCGTGCCTCGAGCGGCCTTGCGCGACTCGTCACCCATCAAACGCCACAATACCATCTCTACCCCAAGACCCTTACCGGAACCACCAGGGGCCGCCTTTAAGGGCGGAGCATCTCTCCGGCCACGTGATGCGACAGGCGTCACCGGAATCAGCCCTATCAAGCCAGGGGCTGGATCGAGAAGGGCATCGGGTTTTGCCGCTACGACCAGCGCGGCCACCGCGAAGCGGACCAGCACCGGCACTGGCGGGATCTCAGCTGGGACGAGCAACCTCCCTCGGGCGGCTGGTCGGAGTGTCAGCAAGGATCTAGCCGCGGCGGGTGCGACGGTCGCCATGAATCGGCGAGCATAGGACGCACGGAATCTGATGCGGACGGACCGGGATGACACGGACGACGGCGCAGAGCCAGCGCTGTCGCCCGCGACGTGATGGGCTGCTTCCAGGCCTCTTATTGGCTACTGGCTTGTCACTGGCTACTGTGTTGTCAACCATTATAATATTATTCGGTCATGAAGGGACAGGAAGGGGACGAGGCGTTCTTCCGGTTGTGAGGTGCTGGCCGGGTCGCGACAGACGACACGACAGCTCCGACCTGACATGGCTTTTGATTGTTGCATGAAGGGGAAAAAAGGGGCAAAAGACAAAACACGACGTTACTCATACCATACATACCACTCTACACTGCAAGTCAAGCAACGGCGGAGCGATGATACCATTTTGCGAACGTCAGGGTCTTGTATTGTTTCACGATTCAATATTTTTCTCTTTCTTCTATCTTATACCGTCTTCTCCCTTCTGCTGCTGATTTGGTGTCTTGCTCCGTCATCATCACGTCCTTACTATACGACGTTCACGGCACGGATCGCTGTATGGTCTCGAGAACCCAAACTGTGATGTTACACGGCGGCATAGCATGATACGCGTTTTGCTTTCCTCTTCTTTCTTGGAGTAGAGCTGGGAAAGGCTTTTGGAATATAAACGCGATGATGAACCGGTCGAGAAGAGGAGTGTGTTTTTTTTGCGGGCGTATATTCTTTCTGGTCCCCTTCCTCTCCTTATAGGAGGAGACTTCGCATCATATTTTCCCGCGGCCTGCTCGATGGAATTTTTCGGTACCAATCGGCTTGCCGTGGCTTGGTGTGAGGGATACATACCGTTGTGAGCGAGGACGACAGAAAAACGACAATAGACCGAGCGGCTCAAAGAGACGGGAAGCGGACGGACGAGCGAGAGGAATAGCGAAGAGGAAACGTGTCGAAATGAGTCAGCGCAGCGATGGATTCTGGTTTGAGCCGGCGTTGTCAAGCGAGCCTCAAAGTAGAAACAAGTTTCAGTGTCTTGTGTTGTATCTAGTCATTGTCTACGGTGTCCAGTCTCAGCCCTACAGGGCTGGATCGGCCTGTTGTGTGATAGAGACAGGTAACCGAGAGTAAGCAAGAGACAGGATACAGACAACATCGCCACACCCCTGCCTGAGTGTCCTCACGGCTGGCGCTGAATTCTTCTTCGAGCCCTTCCTGCCTGTCCCACCGCGAGGCCGCCTGAGCCTCACCGAGGGGTGCCTGCCTGCCAATGTAAGTAGTGACGTGATGTCTCATATGCAAGGCACGCGGTGACTAAGACGTCTGGTTTCTCGGTGGGGGCCAGGCTGGGTCAGATATGTCGGTACTACATGGTCAGCAGGAAGGGCTCTAGCGAGACGGCGGGTGTGTGAGGAAATGGAGTAGTGACACAGGGTGAGAAGGTCAATATGCATGATGTATGTGCTAAAAGCACTGGCTTGGTGGCACGATGGCCAAGGGGTTGACCTGAACCCACTGCCGTGCCCTCTCCGACGATGGTAGTGGCTCATCAGGGTTACATGGACATGCCTCGCTCGTCTCGTAATTCCTGGCGGCGGCTCCTCCCGCCGAAGCTGGACGGCTCATAACGCCCCCATCACGGCCATAGCCTACTATGTCCCGTACCGCTGGTTCCCGGGTCGTCCCATCCGCAGCGCCTCGTCCAGAACAGCTTATAGGGGGGAGGAGGGAGCAGAGCAAGGCTTGTGCGTGCCGCCCGGAAGAGGTGAGCAAAAATAGCCGGCCAGTAGATACTGCCAGACGGCTGTCTCGGCCCTCCCCCCCCGCAGATACGGCATGGTGTCCGCAGGGCTCGTCGGCCGATGGACGAGGGGATAGTAAAAATAACTAGCCAGTAGTTGTCCGAGGACGTGTGCTCCGTGATGTCCGTGCCCCAAAGATAGGGGATATCATGCCCTCAGGGGTTGCCTGAGGTTGACTTAAATCTTGTCTCACCCTGGCCGAGCTGATGATCCTTGCCGTTGACGGCTCCTTCCTTGGTGCAAGCGCGGGAAAGGGGGGGTGCCCCCGCGGCGCCCAGTCACATAGCAGATCTGGCTTCTGGCACGGCATTTGAACGGCTCTGTGGGGGTAATGGTGGCACCAGCATGGCTCATCTGCCTGATAGGGAGGATGTGCCACGCCCGTATCCTTGGAACACAAGGGGATTGGGCCAGTTTGGAGGATCTTAAAAGCCCTCGGTGGCCAATTTCCCGGCGCAGGGAGCTTTTAATCTTGGGAGCGGACACGGCATACCAAGACGGCAGCATCCTATTGGAGCGAGTGGACGTTGCAGCCCAGAGGACCTGGACAATAGCTTCCCGGGTCCGAACAGGTGTGTAGAAAGTGGTAGAAGAACTGAGATACTGAACATGGGGACTGTCCTGGAAGAGCGCATGGCTATACACCATCCTTCAACTGAGCCTCCGAGGTGAAAAGGGCGAATATTTCGTCCTCGGAGGAGTTCCAGCCAGATCCCGGGGCTGGAAAGGAGGGATGAGAGACACTCGATCACGGCACTAGCCGAATCGGGCGACATCTTTCAGAGTCGGACGAACTTAGGAACTGCCATTCGGGCTATAGCAGGCTTCCAGTGTCTAAACAATGAACACCACAGACGGCCGAGCGTGGTTGACGAGATGACGAATTGCGGCTGGTATAGCCGCAAGAAGCAGCAGCCACGGAAATGGTTCATCTAAGCGCCCTGAAACATCAGTCACCTCTGTGGAGAAAGCTGGACTAGGAGGAGTGAGCATGTAGTAGTTACTTGCTGTCTTAGCTCGACGCCGGATCAGTCGGGGGAGGGATTGTCCATGGGACGGGCATTATGGTGACAGCTTTCCGTCAGATGACGAGGCATGCATGTCTGGTCGACGAGTTTAGAAATCGGCGGATCAGAAAGCCGTTTCTGCCTAATGCAACAGGCCTGCAAAAGTCCGCCGGGCGTACGTGGACGTATGCAGTAAGGTAGGGAGGCATGGTAAGGGGACGCAAACCGGGCAGCGTTGAACGGTCGGGGAGACTGGAAAAGAGACGGAATGCGAAGTGAGGTGAAGTCGTCTTGGGGCCCCGCTTTTCTGCGTCCGGGAGACCCGTCACCTCCCGCCGGCAACTCCGTGGTGGGCGCTCCTTAGGCAGAGAGCTAACGCCGTAAAGGTACCTGCACTTCCATGTCATCAGGTAGCGTGACCAGCAAGGCACCAAGGACGGAACGGCAGTGCAGCGATCGAAGGCAAGTCGCGCCTGCTAGGTACTTTACCTAGGTAGGTAGGGACCTAGAGTGGAAAGGGAAAAGCAAGTGTAAGCGGGCGGGCAAACAGTTCGTCGCGGTTCGGCCGGTGTGGAGCAGACAGCCACAGGGAGGCGCAGCAGCTCGTAGCTGGGCCACAATGGTGGCTGCAACGTGCGCCGGACCGTTCTGAGACAAGCAGCGTGGATGCAGGGACATGCAAGGCAGGGGGCAAAGGATGATAAGCGATTGGGCGGTTTTCGAGACACCATCGAAAATCCCCCGCAAACGTCTCCAGATTCGAGACATTGTTTCAACACGGTGAACAGGCACCGCAGGCGAGGCTGACGATCCCGCCCTGTTCTACTGCGTAATAGCGACCGCCCTGTCTGAACGATATGGGGCGTCGCGCCTGGTGGTGCATTAGGTAAACCTCAAGCGTGATCCGGGAGTCCACCGTCTGGTGGGCTCCCCGTGCACACCGCCATACGCAGTTCGGAATGTGGGAGACGTGGATGCGAAGAGAATACCCGAGTAGGTAGGAATTGAAGCCGCTCCTGACAGATCTCCGTATCACCAGCTCCTTGGCGGCTGTGTGACGGAGGCCCCTTGTGGACGGCGACGTCAGAGCATTCGGTGAGCTTACCTTACGCCTAGCCCTGCAGAGAACCCTTCTAGAAGCCTGGAATGACGCCGTGCAGACCTTCTCCCTGCCAGCTGCGTTCAGCGCGTTTCATCATCTGCATGGCAGCACCCATTCGGGATAATAGGTATTGCGCCTGTATGTCCTCCCAGCAACCCACAAATACAAACAGGAAATGTCTAAGCGTGTTGCCTTAGCAGGTATCCTTGACAACCGGAGGGCGGGCTTGGCAAGCTCGCCGGCTTCACAGATTGCCGTGACGCACGCAGCCGTTTTCCCGTCGAAGCGGAGCAATCGTAGGCTATTGTCAATTAGTCAATCGGCCCTAACTGCGTAAAGAAAGTTAAGGCGGTAAGACGATGCCAAATGTCACAGGCCCTCGGTCAGCAGGGCAGCTAACAGGCAGTTTACACCGACCGACGAGCTTTGGCTCCCTCCCTACCCTTTCGCGGGTTACCTATCCCGTCAGGCAGCAGCGTTGTCAACCTGCCATTCCCTGCTCCCAGCTTTGGTCGGTCGACGCCGTATAAGTGGGCGTATTGAAATGGCGTGTCTGCAATTGCACTGGAATCGCATGCGTTAAGGTCATGAGCAGAAGCTCCCATCGTTGGGGGCCGATTATGGTGGTACCTGGGTTGTGCATCATGTCTAGGTCCCAGATGCGGCAGGATTTTTGCCACAAAAACCGTTGAAGGGTTTGCTACTTTCCAGAGGTCTGCCCAAAACGCTGAAGGTGAAGGCAAGGCACATCTAGTATCTGCTAGCTGTTCGATAGGATGGAATGCCCAGGGTACGGACAGGTACATCAATTAGGTACAATACATGGATTGCTTCAGTGTACATCTTAGGCAGGTGTGTGTGCCTGCCTGCCTGCCTTGGGATGGGTGAAGAGTACCTACCTAAGGTATCTAGGTATCTATGTTGCACCTTCAGTTTGCAGGACCAGTCAATTCGTATGATTTGAACTTTTTTTCCCCTTCACAATATCAAACAGTTGAGTTGATGCTTATTGTAAAAATAAATCCACGTCGAATCAAATCAACCGTTCGTTTCCTCATCCGTCGTTCCAGGCCAATGGTTAGGAGGGGTAGCCACATGGAGATCTTCCCGCCACAGCAGGCCTTCTTGGGATGATTCACGACCAGTCATCCTGAGACATGCAGACATGATACATGCCGACATGCATTGACCACCATTGGGTGCTTTACGCCCCCAACCTCCTCGGGATCGCTCGAGCGAAGTGATTATGGTCCCTTGCGCATTGATCGGGGTCGACTGGGCCAAAGGGGGGAAGGTCAGAGGTACAGCTGGTCTAGGGTACGTTATCCAGCGTGACTAAAAACATCGAACGATTTCGACCGCCCGCGCGCGAAACTATGACAAGCGGATCATGTCGAAACCTCATGCAGCTCATCCTCCTCCACGGCCGCTATTCCGGAATCGACAAGACATATCGAGCGATGAGAGATACTTGGGACGGCCGGCGCCCTTCAATTGGCAGATCTGACACCGAGAAGCCGGCAAAGGGGTGTGCCGTACTGCGGCCAATGGGCGCGGCCACATGGCCGTTTAACAACTATAGCGGCCAACCGGGCGTGCACTGGTAAACGAACGCCAATAAGGCGCCCGGACGGAGCCCGGCTTCCCGGCGACACAGCCCTACATGGTCGCTGTCAGCAGAGGCCTCACCCACACGGCTCTTCCTCTTCGGGCAAGTGTGGCGTCATGATCCTATATTCGGCACTCGGAAGGGTAATACCTGCTGTCCAATCCGGTGCCTGAATCTATGGCTCCCACACTCTTCCACCCTCACGACACTTCTTTTTTCGGCACCCTCGGTGGTTGGCGAAGGGCTCTCTGGGAATAAGGTACCCGTCTTGACAGCGTCTAGCTCCATTGCCCTCCTGGGCCGTGGCTCACTCTCACCCTTCTCTGCCGGGCAGTTGGCGTCGCGGCATCATCCGGACCCATTGAACTGGCTGCGTACACAGTACTGTATCGTTCACACCCTCTGTGAACCTCACGATGTGGACATGCCAGGGCAGGTATGCCATTGGGCAAGGCTGACCCCTGGTTCATGAAGTAGCCCACCGGCCATCGTTCGATCCGACCACAGCTCGAGCTGGCGTCCAAGCGCTTGTCGCTAAGCGCATGCCCCTTTGATTCTAAGAGTTCCTCGACCTGAGCACCAGCCACCTTTGCCGGCGAGACCGTACTGTGCTCCCTTTGGTTCTTGCTTGCACATGTTCTCCCTCTCCGTGCCGCAGGACTTCCCACCTCGGCAGATTACTTCAGTAAGCTTGCCGGAAGGATCCTGGTGATGACAGCTTCTGGAGAGGATGCCAGCTCGACCGGAAGAAGCAAGGCGCTCTCCCGAAATGGCGTCAACAACCGAACCTACTTCAGAGACGAAGGTTTATTGTACGCGGCTCCGAAGGAGCAGCGGCGTTGTTCTTACAGCCTACAGACGCCGAAGCGTAGTCGGTACGACTGTTGCAGATCATCTGAAGCTTGAAGAGCTAGAAGTCAAGCGCCAATGAACAGCCTCCATGCCTGTCCCACGCTCGAGTCATCTCTATTCAGAGCGTGGCGAGATACTGTGTGGATATCGCGGTCGGTAAACACCCAGCCGGGCACATGGTTGGCGTCTATTTGGCGCAGTCTGAGTACGGTATACAAGGATCCATGGACACGGAGCTTTCTGATACATGCCGCACTTACACGCTGGCGGGGACAGCTTGGAGCTCGTGATGTGCGCAACTGTTCCGGCCTTGCGGCTCCGCGGCCCATCTCCTGCAGCGTACTCCGTACCGACTTCCTTGTAGCTGCACACCAGCAAAGTGGAGAAGCGAAGGAATCCTACATACCCTGCATCATGACCGATACCTGTTGGACGCAGGACGGGACAACACGGGCATTCTCTCGAGTCTGCCTGCTTCCTGTCTCAGACACGAGCAGGGCGCCGCACAGTCTAGCCGCGATCTTCGTGTTCCACCCGCGAAGAATCCTTCCTGCATTTCTGCCTCCGTGTACCGCTGGGAATGATAGCCGACACTTGCCCTTCCGCTCGGCAAGAAGCAAACACGCTGAAGCAGATTGCTCAGTCGCCGGTCTCACTTACATGGCGCATCGGTGTCTTCCTCGGCCGGCATTGTCAGGTCCATCAGCCCTGCTGCAGCAGGTGCTGCGTGGCTGCGACGCTACCCGTCGAGGCAGTTGCACGACGATGGAGAAGAGAATGGTCGATAAAACAATAATCGAACCGTCAGCGGCACTTAGCCTATTCGGGCAATCCCTCTGCTGCGGTGCGAGGACGGTGTGACTCTTGTCCGAATGTCGACGGTGTGGGCCGAGCGACGCTCCGTGTGGTGTCGGCGTACCGGGGACTTTTCGAGCACGCACCGCAGCACGCCGGGACCCTTGTGACTGGGTACCTTGTACCTGGTACTTGCGCGCACACCCCCCACCTTCCCGATTTCAATTCTCCATGTGCTTTTCCATTTCGCTGTGTCTGCGATCGTCTTGCTTCGGTTTGTTCCATTTTCGCTTCCATCCATCCTGCCACACCACTCGCAAGCGCGCTCTCTGTCTCCCTCTCTGCTACAACCACCAGGACTCGCGCATTGTCTCCCTGCTCCCATCTGAGCAGCGTGGGAACTGCGCCGAAGGTGGGCACGCCCTGTCAGGCCAGGTACCTGAGGTACCCACGGTACACGCCTAGCGGCCCTCGGTCTTGTTCTCCTCTCGCTCTGTGTCTCCAGCAGGGCCACTTCCACTTTGCTCCTGCGCCTCTCTCCCTCTTCAACACCTGCATCGACTTGTGCATTAGCTCGAGATGCAGGCCTTAGTCAATCTAGTCATCAACAGTGAGATTCCACTGGCGTCACTTGCTGCTCTGCTGCTTGCTGCTTGCCTGCTGCCTTAACGGAGCTCTCTGCTATTACTGTCGTCTGATGACGATGGCCGGCCAGGCTGCAAAGCTATAAGGCTGTGATGCCTTCTCCCTCTCATACCGCCAGGAGTCCCTGCTTCCTCCCATTCCCTATCCATGTCTAGTATTCTTCCTCTCTCTTTTCGTTTCCTTGTCTCTTGTTTCCTTGGCCTCTCTGCTCTTGATGCTCTTGAGTCACTGGCATAATCAATTCCCATTGCGCCGTCTCCTTCGCCGTCTGTCATAACTCGAGCCATTCCTGAGGCCTGTGTCCCTTCCGGAGTATCCCTCCCCCCTCTTCAACAAAGGACAAGAGGACCACCATAAGCAAGCAGCTTTGATACCCCACCACGTTCCAACATCATCACGTCGACCCCGCCTCCAGCTATTAAGCTGCCCTCCCTGCTTCCAGTATCCGCTCCGAGGACGACGATAATTCCTGCTCTCCCCCGTCCACAATGTGTTATCAGCTGGTTGAACTCTACTCGGCATGCCGGTGCCTCTACTACCAGCATGCTATCGACAGGTGTGCTGCGTATGGAAGACCAGGCCACGGCGTCCAACAACGGACGATCCTGGTCGGCTATGCCTGCACTGAGCACTCTCATCCTAGCAGGGGATCATACGCTTCCTACCAGCAGTCCACATACTCGGACTCGGGCTACTACAGCAGTCACTCCTCCAAAGGTTCTGGCCGCCGCCATCGGTGAAGTGTCTTGTCTTCGGCGATGGGCTGCTGTTCATGGCATTCGCCGCCACTGGAACAGTTTGAGATGGAGGGCTGGATCACATACCTCTACTCCTTCAGGCAGAGGTCCTCCTCTCTGGCTCAACCTCCGTCCCAGCTGTCCTATCTGTTCGTTGGCCACGACCGTCTAGTGTCCACTTCGGCTCCGCCGGCCATTCGATACAATCAAGGCCAGACGTGAAGCTGCGCCCGAAGTGAGGTCCCCTGCGAATGCTCGCGCACCAGGAACAAGCAAGTTTGTTGTCGAAGACACAGAGACAGATACGCGAAAATCTACCTACCGCTCCATCTCGATCACCATCGACCACCCAATTCGACATCTCATACATGGCTACCGTCCCGAACATGGGCTTCCTTGTCTTGTCTGTTTCCGCCTGGCAACGTCTTTCAGCTCTCAGCTTTGGCTTCTGCGTTGAAGCTCCTTCCTGATCGACTTGCGATTTTTGGGCTTGATTCCTTCGCTGTTTGGGCGGCATATCTTCTTTCATGGTCTCAGAGCATAGCGACGGCAGGGGGTTTTGCATTCGGGGATCTGCATTCTAGAGCTTTCTGATGCCTGGGTTTTCGGTCACACTGCCTCGCGGCTTTCTCGATTTCGGCTCCTCTTTTACAGCATCTACAGCAAAGGCGCAGCAGCAGCTCATCGTGGACGCAGCCCATCTTAAACCCAGAGGGCCCGATCCTTCCACTGGAGAGCCTCCTCTTCTACCATTATTCGGCGTGTTTCAGGCATCAAGCGGCATTCGGGAGCCCTGCATAGGCTGAGGGAATATACCAGGCGTTCAGGGCAGGTTCAAATCATGGGCATTGGGCAAGGAATCAAGGCGTCCTTGAGGCAAACATCTGGGCGAGTGTTCTCTTCTCATTTCTGATTCTTTCGTCTCTCATCTTCTTGTCGCTATTTCTGTTACCAATTTGCTCTTCGAATTGTTTGACTGAAGACTTGCACCTCCTCCAGTGTTTAACATTTTCCATTTCCATGTTTCAGTATTGTAACTATCTAGCCTGTGGCCTTCAACGCCCTGCTCCGGCAGCGGTGGCACAACAGAGACATGGCCCGAGGTCAGGCCGGGTGCCTGCTGAAAGAGGAGGAATGCAGGAAGGAGCCGAATCTGGTTATTCGCTCCGCGGGACATTCCGCTCAGGGAGGGTCAATTTACTTCTTTTTCTTTTCCATCACAGATGCCGCTCTGGAAGCCGTCCGCTCTCATCGTTGAGAAGGGCAAACGGAAGAACAAGAGGACGTCACCTAGCGTGTCGACTCTTGTCAACCGAGTATTGCGCGCCTCCCCCGCGCCCCCTCCTCCCTTGGATGATACCGTCGGCGGGATACGAAGGTGGCTTATCTGGGAGGAGAGGATTTCGGGGAGGGACTTGCCGATACCGCTGCTCAGATAGCGCCGGTCCACAGACCGGCGAAACGATGTGACGGGAGAACAAAACAAATCAAATACAAGGAATTTAAAAAGACATGCGGAGCTATCCTGTGCCCGTAGGTGCGCCGACCGTTGAGCGGTGTTTCGAAACATATGTCGGAAACAGGCATAGTGGGATGGCTATTTTGAACGTTGCACTGCTCTCTGATGGCCCGGGTTTAGAACGTGATTACCAACCCCCTGGAGCAATGTCACTGGCTGCCATACACCCATGCTCTTCTCCCCATGGCTGAGGGGAAACAGCCCTGTCAGACTTCAATTGCAAGTCGAACACGGACCGTTTGCGGAGAGGGAGATGGCTGTTCCTGGCTCGGGGGCGAGGAAGCCTTCGGTAAAACGTCGCGGCTTACGCGCTATCTCTGATATGATCTTACAGGCATAAGGGGAGAGTTCCATTAACATTCTTTTGTCATAATCTGACGTTGTACGAGTAGCCGGTCTAGCGGTCCATTGGGTCTAGGCTACGTCAGGACGCGGACTCCCTTCCGGTGGATAGAATATCTCCTTTACGCCGTATGGACTTGACTGATCTGGCGCACTCGATGACAAGGGTACTTTCCACCGATAGACTCCGCGATCAAATAACCTACCTATTGTAGGCACAACCGTTCGAGATGATACACGATGCTGTACATCACCGCCGCCTTCCGAATAGCATCAGGTCGGTTCTCCGGCCCCCATTGGCAGACACAGGGCGACATTCCGCCCAGGGCGGAATGCCTGGTAGGAATGGGGGCCAGCCTCGTGTGGCTCTGCGGTGGCAGCTCCGTGGGGATTTCCTGGCCTGTAAGAGGTTGCTTTCTTTTTCTCTCTCTTCTTTCTTTCTTTTTTTTTAACAGGAGAGGCAGAGAGAGGCAAAGGTGAGGTCAGCCTGCAACGTCTTAGACAAAGGACCAATCAGAGCACCGGCGGACCTTGCACCTCTTCGCATGGCGGCGGATGGGGGCTATTTTTAGTCTGACGGTGCCCCCCAATTCTCGTGCTAGCCCCGCCCGCCACGGCGGGACGACGCCAAAATGGCCTTCCCGGGAGCGTCGGGAGCCCGAACCTCGCATCGCATTTGCAGGACTTGGGACAGTCCAGGGGACGACAGCCCACTCGACTGCAGGATGGAGGGGGGGAGGGGGGGCGAGTCTGGGTTTCCTGATTTGGGCAACGCTTGGATGGTTTGGGAAGCGCCGGCGATGGTATCTTGGTATCTTTTGGAGGGGTGGCACGACAGGATGCCGGTCCGTCAGCCATCAATCAGCACCTCATCAGCCCCTCCCCCATCTCAGGGGCCGGTTATCAATCGCACGAGGCGAGCCCTTTTGGATTTGCGGCGGTGGTGACGATGGTGTGTAGAGCAGAGATCTGCCGGGAAGATCGGATTATTTTGAGGGGACGCCGTGGAACCGGTTCGCGGGACATCGCACGACAGGTGACAAAGAATACCTCTCTTAGGGCGCGCCTCTCGCCCTCTGCGGCAAGGCATACAGTGCAAGCTTGCATGTCCCCGCCATAATCTAGCCATGTATCTGTCTTTCTCTGACCAGTGCTGAACAGCTTTCGATGATCTGTAAATATGCAAAGCGCGTATGATGATGACGGCCCGGAGAGTCAGACGCACGCTAGTCCTAGCTGCCGTGCTCAAACATAGAAGTCGGAAACGCAATGAGCCGCTGCTTCGAGCTCCAGAGGTGGTTCTCAATCTGCACGTCTGTCAGGCCGGAGGGGCGTCGTCCTATTAGGAGACTCGGTCGTGCGTACTGCGCATATCTTGCGCGCATGCGGCGCTTAGAGACAGCCTCGTGCTGCCCCCTCCCCCCATCTCACCCCTCCGAGCCGCAGCCAACCTCCCCGCGGCCACGACTCCAATAGAGCGAAGGCTTGGTCGGAGCTGCGGCTCACCTGGCTTGCCACTAACGCTCCTACCCGCGCACCCAAGTCCAGCCAGCCGTGTGCTACATGAACTCGACCGTAGGACCACGGGGGATTAACGCTTTGGGGGCTGAACACCATTGTCCTGCCTCCCCGGAGACTAGATAGCTAGCGCCCGCAGCTCAACCTCCACCGAGGCGTCCGGGGAGGAGGCGCTGGAGGAGGTTGTCCTTACTAAGGGCCAAGCATGACCTGCCCATGTACTGAAACTTGCCAGCCACGCAGCGAGGAACGGGAAGCCGGGGGACCGAGCCCCAGCCCTGCCCTTCGCCAGCCGGCTGCTCTTCCACTTTGGGACATTGACGGGGTTCGTCTGCCTCGAGCACCTGTAGGGCTGGCGCAGGGTGGAAAAGCCCGGCGAGGGCAGCCAGACTGGGAGCCCGCGCTTACGCAGCGTGCCCATCGCTGCTGAGGAGTGGCATCGCCAGGACGGTATGGCGCAAGCACTAAGTGAGTATGCCTCTCTTGGGTGGCTATTTTGGAGATTGTATAGCGCGTATACACTGTGACTCGGTATTTGATCATCAGGGGACTGAGCTGGAGCCTCGCGGAGGGGCATCTGCTGCTTGCTGGTATTACGGGTTTCCAGCCAAGCAAGGAGAGTCCGCAAGTCCGCAGTCGACTTGTAATAAAAACAAATACACCGCATACTCGTGAAGTGTAGATATCACGGGTTCTTGAATGCCATTCTGAATTGTGGTTTGTTTTGTTTTGTTTGGCCGAGGCTCAAAAATCCTTGGTGCAGGCCGGGACACGGGCCATGTGGGGTCAGCCGGACGGCGCCAGTGCCGCCACCCCACTAGGAGCGGCCCCGCACGGATCATGGCGGGGCCGTATCTTATCGGGGATCTGCAGCGACGCGTCTAAGTTTGCACCTTTTCCACTCGCCGACGCGCTCACAAACTCACCACCACCACCACCGCCAAACCGGCTCCGGGCCGCCGATGTCTCTATCCATCAACGAGCAAAGTTCCACATCACACATTGACACGTAAAATCGCGATGATGGCGTCACGCAGCTCTCAGGGGCCAGAGCGCGCGTCCATGTCTCACAAGCTGCGCGAGGCCCAAAGCCTGTTCAAGAAAAAGCGGTACGCTGAGGCGCTTCGCCTAGCCAAAGAGGTGAGTGAGGCCACAACAACACCAAAATTTTCCTGATCCTTCGGGTCTCGAAGATGCGCGTACTAAAACGATTCCAGCTCACCTGGCTCTGCCCGTGCAATAAGAAGACATGGGTTTCCGCCAAGAAATACAACCTGCCCTTGTCCCATCTCCCACTGCCGGTCTGCCACTGCAGGGACTTCGTGCTTGCGGCTAAGAGCCCCGACAAGACCAGTGTCGAGAAGCTGGTCAAAGAGTACTGTGTCTGTGGCAGCGGCATCACGCGCTGCTCTGCTGAAGATCACTGCCTCGCTCTCAGCTTGTGCAGCAACATTTACGAGGCTCTTAAGAAGTTCGATGCAGCATACCAGTATGCTATCCTCTGTGTTCTCACAAATCCTAAGAGCTTCCAGGTACGTTCTGATTGTTATTTTATGTTACTTTCTTTTTCTTTTTCTTTTCCTTCTTTGTGAATTTCTCGTCTAGCTTTGTCGCCTGGGCTAATATGGAGCTTGCAGGGCTACCTCCTGGTCGCACGGGTCCTATATGCGAAGCGAAGCATAAACCCTTTGGAGAAACGCGTCTGCAAGTGCATGGCCAAGCAAGGCCGTGAAGTTCTTTGGAAGTACTCAAATGCGAGTCGTAAGAAGGAATTCTTCCAAGCGGCTGAAAAGGTGCGGTGTTTCTATGCCTGTAGAAGCTCCCCAAAACTGGACTTGCTCTAATACCTCTCCTAGAGATTCACTGGCATCCATGATTGGGTTACGCGAACTGACCCAGTCGGAACCCTTGCACTTGAGATTCTCCTTATGATCTTCAAGCACTTGTCCTGCAAAGAGCTCTGGTAAGACTTTATTGAGCCCTCTTTTCCTTGGCTTTACAATGCTCACCTACTAATTCGCCGTATTTTATCAGCGCTGCAATGACTGTGTCCAAGGGATGGCAACACATCATTAAGACACCCGACCTCTGGAAGAGTCTCGTCTTTGGCCAGAAGAAACCGGTCTCAAACGCCACACTGAGCAGGATCATCACAAATGTCTGCGAGGGGGGAGCAACTGCGGTGACGATCAGTGACGCGCGGCTGTTCGACCTTACAGTAGAGAAGATCGCACGGATTATGCATGGTTTGCGTCGCCTCCGGTCTCTGACGATCAACTCTCCTATGAGTTGGAGATCTGCCGCAAGTGCTGTGGTTCCGTATTGGTTGCCAGCCCCGCCGCCACCACACCAGCTCGAGGCAGCGTCCTCAGACCAGCGTGTGCTTGGCCGCCTGGAATCCCTCTGTCTGAGAGGCGTGATGTACTGCGTTCCTCAGCTCTTTGAGCTCCTCATAGAGCGTGCAGCGAGTACCTTGAAGGAGCTCACCATGGCGGCCGAGCTGCGCGATTTCGACTTTGAGGTTTTCCCTAACATGCCGCAGCTGACCTCTCTCAAAGTGTTGGACCTGAGAGATGGGTCCTTCAGCCTGGTAAGGATGAATGCTGCCACATGTGCAATCAACAGACCCGCTAACAGCGGTGTAGGAGCCCATGGTAGCGAAGACGCCGCGCCTCAAGAAGCTCTACATGTCGTCTGCGTATCGCACTCGAGACTTTCCGGTTCAGTCAGATTCGTGGCACTGGTCAAATCTCGAAGAGCTGGCCGTCGATGCCACGCTCTCCTACGCCTTCTCCTGGCCGATAACGCTGACGTCCGAGAAGCTCCGGGCAGTCCACGTCCAGCAATACGATGTATTGTACGCATTCGAACGCGCTCCCAACGACCACATCCACCTTGATGGCTTAGAGGCTTTCTTCTGCTGGGACGAGATCCCCATCGGACATCTGAAAACTCTTCTGTCAAAGAGCTGTCAGAAGCGGAAGCTGCGGGCTTTGGTCACCGGCAAGCCATTCGACCCAGACACGCAGCGTCCGGTGAAGGAGTGGTCTTCCCTGGATTTCATCAATCACAAAGACATCGAGGTACTGGGCATGGTTGACTTTGCCTGGAGCAACGAAGCCACCTACTTGAGCCCCCTCACCGGGCAGCCTTTCCTGGACTGGGTTGACCTGTTCCCCAATGTCCACACCGTTATTGCCCGTCCTGAGCGGTTCAATGCTTGGCCATCGATCATCGAAGCCCTCATCTTGCGAGGCATCAAGAACATCTACACCCTGCCTCTGCTTGGCATGGATCGCGACCGCCTGACGAAGATGGCCGAGGAGAACGGCACCAAGATTTTCACTCTGCCGCCCAAGCCCATCGAATTCTTCTTCGAGAACCGGCTCTATACTGTCTCTCGTGATTCTGAGACTGATGGCTAAGGCTGGTACGATATATTCTCTTCTGCGCGAAGAGTGGCCTGGGAAACGCCTGCAAGGAATGCTCGATAGCTATTGACGCGTGCGTGCCTTTTCGGCTTATCTGGCCTCTGGAAAGGAATGATGATTTGGCGTTCTGGTTTGATCTCGACTCTTCGCCCGCTGGCCAATGCGACAGTCGCCGGAGGAAACACGGCGTTTTGCTTTTTTTGTATGAGTAACGATGCAACGACCGGGGCGAAATAACGCCCCCATTCACAGGACAAAGGCATAGCCGGCCATTCAGGTCCTGAAATACCACATTCTCGAATGGTCAACTGGAATCTCTGGACGTTCTAGACATATGAATCGAGGAGATCACTGGCTTCTACATAGTTCATAGAATGATCTCTGTGGCGCGCCTTAGGCGATAAACCACGCACGAGAGGCAATGAAAACTGATATATCACGATGCATGACCCATCTCGTAGCCATGTGAAAATGCGCTCAGATTAAATGAATTCATTGATAAACATCAGAGTCATTACACTCTATTACCCAGCCCATCCCCTTAAACTCCAGAAAGGAAGCCCTCGTCCCCCCACCCAGCCTGTCTGTGCCGTAAACCTTCCATTACGCAGGCGAAGCCGGCGCCACATTACCCTCGATCAGCGACTGGAGCTCCCACGGATTCAGCGTGCTCCGCCTCCTAGACGCGACCTTGCTCGCTCGCCTCTCTCTCTTGCGCGGCTTCTGGCTCGGCTCCTGCCCCTCCACACTAGAGCCGGCAGCAGCGCCTGAGCCCCTGCTGTATCCGCCCTCCTCCGCGCTCACAGAGGCGCCGCCGTCTCGCCCGTTCTCGTCCCGCGACTCCCTGCTCGTCGACAGGTCCCGTTTGACGGGGTCGCCACCCGCGGGCGGCACAGGTTCTCGCTGCTGCTGCTCCTCGCCGCTGCAAGCGCGCGATGACGGGCCCGACGCGAGCGGGACGCGCTTCCCGCCGCCCAGCCGCGCGGCCTTGAGTTTGGCCCGCACGCGTGCTGCGTCGGCCTCGCGCTCCGAGGCGGCCAGCTTGGCGGCTATGGTGGCCATGGTCAGCGGGCTCTGCTGCGGGGGCGGCAGGGGATTCGTTGTGCGCGGTAGAGGCAGCCGGGAGGGGCCGGTGACTTTGCGTGGGGAGTTGGAGCGTTGCTGCGCGGTGTCCCTGTCTTGCGAGGTGGTGCTGTTGTTGCTGGCTGTGGAGGTGCCTGCCGCAGTAGCGACAGGGGTGGGCCTGGGGGGAGGCGCCATGTCAGTGGAGGAAGCGGAGGTTGCTACAGCTTTGCTCTCCTCTGGCGTCTTGCGTGACTTAACCGCCGGGGAGCGGGAGCGCTGATGGGCGGGCTGGCGAGATGGTGTGCTCTGTGGCCGCTCTTGCTGTTTGGCTCGAGTCGCCCGTGTGGTCTTCTCGGATGCTCGTGGTGCGGATCTTTCTGCTGCCTTGACCACGAGTATGCTGTCCAGTGAAGACTCGGAGTCTGAGAACGAGGCCTGAAGCGGCTCTTGGGCCTCCTGATGAGACGGTTTCATCCGCTTCTGCGGAGATTGCTGCGGTTTGGTTGTATGAGGGGGCGGAGGAGGTGCTGCTTCTGCCGCATGGATCTCCCAAGTCTTCTCCTCGATGATTGTGGTGAAGTCGCCAGGCCGTTTGCGGGATTGCGTGGGTCGTCTGTTTCCTGCCGAGTACGAGTCCTTCAGGGGGCTCAGCTCAGGGCGCGGCGGCAAGGGTGGCGAGTCGATCGTGGTCGCAGACTGCTGTAATATCTGGACATTCGGCTCGGACACGTCCAGCTCGTCGATCTCAACGTCGTCCTGGAATATGCTGGAAGAATCGCTGAGGTCATCCTCCTCAATTTCCATCTCGTACTCGGGCGCAGGCACCAGATGCAACGAGCCTGGAGGGGTGGGAGACTGCCTGACGTTGATGCTCTGCTCGTCTTCCTCTTCTTGCAGAGTGGACAGGCGCAGCCCCAGGCCGTGGGACGTCTCCTCGACGTCCCTGACGCGCACGGGACTCAGTCGCAGGCCCATCTTCAGCTCCTCCATGTTGACCGGCCGCCCGCTGACAGCCATCCTACGGCGCCAGCCGTCGATCAGATGAACGGCCTCCTTCCACCTGCTCTCCATCTTCTCCCAGCCGTCTCTGAGGCGGTTGATCTCGTCCTCGCGCTCGACCACCTCCTCGATGGGGACGAACGAAGGATTCGTGAGAATGGTCCTTAGGTGCTCAATGATGGCCTCGATCTCGTTCGTGACATCTTCGCAGCTGACCGTTAGCGGCACCGCATGCCCGTCTCCCTGCGCGATCCCGGCGCCGTCCTCCCGCTCCCACCCGCTCATCTCCTTCAACCTCTGCGCCGTCCTCCTCACCAACGCAAGCAGCGTCTCGTTCTCCTCGCTCAGGCCCCTCGCCAGTTCAGCCAGGAACGCGTTCGTCTCTTGCCGCAGGTCGTACGCTTCGTTGGACACAGACATGGCCATGCCCACCCCGCTGTCCGACCCTCCCGCGTCGCCGCCGACCTCACCCGTGACGGTTATGCTGGTGATATTGGGGCTCTTCCTCTCGCCGCGCGCGCGGCCGGCCTCGGAGACGGCCTTCTTCAGCGCGTCGACCTGCCGGTCGCGCTTGCGCACCTCGTTGGCGCAGGCGGCGCGCGTCTCGGCCACGAGCCGCTTGGTCCGCGCGGCCTCCTCCTTCAGCTTGTGCGCGCCGGCCTCGGCGGCTTTGAGCTGGGCGCGCAGGGCAGTCTCGGCCGCCTCGGCGAGGTGGGCCTTGCGCTGCGCCTCGGCGTGCTTCTCCTGCAGGCGCTGGATGTCGTCGGTCTGGCGGAGGGACTCGGCGCGCAGGTTGCGGAGTGTAGTGGAGAGGGACTCGCGGTGTTCGGCATCGCGCTGTCAAGGTCGTATGGCGAAGTCAGTTCGGTCTGCGAGCACATGTGGCGACGACAGGAGCAAAATCGGCTTCACATACGTCGCGTCTCAAGATCAGGTCATTGACCACGCCCATGATCTTCCCCATTGTGGCGGCTAGGCCTGCGCCCTTGCCCGGGTCTGCAAAGTCAATGACCTGGCCATCGCGCAAAAGCCCTCGTGATAGCAGTTGGTTGTTAATGTACAGCGATGCTGTACGCAGGTTCTCGGAGTCTATCATGTCTGCGGTACTGCCGGGGGCATCACATCTGGCGAGAAGGCAAGGCGGATGCAATCGTGCAGAGCTTTCAGACGGCTGAGCTGAGGAGAGGCAAACAACGGGATAGTATGGCGATAAGGAGCGTCTCTCGAAAACCTGGAAAGTGCTTGATGCATGTGGTGGGAGTGGCCCCTGTCCTTCTAGCCCGCGTAGCCGTTGTGTTTACTTTTCTCGCCAACCGAATTGGCGGGGCCATCCCGGCTCGTCGCCTGGTCAACAAGCGCTTCGCTGTCAATCCCCATCGCCCGCCACGTGGAGTTGGAGCCCTGCATTGACCAGATATACAACTTTATTAACTGAACTTACATCTCTACAGCCAACAGAACGCGTTGGATCTCGCATACTCCCTGTCTATACTGATGCCTGACATAGGACCAGTGTGTTGCTGTTGATGCAGCTGCGACTTGGATTCAGCGAAGTCTGGATGACCTACCTACATCTCTGTAGCAATGATCATATGGCGGCCTCATTGTTGTTATCTGCCGATCAGTTATGCGCTTGAAGAACGAATGACTCTGCTGCCCGAGCGCTATGTCTGTCTTGCTACGGAGTCCGCCCAGGGAGGTGCAGAGATGCTCGGACGTGGCTTGGCGAACCAAACCCAGCTAAACATGGATGCAGCTAGTCATTCCCGTTAACTTATGGGTTTCAAACGAGTTTAGTCAGGCCCAGTGTCACGATAGAATGATATGAAAGTACTTCACGGTTCACTTCGAGGAGTCGTTCCTGTCGTCGGTGGACGGAGCGGGCGGGGACCGGCACGGGACGGTCCCGCATTCCCGACGGTCATCGGCGGGGCCAGCTGACTAAGCTGCCGATTGTGGGCCTCAGCCCGCAGCCGGAACCACTTCACAGTGTCCAGATGCAGTATGGCATCCATCAAACGCCCAACGACCCTGTCTCATTGGTGTCATTGAGCAGCCAACAAACGCACGCCATTCAAAGTGCCTTTGTGCCCAGGCGGGAGTTGTCATCTGGCGAGAATAAATGCTCACACCTCCCCCGGCAGTTCAGTTCGTACCGTAGCATCGCACGCTACCCCATCACCCCTATCTTCTGCTTCGTGAAGCGTACAAGATGCCGCCCTTCACGAACGATGAGTGGGAGGAGCTCTCCCAAGAGTTGCCTAAGCAAGATGACTCTGTCATGAAAGCGTATCTCCAAGGCCGCGAGAACCTCATCGCCGAGGAGAAGAAGCAACGTAGCGGTTGGTCACCGTCCCTATTGGCACACTTGAGCGCGGTGCCTCGGGAGTCTCGCTGACAAGTCCCTGTAGACTACTCCTTTCGCCAGTCCCTATCGCCTATCGCCAAAAAGGCGTGTGACATCGTCGCCAAGATCCGCGAGGAAGAGCAAAGGACGACCTGGACTTCCGATCTGGAGGAGAAGATTGCTGTCGAGCAAAATGTCACCGTCCACCCGGGCATGATGTTCAACCTAGCCAAGGAATCCATGGAGAAGACCAAGTTGTGGCAGATTGTCCGCAAGATGCCCAAGGGCTCTCTGCTGCACGCCCACCTGGACGCCATGGTGGACTTCGGCTTCCTTTTCGGAGTATTGCTTGATACCCCTGGCATGCACATCTCCTGTACTACGTCTCATCTAGCCACGGAGGAGACACGCCGAGATGGGGATTTGGTCTTTAGGTTCTTTAAGAACCCCCGCACTTCCGGACCGTCTATCTGGGACGAGACCTACGAACCCGGCACTTTTATCCTCTTGACGCAGGCGGCGGACGCCTTCCCCGTCAATGGCCGGGCAGGGTTCCTGAAGTGGCTGAGGAGCCGCTGCACCCTCTCCGAGACGGACAACGTCGAACAGCATCATGGTGTCGACCACATCTGGATGAAGTTCAAGAAATGCTTCGTCACCATCGGCACGATGGTCCACTACGAGCCCATATTGCGACAGTTTCTCCAACGGCTCATGAGCCTCTTCTACGCCGATGGCGTCTTCTGGGCAGAGTTAAGGTAAGGGAGACCCGCGGAGAAGAAAGAAGGAAAAGTGCTGTTGAAGCAAGCCGATGCTGACGGCCTCCTCTTCTACCAGGTTCGCGTGGCCCCTAAACTACTACCGTGAAGGCCAGGAGACCCCAGAGTCGGACTACGTGCACATGTTCACCGTCATCAGCCAGGAGGTGGATAAGTTCAAATCTTCCGATGCCGGCAAGGGCTTCTGGGGAGTCCGCATGATCTGGACGTCGCTCCGGTTCCTCCCCACGCGCACCATCGTCCAGGACATGGACAACGCCATTTCGACCAAGATCCAGTTCCCGGAGCTGCTCGCGGGGTACGACTGCGTGGGCCAGGAGGACGACGGCCGGCCCCTGCGCGACCTCCTCCCTGAGCTGCTCTGGTTCCGGCAGCAGTGCGCCGCCGAGGGCGTCGAGATGCCCTTCTTCTTCCACGCGGGCGAGTGCCTCGGCGACGGCAGCCCCACCGACAACAACCTCTTCGACGCCGTGCTGCTGGGCACGCGCCGCATCGGCCACGGCTTCAGCCTGTACAAGCACCCGCTGCTGGTCGACCTGGTCAAGGACAAGCGCATCCTCGTCGAGTCGTGCCCCATCAGCAACGAGGTGCTGCGCCTCTGCGGCAGCGTCCTGTCCCACCCGCTGCCCGCGCTGCTGGCCCGCGGCGTCGCCTGCGCCCTGTGCAACGACGACCCGGCCATCATGGGCCAGGACACGGCCGGCATGACGCACGACTTCTGGCAGGCGCTGCAGGGCTGGGACAACCTCGGGCTGGCGGGGCTGGGCTCCCTGGCGGAGAACAGCGTCCGGTGGTCGTGCTTCGAGGACCAGACGGCCGAGGAGTGGACGAGAGACGTCAGGGAGGCGAGTCTGGGTGGCGGCGTCAAGGCCCAGAGGCTGAAGGAGTGGGGCGTCGCGTGGGAGAAGTTCTGCCTGTGGGTGGTGACGGAGTTCGGGGAGCAGTACGGCGAGGAGTTGTGAGAGTGGCGTGGGTGGACGGAGGCTTGGAGCATGAGCGGTGAGAGAGGTCGCATATGCGGTCTTGAGCAGGACTCAACTTGGCAATAGAGTCTGTCCGCCACCGCTCATCGTTGGCCGTGCGGCGAAGGGTATAACCCAGAGCTCAACCTGAGGAGTCTAGGAGTTTTTGTCTTGGCTGTGCTTCAAGAAACAGGCACCTGCAGGCAGGCAGGTAGGCAGGCGTGCGCATCTCGGTCAGCAAGGGGAGAGTATTTGAGTATTGGAAAGGGGGGGAAGTAAACCTGGATTCTCATTCAACAGAAGACCCGGCGCGGTGGATCTCGGGAAAACAAAAGGGAGAGACAAGATAGGCAGCATCAACTCGGCGTCTTGTCACTGAGGCTCAACTCTCGGTAGACTCTGCTCCTACAATGGCGGATAGAGGTACCTGGCGGCGTCTGCCATAGACTTGATCGGAAGAGGTAGCGCAACGTGTGACCGTATGTAGAAGTACCTGAGACAGGCATCGCAGTCATGCCTCGAACGGGGCATGTCCCGAATCCAATCAACGACCCCAACCCCCCTTTCCCGTCTACCGGCGGCCATTCGCTCTCGAGCGAAGGATGCATGCATCAGGGGGGCTCTGCCACGCGCCAGAAGCGTCTCGGTGTGCTCCACTGGAGACCTTGAACTCTCGGGGACAACGGGGGATCAGGGGCTGAGGAGGGCAGGCAGGATACGCACCCAGGCGTCAGGAGCCTACGGCATGGCTTCATGCAGGTCTCCTGGTACGCGTTACCTAGTCGGGTAGCATGCAGTGTAATCCTTGGCGGGTTCTCGGTCGCTAGGCAGGTGCGGATCGCTGAGATCTGAGTTGCAGAATGACAGAAGAAGAGGCTAAGGTCGCCGGCACCGGCGGCTCATGCTTTGAGCGAGATGAGGAGTCTTGTTATGCCCCTTATGTGGACGGTCTCGTGAAGAAGAACACTGCTCTGGACTCATGGACAAGACGCTTACACATCAGACGATGGGGTCTGAAGAACCGGATATGCGGAGTTGACGACTATATGATGCAGGTAAGATACGGTGTAACGGCATTAAGCTTGCTGGACATCCTTCGACGATCCACCTGCACTGGAGCGCTTGCGACGCCTTGGGGGCCAAATCTTCTTCAACGGCACCGCTCTTTCTTATGTAAGTGATATGTGTAATTCGACCGGTACCTATTGATGCCATCCGAAGTGATTCTATCTCTTCTACCGTACAAGTAACGTTAAGAGACAAGGTGCGGGGGAAACTGAGGGGATGTGGCAGTCTGGAAAGAGTAGTATATGGTGATAAGACAAGGGAACCGAGTTGGAATGTCTCGGCAGAAGGAAGAAAATCAGAATTTAAACAGGAGAATGATGGAGTAGAAACGGGATGATCGTTCCCGACGCATGGAAGACTGAAAACCTGCAGTCCCGATGCTATTGAAGAGCTGGCCCCCAGGCCTGTTCCAACCACTCCCGGAAACCTAGTGGCCTCACATCCACATGCTCGCTGTTGTTGACCGCCTCGTTCAGGTTTGCTTGTCGGAAGTTGTATCGACCGTTTGCCGTAGCGATGAGCCTCTGGAAATAATACCACCGGTTCCAGTCGCCCATCTGCTGTTGGTACTCGAGCTGTGCCTCTAAGTCTCGGAACTGGTGCACCACAAGATCGAAGCCGACTGAGTCTCAGATCAGTAGATGCCTCGCACACTGGAAGCAAGAGCTAACATACCTCCCCTGACATTACTGCAGGTTCCGACGATATCTCGAACCGACATCTGATCACCGCGCATCTTGAACTCACGAGGCCAGTTTCCCGGGCCTAGTTCAATGGCAGCGGCGACAAAGCGAGCAACATCGTACACCGATGTCATGCATACTTGGATGGGCCTTCCATGAGCATTGTGTTCAACAATCTCAGCTGTCTGCGCGCCAATGTCTACCAGATAATCGCCGGGGTTGGACAAACCGGACCCAGCGCCGATGTTCAACGTGCCCAATCCTCCGGGCGCGAACCTCTCGTAAAAGATACCACAAGAAAATACTGTATATTGCATCGGGCTTGACTTGGACTGTGACCAGCGACGGAGGAGGTCCATCGCCGCCGCGGACCCGCGATCTAGCGGATCGTTGGGAGTCGATCGGTGTCCAAGGGCACCTTCAAACTCTGATGGGACGAAGAGACGGACGCGGGCGCGCCTCGCGGCGTCGATGAGATCAAGTTGCTCGTTCCCGGAGATGGTCGAGATGACCAAATCGACCCCCTGAAGTGTGTATCGCAGATTCTCGACGCTTGCGAAGTTGACCACGGTGAACTGAACATTCAGGTTCTGCTCGAACTCTGGATGCTCCTACTTCTTCTTAGCATTCCAACAAGGCCCTGACGGACTTGACTTTACCTGGCGGGATAGTACCAAGACGGCATTAGCCGTCTGGGATATTTCTTGGGCCAGAAGGTATGCAAACCCTCCGGCACCGGCGATTGCAATTCTCATCATTGTTGTTACTGCTTGTTCCGTCGTCCATCATGATACGGGAAGAATGACGGCTAGATAAAGGACTTGAGGCTCAACAACGCTCTTAGGAGACGGTATGGCCCCATAGACCGCCGAACATGGAATGTCAGGTTGTCAACGGTCTTGACGAATAGTATCCCAGTGGAGGTAATTCCTGAGACCTACCCTCCATACTGCCTTGTTAGCCTGGGTGACTCAGGTGTGTTCCTGTACCATGACTGGCTGTCTGGAGAAAGGTAGGCAAGTGTCGAAGTGGCTCCTCTCCCCAGTTGCTGTGCGGACGAAAACCGAGCATGGCCGTTAGAAAGCCGTGCTCCGGGCTTGGAGCGGAAAGCGGGGGCCAAGCTGCCCGCGTCGCGCCCGAGCTGCACCGCGAAGAATTATGGTACCCAAGACCCAAGTGTTAGGCCCACCCCTGACACTGATGAGCGAAAAGTCTTGCCTGCCCTAGACGGTTTAGACGGACCTAAATCACCTCACAGTGGCCGCTAGGAAGATGTCACCCTTAGGAGCTAAGACTGATGTCTCGGCAGTTAGTACCCAGGAATCCGGATTCGCTGCCAACGCCACGCGGGTCATCGCAATGGCTTAACCAGTCCATGTATTTCTTGCATGGCTACCTCTAGACCGCAGTTCCTTGGGTTGGCGATGTTGCCTAACCGTTTGTGGAGCCTGCTTAAAAGTCCTTGTAAGGAAACGACCAAGCCATAGATACAGCAGAAGTAACGTCGCTCAGAATTAGCGTAGAACGACTCGAGACCCATCGCACCACAAAGTATCCAATACCTCATTGCCTGTCCGGGGTACCACGAGGGAGGGGGGAGGGGACTGGGATTTTGGATGGACGTGGGGGATCTGACTTCAGCCTCGCGTCTGGGCTCGTCTCGGTCATGCCAGAACTCCCCGGTCAAGAGCGAACGGGAAGGAGAACAAGGAAAGCCACGACAACTGTAGGTGGAGAATCCCATCAAGTGGAGATGGTTTGTCGTTCAAGCACGGGATGCTTGTGTAACGAGTGTCACGACACCGAGCGTTGAACGGGCATGTGAGCGAATAGTGTATGTCCACCACGACAAACCGATAGGGCTGAGGGAACGTAGTGCATGTGCCTCATTTAGGGAGGAGGGCAGGGGCTGCACCAGATTGGGCCACAGCAGCATCGCCCATCTCCGGAAACACTCCCCTAAAGAGCGCCTGATTCCCACCGAGGGGGCTCCCCAGCCAAGGGGAGGCCGGGAACGGGGCAGCCTATGAAGTCATGGCGAAACAGAGGGGAAAGCGGGACGAAGAATCAGGCCAGCACGTAGGGACTGGAAGGGCAGGTGGTGCCGGATCTCGAGCGCTCCCCGTCCACAAGAACAGACGCCATCACGGCCATCCCGAGTCGTCATTGGAGGAGGTGCGGACAACTGCCTCGCGAGGCCCGAATAGGCTCCCTCGCCGGTCGGTCGTAGCCATGATCACTGGCTGGTGATCGAGATTGCAGCTCTAGCCTCGATGGGGGAAAGTGAAAGGCTCGTAGGGTAGTTAGGCGGATTGGGGGCCGCACATTCGGCGCGCTGGCGGCCACAGTCGGACACTGCTGAGCCATTGTGTGTCGCTGGATGAAGCTCCGGCGTCTGCCGTTGTTCCACTTACCGTACCTCACGTGACTGGCATCGGCCGCTAATGCACTATCAGCTCCTGTCGAAGTTAGTCAAGATTTGTCCCCCACTTGGCGTATTAGTGGTTAGTGATGCATCGGGCTGTTCCACTTAGCGGAGCCTCACGAACCGCTATCGGTTCCGCTATCGTACGTACCTTGTACTCCAAACTACGAGGACTCTCCCACGCGGATGCGGAATATTAAACCACAACCAAGAAGTCGCATAGTTCGAGGATGAATCTATCTCCACCGGTAGATATCACTGAATTGCCACTCGACGGTGAGGTATCTCTCTTCTCTTGAAGTCATCCTCCGTTGACTCATCTCATATGACTCGAAACCCAGCTATTATTGGATGCAATTCACATCACGTCTCTCGGCTTGTGACCTGTGGGCTCCGGCAAATGCTCGCCATTGGAAACGCGACAATGCGGCTGGAGGAGCACGGGTCCCTCCTGTCTCCTGTGCGCAATACTTTGATCTGGACGCCCATCTTTCTACTATCTATACGTCCTCCTTATGGTGCTGTTGCCTTGCGTTTCTCTAACCCGCTTCTATCCGCGCGTACCTGATCAAATGGCTATGTACTATCAAAGTTGATCGCAGAAAGCTGTCTCCTTATAGTTAACTATCCTAAAGGGAGAAACAAAGGTGCCTTTAACGAACTGCATGTGGTTCGTTTATGGTCTCTCCCGTCTCGTGTTTCTCTGCAAGGCCCAGCATTGTGGCCGGTATGTTCTGTTAGCAATAGTCTCTTAGCGACACGGATGAAGTTAGGAAGTTCTCTTACGAGATTCGGGAACGTCACATCCATCCCGCTCGCAACCTCCTGCACTGTCGGCGTCAGGCTGGTCTGCATCGGCGGCGGCAACACTGCTGCCGGCGGGTCTAGTCGCCCCTGAACGGCGTTGTTTGTGCAAGGCATGGCCATGCCGTTCGACAAGTGCGGGATCCCGTCTTCCGGAGTCTCCTTTTACTTCTCGCCAGCTCTAGCAAGTACAGCTTCAGGTTCATTGGCAGGTTCCCCAACCCGTCAGCGGCCAACCTCACACGCAACACCGAGTCGGCCAAGATGGCGGCCATGATCCCTGCCGTCCGCGCTGCCGCCTGGGACGTGCCGTTCCCGTCGTCACCCTGCTCGGGTTGCAAGCCGGCAGGCCGACTCAGGCGCTTGAACTCATTGTGGACGACGGCGTCCTCAGTCTACACCGCGCAGACCGCGTCGACACCCACGGCGCCGAGACTCAAAAGACCTTTGTTTCGGTTGCCTCTGATCCACGAAGCTTCGTACCGCACGTTGTTGATCTCGTTGTTGCCCACTACCACTAGCGGCGTGATGAGGTTCAGATCATCCTAAAGCGCTGGCCGCGACGTGTAGTTGCCCGCGCTCGCGACCGTCGCGATTCTGGCGTCATACGCGTCTTGCAGCTTCAGCTTGAACACGTCGACGGCGTCGCTGAAGGGTGAGGTTTTGGGCTGGTGCTCCGGTCTGGGCCACCACAGGTACTGCGCTGTCGCAGCGAAGGACATCGCGACGACAGCCCGCCCGCAAGAGTTCACTGTCTGGAAGTGGGCCACGATAGTGTCGGACGCGTACATGGTCGAGCTGATGCGAGAGTACTCCAGGGTGTTAGTCCTCAGGCGCACGAGGCCTAACCTTGTGTTCTTGGCGGAGCCGGCGTAGCTGCCCGCTGAGCAGGAAGCCATGCTGGTGCCGTGGGGGTTATTGGGCTTGAGACCTTGCGGACCTGAGTTCTCATAGTTGACCCAGGTGGAGATGTGGAGATCGATTCAGTCTTAGTAGTCCTTGATGTGGAGACTGTATCAATGTATTCATCTGCTTGCTACAGCTGGGACACGTACCGAGTGGACAGCGAATCCGCTTGGATCGATATAATATATAGAGGAATCCGTGTGGAGGGCGCGAAGCTCTCCGTCGTCGTATGTACCGCTCAAAGTCATAGTTGGGTCTACTCCGACTTCTACTTCGGGAGACTACAATCCGAGTCCGCCCCAGATCGCCTCAGACACCGCTGCGACCCTAAGGCTATTTGCCGACTCGAACTGCTGCTCAACCTTCGAGACCATCAAGCTCTGCGAGCTCGACTCCTGATACAACGGCAACCAGGTCTTCAACAGTTTCATCCAGGGCGACGGATCCTCCATGTTCGGTGTGGCATCCACGTGTTACTCTACTCCGGCGCTGACTGCACCTGGGCCCTTGAGAGCATCAAGCTCACGAATGCCGCTCAGTGCTGGGACGACGCCTCGCCCAACAGCAACTGGAAAAGCTTCAAAACTAGCTCGACGGCCACGTCCGGAAGCTCAGGTGGCCAAGACCCCGAGTGTACTGTAACTTAGCCAGATAAAGATGGAGACAACAAGTGACGCTTAACCTGTACGAGAGCTCTTGCTGCGACAGCCCATTCGAGATTATCAAGATCGGGAAGCTCGGCCAGCGCCAGAAGGCGAACCAGAAGTTCAGTGACTTCACGCAGAGGGTGGGACCAACCTGTTCAGGCGCAGCATCCACGTCCGGCTGTACTCTGACGGGAACGGTGGATCGTCAGGCTGGTCGGAGGTCTCCCTGACCAACCAAGACATCTGCTGGGAGAACTACGGAAACGCCTGGAGCAGCCTCATGGTTGGCGAGTTCTCGCAGCCGGCAGCGCCGCCGCCTCCTCTACCGCCGCCCCTGGCCTCCAAGATTCACGTGGACCTCGACTACGGCGAGTCCGCGGACGTCAAGGGGTGGCAGCTTCATCATCAACGTGGCTTGGGCCGACGGCGACGACCTCTGCTCGCAGAGCACGACGCTCAGCCAGTACCCGATCAAGGAGTGCAGTGTCAAGTATTGCGCGGGGGGGCAGTGAGGTTTCACGGTGGAAGGGTCCGGGACGGGTACGCTGTGGATTAACCAGAACGAGCAGTGGTATGAGAACTGCGTCGACGGCATCAACCCTCGGGGCTGTGCTCCAAGGTCAGCTTCTTTGGGAGTGTCGCCCGTACATAGGTGTGTTCACTGAATTCCATGTATGTCACTGTGGATCGTCATTCTGTCGGCAATGCTATTGCATTCTGATTATCTCAATTGATCAGTAGATATGTTCCACCGTGAGAAATCTGCCCGTTGCCATGTGCTGCTCATACGGCTTCCGTCATGGGGTATCAAGAATCGTCCTCCCTATCATACACTGTTCCGTCCCGAAGAAAAAGCGGCGTTTCGTCCATTTACTTCTGGGCCTCAGCCTGCTTCTGGATGTCGTGCTCGGCACCACGCTGCTGGGTCTTGCCCTTGTCATGCTGGCGCTGGTACTCCTCCTGGGCGGCCTTGTTGCCAGTGACGTTGGCAAACGTCTCGCCGACGGCACCAGTGAGACGGTCGCCGGCACCGGAGACGTAGTCGTTGGCCTGGCCCTTGGCCTCCTGCTCCTGTCCCTGGAGGTTCTGCTCGCGGCCGGACTGCTTCAGCGACTCCGAGCCGACAAGCCCTCCCAGGGTTTCCTTGCCTGCACCGACGGTCTGGTTCCAGCTCTGCAAATAGTCGTTAATAACCTTGCCTCTACTGATCGCTGGGTGTCTCGTTCGGGCAGTTACTCACGCCTGCGGTGCGGTCGGGGTCGTCCTTGGTGACCTCGCCCGCTGAGGACGCGGTGAAGCCGGGTAACTTAGCCGTAGCGTGCGAGGCATCGTACTCGGCCTGGGCCTTGTCCTGCTTGGCCTGACCCTGAGCCTGGTCGCCGTTGCTGCCTACAACGCTGCCGAGAGCATTCTGGACGTAGCCAGTCGCGGAGTCGACGTAGGACTTGAGGGTGGAGGTGTTATCGTTGGAAGACATGGTGATGGATTTGTGCGGAGTTGTTTGGCTTGATGGAAGTTGTATTGCAGTTGTGATTGATTTGTTTGTTCGTTGTGTGAGTGACGCGAGAAGAGGAAGCGTGAGTAGGGAATGAAGATGGATTTATTTATATTCGCTTCCATCGAGCAGAGACTTTACCTTAGAAAGGTACGTCTCGAGAAGGCACCTTACGTATCCGGTGCCCTTCCTCCCCATCCCTAGCTCTTCGATCTGGTCGCGATCTGAGCGACGATGCTTTGGGGCAGGGCTCATGATGTCATTGGACCCTGGAGGCAGAGACCTGTGATGTCACCACGGACCGCCCCACCGCTCCAAAAGAGCCACCAACCGCCATCACCTCCTTTCAGCCACTCACTTGGCAAGAATAGCCTCACGAGCGCGGGCTTCTTCGCCATTTGCCTCGGCGAGGTACGTAATAACCGTCTTGTTTAAGTGGAATAGGCCGGAGTCGCCATACATAGAATCATCGTGGGGTAAACATACGCCATCTTGCACAAACCCGCAAGGTCCGCATCAAGAGCAGCGCCACACTGACATTTCCCTTGGCCCCAGCTCAGTTCCTCAGCAAGCGTGGGACTGGTGGACAGATCTAGACCCGTACATGTGCCGTCGATTCAAGCCACTTCGGGACGTTAATCCAAGACAGTTCGTTACACAAAAGATATCCCGTAGTTAGCGATGAGCTTTCACATGCCAGAATCCACGAGGCGGTTGCTCCTGAAATGACGTATCGGCGTGCATGAACTGTCAATACTGTATGTATCTTGAAGGCATTGCTCTCAAAGGTAAACGAAGTCCATTCTGTGTACCGTAGATTAGTACCCTGGTTAACCCTATTTAACTCCTCCCAGCCAGTGGTATGGTGCCCTGTACAGGTATAATACAGCCTGATGCTATCAATCCTCATCCATTCGTTCGAAGCACGTTCCTACATAATCCCACGAGACGCGCGGCACCGTGCCACGATTCCTTTTGTCCGATGACTCCCAGCCTTCCCCAGGTGGTCGCTACTGCCATCCAGCTTAGTGTTGGCTCCATTGGATCGTGTCCAGGTCGATGCCCTCCTGGACAAGCTCCCACAGAGGGCTCAGCTCTCGGAGGAACGAGACACGCTCTCGCACAGCCTTGAGGACGTAATCGATCTCCGCTTGAGTGGTGAACCGTCCAATACCAAATCTGATGCTGGAGTGGGCGCTCTCGTCGCTGTTACCTAGAGCCCGCAGGACGTAGCTCGGTTCCAGCGAAGCAGACGTGCATGCGCTGCCGGAAGAGAGTGCGATGTCCTTGAGGGCCATCAACAAAGACTCGCCTTCAACGTACGCGAAGGAGACGTTTACACAACCCGGGTAGAAGTGGTTGGGATCGCCGTTCTGGCTAGTATGCTCCATAGCTAGCAGACCGTTGAGAAGCCTGTCAGAGAGCGACTTGACGTATTTGTGGTCATACTACCACTGGTTAGCTCGTGGACCACCAGGAAAATAGCACGACGGTAAAGGACAAGAGCAAGGAACGTAATCAGTCAAGTGTCGTCATTCAACAAATTAATGCTTGTAAGGCATTCAGAAAGCCATGCAAGATAAGACAAGTCATCATAAGAAGGAGCAAGGAAATGATAAATATCGCGAGCACGTACCTCCATGTCTTCTTTGGCGATGCGGCAGGCCTCGCCAAAGCCAACGACCAGCGGAGGAGCAAGGGTACCACTCCGTAAGCCACGCTCCTGACCACCTCCGCTGATGATAGGGTCGATTCTGACTCTGGGTCGCCTGCGTACGTAGCAGGCTCCAATACCCTTGGGGCCGTAGATCTTATGCGATGAAATGGACATGAGGTCGATATTCATGGCGTTGACATCGAGGGGGATCTTGCCGACCGCTTGGGCTCCATCTGTGTGAAAGAAGACTTTCTTCCGTCGGCAAAGCTTGCCAATCTCTTCGAGCGGCTGAATAACGCCAATCTCATTGTTCACAGCCATTATACTGACGAGGGCGGTCTCAGGCTTGATGGCGGCCTCCAACTCCGCCATATCGACCAACCCTGTGTGCTTGACCGGAAGGTAAGTGATCTCGAAACCTTCATCTTGCAGATGCCGGCAGCTGTCCAGGACGCATTTGTGTTCCGTCTGGGTGGTCACGATGTGATTCTTTTTGCCTGAACGACCGAAGAATCTGGCAACACCCTTGATACTCATGTTGTTACTCTCGGTGGCACCGCTCGTGAAGATGATCTCCTTGGGGTCGGCACCAATGAGACTGGCGACGTGGGCTCGGGCTTCCTCGACGGCCTTCTCGCTTTCCCATCCATAAGCGTGTGTCCGTGAATGTGGGTTTCCGAATACGCCGACGTAGAAGGGCAACATGGCATCAAGGACCCGCGGATCGACGGGAGTTGTCGCCTGCATATCAAGGTAGATTGGTCGTTGTCCTTCGTCCATCACAGTAGCTTTCTGGAGAACCTCTGGTAAGACGTCAGCCTGAGCGCAGTCAAGCTCCGCGAAGTCAATACATACCTGCCATAGGGCTGACAGTGACGCCGGCCTCATTCTTTTGCTTGCTCATGGCCAGGCCGGCTTTCTCAAACTCCTTCCGATCTAGCCTGATGGCGGTCTCGACCTTTGGCTCTGCCACCTGGGCGTTGCCTCTCTTTGTCTCTGACACATATGTGCGGTGCGTGGCTCTCTGGACCGGGCCAGTCGCCACTCGCGATATGCCCTGAATTCCTCGAAGACCGGCAGCTAAAGCCAACTGCTTCGGGGTCAGGCGCGATGCCTGCTTTAATGCGGCGGGTCCAATACTGGCCATATTTCTCGAAGGGAGACAAGGCGCAGAAAGGGAAAGTTTGAAAGTGAAGATGGTAGGATTGGAAATGACGGGACCGGCGATTTTTTGAGATTCCCATAATCTCTAATCAAGCCGAGCCGGAGGTCGGTCGTCGGGGATAAGGTCGGAGCGGGCAAGCTCGGCATATGGTGCTCCTCATTGGCCAGGACGATGCCCCGCCAAGCTTGCAGACAGGAAGTGACGTACCGCCTGTAACCCCCGCCGGCACGGGACAATTCACCGCAAACGGTGGAACTGGGCAGCATCATAATCGGTCCAGCCAAGCCTGGCCAGGCGCAACACTGCGTTTCTCTCAAACCATCACGAGTTTCCCTTCTTCTCTCGCTCGTGAGCCACTGTATCTTTCTGTAACTATTCGCGATTATCTGTGGCGCGCTGCGCAATCTTGCAATCTTACCTATTTCTGCCACGGGTTCCGGTGATTCCCAGGACTCCGGAGGCTTGTGATGCGCCACGGCCCGGGAAGACTTTTGAGTGACGACACAGCCACCGGACGTCGTCACATAAGCCCTCCGTCAGCCCGCCTTTCAGCCTGCGAATTGCGCCTATTCACGTCGCGACCGAAGCATCATTGAGGGAACATCCATTTGCGAGTTTTATCTTGCGGAATAGTCGAGAATCATGAGTTTCCGAGGGCTCCAGAAGAGCGTGGTCCGAGTATGGCTCTTAGTGACGAAGCGCCCCTCGGCTCCGCATTTAGCTGACGATCGTCACAGGCGCCGCAGCAATTCAAGGCGAAGTTTAACATAGGCGAGAACACGAAGGACCCGGTCTTTATCGACGCAGAACGGCGCTTCCAGGAGCTGGAGACGGAGACGAAGAAGCTCCACGATGAATCGAAACGATACTTCGACGCCATCAACGGCATGCTCAGCCACCAGATCGAGTTCTCCAAGGCGATGACGGAGATCTACAAACCCATCAGTGGGCGCATGTCGGATCCAGACTCGATGAAGATTGAGGGCAACCCCGAGGGTATCCGCGCGTGTGAGGAATACGAGGCGGTGGTCAAGGACCTGCAGGAGACGCTGGCGCCGGAGCTTGAGATGATCGAGAGCAGGGTAATCAACCCGGCGAACGAGCTCCTGGACGTTATCAAGGTCATTAGGAAGACAGTGACCAAGCGCGAACACAAGAAGCTGGACTACGACCGGCACCGCGCCACGCTCAAGAAGCTGCAGGAGAAGAAGGAGAAGACCATCAAGGACGAGAAAGCCATGTGGAAGGCTGAAGGCGATGTCGAGGCGTCGACGCAGGACTACAACTACTTCAACGACCTCTTGAAGGACGAGCTGCCAAAGCTGTTTGCGCTCGAGAGGGAGTTCATCCAGCCGCTCTTCCAAAGCTTCTACTACATGCAGCTCAACATCTTCTACACACTCCACGAGAAGATGCAACATGTCGACATCGGCTATTTCGATCTCACCCTCGATGTTGAGGAGGCTTTCCAGAAGAAGCGTGGCGACGTGCAAGAAAGGGCGGAGGCGCTGTCAATCGTGAAGTTCAAGACAACCGGGCAGAGGCGACCACCAAAGTATGGTCCAGGCTCATCTCGCCCTACCATCGAAGGGACCAAGCCCGCAGGCCTTCTTACGTCCGGCTCCGCAGCATCATCGCCAACTATCGGCTATAACCGGCAGTCTGATCTTGTAGAGAACCCGCCGCCACCATACTCACCCGCCCCCGCGTCAGGATTCGCTAGCCCAGCACTCGCCGCTGCAGCGGCCGGCAAGCCGAAGCCCCCGCCGCCAAAGCCGAAGCCGACCCGCTTCAGCGGCGCTCCGGCCGCGGAGACAGTCACCGCGCTGTACGACTACTCGGCCCAGGCGGAAGGGGACCTGAGCTTCCGCGCCGGGGACATCATCGAGATTGTCACGCGGACACAGAACGAGAACGAGTGGTGGGTTGGCAAGCTTCACGGAAAGAGTGGTCAATTTCCTGGTAAGTACATGGTTTGGGGGGTTTGGGGGTAGAGGCTGTTGTGTCCGAGACTGATGCTAACGGATGTTATGAAGGCAACTATGTGAGGCTGAATAGCTAAGTGCTGTCATTTCACACTTAATATCGGGATTCCTGTGTTCGACAGGGCACACTAAGCCGTCTATCCGCGGCATTTACGGTGTTGGAAGGCAGGGGAAGGGAGGGGAGGGGAAGGGCAGCATGGAACCGGTGTTCATACGGTGGTGGTCTCTGGAATTGGCGCAAATGCCCCAGAGGCAGTAGAGGTGGACATACGCTATTGTTTTCCCGGGTGGCCAGCACGTGGGAGGGTCTCTAATCGAGATCCATCCGTGCCCATGCCTTTACGTATTCCGATAAATCATCTTGATATGATTAAGAACCATTGCAACTGTCTAGCTGCCTGAGTGGCTCATCCACCGTGGACGCCACCCTCACCCTGTTGTGAAGCTCGCCGCGTCACTTGTCTAGAGGCGCTGGCTCGTCACACGCTCAGTCGATCTTATCTCGCATGTCAGGGGCACCCGCGCAGAGCCTCCTCGGTGAACCTCCTAGTCAAGTTCTGGCTGGATGCGGTATATAGAAGCGATGGTAACCGAGCTGAGACCTGCGAGCGCCTGTGGAGACGCCGTGGGGGTTACGAAAAGTCGACAAGGACGAACTATCGTCAGCCCATTTGTCAACTCATGAGTGTATCGAAGCAATCCACATCTTCTAGAAGGTTACTAGAACCCGGCCATGTATGTATGCATGTTTGGTGGCGTTCGGACACTGTTGGAGGAGCCCTGAGGGACCGCCGGCCACGCCTACATTTTGACCAGGCGGAAAACTGCCTTTTGGGTTGCTAGTGACATACGACAGGAAGCCTCGCGTGGCCAACTTTTCGATAGAAAGGCAGAGAAATAACGCGGGATACTAGCCAAGTAGAACAGGCCTTAGTTCACACGGCCAGCGGCTGTCAATACCAACTTCGTGCGTGATCATCATGTATCGAAAGTTGGCGATGTTTCTCTCGAGTCGCGTTTGGCGCAATATTAGCTTTGATAAGAGAGCCGTACGAAACCTACACTACAAGAGAGGCACAATGGAAATCAGGCTTTTGACTATTTCTAATTGTAAGGCAACTCTGCATGACGAGGCTTCCTAGTCCATGTTTTTGGGGGGATTATGCCTTGTGGGAGAGCCTTGCGAAACTTGGCTTCCCCCTTTCCCCTCAAGACGAGCTCCACGTCACTTTCCTCTGTGCGGTTCTGCCATCCACATGGCAGGATCTTAATATGCCACGCTACACGGCGATCTCGGAATAGAGCTCAAGGTCCTTTTTCTGTTCATGACTGCGAGTTGAATCCTGTCATGCCGCCCTCTCCCCGGGAAGTTGAATTCGCCCGCTTGCATGGGATGATGCAAGATCCCATGTGTCCACATTATCGTGTCCATACGAGTCTGGCGTGCAGCTCCATGTGTCATGACACTAGGGCCGTTGCAGATAGTCTGCAGAAAGTGCAGTTTCCTCCTGCATAGGGTGCCCAATCGGTAACAACTGATATTGACCGGTTCCTTGAAGCATGGCACCTGCCCGTCATAAGATGCCTAATAGACGAGACATCACTGGGCAAGGATATAGCCGTATGGTGTCTCGCTGGATATCGACATGTACATGGCATTTTCGACCCATCCCCATTTCTGCCCAAAAACATCCTGGTGGTGGATGGCCAGACCGGGAGACTCGGGCAGGCATGCTGAGCAAGTTTCCGTTGCCCAAAGCGCCTCTTCTGCACAATTTCTTGCGTCGATCTGCTTGCCTTTCCCATGTTCTCCGGTATCATATACTGCATTGCGTTGTGGTGACTGATCAATCGATTTCGTTCTTGCCTGGAGACCACTCCATCGTGGAAGCCCGTGCAAGTATACAGCAGGGTCAAAGCTAACAAATACGATAGCTTGGACCCCGTTGTCTCGACCTCCGGTTGAGTAGATCAGGGATCTGTCATCCCACGTGCCGTAGACATTACCGTCGAACGTCGGCGGATTGAGAACCCTGTAGAGATCGTCGATAGCGGCATCGAGGAAAGGGTCGGGCCGCACCTGATCTGAGTCAGGCGGCCAGAATGTGACTGTGTTTTCGCCCTTGGCCCTGAAGAGCTTGTTGATCTCATCCTGTGTACTCAGAGAGGCGCCCAATCCCAATTTGCAGATTTCATCAGCTGGTCTCAACCTCCGGGATCCAGCTCGGACCCGTAGCCTCTGGGCATTTGTATTCGACGGCAAGGGGTCGTCAACCAAATCCAAAAATGTTTGAGATGCTGAATGATAGGATAGCAGAAAGCATCTGCTGAACGTGAAAAGCAGTGACGAAGAAGCATCATCACCGGGATGAGTACCATAGGGGCACCTTTTCGGCGCTGCGTGAGAAACATCGGGCGGTACGGTAACTTTTCCAGAAGTGTTGTTTAAGTCGTCCCTGGCGTTATATCTAGCCAGTTGCCCGTTCGAACCCGCCGTAAAAACGTATTCTTCGTCTTCCCCTTCCGGGAAGACGAGGTCGGTTGTATAGTACGTTCGCCGCCCCGACCGCTGACCGGCTAACCACTCCTTTCTCGACTCAACCACCTTTAGGTGGCCGCTATTCTCGTCTTTTTGAAGCCTTATAAAAGTCCAGCGGTCATCAATTGGACCTTCTGCATGTTGTCTGCGCCACATCGATTGCTTGCAAGATATCTGTGTGTGTTTCGGTTTTGGGCTGTCGACAGGGAACTTGAAGGAGTGGTAGAATGACGTCCAGTCCATTTCTTCGACTTCAAAACTTGTCTGGTTTGAAAGACCATAAAAATGCCCGTCTATGATCTCAAAGCATATAGACGATCCAATATCCGATCCGACCATGTCAAGCAGGTGTATCTTCTGATCGAACCACTCGCCGCTGCAAATGCTGTAGCCTTGCAGCACCCATCGCCTATAATCGTCTTCGCCGATGTCCGTGTGCGTACCATAGTACAGATACTCTTGGTTGTTTCGAACAAATATCTTGTGGGAGGACTCGAGAGAGCGCGTAGTCAAGACGCGGTTCTCGCGAAGGCTTAGGACCACAAGCCAGCTCTCCGCAGCAGGCCGACCCTGGCTATAGAGACAAGAGACCACCCCCTCGGCATAATGTAGCAGGTAGAACCTGTTCTTTTTCGTGTCTTGATACCCGTCGATTTCCTCAGTCAAAAGAGTTCGAATATCAATGACAATTTCAGACCTTGAAGATCTGTGTAAGTCGAGGACGCGCAGCCGCCCTTCTAGGATGTAGCAGAGTAGCCCGTTCGCAAAGAGATACGACTCTGCTACAGCAACAAGCGCCACAAGATACGGCTTTGCTGAGGAAATGGCCTCTCTCCGTTTTACGAGGCGGCGTAATGCAGATGCGTAGCGCTTTGACTTTCTTGCGGCCTGTGTCTCGGGAGCAAAACGAGCAGCCGACTATCATACCTTGTCAGCGGCCATTCTTCTTATTCAAAGCTCAGATACAATGAAGAAACCGGCGATTACCGGCCTGAATGAGAAAGCTTACCTCTAGAGCAGCCTTACAAATAGTCTCATCATGGATTAGGTAGTCAAACTGCCTGCACGAGAGGCTCAGATGGAAAATGTCATCGGGATCCAGATGCTGAGCAATAGTTGACATGATTTCGAAGGGCAGCTTCCGCAGTGACATGACACCGACTCCGAATGTTGTTGGAACCAGCAAGTTCACTGCGAGACCCGATACCAGGGGGTCAGGGTCTGGCCTCTAGCACATTGATACCGTAAAGTTCGTTCAGCTTTCTCTTGAGGGCAGCACCGGTCGTATAAAGCATGTAAAGAGGTGTACTGAACGTTATTGGGGCACATCCTCGGCTTTATTATCACTCACCGGACTTCGACGTCTTATATAGTGACCGCACCGTGCACATAAGAGAATCCCACCAAAAGGCGAGGCTGCGGCGAAAGCCCTGGCCCAGCCAGGTCCACAACGCTCCGGGATTTCTCCCGACAAACTCCTTGTAATGCCATTGCAGTTGACAAACTGGCATGAGGATTGGTGATACGTGGTTCAGAGCTATTTGTCACTTGTAGGGGCCGATGTTCGCAAAGACAGTCGATGAGTTGGAACATGCACATTCTCGAGCTGTTATGGCCATGCCATGGACAAGGAATCAGTTACCTACGAGAAGCAGATGAGAACCGCCCTCCTCGGCCACATGCCGAGTGGGTTGGATTGCTCAGGCATGGTGCGTAGGGATTTGAGCCCAAGCTGGTCGGCTGTAGCCAGTCACGAAGGTATGCCTCGAGAAGGGAAAGGTTCTGTGGCAGAGCCTCAAAGTCATACACAGATAGCTCAGGTAATCTCGGGAAGCGGGTCAAACGACAGGGGTGTGCCCCGCCTCCCATTTTTCCATTCTTGCCATTCTTCCTCCGGCTTGAGGGCGTCGACATCGGGGGTCCTTGTTTGTATCGAGCTGCATATTGGCATGTTCCGGGAAGGTATCTAATACCTTCTGTCCCTGTTACCTTGACCTGTACCTCCCCTTGTTCCGTGACCTAATTTGTTGGAATCCGCTACACACGACTTACTCGATTCCTCTCCCGCTCGCTACCCACGAGCCCAGCTCTGTCTCTAAGCGGCTCAAAATCAGGTACCCATCCAGCCGTCTCCTCCCCTCCCCCCCCGGGGTCCATAGCTGTTACTTAGTGTCGTTGCAAGGCACCCTGGGCCCTCGTTTAAGAATACGGCAGGGACGACACCGAGGTCTCGTGAGAAATGACATTGCCCTTGTCTCAGCACCGTGTTAGTGTGTACGGAGTATGAAGGCTGCAATAAGACATCCACGGCAATGCATGTGATGTCGAGTGGCTGGGGAGTTTCCCCTAATTTATGGATTGTCCTACTACTATCGGGGCGTCATCCGACGTGATGATGCTACATGGAGACATGCGGCTCTGCTGTTACGGCGATCAGCAGCACCAACCCCTCTCAATCTTACCAACCAGAAAAGACGGGGAGCAATCTTATGGCCTATCTCTGCAAGGCTCTCTTTCGTAGGAAAACGAGCCCGTATCGTTGTCATCCTCCCGCTTGTCCATATCTAGACTGCAGAGGGCTTTCGAGGGTGGTTTGCCCGAAGCTCAGGTACAACAGCCGCATTCTGTGGCCAAGAAACTTGCCATTATGTGCACAGGTAACCGGAACTATCGAATCGTTATCCGTGGACTATCGACTGTGCCGCACTGGAAGCGAGTGGTCCGATTAGAGAAGAGGTCTTCCCTCACCTGGACTGCTGGTGATCTTCAGTGACAAGTAATGAGAATAGACATCAAGTGACATGTTTCTTCGGTGAAAACTTTGGGCAAATAGACGAAGAGGCAAGGAGTGCCGACACGACAAGCTGAGACCAAGAGAATCATGCGCGGGCCCTCTTTACCTCGGTACAGTACCTACTTACGTGCCCGACCAACATGGCGTCGACGGCAAAGAACTTCGATGCCCAGAGGATTCATCATCAATCTACTCCGTAGATGCCCAATTATCTTGAAGTGACTTCGAACTGCTTAAGCGGGTTCAAGCCAACCCACCAATCAATATAGTCCGGCCACTGACCTAAAATCCACTTAGACAGGCGCGCCCTTTCATGTAATCCGTAGATACCTCACACATCCTCTCAACGCATTCACGGTGTTTCAAGTCCTACAACTTGGCAGACTTATCGACCACTTTCCTCGTTACTTGCTCTTCAAATGGAGATGGCGGGCGATACAGTCGATCTTTTCGCTCCCGTCACAAGCGATAAGATCTTGGAAGTTCGCTCAGGGAAAATGAAGCCGATGAGAGGTCTCACCATCGAGTCAGGAATAGACAAAACTGTTCTCTCGGGGCCAGTGAAAGTCGGTCCTGTAGGAATTGAAGGGGATGAGCACGATTACACTTTCCACGGCGGTGTAGATAAGGCCATTCACGCTTGTACGTCGGCGCTGGCGGATTCCCTGATTTTAGCACGCCCTAATTGATCCATTAGATTGCTGCTCTCACTACCCCACGTGGAGGCGAGAGTTCCCTTCTGTCGCAGAGACATTCAAGCCGGGAAGCTTTGGTGAGAACCTCGTCGTTTCCCGGATGAACGAGAGGAACGTCTGTATCGGCGATATCGTGGCAGTCGGCGACGAGGTCGTCCTCCAGGTTAGCTTGCCTCGGCAGCCATGCTTCAAATTGAACCACCGCTTCCGGCTCAAGAACTTTGCCCCCAACACCTGGAAACTAAGCCGGACGGGTTGGTACTACCGCGTGATAGAAGAAGGAACCATCCGGGCCGGCGACGAGATCCGGCTGCTGGAGCGCAAACATCCCAAATGGACCATCGAGAGGATCCAGGAGTACTTGCACCGGAACCGCAACGATGCGGTGATGAACGAGGAGCTGGCGGCCATTGAGGAGTTTGGCAATGAATGCAAGGGCGACTTCAGGAACCGCGTCGCGAAAGCGAAGGCACGCGAAAGGAAGGCCAAAGAGACAGAGAACCAGTGGCGAGACTTCAAGGTCGTACAGAAGAAGCGGCTTACTCCCCGCATATGCTCGTTTGTGCTTGAAGCTGTCGAGCCACTGGCTGACCCAGACCGTCTCGAAGAAGGTGCCCACGCGAAGATCAAGCTCGGGAACGGTCTGGTCCGAGCGTACTCTATTGTGGCCGGCACGCGGAACAGGTTAGAGTTTGGGATCGCCCTTGACGAGAAGAGTCGAGGGGGATCAAGGTACCTCCACGAGACGGTCAACGTCGGAGACATTCTCCAGGCAGGAAGGTTGACGGCTGGAGTGACCCCGGTGAAGAGCGCGAGCAATCACATCTTCGTTGCCGGGGGCATCGGAATTACGGCTTTCATTGCCCTGATCGAGGCGTACCGCAAGATCAATTGGAGCACGACGTTGCACTACGCAGTGCGCTCAGCCGAAGAGACGCCGTTCAGGGAACGCTTGGCGAAACTTGGGGACAGCGCCATTATCTACGACAAGTCAAAGGGGCAGCGACTAGACATCAGAAGTATCATCAAGGACATGCCATGGAATTCAGCGCTCTACTTCTGCGGGCCCAAGCGGCTGATGGACGAGGCTCTACGCGAGACGAAGGCGGCGGGCCTCAGCGGCGCTGAAGTACACTTTGAGGCCTTCGAGGCAGACACGTCCGGCGACCCGTTCGAGGCCGTCGTCACCAACAAATCAGCGGCGACGGTCAAGGTGGGTGAGGACGAGACCCTGCTCGAAGTGCTGCAGAAACGGTTCGGTGATGAAGACGTTCCGAGCAGCTGTGAGGTGGGAAACTGCGGAACGTGCAAGATCGCTTTGAAAAGTGGCCGAGTCGAGCACAGAGGCACGGCACTTACCGAGGAGGAGAAGGGGGAGTGGATGCTCTCCTGTGTGAGCCGTGGCGTCGGACGTATTACAATCGAAGTGTGACACCCGCCGTGAAGAGAGGGGGGTTATGATACACGATAGACATGTGCTGCATTGGGTAGACATACAGGCAGGTAGATGCTTGGTCAGGTAGAGATAGACTGCTGATTCTGGGTAAGACGAGAGAGCGTGGCCTACCCCTACCGAGTACATGTGATGGTCCAACAGATATCACCTGCAGGAGGGTTTGCTATAAGAGGGCTTGCATGAGAGTGGAGAGGCTGGGCTTGTTTGCTCAAGCGTAAACAGAGGTAAGGCTGGGCTGTCACATCTATACCGCACCGGCACCTGCTAGGGCATCCTCAGCCCCCCCATTATCCCTTTGAGGCTCTTTAGATCCGAGGGTGCCGCCAACCCATCCCAGAACAATTACCGCACCTACGGCGGCCCAGACAGCAAGGACCCACACTGCAGTGTTCCATCCAGAGCCTGCCACGATGTAGCCCGACATCAGGCTCCCCGCTGTACCTCCTAGTGCGAACGCCGTACAGAACAGGCCATAGCCAATCCCGTACACGCCCTTCTCTCCCCAAACCCCAGGACGTTTCCGCTCTTCATCCTCTATGGCGTATGTAATCTCTGCCATTAAGGGTATGTTGGCAAAGGCTAGGGTCACACCGAGGAGCGCCAGAAGGGCCCCCAGGAGGACCTTGTGCCCAATGGTGTTATCTGTCACGAAGCGGAGGCAGACCAGCAGAGGGACAGACGCGACAAATCCCGACAGCGAGAGCCATTTTGCGCCGTACCGGTCAGAGAGCCAGCCGACGACTGGCGACACGAAGCCCGGAATAAACAGGGCGAGGAATATGAGGCCTGCGGCCGTCGAAGACCAGTGGAAAGTGGACTTGACGAAGAGCGGGAGGATGGTATCGAACGAGAACCTGTAGGGGTGGGTCAGCGGTGCTTACCGCCCCTCTGGCGGTGAGGGAAAGGATGAGCACTCACATTACACCAGCCTGGATGACGGACCCAAACAGTGCGGCCAGCATACGGGGAGACTTGATTAGCACCCAGTGAGGATACTTTGCTCTTCCCTCGGCTGCAGGCGCGTCGGCCGTTGACGGCACTGTACCATCTTCTCCGCCACTGGGATCACTCGCGTCGCCTTTAGTATCCCGCTTTTCCGCGCTCTCATCTTCAACAGCCGTCGTATCGCCATCGTCGGCCGGCGGCGGCGGCTCCTGAGCGCCTATCGCACTGGCCGGCTCTGTCTCGCTGTCGGGAATCCACTGCCGCGCCACCTTCTTCTCCACGAGTAGCAAGCGGAGAAGGATGTCCAGAGCAATGAAACCGAATCCGATGTAGAAGACGGCATAGTACCCCGCCGCGGCATATACGCCTCCGCCGATGAGCGGGGCGATCAGCAGCCCGACCGACATCGCGATGCTCACGTAGCCCATTGCGATGCCCACATTGCGCCCCGTCGTGTCGACAAGGAGGGCGAGGCCGACGCTCCAGACTATGGCTGCACTGAGGCCCTGGAGGATCCTGCCCACAATGAGGACGCCGATGCTCTTCCCCAGGCAGAGCATGATTGTCGACCCGGTGAGGGCGAGGAGCCCAATGAGGAGAGGCAGCCGCCGGGAGGAAGTGTGGTCCGCGTAGACGCCGGCGATGGGACTGCCGAGGAACAGAGCGCCGCTGTAGCACGCCAAGAGGATGGCGGTCCACTGCTGGACTTCATGCTCAGGGATGCCGACCTGGACGGTGAGAGAGTAAGGCACTACAGGGACAATGATCCCATAGAGGAGAATGTCGGAGAAGATGGCTATGCAGACGGCCGCTCCAATGAAGAGAGTAGAGGATCTGAATGCAAGAAACAGAGGGGGCTTTGAGTCCTGGTCTTTCTTCTTTCCGGATAGAAAGTGCCCTATGCGGCTCAGGTCGAAGGTCATGGCGCCTGGACGTTAGTTATTCTGTAGCTTCTTCGTCGACGATGATTTTTCCAAGGTAAGATGCAAGAGGAACCCAAATGAAATATGTCATGATTTTATCTAAGCCTAGATAGATTCCATCGATACGAGAACTTCTAGAGCACAACCGAGGCCGGAAGAGGCCGCGGAGAGCGTCGAACGGGGCTGCGGCCGGAGATGCTCACGAGAGTCCGTTGACTTCAACGGCTCCGAGAACTCATGACGACAAACCTGGGAAGGCCGGGCGGTGTCCGAGGAGCCGCCAAACCAAGTTTAAACCGGGCCCTCCACGGGTTCCTCGGACGCCGAATGAAAGCAATGGTACGGTTTGCTAGTGGCAGGCTTGATCTTCGTGATCTCTTTGTGTCGAATCCGTATGTGCATCTTGCTCTGGGATCACAGACTGAGGTGGGATGTGATGAGGTTCTTGAGAGGAGGATTTGTTCTATTATCTCCCATCAGAGAGACATTACTCGGCTTCTTTTGAGACAGCGACGGGAGATCGTCGAGGTCTCTACATCCTGTTAGGCTGGTACGGTGATTATTCCCGCGTAGCTTGCTGCCCTACCTGTATTAGGCTAACAGCAAAACCCGACATCTCGGCCTTGCTGCTAGCAAGCCACTGAATGCCAGAGCCAATCAAACTGCGAAATTTCTACAAGGCTGAGGTGGGGATCATTTCAGAAGATGCAGCAGAAATTCAATTTTCTTGGTCTCACATTCCACGAACACTCATGAACTGCCGGCTTGTAGCAAACGGGGATAATCGTCATGGCGCCAATACCGCAGACGATTGGTGACTTCAGTGTCCTCCCAATCACAATTCCCCAGCTGCCGTCATATTCTCACACAACGGTGCACCATGTTTACGTCCGGCGCAACTCGCCCAAGGTCCCAACGTCCGACGATTCGCGGAGCCTCTTCTTAACGAACGTCCCGGTCGACAGCACAGAAGTTCATTTCCGCGCTATAATATCTACCCTCGTGGGCGCCGGACGGTTCGAGAGCATCACATTCGAGGCGGATAAGAACTCTGCCCCGGTTTCTCTAGAGCCTGCCCAGGCAGCCAGGCTCGCTGCTCACAGCAAGAAGCGGAAGAGAGATGACGAGGAGGCGGAGTTCGCCAAGGAAGAATTAGCCGCGAAACTTCCCGAATCATGGTCTCGGAGACTACGGAAGAGCGGTAGCACAGGCGTGATTCTACTGGCCGACGAGAAGAGCGTCGAGGCCGTCCTAAAGGCTATTGGCAAGGTGCACAAATCCAAGAAATACCCCGTCTGGGGTGAAGGCGTGGGAGACAAGGTGCCAGCTCTCGGCTCGCACTGGCTGAAGGCTCACAACCGCCTGGCATATCCCGACAAGGCTGCCCTGCAGGCCTCCGTTGATGCGTTCTTTACCGTGTTCAACCGGAAAGAGAAGGAGGCGGCGGAGCTCGCAAAGAGACTCCGGAACGAGCCTGACGAGGACGGTTTCGTCACTGTCACTCGCGGCGGCAGAAGCGCACCAGCGCGCCGGGACGAGGCAGAGGAGGCTCGCCACAAGATGGTGGAGAAGGAAGAGAAGAAGAAGGGCGAGCTGAGCAACTTCTACCGATTCCAGCTGCGCGAGAGGAAGAAGGCCGAGCAGGCCGAGCTCCTAAAGAAGTTCGAAGAGGACAAGAAGAAGGTGCGGGCGATGAGGGAGAAGCGTGGCAAGTTCCGGCCCGAATCATGAGAGATGATATCCTCGTTATGGCACCCGGCTGCGGCAGGTCTTCGGGAACATCCTCTATTGGAAGCATCGGCTGCTGCACTGTACAGCACGCTCGCGACTCCCTTGGCTCAGGGCGAGGAGGATGACCATAAGAAGTGGCCCTGGAGTCGGAAACTGCTTGCCCCCGCAGCTGAAAGGGTATCGACGGCCACCCTGCATCATGCGGCTCACTCCTTTGGGATTTTCATCTCTGCAGCTGTGTGGCAACAGCGCTAGGCATTACGCCCGACGGGTATGTGAATCACTCCACATCAATATAGTGTCTTATTTCCTTGCATGATGACGCCGCGGGGCCAGCAAAGCGTCGGGACTACCTTGGGTCACCTGGGTAGCATCTCCCGCGATGCCGAAAACAACCGCGTAATCAAATCTTCTCAACCACTTCTGAAGCCTCTTCGCCCATGCCACGTATGCCACACTGATTTCGGATGAGCGTCGGCTAACATTGGGACACTGTCTAGGTTAGAAGAGCCGCATTTTTTTATCATCCGCACAGCCGAATGAACATGACAAGGCTGGCATGCCGTGTGACCAGTTGTGGATGTGTGTTGGGCACGGCAAGTAGACTATGGTGTGCACATGATCTTCTTCAGGAGTACAGCCGGACAAGGTTATGACTGTGGCTCCTGCATGTTTGCATGTACCTCTAGCCGTCTGTTAAGAGTTCATACCCAGGCCCATTGTGATAGGTACTGGGCGTCAGGAGATCGACCTGCCGACGCATCCACCTTTTAGTGCACTTAGGACGGAGTACTCCCGTACAGCACCTCAATGCCGGCCCGTGCGGACGGGGGAATGAGGCTCTTTTTTTCGGATATGCGGGGTTTACTAGTGCAAGGCAGACTGGCAGAGAAACCTAACACACCCGTCAAGCATGAGCCGAGGCTGCAAACAGACACCTAGAGACCGCCGAGACCGCCGAGCATACTTTGTCATTGTCTATGAGCGCTTTTCTATTCGTCTATCGGAATAAGAGTGAGCGGTCTGTTGCTTTGGGTGATGCCCGGGTAGTAGCCTGTGAAGGCTAGAGCTTCGTTAAGGTTCCTCTAGAGCTCCTATGCCTTACAGCATATAGCTCTCGAAGCTCAGACGCCTCGTCGCCACCGCGGTCCTCAGTGCCGACGGAGGCGAGTATTATTCATAGCCATGACAGGAGCAGACACGACAGGCGATATGGGCTGTTCCAGTTCCCTTACTGGGTATCAACCGGATCGCTGCACCACTCCGATCGGTGCATGTGCGCTCCAATCACCATCACCGGCCTCAGTGGTAGCTTGAGCCATTGAGAGCTAAAGCATCGGACGTCATCTCCACTGTGGGGTTACGCCGCCGAAGGCCTTATCTTATCGTGGAATGACGACAAACCGCCCGCCATATGTAGAGGGGCATCACATTACCTCCTGATCTCCCTGAGAATGCTGAGTATTCCCGTCTTCCCAGGACTCGAGTCTCAAAAAAGCGTCCTGCTGGAGAGTCCTGTAGACGCCCACTTTATCGTCTCTCAACGTCTGTTTAATACGCAATGGGCTCCGTCGAGCGAGAGCGGGGCATCCGCATAGCCATCGACCGCGGTGGCACTTTTACCGATTGTGTCGGCAACCTGGACGGCGAAGATGTCGTGATTAAGCTGCTGTCCGAGGACCCGGGCAACTACCAGGACGCGCCTCTGGAGGGCATCCGGCGCATCATGTCGCACTTCCTGAAGCGAGAGATCCCGCGCGGCGAACCCCTCGACACCTCCAAGATCGACTCAATTCGGATGGGCACGACGGTTGCGACCAACGCGCTGCTGGAGAGGAAGGGAGAGAAGATCGTCATGGTCGTCACCAAGGGCTTCAAGGACTGCTTGGCCATTGGGAACCAATCGCGCCCCAAGATCTTCGACCTTGCTATCCACAAGCCCGATGTTCTCTACTCTGACGTCGTTGAAATCGACGAGCGCGTCACCCTTGAGGACTACGCTGAGGATCCGACACGACATGTCACGAAGGCCGAAGTGAAAGCTGGGAGCGCCGAGGCCGGGAAGGCGGATCTGGTTATGGGACTTTCCGGCGAGGCCGTCCGGATATTACGGCGGCCCGAAGAAGAGACGATACGGAAGCAGCTTCAGGACGTATATGACAAGGGTATCAAGAGCATAGCTGTCTGTTTGATGCATGCTTATACCTTCCCGGACCATGAGACCATCATCGGCAAGATCGCCAAAGAGATCGGCTTCTGGCACATCTCCCTCAGTTCCCAGCTGATGCCCATGATAAAGCTGGTCTCGCGCGCCACTTCTGTCTGTGCCGATGCTTATTTGACCCCTGCTATAAAAAAGTATATCTCAGGCTTTCAGGAGGGGTTTGAGGGCGGCCTCGGGACACGAAGCGTCAAGCAGGAGCGCGGAGATAGGGGAGCAAGGTGTGAGTTTATGCAGAGTGATGGTGGTCTCGTCGACGTTGAGAAGTTTACGGGACTTAAGGCCATCCTGTCGGGCCCTGCTGGTGGAGTGGTGGGCTACGCCATAACGTCTTACGACCCGGAGACCAAGATACCTGTAATCGGGTTCGACATGGGTGGTACAAGTACCGATGTCTCTAGATATGGTGAAGGACGTTACGACCACACCTTCGAGACCACCACGGCTGGTGTTACCATCCAGTCTCCGCAACTCGACATTAACACGGTGGCCGCCGGTGGCGGCTCAATGCTCTTCTTCAGAAATGGCCTGTTCGTCGTCGGTCCGGAGTCTGCAGGGGCTCATCCTGGACCGGCGTGTTACCGGAAAGGAGGTCCAGCTACCGTGACAGACGCCAATCTCTACCTTGGGAGACTACTTCCTGAGTTCTTCCCCAAGATTTTCGGGAAGCATGAAAATGAAGGCTTGGATGTAGAAGCTAGTAAGAAGGTGCTTCAGGATCTAACTGGGCAGATCAAGAAAGAGACCGGCAAGGACATGAGTATCGATGAAGTCGCATACGGATTCCTCACCGTCGCAAACGAGAGCATGACTCGGCCTATACGCTCCATCACTGAAGCCAAGGGACACGATTCATCGAAGCATCGTCTGGCGACCTTTGGTGGTGCCGGAGGGCAACACGCTGTTGCTATTGCAGAAGCTCTGGGGATCAAGCAGATCTTGATCCATCGGTATTCATCAGTACTCTCCGCCTACGGCATGGCACTAGCGGATGTTGTCGACGAGAGGCAAGAGCCCGACTCTACAGTGTGGGCTGACGATGGCCCCGTCGTGGGAGAGCTGAAGGATAAGATGGAGAAACTCAAGGAGAAGTCTCGTCAAGCCCTGAAAGATCAAGGGTTCGACGACAAGGATATCGTCTTCGAGGAGTACCTCAATATGCGATACCGCGGCACCGAGTCTGCCCTGATGATTATCAAACCGACTCAGGAAGACGCAAAGGAGTCGTTCGGCGGCAAAGACTGGGCATTCGGCGAGGCTTTCGTGAGGCACCACCGGTACGAGTTCGGCTTTACGCTGGATGACCGAGATATTATCGTGGACGATGTGCGTGTCAGAGGCATTGGGAAGAGCTTCCGGTACTCGGAGAAGACCGTGGACCAGCAACTCAAGACACTCAAGACACAGGAAGTTTCAGACAAGAAGCGACACTCAGTCGCGAAGGTCTACTACCAGGAAGGCAGGCTAGATACTCCTATCTATAAGCTCGGGGACCTGGATGTGGGCGACAGCGTGAAGGGACCGGCCATGCTGGCTGACGGCACGCAGACTATTGTTGTCACCCCAAAGGCAGAAGCAATCATTCTGGAGACCCACGTTGTGGTCAACCTAGAGGCAAAACAAAAGGAGAACCCGGATGACACATCCAAGCGCGAGGTTGACCCGATCATGCTGAGCGTCTTCGGCCATCGGTTTATGGCTATCGCAGAGCAAATGGGGAGAGCGCTTCAGAAAACCAGCGTCAGTACCAACGTTAAAGAGCGACTAGATTTCTCGTGCGCTATCTTCGACTCCACAGGTGGTCTGGTTGCGAACGCTCCGCACCTGCCAGTTCATCTCGGGTCGATGGGCACATGCGTCAAGCGTCAGGCCGAGATCTGGAGCGGCCAGCTGAAGAAGGGCGACGTCATCATCTCGAACCACCCATCTTACGGTGGCACGCATCTGCCAGACGTCACACTCACGATGCCTGCTTTCGACGAGAAGGGCGAGAACATTCTCTTTTATGCAGCCTCGAGAGCACACCATGCCGACATTGGTGGAATCACTGCGGGCAGTATGCCGCCGCATTCACGTGAGCTGTACCAGGAGGGAGCAGCTATCAAGAGCGAAAAGCTTGTAAGCGAGGGTAAGTTCGATGAGGAGATGGTTGTCCGGCTATTCTATCACGAACCAGCCAAGTACGAAGGCTGCAGCGGGACCCGGTGTCTGGCGGACAACATCAACGACCTCCGAGCCCAAGTATCTGCGAATCAGAAGGGTATCTCCTTAATCGAGCATCTCATTCAGGAATACGGGCAGGACACCGTCATGTTCTACATGAGGAACATCCAGGACAACGCCGAATTCTGCGTAAGGAGATTATTGAAGGAAGTCAGCCGCAAGTTTGAAGGGAAAGACCTTTCAGCAACCGATTTCATGGACGATGGCAGTCCGATCAAACTGAAAGTTACTATTGACGCCGAGAAGGGAGAGGCGGTCTTCGATTTTGAGGGCACTGGATCTGAGGTCTATGGCAACATCAATGCCCCTGAGGCCGTCACCTACAGGTATGAATGAGTATTTCAACTGGAAATGTTCGCATACTGACTTTCAATCAGTGCGATCATCTACTGTCTGAGATGTCTGATCTCAGAGGATATACCCCTGAACCAGGGCTGCCTTAAGCCGATTAACGTCAAGATTCCGCCAAAGTCCCTGCTGTCGCCCTCGGACCACGCCGCTGTCGTTGGCGGCAACGTCCTGACCAGTCAACGTGTCACAGATGTCATTTTCAAGGCTTTCCAGGCATGTGCGGCCAGTCAGGGAGACTGCAACAACCTCACATTTGGTTTCGGTGGCAACATGGCAGGTCAGACAGAGGTTAAGGGTTTCGGCTACTACGAGACCATTGCAGGCGGCAGCGGTGCTGGTCCTGACTGGGACGGCACAAGCGGTGTCCACACGCACATGACCAACACTCGCATTACGGATTCAGAGGTCTTCGAGAGAAGATACCCCGTCATTCTCCGTGAGTTCTCCATCCGTGAGGGCTCCGGAGGTAACGGCCAGCACCGCGGTGGTGACGGCGTGATTCGAGACATCGAGTTCCGGATCCCGGTGCAGGCGTCAATCCTCAGCGAGCGGCGCGTCTACCACCCCTACGGACTTGCCGGCGGAGAGGACGCCCAGTGCGGCCTCAACCTCTGGGTCCGGAATGTGGAGAAGGCCAGCTGGGAGAAGCAGCTGCGGAGGCTCAGGAACGGCGGCGGTCAGGCTAGCGAAGAGGGTGAGACCGAGTACGAGGAGCGGTTTATCAACCTCGGGGCGAAGAACAGCGCACCCATGAAGGCGGGTGACCGCATCATCATCTGCACGCCTGGAGGTGGTGGCTGGGGCAAGGTCGGAGAGGAGAAGGCACACAGGAAGAAGCTCGATCCGACACAAGCCTGGAGAAAGGGATCCCACGCTGCGAGAGAAGAGGCCGCTCTGCAGGTCTGAGGGACGCACTGAATTTCTTCATAGATCATCTTAGATTGAATCGCGCCAAGAGCTCCGCTGAGTTGATGTTCCTGACACGACGTGAGTGCAAGCCATCCTCGCCCGTCGTTCATGGTTTGAATCCATCGTCACGAGCCCTCTTCGCCAACCCGCCTCAGCAACTCCCACTCCGACCTCAGCATGCCCATCTGCACTTCGTCGTGCCACCCATTGTCGAAGAACAACTTCTCCCTGACCCGCCCCTCCTCCACGAACCCCAGCTTCTGGTACACGTGCAGCGCCCGCGCGTTGTACCCATAGCACACCAGTCCCACGCGGTGCATGTTCGCCCGGCGGAACGCCCAGTCCAGCGCCCAGTTTATCGCCTCGCTGCCGTACCCGCGGCCCTGCCACGGCCCCGCGATCATCACCCCCATGCTGACGCCTCGGTGGTGAGCGCCGAAGGGATCGGCGCCGGGACCCATGTTCACGACGCCGATGGGCTCGGGCTGCGGCCTGTTCTTGTACCACGGCTCGGCCTTCTTCTTCCTCTTATCCTCTTCTCCAGGGGTCGAGCCTTCTGCGCTGCTGGGATCCTTCTCCTCGGGGGCCGGGCACACCAGGACCGACATGAGCGACGCCTTCGTGAAACCCTCCATCACGTCGTCTAGGAACTTCGTCCCTTGCGGCCGCAGCACCGCGGGTGCCCCGAGGCCCAGCACCTCCGGGTCATCGAGCAGCGCCGCCTGGAGGAACTCGCGCGTCTCCGGGGTGTCTACGACCGCCCGGTAGACGAGCCGGGCGGAGCAGAAGGCGCCTCCTAGGTTGGTTGGCGTGTTGCTCATGGCGGTTGAGGCGGTGGCAGGTCCAGACGGGTAAAGTGTGCCGCTCCCCTCAAGCCTGAGTAGTCGAGCGGATGTATCTACGTGAGCGCTGTCTGACATGCGTCGTGCTAGGCCTGGGCTGAGAGTTTCCGTACATAATGGCTCTCCCTGGTCGCACGCCGAGCTATTTGTACTGAGCCCATGGTGACAGTCCCTATCTTCGAGGTCATCACTCTCACCCGCTACGCCGACCTGCCTCTTTGGGATCTATAAGTGACAAGATGAGATAGCAGTCGCAGCTTGACGAGTCGTCGTAAGCCGGGTCGAATAACTGCCGGCGAAAACGCCTCTCATGGGGACCATTGGACCCGAGCCGGATGTGGAATCCGAGCAGCAGGATTGTCGCGCTCACAACAAGGGTGTATCCGTCCTGCTGCTGAGGGCTAGCGCTGAGTAATACCAGATAAAGCAGAAGGAACCTGGGCGATAGACTCGGATAAACCTCGACGGTTCATGCGCAGGTCAGGCATACAGGTCAGCATATAGCGCGGGAGGGAAAAGGAGCGTCGATCTCAGAGACACGGCCAGAAAGGTCGGGACCGTGGACAGAATCTTGACAGCGCTAAAGCTAATTTAGCCCTGACATGGATGTCTACTTCATTACAATATGATAAGTGCTCCGGCCGCATACGGCTTCCTTGCTGGCTATGACCTGCAACTTCGAATCATCTCGAGTATGATATGCGTAACGCCGTATTGATACAATGTACTCCTTCCTTAATCGTGATGCCGTTAATATTATTAAATTTCTTCTCATGCCGGCGTACTCGTAGGGGACCATATCAATGGGTCACCACCCGGACGGCCTGTAGCATGATGCCGAATATCAAGCCCCTCGCAACCTCCTCGATCTGAAGGCAGTCGAAAACGCGGCCAAGAGCTTCACTAGTGGCGCTCTGTCCCATAACGCCCATAAGAGCTGCAGGGACGCCGCTCTGTATCAGTAGGCGGCGAGCCTTCACGCGCAGTTTCTCTTTCTCTTCCGCTGTCATCTCGGGCGGCCATCCTTTGCGCTCCTCCTCGGTGGGCAGGGTATTCTCGCGCAGCTTGCGCAAGTGCGCGGCGATGCCGGCATCTGACGTGTTCTCTTCGATCACGGATTCTTGAATCATAGCCTGAATCGACGCGAGCGACGGGTTCCCGGGCCGGAGAAGGAATGATTTTGCAGCCGCTAGGAGCGTCCGGCGGATGTTCCAGGCCGAGGACAACGTGTACATTTCGTTGATGATCGCGAACGTCAATTCGACGGCGACACGAGTCTCCTGCTCGGACAGCTTTGCAAACTGCCTTACGGGCTTGTTGTTGACGGCATGGCCATTCACAGCCTTCTTGAACTGGTCAGTCGAGGCAACTGACAGGGAAGTTGGACTCGTGAGCGATGCTTGTTGAGACATGATGCTCTCTTGAAGCCTCGATGTCCCGAAAGGGCTCACTGGAGACTCGTGATCGTCCGAGATAGTGTCTGGTGGTGGGGGCAGTCGAGTGAAGTCTAGACTTGTTGTCGAAGGAGAGCGTAAGGGAGATCGCATAGGCGCCATACTAGAGGCGCGGCTATGATCTCTGCTGGCCAGAGCGCTGGGCGACGGTCTATCCCAGCGGTCGGAGCGCGAGGGCCGGAGGGATTCACCCTCAAGATCGCCAAGGGAATTATAACTGGGCCGGCGATCCATTGGGGGTACCTTGCCGGGCTGTATCGACACAACCGACGATCTCTGACTGTCCATACTATCACGCCCCTTACGGCTGCCGTTCATAAAAAGACCGCTGTCAACTCTCGGCGGAGAAGACACCGATAATCGGTTCGCACTGGCTGTTGGCTCCGGTGTCGTGGAGTTTGTTGGCTTCCGAGGAACGAGTCCCATGTTTCCAAACACTCCTGTTATGCCACCCGTGATGGCCTTTCCGCTTTCTGCAACACCTTTCGGTGCAATCGCCAAAACATCTAGCATGTTCTTTCCCATAGTCTCGAGGTTTAGGAAGCCGGACTTGGACTCGCTGCGGTTATGGCCTTGGTCTTTCTCGAGAAACTTCTTCATGCCCTCGCTCTCTGCAAGCGACTGATACCAGCATGCATCTCGGACGTACCGCTCCAGCTCACCGCGCAAAGATGCCCGGGTGTGCACCTTCCAGTTGGGAAGTGTGCCATGCTGTTCAGCGAAGGCCGTGGCGCCAGATATCGTGGCGATACGCCTCAATATCTCGTGTAGGTTCTCGAAGTCGGTAAATTTCCTGATCGTCATCCATCCAGGGTAGTGAGAGGAAGCGGGTTCAACCTGGATAAGATAATCTGACGCCGGCTTAGTCCGAAGACGGCCGTTGTCGGTCATGCCATCGTCAAGAATGGTGATAGTAGCGTTGTGTAGCGTGAGCGGTGGCGGCTTGCGGGGCGCCGTATCGCTCGTTTCCGGCTCATCCTGCACTGGAGGGACCAGCTGATCGAAGCTCGTGAACTGCGACTGGGGGCGACTATCGTGGCTGGGGGAAGATCTCTGGCTTGACGACTCCGTCGTCCTCGGTGTGACGGGAGTTAGGACGGTTTCTTCTCTGCTAGAGCGTCCGTCGCTTGACAACTCCTTCGTTGAAGACAATGAGCCGGCGCGCGGCGGTGATTGTGCGGTTGCGGTGTTCTCAACAGGGTCTGGCCTGCCATTCGCCTTGCTGCTGCCGCCATCACTCTTTGAACCTGGGGCAAGGCTGCCGGAGCTGTCGTTGACACTCTTCGACTCTCGAGCTCTCCTCGCCTCCTCTTCTGCGATCATCTGGTTCATTCGTTTCATCTCCTCTATAGCTTCCTCCATCTCCTCATCGGCCTTGCTAAGCTTCTTCTTGTGAGCCGTAGATTCTTTCCGACGAGCCTTTTCCATCTCGAAGGAGTTCCGATTACCCTTAGTCAGTGATATGTTGCCAATGTTGCCATCGATGTCGGCGAAGGCTGGATTGATGTCCGGGCCCGTCTGCATCCCAACGTCAATCGCCTGGCTGAAGTCCGGCTCTCCTGCTTCCAGTAAATAAACGATCCAGCCATTGATCCACTCCGGCTTCGAGCATGTCTGCAGTGTCGTTTCCAGAATGACACCTGCGAGGATCTCTCTGAGGAAGGTTCGAGCTGGATCGCAGTCATATGTCGATCGATCCAGGAAGCCGAGGAGGTCTTCAGCAATCATGCGGAACTTCCCGGCTTGCTGCTTCTGGCTTAACAGATTTGCGAGACTGGAGTCCGGATTGGACGCGAGATAGTTGTATATCGCGTCGGCCGCTGTCATGTTCGAATCTACTGGCATCTCGGCGAATGCGGCCGAGAGCTCAGAAAAGAAGACGATGACGAGCGAAGAGGAGTTGGTGAGCAAATCTAGAAATGTGTCCGCAGGCCTCTTCCTGCTCAGGTGGTTTGACATCGACACAAGAAACGATGTGAGAACCTTCCTGCAGGAGAGAGGAAAGGATCTGTCAGACGGGAGAATAGGCCCGTACCACCACTTAACGTAGTCCCTGATTATAGCGTCCACGAGGCTGCTCAACGCATCCTTGGTCTCTGGCCGGAAGTCAGCGAAGGACTGCGCGAGCACCCGTTCCTGCTCGTCGGCATCGGGCTCATCTCTTGTGGGCGCATCCTTCCCGGTCTCCAGGAGGCGCGCGAGCACATCGACTCCCCGCTCTCCACGGACCGCCCGAGCGACCTCGGGATTGCGCGCTTCCCATTGTACGAAGATGGCTATCCCGCCAAATGCACCGATCAAGACCAAGCCGAGTTGCCCAAATACTAAGTATGTTGTGGCGGCAAATCCAACTGCCACACCTCCTAGAGTTCCGGGTGTCGCGGTTGAGAGGAACCTGAAGATCTTCGTGGTAATGTCATCGTCGCGCTTCGAAGCAGGCAAAGATGGTGAGGAGATGGGCGGATCTCGCGGAGTTCCGGTCCCAGACGCTCGTGGCGCCGGCACTATCGGGCTCTCGCTAACAGCTGTCGGATCCCGTTCACAGTTGGTATTCTCCATTCTCTCAACGGCGGCTCGGGATTGGGGTACATCTTCTTCAACGTTCATGGGCGGCGTGTTTCGATCGCGAGAAAGCAAAGTGGATTCAGGGCGTGAGCTGTCTCAGAGCAGCAGCAGCATCTCTCGTAAGAATCGGGACGGCGCACAGTGGAAGCGACACGTAATTACTCGCAGCAAAAGAACCCTAACTGAGGAATTTGCCCCGTATTACTAGATCGACAGACAATATGATGTACGCTGTTTCGCAATACAGAAACCAAAGGCTATTTTTAAGAGGCCAATCGAAGCCGTCGCAAAGCCAACGTCGCCAGTCTGGCAAGCCTGGGTACGTACTCCGTGACCCCTGCCCGTAACCCCGTAACATGCGCGCTCTTCCCCTGTTGGGGAAACCAATTTAAGGTAAATTAGCATCCCCCGCCCCTCTTACCATGTGATCAGTCACATGCTCGCGCGCGATAAGAGTGGAGATAAGCCCCGCGAACTAATGGAACGTCGCGTCCCACCTAGGGACAGTACGTAGTAGCCGTGTCTGATACTGAGGTATCGTCACAGCCACAGAGTGCAGCCTGTCGGAGGACCATATCTCATGCACTTAAGGGCTTTCGTCCCACGGAATTCTTCTCGAGGTTAGCCTGAGAATCTTCGAAACCACCAAGTCAAAGCGAATACACGATTCTCACCACAGCAAACAACATGCCCAAGTACAAGAGCAAGAGAGCGCTCTCTGAGGAGGATGACTCTGAGGATCTCAAATCCAGCAAGAAGATCAAGCCCAGTGACTCGGTGCCCGCTTCCAAGTCCTCCTCATCCAAGTCCTCTGGTGCTGGCGCGGGAAAGGATTCGGAGGGAAACTCGTACTGGGAGGTGGGACGCTCAGCCGGTTCCTGTGATGACTGCCGTGCCACGCTTACATGTTGTTCTAGCTGTCTTCTAAACGCCGCGTCGGCGTCTCAAAATTCAAAAACGCCCTTCTAGTCAACATTAGAGAGTATTATGAAGCCGACGGCGAGCTGAAGCCAGGAAAGAAGGTACGAGTATCTGCCTGTCCGATCAGTTCCCTACCACAGTGCAGTAGTTGATGGCTTATGGACCTTTAGGGCATTTCACTTTCCGTGGATCAGTATCAGAGTCTTCTCAAGGCCATCCCAGCCATCAACGCCGAACTGCGTAAGGCGGGTCACAATGTGGATGATCTCAACGCGGACTCCGCCCAGGAGGTCGTCTCCAAGCCGGCCAAGAAAGCCAAAAAGGCGAACATCGAGGCGACCAGTGATGAAGAATCGGACTAAGGTTGTCCGTGTATCTCCTATTTCATTCTGCACCTGACACGGCAACGGTTCAGCTAGGTATTGGGCAAAGTACGGAGTCTGGGTTAGGGTACGATATGCACGACACGATATTTCTGTAATAATAGTTGCTAGGACCTGCATCGTCGTCCCTCTTTCTTAGATCAACCTGGCTTATGATGTACTTCCCGAGACGATGTTCCTCTAATCATCAAATAACGCCGCCCATTCTCACCGCCGGCCCAGACGTCGCTACCGTGGTACATTTTCACGTGCCCGCAGGAGAAGCAGTGACCAGTCTCCTTTGAGCTGAGTCCTCTGAGGATTCTTTGCAACTGCCTGCAGGCATTTTAAAAGGAGGAGCGACCCTGGTATGGCTGTGCCTCGCTTCTACGTTGTTCTCGCCTCTCATAATCAGGTACTCAGCATCCATAGATATCCCTGTCACTCAACTCCTCTCCTTAGCGTCGTCACGAAAGAGAGCGAGAGTCAGGGTCGCCCCTAAAGATGAAGCTCGACGCTCAGACCTTGCGTTGTTAGAATTCTTCATCAGAGGCGGCGACGTATCCGCCTTTTGGGTTGTCCTTGCTGCTGGTAACGGAGCTAACTTCACAGCCAGGATACGCTAAATGCGAGACTGCGTGACCCTCCCCCCGTATGATATGTCGTCGTGTTGCCGCACTTGGCACCAAGGCATCGGGTCACAAGTCAATAAACTCCACCAGCAACCTTGATAACTCAATACAAGCTCGGCCTGAAAGTATATGAGCCTTGGGATGGAGGTATTGAGCTACAACTTTCTGGAGGTACACCTCACCATGACGGAACACATCTTTGTCCTATGCCGCCGATCCTCGAGGCCACAACTTCGAGGCCAAAGACCCCCATAAGCTTCTTAGCTTCTACCAGATGGAACGAAAAGTATGCTTCATAGCTAGTGATACCAAGCAAGGAATATGATGGCCACTAAAGCAGCGATCGAAGCCCTATGCCCCTTATAAGACGGAACCTTTGCCGGCGAACCGGTTGCAGCGAGCACTTCCCAACTTCACGAATCGTCCAAGACAAGTAGTAATCTGACACCAGTCGTCCATATCATCTTTACTCTACTGTCACTCGCTTCATCTTGCAATACGGCAACAATGAGACTCCTTCCACTTTTCGTCGCCACCTCCGTCGCGCAAGCACGCGTCCTGTCAAGCTATAGTGGCGACGGACAGCAGAGTCGGGAGGCTTTGGATGACGAGGCGAACCCCGGAGAGCTTGCGAACGTCCTGCACTATTTCTCTGGAAACGCAGAGCTGGAGGAGTTCACATCTGCCGCATGTGGCTCGGCTAAGCGTGCAGAGGCCTTGCCCCTGGGACCCAAGTGCTGCCCCCAGCCCCCTGGTTGGGGTCCTATTCCAACGTGAGCACCAAACAAGTCTTATATCTAGACCCTCTGGTTAATTCGGAAATCAAGGGACGACACGGCGGATGGGTTCAGGGGTCTTGCAGACCTGCACACAGCTGCTACCGGTGCTGCCACCCCACCTGGATATACTCTTGTTGCCCAGGATCTTGATGCCTCTGTCGAAGGAATCTCTCTCGAAGGGATTGCCCTCCTTCAGGCTTATGATACTACGGCATGCGCTGCGATCTGCAGTGCGAATGTCTTCTGCGGCTCTTTCAACATCTGTGAGATTAGGAATTATATAGCCTTTCCATGTGGCCGCCTCCTAACGCAATAACAGACTTCGAGCGCGATCCTCTCCTCGACCCGAGCATACCCTATGGCTGCCCTGATCCAGACTCGACGACAAATATCAAGTGCGCCCTCTGGAGTTGTCCGGGCACCACAGGCCAAGCCACCAACGACGGGGAGCTCCGAGGAGACTTTGAAGTAGTTATCCAAGGTAAGTGGAATTGCAGACTGGCTATGGTCCTTTGAGAATGAGATGCAATAACTGACGAGAGGAATAGGTTCCAACATCTACAACAAGGTCAGGCCCGCCACCGCTGCTCTCTTTTCTCGCAACCTGGAGGCGCTGTGCCCTCCAACCGCCGACCAGGAGAGCCAGGAGAAGCCGACTGGCCAGTAAATGATGATAGGCAATATGGCCGGGTGATCGCGAAGGCAAGGGGCCGGGGGGTTGATTCTGTGTCACTCGGCTTTGGGGGTCCAGACAGGTTGTTGAATTAAGCTCTAGCTTCCGAGCCTGCTTGAGAAACGCTCACGAGGTGTTTAAACTTTTTGCTGAGGCATAGCCTGCTACGAGACTCGCCGAGTTTAGTTCCTCAACCACCATCTGTGCTCTAATAATAACATATTCAAACACTTAATTTATGTAGCCCTTGGTTTTCACTGAACCTTCTCTCCGGCCGCTTTGTTCACACCACACGAGCTGCACTGTGCCTAGGAACTGGCTTTTCAGAAGAGGAAACCAATCCCGGCAAATCAAATGTGCCTAGATGCGGATGAGAGTTGACTTGTCCAATGGTACAGTTATGCAGCATGACAATCCTTTGCAACATCTCATCCTTGCTAAACCTAGTTAGCAATGATGTCAAGGCTGTCAAGGACGAAAGTTACGGCCAGGACGCTTTCTTCCCCCTTCGTGGCTAGACATATCCCACCGTGACTACCCTGATTCTCACTCTGTGGTCCTTGGCAGAAGCTTGAAGACAAGACTTCCGGTCTCCCGCAGGCCCTTCGCTAACAAGACCAAAAGAACCTGGCCACTGGCCATACCAGCAGGCGATAATGAAGCTCCTCATACCAGCCATCATCCACCTGGCTCTCGCCGTCACCATCGCTACAGCGCTGGCGACCCCCCGGCGCGCACGGGACGTCGATATGGCCGACGTACTCCACAAGTTAAAGGAAGGAAAGGACGGCGTCGGCGTTGGCGGCGGCTACGGAGGCATATACACCCCAGCCGAGCCCACAGCCCACGACACGAAGCAGAGACTGCCGGAGAGCAGCCCCAGCAGCACCAGAGAGATCGTCAGCAAGAAGGTGGGCGCGCTGGGTTGGCTGCAGGCCTACTGCTCGCGGAACCCGCTCTGGCCGTTCGGCAACGTCCTCGGGTGCGTGGGTCCATACGTGGACTTCGACGGCGCGACTGAGGCAGCCGAGCAGCAGCAGCAGCAGCAGCAGCAGCCGGACAGCGGGTACATGGGGCTGGCAATCCCGTCGGGTGAGTACACCACGGGCTCCCAGACGCCAGCGCCTCCCACCGAACTGAGGGAGGACGAAGAAGATCAGGAGGGGGCCAGGCAGGCACAGGAACAAGGAGGGTCGGCAGGCAGTGAAGCTGGGGCGTCCGAGCCTATCCATTCACGCCCTGAGGACGTCGCAGTTGAACAAGGGCCGGGACCAGTTGCAGTCCCCGCTGAGACGGCCGAGAACGGGGTGGAGAGTAAAGACGGCGGTATGAGCGCTTCTCCCGAAGACGAGGGCCTGCCGACCGAGCGGATCAGTGCCAGAGCTGATATGGGCGAGAAGGGGGCGGTGACCGTGACAATCACAACGACAGCGACCAAGGTTCTTGAGACGCGGGAGCCGGGCTCAGAGTATGCATACATTGCAACGACGGGTCGATGATGTCCTTACCAAGTCGTGTAAGGTGCCGACGTAATGCACGTCCAGACAGATCAGCTACTATGTCAATCGCTCACAAATCAAGTACCTCAAGTCACAACCAAGGGCACAGCGCCGTTGCGACCAAACTGCGAGGGAAAGAAAGCTCCCTTTATAGCCCCTTGTATTGACTCTTTTGGGCTCTATCCTATTCAATCCCCGGGGTATATCTCGACGTGTTCATGACCACCTCCTCCACCCTTCACTTTTCGCGCAGACAACTGCCTAACCCGCCGTTCACTGCGGTCGCACCGCCTTCTCCTGGTCGTTGATAGACGCATCGCTCTCCTCCTGGATGATCATCCCATCCACAATGTGCGCTCTCGTCCGGGGGCCAGTGTAGTACTTGCGGCCGGCGATGAACCAGTAGGCAAGGGACACGAAGAAGACGAAGAAGAGGATGACCACAGCATAGTTCATCTTGATGACTGTCAGCAAACGGTTCACTGAGGAAATGGGAAGAGAGGGACGTGACAGATGGGGCACTCACCGTTCCAGCTTCAACGGGCCGAACCGTAGGGAACAAGAAGATGACCGACACGAAGGCGGTCCAGCAGCAGGCCCAGATGTTGACAAAGATGCTGGCCCTGCCCAAGTGCCAGGGCCCGCGCTCGAAGCGGCCGAAGAAAAGCTTGCATAGGATGGGGATGCAGTAGGACCAGTCGAGGGCGATGGCGCAGAGGTTGAAGATAGCTGCGATGGTGATGTAGCTGCCAAGGCCAATCAGGTTGATGAGGATGCAGATGACGGTGTACAGCCACACAGCCAGCACGGGCGTGTCCGTACGCTTCCAGATCTTGTACCAGATCCGCGAGCCGGGGAGCAGCTCGTCGCGCGCGAAGGCCCAGATCGTGCGAGAGCCAGCCTGCAGGGCAGTGATGCAGACGAAGTTCATGATAATGAAGGCGGCTACGGTGAAGAAGATGGCTCCGCCCTTGCCCATGACGTTGTAGAAGAGCTGGGAGACCTGCGGGTTGTGGATGTCAGTGTGCTATAGAGCTGCGGTATGTGTAGCTGTTGGCTCGACTTACAGGCTGCCCGATGGGGCTGCTGAGCATCGACTCCATATGGTTACCCATCGTGAAGCAGAGCACGATGTTAAAGAGCCACCCGACAACGTACGTAAAGGTCAACGCCGAGGAGATGGCCTTGGGGACGACGCGAGCGGGATCCTTCGCTTCCTCGGCGATGTGTGCAGTGGCATCGTAATCGGTCATCGTCCTGCCACACAGTTAGATGGGGTGACCTAGCCACAACACAGCCAAGCGAGGGCTTTGACGTACCAGGCAACGCTGAGGAAGCCGAACAGGAAGCTGAAGCCCGGAGGCGACCAACCACTTTGAGGCTCAACGTGGGTAAAGACGTATGAGGCGGAGTTCTTCTCCTTCTGCATCACCAGCAGCGCAATGCACGCGGACACCAGTACACCGATGTGGAAGACCGCATAAGTCTTGGCAAAGTGATTCAACCACGCCGTGGACATGCTGTTAATGCCAGCGTGGAAGATGGAAAGAGCTGCCATGACGCCAATGATATGGCCCTGGCCAGCGTTGTCAGCGCAAGCCGCGGCTGTGACGGGGTTGCTAGCGGGGCGTGTCGACGTACCTGTGTCGGGAAATATGTGAAGTTAGAGCCGATCGAGACGGCGGCGAGCAGCATCTGCGCAGCACCATATTCCGAGGAGGCGCTTCCGCAAATTTGACCGATGAGGTTCAACCATCCTGCGAAGAGCTCGTTGTCAGTTCACCCGCAATGCCGGCATACTGGTAGGGTGGTTGGAAGAAGAGGCGGCTCCGTCTAAGCACGCAATCCGTTCTGCAGGGCCAGCGGAGCGGGACTCCGGGAATTACGGTCGCGTGCTCTATTCCGCACACAATGCAGGGGACGAAGGGACAGGGCGACGCACCGTCAATCCAAGCAATGACCGGAACCATGTGCTCGGGAGCGAGATACTTGATGGTGAAATACATTGCACCTTTTCACAGCCAGTTAGATCCCACAAATTTCCAATCTACGCCTGGGGTCCGGCATTGTCACACCTGAAGTGGGATACGCCGAGGCAACCTCAGAGATCGAGAGTGCCAGGCACAAGGCACCGGCTCCGGCAATCAACCAACACCAGACGGCCGAGGCCGTTCCGCCGGCGTAGAGCGGATACGAGAAGGTCGTCATGACGGTACCAAACAGCCCGGAGATGCTGAGGGCGAAGCTGAAGCAGGACCACATGGAGAACTCCCGCTTGAATACCTGTCGCGGGGCGAATGCGATTCACATGTCAGAAAACTCTTCATGGTGGCACAGGTCTCTCATTGACGACGACGACGACGACGACTGTTGAGAACTCACAGGAGCGTAGCCCATTGCGGCCAATGCCTTGTCGGCCTCATCGGCGGGGATCTCCTTCTCGGAGAAGCTCTGCCGGAGGTTCTCCGGGGCGGCCGTAGCCTCGATCTTGTCCGATTGACTCGATGTCGCCATGATGTGCGATTATCGATAAGCAGGGAGGGAGGCGGGCTGGTCGACTGGGCTGGATCCGCTGGATTCGCTTGGGGATTTAAGGGGGGTTATTCGCAGAAAGAGGAGACGTTCATGCGGATTTGAGTGCTCGAACCTGAGCTGAGGAAACAGAGCAGCTGCGGATGGTAGATCAAATACTTGGAAGATGCACGGGAAAGTAACGAAATGCCAGGAACCGCCAAGCACGGTGGGTACAAGCAGATATTTAAAATGACGCCTATCTCTGTGTACAACACGAAGCCGCAGAGGCGATCCGCGCAGTCTATATGGTACGTCACAGGCAGGATAGGCCTGTGTACATGTTCAGCTCGTGAGAGCGCTAGGAAGAGTTAAGTAATACAATCCCGCGCCTTATCCTCTCCCCTTGACCGACCACACGGCCTCGCCGCAGAGTCCCTGTCCACGCATTCTGATTCCAAGCAGGGAAGCGTGGAGACTGGAGAGCGTCAGGGTCTGCAGAGAGAGGCAAGGTGGGCGGGCGATAAGGGGGCCGAACGAATCGGACGGCGGTGGGTCCACGGCGCGCGGGGGCACCGCCGAGGTGGGGCCTTGGAAGAACGGCGATTCAGAACTTTCCGAGGCTCAGACAAATTCTTTCAGGCGAACCGCAAAGCAGGCCTTTATCGCGCTTTATCTCGCTGGCTCGTGGTTCCGGCACGAGGATAATCCGACATCCCTAACCTAACCTCATTTAGGCAGTCACGTACCTGAGACCTGAGACCCTGTCGGAGGTTCACTGGGAGATCGATACTCTCTTTGGCCCTTGATGGAGATCTCCTCGTTAGCCAGGCACAGATACTGACAATACGGATTGTAGATAGTTGGCCCGCGAGTGACAACATCGCTGTCTAGGAGTCTTACAGTAAAACCCACTTTGGGGATCGACCAGAAGAAGCTCCATCATTGTACGGGTGCCGAGTCGCCGTCTCGAACAAGTACTCTTGGCGGAGGAAAAAATTAGGTATTCAAAAGGGGGTCGAGCAGCAGCACCGGCAAAAAAAAAATTGTGGAAGAAATCAGCGACCAGTTGCTAACAGGTAATACCCTAGCATTAACATCTGCGTTGTTTGTTGATACATTAAACTGTTAGTGCTTTCGTATTTTTATTCAAGCGATGGTCGCTGATTTATTCCGCAGCGTTTCTTGGGCCGAGGCCCACGACTTGGATACCTCTGAAAGCGTCACCGAGGCGCGTTGTTCTCCCAAAGAGCGGCACCTGCTCTACAAAAGATCATGTTCGTCACCAATGTCATTCATGTTCAGAAAACAGGAGACACGGTCGCTTGAAGGAATCAGTAGGAACTGCGCAGGTGAAACCCTCTTTTGCTATGCCGGATAACCCCACCGGCCGGACTCGATCTGGTCCTCACTCCCTCCCTCATCAGCTCTGAGCGCAGGGAGACCGGGGTTCCGAAGGGGCAGCTGACGGTTCCAAACGTCCTGCCTTCTCCCTTGACCGGAGGACGAGGTTCCGATTTGGAGCACCGCTGGCTGCAGTCGTGACGCTTGTCGGGTTCAGGCCCCTTTTGTAGGCGATTGAGGGCAGAGGGTTTGATGGAGATGGCACACTAGGTCTGCCTTACAGGCCGGTACTTGGCCTCTTTGGGAGAGCTTTTTAGCTCCCAACACCTCAACGACCGCGCCGAGCATGGATCGGTCCCAACTGTTGTGCCCTCCGAAAACCCCAACTCACCGACACACCAGCAGAGACAGTGGGGAGTACCGTAAGTACTGTGTATAAATGCCGTTGGCACGGTAAGCCATTAGTTATGTCAGCGGGAGGAAGTGAGACTGATCCAATGATATGATTATATTCAAGACACCTCCACTTTAATTAGATAGGACTATTGGTTGGCTGATCCCACTCGTGTATGGTGGCTTACTGTGTACGGAGGTACTTGCGCCTGGGGCAGCTCCCTGCTCAGCCAGGAGAAACCTCACCAAGGGGAGATCGGGGTTGCTGTGGTGTACGACTTCAACGAGTCCGAGCTTTAATCCCTCTCCAAGGCCTTTCCGCTCTCGCTTCCATCACCGTCACCGCCAGTTCAATCACCATCATATCATCTTCATCTCCGTCGTGTTTGTCTGCTTGTTCAACCTCGTCCTCGCCCTCATCTGCCACAGCCGTTTAACCAGCGCCTAAAATGTCTACGAAGCCTATCCACGAAGCCGATGGCAAGGCCATCCTGAGCTACCACCTCACCGTAAGCATCTCCGGTGTCAATGGACGTTTGTTCCGATGCGGACAAAACTGACGGTTTCATCAGAGGGCCAAGCCCATCAAGCCTACTCCCCTTCCTGCGCCATCCCACAACGCGCCGCCCCGTCTGGCGAGCCTGCACTTCCCCGATGACACGAGCCTCGACGCTGTCCTCGACCAGGCCGAGGCGACCTACCCGTGGCTCCTGGCCCCCGGTGCGAAGTTCGTGGCCAAGCCCGATCAGCTCATCAAGCGGCGTGGCAAGAACGGCCTGCTGGCTCTGAACAAGACCTGGGCTGAGGCTCGTGAGTGGGTCAAGGCGAAAGCTGGAAAGGTGCAGCGGGTCGAGACCGTAGATGGCGTCCTACGCCACTTCCTCGTCGAGCCCTTCGTGCCTCACCCCGACGGCACCGAGTACTACATCAACATCAACTCCACGCGTGATGGTGACTGGATCTTGTTCACCCACGAGGGTGGTGTAGACGTTGGTGATGTAGACGAGAAGGCCGAGAAGCTCCTGATCCCTGTGGACCTGAGCGAGTACCCCTCTAACGAGGAGATAGCAGCGACATTGCTGAAGAAGGTAAGTTCGATTGCTTACTAGCCGCTGATCTTCTGTTCGCGCGCTGACCACTCGTAGATTCCCGAGGGTCTCCACAACGTCCTCGTCGACTTCATCTCTAGGCTCTACGCCGTCTACGTCGAGTGCCAGTTCGCCTACCTCGAGATCAACCCCCTCGTCGTTATCCCCAATGCCGACCGCACGTCAGCAGAGGTCCACTTCCTTGATCTGGCTGCAAAGCTCGACCAGACCGCCGAGTCCGAGTGCGGTTCCAAGTGGGCGATTGCCCGCAGCCCCGCAGCCCTCGGCCTGGCCACCGTCGCCGGTGGCTCGACCAACATTGACGCCGGTCCGCCAATTGTCTTCCCTGCGCCGTTCGGTCGCGACCTCACCCCGGAGGAAATGTACATCGCCGATCTGGACGCCAAGACCGGTGCCTCCCTCAAGCTTACCATCCTGAACGCCAGCGGCCGGGTGTGGACGCTCATTGCCGGTGGCGGTGCCTCCGTCGTCTTTGCCGACGCCATCGCCAGCGCGGGCTTTGCAGACGAGCTGGCCAACTACGGCGAGTACTCTGGTGCGCCCACCGAGACGCAGACCTTTCACTACGCCAAGACGGTGCTGGACCTAATGCTCCGCGCCCCCAAGCGGCCGGAGGGTAAGGTGCTCTTCATCGGCGGTGGTATTGCCAACTTCACCAACGTTGCCACTACCTTCAAGGGCGTCATTCGCGCACTTCGCGAGGTCGCGCCCCAGCTCGTCGAGCACAAGGTCCAGATCTGGGTCCGCCGCGCCGGCCCCAACTACCAGGAGGGTCTGCGCAACATCCGGGCCGCGGGCCAGGAGCTTGGCCTCGACATGCACGTCTACGGCCCAGACATGGCCGTCAGCGGCATCGTCCCTGTTGCTCTGCAGGGCAAGACCGCCGCTGTGCCGGTGTACAGCGGCTAAGCGTTCTCGTGAGTGCTTGCGGTGGCTTCGTGGCGGGTGTGGCGTGTTCAGGCGGCCCGGGACGTCTCCCGAGCTCCTAAGGGCAAGTGCGTAGGCGCTTTTGAGGGCTTTGTTATCCTCAAGTTCAACATTTTAATAGAGTGAAGAGATTACTTGATGATGTCTGGGACCCCCACGAGATCTCCTTCCGCATTTGTGTGCTCCGACCCCAGTGACCTTCAGCCCCAAGGTGTACCCTTGCAGGAGCTAGCGACGCCATGTCCGGACTTGGCCACGTATTAATTGATATCAAACGAAATGACGCGGGATACACGAGATTGCTGAAATCGTGCCATGCACGCCGCTTACTTCTGCTGATAACCACAGCTTGTGGAGTCGGCGCACGCCCGCCTGCCGCGCGGCGGGCCGGCCCCCCTGAACTTCCTGTTCCGTCACAGTGTCTCACGATACCGGCCCCTGAAGTGCATTTCCCCGGCAGGACCGGTTTCTAGATTCTCGATAACAAGTGCCGGGGAGAAAGTGGAGCAGATATGCGGCCGACACATGGTTTCAAGGGTCAGTATTCAATGCCCAGGACGAACTCTACAGGAGCGGAATAGCGCTGCCGAGTCGCCTTCTCCACCGAGAGATAACGGCGCTGCCGGACAACTTTTCTCGAAACAGCAGTGGAACGAGCAGCTCCATTTTCTAGAAGCTGAGGCTATCGAGTGTATCTTCCACCGCCGGATGCATTTCATCTCCAGGCCCTATCTCTTCGCCTTGCCCTACGTCTGACCCAGGGAAACTCTCCGAGACCCCGAGGGATCTCCCGCTCTTCCAACCCTCCCTTAGATCTTGAACCTGAAGCCATGCGCCGCCGCCTCCCCAGGGGCCGCATTGATAGCGCCCTCGACGCGGATGCCCGCCTCGAGCTTCCTGTTGAGCCGCACCAGCATGAACCGCAGTAGCGTCGCCGCGCAGATGGCAATGAACGCCGTGACACAGTTGACCGCGAAGGCGACCGTGTACTGCGGCCCGGCCGAGCTGGGGTACATGTAGCTCGCGTAGATGGAGCTGGTGTTGGACACGGCGTTGATGAAGGCCAGCGCGGCGGCGCGCTTGGCCGGTGGCCGCGGCATGGTGTTGCTGATCCAGGCGAGGGCCACGACGTAGCCGGTGTAGACGGAGGGCACCATGAGCATCATGCTCACGTAGCGGGGCGCGACGTGCGTAGTGGTGGCGCCGAGGATGAAGGCGGCGACCGCGACCCACAGGGGCAGGGTGATGTGCCAGTAGCGCTCGCCGGTGCGGTCGGCGTGCGCGGCGTTGAGGTAGGTGGTGATGACGGCCAGGACGTAGGGCGGCGAGGTGAGCAGCAGGGACACGACGTTGCTGTACTCGAGGGTCTTGACCACGGTGGGGAAGAAGTTGGTCACGGAGCCGGAGGCCACGATGCAGAAGAGCATCACCATCTTTAGCGCGGCAAAGGAAAAAACATTAGCTCACTCTCCCTCTAAGTGTAATCGGGGGAAGATATCCCTGCCAGCTTTTTGCTGACAGGAGGTTGCTACTTACCAGAACGTAGGTTTTGACGTCCGCAAATGCGAGCTTCGCGCCGTGCCAGAAGGTCTGGTGCTCGCTGTCAATCCAGTCGTCCTCGCCAATGTCCTCCTCCAGGCGCCAGGCGGCGAGGGTGCGCTCCTCCTCCGTGAGCCACGAGGTCGTCCGCGGGAAGTTGGGCAGAATGAAGAAGGCGGCGAACGCCACACCGATGGTTATAACACCCTCGATTATGAAAAGCCACTTCCAGGCCCTGAGCCCTCGAGCACCATCCATGTTGCCCGTGACGCCTGCCGAGATCAACCCGGAGAAGGCCCCCGATATCAGGGCACCACTGTAGAGAATGGAAGTGCGGAAGCCGAGCTCCTTGCGGGTATACCAACAGGAGAGGTAGTACAGGCCTGCAGCGGTTTGTCAATCAAAGTCCCTCCAGAGCTGCAGTATATGGGTGCTGTCAACTTACACCCAGGGAAGTACGCCGCCTCAATGAAGCCGAGGAAGAATCGCACCTAGACGATGTTATAAGACATCCGCCAGCAATACAAGATGCCAAAAGGACAGTGACCAACCGCAATGAGACCACCATAAGACTTGCAACCCGCTGTGGCAGCAGATATCACGCCCCAGATTATCATCTGGGCATGTTAGTGTCAGTAACTGCTCGTTCGAGGCAAGGGGCTGCCTCAGCGAAGGGAAGAAACCTACGCATGTTGGGAGATACAACGCAGGCTTTCCGATTTTATTAAGGAACAAGTTGGAAGGTATCTGCATCAATAGGTACCTATCCTGCGGGTCAACTTGGAAGAGGACTTCTCAGGGTGGTGATAGAGTGCTGGGAGATCATACCCGACGAAGAGGATGGACACTGATGTCTAGTAAAAAGGTCAGGGAGGGACAACGTGCAGTCCATGACAGGCAGAATACTCACCTGGAACTGGATCGACGTCAAGTGCAGCTCTTCCTCCAAGCCCGCCAGCCGAGCCGCAGCGATGTTGTTACTGATTACATGCGTGTCAGTTCAAGCATCTTACCCGAGCGGAGCGTTGATACTCACCGATCAATATAGTTGAGGATATACATCAGGATGATGGCAGGCATGAGCCGGATATCAATCTTCCTCTTCAACTTCGTCTCCAACGCAGCTCGCTCTTCCGGTGTCAAGTTGGCAACGAACTCGGGAGGCTGCAGTCCCCGCGACTGCCCTTTAGCATCCTCCTCTGGTGGGATAGTCTTGTCGAGCCTGCCATCTTCAATGTCCCGCGCTGGAGAGTTCTCTATCTCCGAGACGTTCTCTTTGTCGTCTACTCCGGACATTGCGTAAGCATTGAATCTCCAGACTGGTCAATATAGTGCTGCTATCTATATCGAGATCGGCACGGTGATATCAAGTGTTAGCGGAACAGGTAGCACAGTCGGGGAGAGACGTCGTTGCCAGGAAGTGCAGAGACCGCGAGGAGGCTACTCGGCATACAAGGGGAGAAGCATGTTTTATTGCTACACTGATCACCGCTCCCCGCTCGATAGGCAGTACCAGCCGTTGGCGATCCCTGGAATCACACGGCAAAAGCTGCCATGCTCCTGGGCGGCCCACCGTCCCCATGGGGACACGGTACGATGGTATTGGCGGGGAAGTGGAGGCTGGAGCTTGGCATCCCCGACGCGGGAGCAGATCTCGGGGGTCTTTCATACGACGGAGATAACCAGACAGCCGCGGTATGATGCCAATAGACATGCAATCCGATCCTCTCTGTTCCCAAATCAACCCTGCTGGGCCATGCTCCTAGCGCTGCAGCATCGGCGGGAGTGACACGAGAGTGACGGCTGCAGAGGAGAGAATGCTGTCATTGGCTGCGGCTCAATCTTTCGCTTTCCGGTAAAAGCGAACAGGTGGTACGGAGGGCAGGGATCGATGCAGTGATGAGAGGGGGGGTGAGGAGAAGCTCGATGATCCCAAGCTTGGCCCTCAGAGGAAGGACCGAAAAGAAAAGGCCGATACGTTTCGTCGCCCAGCTGACCCTCATCGCAAGCTGCTAAAGAGCACTTGCTATAAGTGGCTTTGCTAACGGCTGTCGATCTGCCGCCACAGACAACACAGGTTGGAGATTGGAGGTTAGAGAGTGCGGGGAAGCAATTGCCGATTGATGGGATCGCAAGAGAAGGGATAGGAAGCTGTTGTATTCAGCCATGATCTATACCTAGCATGTATCGCGATCTTTAAGTACGACAGGCTCATACCAGCCTTTGCTGATTCTAGTACGGTTGGGGATCTAGTTGGGATGTTGTCTGATTAGGTCTTCTTCCCCTTGGCTTTACGCATCGCCTTGAGAAGCTCCCCAATCTCGCTCAGGTCAATGCTGCTGCTGTCAGCGCGTTTCTTCGATGCCGTATCCGTCTCTGGGTTGGGCTTCCCCGTCCTCGACTCGAGTTTAGTGGTAGCGCCATGCTCATCTTCATCCCCATCGTCATCATCGTCATCCTCGCTTTCAGTGTCGTCCTCGCTGTCGTCATCGACCGACTCGTCCTGGTCTAAAAAGGCCACCCGTGATGCCCTCTTCCCGAAAGCCTTTGGCACTGGGTCAGTGAAGTGGTCATCCCGCCACTGATCCCGGATGGCAATCTCGTCATCCGCTCCCTGGAGGGTCCTCCTGAGGTACATGTCAAACTCCTTCGAGCCGAGCGCAACGACGTCGAACTGTGCTTTGCCGAGAACAGGCTTTGCCGTCGCGGACCCAGCCTCCGCGGCCTCGTGCTCCGCAAGCGCGATGGCCGTTTGGAAAGCATTCCGTATCTGCCTGTTCGGATATGATGAGTTAGAGACGGCTCAGCGGTATGCCAACAAGCGAATGGGTACTTTACCTCCCGTTCCATGTGCTGAAACCTTCCTTCTTCGCTTGACGGAAGTGCTGCTTCGCAAACCGTAGAATTTCCTTGTCCTTGATCTTGAACTGCGTAAGACCAACTCTGTCCTGTTCAGATCTAGTTCTCCTGATGAAAACCCTGTACAGTTCCAGGGTCGCCTCGAGGTCGAGCCGAGGATAATGCAAGCTGAGATGAATTCTAGATTTAAATGCCGGGTCGATTCCGCCGACTCGGTTCGTGGTCAGGAAGAGGATGCCAGCGTAGTATTCAAGACTGCGCAAGAAGACGCTGGTGACCGCGTTGCGCCTCAAGTCGCTCTTGTTACGCTTGGCGAGGAACACGTCCGCCTCGTCCAGGAGGAGCACGCAGCCCCACTTGTGGGCCAGGCGGAAGTTATGATAGAGGTTCCTTTCAACCTCAGTAGCTGTCTCACCAATATCTCCGCAGGTGATCGGGAAAAGGGGACGTTCCGTCTTGTCGGCGACACACTCCGCGGTCGACGTCTTGCCCACTCCTGTGCAAACTCGTCAGAACTAATAATGATATCTGTGGAAGCGCGACCTCAACACTAACCTGGCTCGCCGTGAAGCAGGATAATGAGCCCAGTGCCCTTTCCCTTTACCAAGTCAAGAGCGGCTCCAACTGTCTGGGTCCCTGCAGCGGGAGCTTTGCGTGCGCTTTCGTGGGTCTCGACCAGTGCTAGGATCGTCCGCTTGTGGCTGTCTGAAAACATGAGTTCATCAAAGTCGTTGTCAAACTGAACTTCAGACAGATCGGACAGCCTCAGCGTAGCCCACTGCCGACTGCGCAGGACAAATCCATGAATCCAGTATGGCAGGAGGAGGATGTCGTCCTCCTTGAGCTCATCTGCACTGCGTGGACTGAATAAGCCCCCATAGTCTCGGCGAAACGGGGCGAAGCGCGAAGCATTCATGTCCAGGTCCTTGAAGATGTAGTCAGAGCCACAGCACCCTTCGTCATATACGTCATGCTCGCAGCTTGGGGGGATCTGCGTCTCGCGGGGGTCGTTTTCGGTGAGGTCTTCCTCCGTGATGCTCCTGGTCAGCCGCCAGGATTCCTCGGCATTGACGGCGAGGGTTACGTCCACGATCACTTGGGCTTCAAGCTCTTGCGGCGGCTCATCGAGGGTGCGGCCGTTGTACATCCTATGGACGAAAGGTGAGCGTGTCATTTCGAGGTACCGCTGGCCCTGTGACACAAATTCGCGACGCATCGATTCGCAGTTCTCGTCAAATCTCATCGGATAGACCTCGAGCGACGTAATGGGCCGACGTCCCGTGAATTTCCTGATGGCCAACTGTTCCAGCTTCGGCACGTAGTCCGTGCCATCGAAACAAACACTGCAGCAGTCAACTAAGAAGCCCTCCGTCCGGGCCTTCTGGTACTTCTCATCCTCTAGACGATAGATGAGCTTCTCCCTGCCTCCGGTAAAGTTGAGGACTCGGAAGGCTTGCGATTTCTTGTGCGTGCTAACCACAACGTCACCAAGTTCGAATAGATGCCAAAGATCCGCATACTGGATATCCGTCGCACTATCGTCTCGGATATCCCGCCGCAAGTCAGACGTCGCCTTGAGTTCCACGTCCATGAATTCGATGAGGAGTTTTAAATCCTCCAGAAGGTCTGAATATGCGAACTCCTGAGACATGGCCGTCCCCTTAAGCTCTCTCCCCTCAGCCTTCGCTTCCTGTGCCGACTGGGCCAATGACTCTATCTGCTGCACGCTTTCCCGAATCTCCTGTTCATAGGCGAAGACGAGCTTGAACGGCCGCAACAGCACGACAGGCGCCAGCCGGTTCTGATTGTCGGGGCGCCGTACCCTATTGTTACTAATGGTCTCCCTGCATACCCTTTCAAGGTGCGCAATCAGGGGTAGCGATCTAATTCGCAGCTTTTCAGGGGTCCGTTGGTCCGCCAGTCCGAGAAGGCCAGTGTTGCGCCGCCGCGGCTCCCCGGGACTGTCCTGGATTCCCGTCGGCGACGTGAAGTCCGTGACCTCAACCTCGAGCGCGGGCTGCTCGTGTTCGGGGATCTGCATCGAGTGTGACGTGAGCTGGAATTCATTCTGTGTCGACCGCTTCAAAACATGCGCGTAGACAGCACATTGCTTTATTCTAGGTCTGCCAAACTTGGCGTCGTCTGGACGATCGTAAACTTTGGCCTTGAGCTCTCGAAGCTCCTTTTCAAGGTGCTTGATCCTCAGTTCAGTGAAGGTGACGTGCAAGATTGCCTGCCGGGACCGTTGCTCCAGGGTGCCACGCTCTCTCTCCCTCTCAAGCAAATCTTGACCGACAGAATCAATCTGTGATCTGTTAATCTTGCCGAGAAGTTCTGCAGACGACTCATTCTTGTCATCTCGGCCCGCAAGATCTAATACTTTCCTTGCGGCCGTCAGATCATCCACCAAGCCATCGTGCTCTACAATCTGTTGATCGCCATGAGATTGACTCCCGCCAGTCGAGCCGGGGGTTTCTGACTGGTCTTGAGACGGATCTGTTGAAATGTTTGTTTCGGTGTTCCCTTGGGGGGAGTTTGACCCAGACTTGACCTCACGCGTCGCCATTCTTGAAGACGAAGGTCGCTGGGAGTGACGACTCGGCCCACGAGACAACGAGACTGTGGGAGGATAGAGAGAGAGTTTCAAAAGGCTGATGGGCTACGACCCGCGCGGCGAAAACTTTGGCTTCGCTTTACAGAGCAGTCGCACAGTCCAATGCAGCAAGCCTTGCTGCTGATTCAAATTGGGGAGAGTCAGATGACAAAAGCCCGCCAGAAGAGAGGAAAGAAGGACAAGGACGGACGAGGACAGGTCTTGGGTCCGAGATGAAAGAACTTTACCCTTGTACCTGACCTTGCTCAAGTCAGAAGAATTGCGCAAGTGGGTTGCGGAGAGAGAGGTTCCAGCCTTGTGTCGGGATCTCATTCTGTTGGCTAAGCGCCGTCAACATATGCATGCATAACACTCACCCCTGTACGGCCCCCAAGGAGGCGCAGCACATCCTCCAGTACCAATGCCTGTTTTGGTATCGGCGCACATCGTGTCCGCACCTCCTCACTCGACATGTCATACCAGAGCCTTGCGTATAGACTCGGGCATGATTGTTTCCTCGCTTCTTCATGGGGGCTCCTCGGGATTTCCTCATCACCATTGACGATTCATCTCTAGAGCTCCATGTATGACTGAATGGACATGGAAGTAGATGAAAGACAGGAGTTCCTGATGAGCCGCGCTCGTCCTCCGACGAGCGAGGCAGCAGTGTTCGTGGAAAACAGGATCGCCGTTCCCGGGCAGCCGCCCGCGGTGTATGTGGAAAACCTGGACCGCTTCACATCAATTGAAGAAGGGAAAAGGCAAGAGCAAATTAGGTAAGCCGACCAGTCCAGCCGCCTATACTAGAGAGGGACTTGCTAATGGGCGCTCAGCGTGGAACTATGGAAACTCGCCGATGCACAGAAGAGTGAGCTCTTCACGGCCATGGAGCAAGTGCGAACCAAGCTAGATAAGCGGAGTCCTGGCGGTGTTCAGGATTCCAGGCGAGATTTCCGTCATTGCACGTGGGACCAGGTCATGGAGGAAGTACAATCGCTATCGGCGCGATGGTCAACAACACCGAAAAGAACCTCAAAGGCGATGGTCTGTCTCCAGAAGCTGGGACGCAGCTCAGACGCTTTTCGGAGCTGGCTGCAGCTCCTCCCCGCAGGAGACTATGGTTCAAGGTACGCTCAAGTCGTATAGCTTTCTCGACTATAACGTGTTAGCTTAGACATGATCAGTATATGTGGTGTCTTCACCCTCGTAATTGGAGTATGCCCCCTATTTCCTCGAAGATCGTATACGGAACAAGACAATCCACGGGACTAACCTACCAACTCACAGGCCGCTGGCCAATACGCAAAAATTGAAGACTCTATACTTGAGTCGTTGGCAGAAATTCCCGAGATAATGGAGAGTGCTCGGAAGTACATCCGCATTTACTCTCGATTGCGCGATACCACTCTAGAGAGAAGGACATTCGAGCTCTATCTATCTATTCTAAGAACGCTGACGTACATTATGCTGTTCATTGCCGAAAGCTCGTTCCGTAGGTCCTATGTTTACGGCGTGCATCACTCACATTAAGCTAACATATCTGCTTGATAGGAAAGGTCCTTCAGTCGACTCTGCAACAGTCATCCTACAAGAGCGAGATTGTGGCCAGTGTCAAAGACATCAGGATCCGAGCCGAACGCATCAAGGAAGAGGCGAATCAGTGCATGCAGCGGCGGCTAATGGATATGGACCAGACTCTTCTCATACAGAGTAATGTCCTCCATGGCCTAGACCAGAAGTCTGATCAGTCTCTCCACATCCTTCAGAACATGTACCGGTTCCTCGAAAACAGCGTACAACTCCTCATGTCTGGTCAGGGTAAGTCTGTCCCCACACATCTCATAGTTCCGAGTTATCGACAAGGTATTGACGATGTTGCTACAGCTTCAGAGGCTGTAGATCATCCGGTGCGAAAACTCGAAGCATCATCCCAGAGGAGGATTGAGCGCGCGGCGGTAGCCGATGTGGATCAGCGTGCGTTTCATTCTATGGGCTTGCCGTTATGCCGGTTTGGAGACTGATGAATCACTCTCTTTCGACTGCAGGGGTCGAGCGTGCGAAAGAGCTCCTTCAGTTGCTGTCCTTTGACCCGGATGTTGTTCGACAAGACATAGAGACATGCTCACGTCTCGGAGACGCAATGGACGGTAGCTCCAAAGCTAAAGCCGCCGCCTTAATTGGGAACCGGAGATTCAAGGCGTACCTGACCGAGAACGCATCCTCGGCACCTCTTCTCGTCAATGGGAACGAGGACCTCTCGTGCGCAGAAGGGCTCTCGCCGCTCAGCCTTGTGGCTGCTCGGCTTGCCCAGATTTCGGAGCAGACGGGGGCTATGTACGTGCTCAAGTACTTCTGCGGCCAGCACCCGCCTTATATCGGCGACCCGGTTGCGTCGTCTCCCACGGGCCTCATGGCCAGCCTAGTCGGCCAGCTCATCACCCAGATGATGCACCACAACGTTGAGGTCGACCTGTCCTTTTTGACCAGGGCGGACTTGGCACACGTGAAGAGACTGAAGCCTGCGGTCCTATACCTGATCTTCCAGGAGCTTACGAGCCAGCTTCCGCCACGTAGCGTGCTGCTCTGCATCCTTGATGAAGTCGCCTTGTACGAAACCGGAGCTCAGGGGAACGACATGAAATCTGTCCTCAAGAAGTTAACTCGCCTCGTGAGAAAAAGCGAAGATATCGTCTTCAAGCTGCTGGTAACCTGTCGCGGCCGGGCGCTGAATGCAGGCATCTTCGCTGAACATATCCTGGACCTGGATGAGTCCGTTGAGGCACAGGACTCGTCATCGTGGCAGATTGCGAATATGGTGATTTAGGCTGGGTCATGATTCTGACGGATACCAGACTCGTGTAAAGACCTTTGATCAGCACTGATATATGACCTCGTGCCTGTACTTATTGGAGAAGGCACAGTGTATTGAATATGTGAATGCACTTAGCTCATTGCACGCAATGCTTAGATGGAAAGGAAGGAGAGTATCCAAGTGTCTATCCCCCTGATGACCCCTTTGACAGACACGTACATTAAAAAACAGAGCGCTAATGATTAGGTAATACGGGGAGACAGTACGGCAGGGGGAGGCATCACGGATGAGTCAGCACAATCAACCTCACCTCTCGCCATCGCATTCAAGTATCAGCTTCCAGCTCAGAAACAGCCATCAAGCGGTGGAACGTGACTTGGGGTCAGTCCCGGATGACATTATTTGCCTTTCTATATTGTTGCTGTCTTTTTATGGTCCACATACCAGTGGTTGTGTGCGGTGCTGCGGCACCTCGAGCTTTCAAGTCCATCAGCCCGTGGCACCTTGAGTTCCTATCGTAACGATCCCTTGGCCTCTTAGTGCCTTCACCAAGTTAAGGTCTATGCAAAAGTGCCCAATGCCACAAAACAGCAACAAGAAGTCTGTGGACTTTAGTTGTTAGTCAGCAAGTACCATCATCCTCCGAGGCGACGGCGAGAAAGCTGGGCACGAGATGTTTAGTCGAGTCCAACGACATGCACGGCATTTCGTTTTGACCTACTCCTCGTTTCACGGAATGGGCTTCTCAAAGAATCATCAATATTGATTCTAACTCATAGTGTCCATTGCATTGCTGCTATTTGTCTAACACACAGATACTGTGCTTTCTTCCGAGGGCTTTTCCTACCCAGATCTCATTATCCGTGATCGTCGTCGTCTCAGTTCCTCATAATGCATGTTGACCATTGGCAGCCGGTCCAGCCAGCAAAAAGCGAAGAAGTCATCAATCAAGCCATATCCATTGTCCGGGTTCCCCTAATCATCCTTCGTGGGTATTGGGTATCATCGTTTCGGTGTCATTAATCGTGAGTGTTGGTATCATTGCTTGGTGTGTAACGTTCTTGGGTATCATTTCTCGCTGTGCAATACAGCGCTCTTCCCGCTCGTCATTTTTGTCTGTATCCGGTTGTTTCTGAGTTGTGGCAGAGGAGTCACTACTGCCTTCGGGGGCCTTCTAGGCGGGAGCCCCACCCTGCTTGCGCTGGCTGCGTCGCTGCTGGCGCTCCTTGCACTTGAGGTGGTAGCCCGGCTCCGTCATGCGGAGATGCTCGACCCATGCCTCGTATGCCTGCTGGCCCATCGAGTTGGGAGCCTTCGGCTTGCGGCAGGGACGGGGAGCTCGGCGAGCTGGAGCTGCTGGCATAGACGCGACGAAGGGTACCTGGGCCGTGGCAATGGCAGGCTGCGGGAAGACGGCGCCGGGGAAGTGAGGCTGCATCTGCTGCTGCATCTGCTGGACTGCCATGGGCATCTGGGGTGCGAAAGGAGGGATCTGGCTGGTCATAGCCATGAAGTTCTGCTCAGGGAAAGGCATGACCATCTGCGCTGCGTCCATCATCGAGTTGAAGTCGACCATAGGAGGGCCATTGAATCCAGGAGGAGCGGACATAGGAGGGAAGTCGAAGCCGGGAGGGGGAGCCATAGGATGTAAATTGAATCCAGGAGGAGCAGTCATAGCAGCTTGAGCCGGAGGAAAGAAGTCCGGACCAAAGTTGTTGATTTCCACGGGCGGCATCTGCGTGTTCATGTTGTTGGCGGGGAAGAAGTTGTTAGGCGTATGGACTCCGCGATGCTTCACAGGCGAGCCGGCAGCAATCATGGCCGCAATCCTGGCGGCCGCTTCCTCCATGGTTTCCTTCTGATAGCCTTCCGTGCCGGCCGCGGCGTTCAAGACAAGGCATTGAGACCGCATGCTCTTCTTCTCCTTGACGGGGGAGAACTCTCGGGCCTTGGGGTTCAAGACGGACTCAGTCATCACGCTTTGATCGTTGAATAGGCTCAAACCCGAGTCATGGGAATCATTCTTCTCATGCTTCACCAAACCGAACACGGCCTCCCTTAGGCGATCATTTGCCGTCTTCGAGGCATTAGACATGGGGGTCTCTTGAGAGTCGCCGCTCTCTTGGGTCGGTGACAGGTATCCAGAGTCAGTGCGTCGCAACTTCATGTTCTCCGCAACCTGCTCCTGTGACGAGATGAGGCTGTCGGCATAAATCTGGCTCCTGACTGACATAGTCGCTATCTTCATCGGAGCCTCGGGCTGTTCGGGAGCTTCAGAAGCCGCCTTGGTAAGAACATCGTGGATTGGCTTGGCGATAATTATGGTCTCGGCCTTCTCGCGAGACTTGACCTGTGTGGTTTCGCCGATTTGCAGGCGAAGGCGGCCAAGCAGGTCTTTGAAGCGGTCAGATTCGGCAGGGCGTCCGCGGTGGGGAGACTTGATGGTAGGTCCAATAGACGCAATGGCGGGATCCTTCACAAGCAGGCGCTCGGTCTCGGCAAGACGGTAGCACTCCTGCGCACGCGCTCCAGCCTTCTCTCTCAACAGCTCCGGCGAAACACTATTCGAACGCCGGTATCGATGGCTCTCTCGTTTCGCCCCATCGAAGAACGCATCAGTCTTTGTCTTGGTCTCGATGCTATCAGTGTCCTTGTTCTTCCCAAGAGTGATGCCCAAGTCCTTGGTCATTCTCAGGTCGCCGAAGCAAACGTTGGACGATCCGGAGATGTAGGCCTTCTCAGCAGGAGTGACGTCGAGGACAAAGGTCTTGGATTTCTTTGTGGGGGTGCGGGGAGTCGCGGGCAGATTGCACTCGCGGATACTCAGGATGGCCACTTTCTCGCTCAGGGTCTTGCAGAGGATCTCCTCGTAACCGGCCGCAGTGGTTGTGGTGTCATCATCGTCGTTGCGGTGGGTGCGGGCATAAGGAATATCGATCCAATCGCGAATTCTCTCCATAGCAGCTTGCTTGTTCACCTTGGGAATGGCCAGGTGCTCAGTATCGACTTTGGAGACATTGTTGGTATTGACGGCGTCAAGCATCTTCTCAAGTTTCTCGTAGTTGATCTTGGGGCGAGGCTGATCAAACAACATGCTCTGAGCGGAGTCAACTGGAATGCGAGCGGCGGGATTGCGAGCGCGCAGGAGTCCCTTGTGATCGATGCCCTGCGCGGCCAAACCTATATCGGTAGAAGCCATATTTGCTGATTTACCGATGTTGTCAGGTAGGTATGGGATCAGGTGCTATCAGGGCTGTCTGTCCGAGGCGATACTCGTAAAAGTTCTGATGTTGATAGTAGCAGGTTGTTCCGAAGAGAATATTGTCCAGGGCACGATCTCGTTACCTGCAAACTCGCCCGTGTTAGCCAGTCCATATCATTGCAACAGCGCAAGACTCGAGGATATACTTACGTGCCGAACAATGTTGTAAAGTTATTCAATGGCAATGGAGGCGATGTAGCATTCGTCGTAATGTGCACTCACAGTTGTACAGATATGGAGAGCTGGGTTGGAAAGAAGTTTGGTATGGTCGACGGGGCGTGATCTGAAGAGTGGTCTCAGGGTTCACCTGCGCTATGTCAGTTTGATATTGGCATCCACGCGCGTGCGAGGCCATGGATTTGTGGATTTTGTTCTTCTTTTCCAAAGATTCCCAAAAGAATGAAATCTCAATCGGGAGATGAGAGATGTCAGGGGCAGCGAGACGCTGACCGCTGACTTTCAAGATAGGAGGTGTTGGAGATGATTGAAGGGGGAGGAAGACGAACCGCCTGCCACGCAGAGTCGCGCGACTCCAGAGGAGGTCAGACGCAATCCATGTGGTGTGTCAGGGGTATTTGAAGGGAAATAATCAACATGAATTCAAGAGAAGGGCTTGTCACTAGTGAGAAGGAGAGGCAATGCTCAAGGTGAAGGCGCTTGTGGTCACTGTCGCCAGCAACTGGGAAAGGTCGTGGCTCGCGCAAAGGAAGAAATCAAGGGAGTCATGGGATGCGAGGATTAAACTTACCGATTAATCGTTGCCTGCACGAAATCTGTTGGCTCGAGACTGGAAGACCTGGACGAGATGCCTCTTGATGGGAGAGAAGGCTCGGCTGCACCCTTCGATTCCTCTGAGCCTTCGGGAGAGGAGCTGGGTTGGTCGAGGTGAGACGGGCGAGTAAATGGAAGTCAATGAAGAATCAGGGGTAGTGGGAAGACTGCTCTGCTGCTTGACGAAACTGTTCCAGTATTCCGATATAGACGAGAGGGACAGACAGAAGAGAAGTCTGAGGGATAGAAGAAAGATGGGAGGGGAGGCAGGTCGAGGAGGGAGGGAGAGGGAGTTTGTGGGTGAGGACGGGATGGTGTGGGTGCTCGGACCAATTGAGTTAGAGTCGCGAGGTGAGGTTGTCGCGAGAGGAGCAGCATCGAGGACAATGGGATAACCCGCCAGGCACCAGGAACAATAGCAGACAATAGCGATTTTCTCGCTCAATAGCACGCTGAATGTAACCTCGCTGCACCTTAATGAGAAAAATAACCCTGACCTCCAAGGAACATAGCCAAAAGAGCCCGATATCTGGGAAAATGACACACAGTCCTAGGGTCGCTGCACGGTGGTTGATCGTGGACGATTGAAGGCCACAACGGGATTTCCTGCCCCCAGAGACCTGATTATACCAGAGCACGACAATGGCAAGGGCGACATATACATTCAGAGAGCTCCAGGGAGAGGAAGGATTAACGTGGCGCGTATCTACTTTGAGTCTCTCCTTCCTTCCGCATCTCGGTCTCCCTCCTCCGCTGCGAGCGTGATCACGTTCGGCATGCTGGCATCTCGGACAGAAACTCTCACCCAAAGACCGCACATGCCCCTTAGAATAGCTAAATAATATCCAAGGAGACAATCCAGTCATTCTCATACTCTCACCATGCCCTATGCTCCTTGCCTGTGGTGAGGATGGAGGTGGTTATCCTACCCCTTTTCTTACCCTAACCCTAACGCACAATAAAGCACGCGTACGTTTAGTCGACACCCAGCTTCCTGACATCAAATCATCGATCTGGACTTGAACACTGAGATAAATATTGTACCTCTTTGATTCAGGAAATGTGTACTTCGGCTCCAGACTTTTCCAGTACTATTTATCGCGAGATCTCATAATGCCGAGCAAAGAGATGCAGGTCTCAGACCATCGCCAGCAGCCCAGTCAACTTCTTCGCCTCGCACAACACTGGAGGCCATCAGGGGAACATATCTGCCCGTGCAATGAACGTCCACGCAAGCAATCTTAAGCTTGTTTACTATTCATGAATTCAGCGGTCCCTAGCCACGATTGTAACATGCTGAGTCAAGGTATTTGGCTATACTACACCTAACAACAACTTCCAAGAGCATCACTCCGTATCCCATTTGATATCCTGCGTCTGCCATCACATAGTCTGAGAGTTTCCAGTCATGTACCCGGCGAAAGATTTCTGCTCCGGCCGTTAGTGAAGTTGCACCGATACCGAATAACAAAGCAAGGCGGACGACTTACAGCATTTCTTGTCTGGATAAAGATGGTGCCCGGCCCAGTGAACTTGCACACGAGCCCTTCCGCCGATGCGAAACCGGAGATGATACCGCCGGACGCAACCCGTTCCATGACGTACTTAGTGTTCCACGCGACCAGGTGCCCGTTGTCGACGATGTACTTCTCTCCGTCCACAAGCTTCCGAGCACGTCAGCACAAGCAGCGCAGAGGGAGAGAAAAGGGGCGAGGGCTTGGGAGAAACTCACATCTTTCCGAATGATGGCGCCGAAACTCGTGAGCCACAGCAGCCCTACACCACTGATCTTGTACACGAACAGCCCCTCCCCGCTGAACATGGCCTTGCCGATGCCCTGGCGCTTGTACTCCTTGATGACGCCCTGTGTCGAGGCCAGGTATCCGTCGTACCCAACCGACCACGACTCGCTCCCGGTCAGGCGCAGGCTCGTGACGTCGCCCAGGAACGGCGGGCCAAGCAGCAGCTCGCCCGGCCCCGTGAAGGTCGAGTAGCCCATCTCGCCGCCCGCGACGAGCTTCTTCATGCTGAACTTGTACGAGCCCTTGAGCGTGATGGTCGGAGACATGGCGATCATGACGCCTGGGATAGGTGGTTAGCTCCTGATGGAACCTACACACGGAAACTCGCGATAGGGACAGCGCTCTCGACGACAAGAAGCTTACCTGGCTTCGCATGCAGTGGGCACCCGATCGCAAGCTGGATAGTCAAGATGGTATTGCAGTCGCGGTGGCTGATCCTGTAGCTCCCGCCATTGAACGTGCCCACGTCATCCACGATCGCGCTCGCACCCGTAAACTGGCCGGCGGCCGGCGCTCCGCCTACCGAGTTGCTCGGAACGGGCGCATTCCGGGGCTCGTCCTCCTCTTCCGCCGGGGACGGCGCCGCCGGCTTGTCGGGTGGGTACTCGCCCGCCTCGGGTGGGGCCGCGTAGCTTGGCGGCGCCGTGAATTGCGGCACGCTCTCCTGGCTGTGGTACGAGCCAGAGCTGTGACGCAGGTGCAGCGGCAGACTCATGTTAGGCGGTGGCTGTTGCTGAGGAGGAGGGGAGAACTGCTGCTGTTGCTGCTGCTGGTGGGGCGGGGGCGGATAAGACACCGGGGTGCCGGCCTTTGGTGGCGGCGTGGCATTCTGAGGAGGTGGTGGGTATGATTTTGGCGCGGGCGAGCCTTGGGATGGAGGAGGAGGATAGAATTGCGTCTTTGTTGCCGGAGGAGATGTTGGGAGGTTGAATGAGGTCTTGTGCGCCGGCGCCGACATTGGAGGTGGAGGGTAGTTCTTCTGGCCGCCGGCATTGGGCGGGGCTGTGAAGCTATCGTCAGCTCGACATTTGGTGACTGGTGAGGAGCTGGAGAGTCCATACGGGGATAATATTGTGCGGACATCTTGATTCACCAGAATCTGAAGCTCGGATTGAAGAGAAGGCGTCTGAAACCTCTCGCGATGTGTTGCTGTAGCTGCATCTCCCGTCAGCATCAAAGAGCTCAGTCGTCAATGGGCTGCACCGTGCCCCGCACTTACAAGCTGTCTCTTATCCCGCCTCCACGCACGCACTATACAGGCAGCTCTGACCGATGCGAGTCGACTGAAGCTCAGAGCAGCAATGCAGGAAGAGAGATTCACGAGAAAGAGATGGAGGTTGGTCAAGGGCGGTTCGTCTGTCGCGACAGAAAGGTCAGGCAGGCATTGCCGGTGCCGCAGGAGCCGTATGGCCTTCTCTGCGGCCATACAAAGCTGCATCCTTCCCCTTTGTGCATTAGGGCGCCCGTGGCCCGTCGAGGGCTGTATCTAATTTGAGCTACAGGATCACCAGGATCTCGCCCAATGGCCGCAGCTCGGATCGAAGCTGCTGGCGTGGCATTGGGGCTGGGTGCTCTCGGCGCTTAGAGCTCGCTGGGCGCCTATAGCTGCCCATTGGCTGGCTGGTCGCTCTCCGCTCTTTGACGGCAGCTTGGCCATAATATGGTGTCGCGGCGCTAGCGTGCTCAAAGAGTCGATACTAGAGCGTTGCGCTCGAATAACCAGACGCTTTACGGAGGGAAACATGACCGAGTCAATGAGCCATGCTACTCTGCCTTATCTGGTCGTTGCAGGACAAGGAACTTTGGTTTCTGGAACTCAAGCAAGCTCTACAACCGAATCAGTTCGGGTCCAGTATAGCCCATCAGTCGAGTCTCAACAGCCAGGGCCGCAAAACAGCTGTTACTCCCGGCCGCTTGTACTCTGCCTCTTCCGTTGTCTCTCCCACGCTGGTTTCGCCCACTTCATCATATACCGGGAACTCATCAGTTGCTCAGCCGTCAGCGTTTCGGGCAGGCTCAAACGCCAACATCCCCGTCAGAAGCTCCTCTAGAGAGCGCATCTCCCCTCCTGCCACATCCCACTGGCGCGTCTCGGACGTCTCGCCGCGCTCCATGTCGCACATGTGCTGGTGCAGCGGTCGGAAAACTGGCGTGTAGATTCTTTTCATATCACGGACCCAAGAGCCGTCTGGCTCGAAGGACTCCTTGCGATTGGTCCAACCGTCCCACCATCGTGCGGGTGGTCGACCCAGATTGCTGATCATGTCGACAAAGATGTGGTCGCTGTCCCAGCTGAATGTTTCACACAGAGATCACTCCCCAAGGCCTTCATAGAGACTAACCCCAGCGTCCATATATCTGCGGCTTGCGTGATTGGTTCATTGAAGAGGTCTTCGGGAGGGAGGTAGAGCGGAGGCGTATGAAGTTCAGGAGAAGGTTCGATAGTCTGAACGAAAGAGGTACCATAATCGGATACTTCGATGAAGGGATCTGACAGCTAGTCCGCGGGCATCTTGATATGCATCGGATAGACAGCATATTGGTGTGCGTGAGGTTCGACTGTTTCTCCATCGACCCTCCTGACAGGCACCTTGTCTAAGCGGTAACGCTTATAAAACTCGTCAAGACTAAGCTCACCGATGTCCGGGCCGCGGAGAAGAAAGGTCCGAAGGTGTAGATCTGAGCGGTGTTAGGAACATAAAGTAGATAGAAACACGCACAGTCGGAGCAGAGAGGTTTCACCTACCTCCGTGACACACTCCGCATGAGTACAAGTACGACAATCCCATGACGAGCTGAGCGGCGATGGACCTGGCAGTCTCGGCAGGAAACATTAAGGTCAGACAATCCTCCTTGGCTGCAACGATACTGCAGACCGCCAGCTCCTGAACGAGGCAGATGTGATGGCCGCTTGGGCCGTCGAGCGAGAAGTCGCCCAGCAGACGCGGAATGAACTGCTGGCCTTGAGGCATCGAACTAACGCTACCAAGGAAACGGAGCATACTTAGTTCAATACTTTTGTTGGATTAGCTAGAAACCAGTATCCTCAGAGAGACATAGCTTGTATTCGGTGTTCCCCAGCCAGCCAGGTCGTAGGGTAGCCACAAAATCCGAGCTTGGGGGTAACGTGGTAGCAGCCATCACAGAGGGTCTTCCCGATGACTACTGGATGGTAGCCGGTGGCGGCGTAGTCTTCAAAGTCTTCCAAGTCAACCTCGGGGATATAGATATCCTCCGCTGGTTGAGCAGCATTGTTTCGAGCCCGCCTCGAAACAAGTCTCATGGTTGGTTGGACCGCATGTTAGTTCGCTTGACCTTTCGGTGTGAATATGAACGCCGGATGTTGCCCAGCTGTCGCCGTGCTGTTCCACGCTGAAATGCACCCCCCCCCCCCCCCCCTATTGTGCATAGACCTTGTATGCAAGTGCTGCGCCAAGGCTGCCAGCTCTCTGTCAACGCCTGCGCGGTTCTCCAGCTCGAAATGCGACCTAGACACGACAGCGGCGATTCTCTTCGGCATGCTAGAGAAGACGTCCTTGTCCGTCACAGTGCGGCACAGCGACTTGTCTGGCACGCTCGAGACACAAAGTCTCAATAGGTTTGAGAAACCTTCTTCTCAGCTCCAAATGATGTCCGTTGTTACATACGGAGTGCTTTGGGGGAGGACATAAGACACATGTCAAGGGGTATTGCGACCAGCTGTCAGGGCTTGGTAGCCGTGGACGATAGGCCAGGTCTAACGGTCTGACGGTGGTCGGCACCTGTCAAGCCCGGTCACGAGGATCTGATGGCTCGGTCCGCCGGGGAAACAGTGATGCCGGGCAAGATTGACCAATCACAAGCTGCATCGGGGTGGAAAGCTATCGAATGCGGAAAAGTTGCATCATGGTGCAGGAAGGAAGCTCTCGGGGGAAAATTACGCTGAATAACATGTTGGACGACGATAGCTCGACAATCCAGGAGAGTCATACGACGACATTCCAGCTTAAATACCAGTGAGCGCCCGCTGTGTGGGCAGGGCACACTTGTTGACAGGTCAGAATCGTATAACGGGCTGCCAGTGCGACGAAACCTGCCGCTTCTCGTGAAAATCCACGAAGCTTCTCCCGCCTCGTCGGAGTTACCGGGCTGGATGCTTCCAGCTGTCCGATCGTGCACCCGTCCGAGCCGAGCTGCGATTACGACGCTTACGCCGTCGACCCCTGAGCACACGCAGCTCTTTCTGTCAATTTCCGCGAGTAGATCGTTCGAGTCGCGCTCGAAGTCCGCGAAATGAACACAATGTTTGGGAGCTCGCTAGGGGCTTTTCGCTCCGCTCTGGCAAGCCGCGTGATCGCGGCGGAGAAGCTGCGAAACCCAGCAACGCAGACGTTGATACGGAACATGTCATACGCCCGACCTTCGAACATGGTATCCTCGCAGTGGCGGGCAACATCGGCTCGGACATCGCACGGGCTGCTGCGGAGGCTGGAGGGCCCATCGGCGTTCTCCAAAGCTAGCCAGCAGACGGGCGCATTCCGCTCGTCGCGGCGGACCTTCCACTGGTCCAGAGCCCGGAGATCACAGTCTGGTGCGAAAGGAGAGGAGGCGGAGCCCCAGTCGCTAAGCGCGAGGCTGCGGAAGCTGTCACGAGAATACGGGTGGGCCGCAGTGGGGGTATACCTGGGGTTGAGCGTGCTTGACTTTCCTTTCTGCTTCTTGCTCGTCAGGACGGTCGGCACGGACAGGATCGGTATGTCACTATTGGCTGGGAAGATGTGTATGACGCGCCGATTAGCTAACAAGACTTCGGGCGCTCAGGCGAGTTGGAGCACTGGGTCGTATCCCATGTGAAGGCGGTTATCCCGAGCAGTGTCAAGGACTGGTGGCATGAATACCGTCACTCCCTGAAGAAGGCCGAGAAAGACCAACTGGGCGATAAGGTTAGTGAGGATGTGGAAATGGCTGGCTGGGGGGTGGAGGAGGCAGATCACAAGGCCAAGACCGAGCCCAGTAAGTCGTCTAATAGAGTTTCCTGCATGTTGGTTCCAGACCAGCTGACAAGAGCGCGTTCTAGGCCTGGCTACGCAACTCGCGCTGGCGTACGCCATACACAAGAGCTTCATCTTTATACGAGTTCCCCTGACCGCTGCCGTGACACCGAAAGTGGTCAAGGTGTTGCGGTCCTGGGGTTGGCAGATCGGCAAGAGGAGGCCCAAGGCGTAACCAACCGCAGAGCTAGCGTTCGAGAAAGCTCGTGTCCAGTGTACGAATTGCACCAACGGATCGGTGGCGCAAACCGGTGGGTGGGAATGGCGGCTACAGTGCCTTCCACAGTCACTGCTCATAGACTTCAGTTTACATTGTACAGTACCCGGGGCTGCCGACGTGGTCTGGCCCCCGATCAGGCAAAATCATGAGAACCTTAGTTGGCCTCACCGAGTCAGACAAACCTTCAAGACGAGGAACACAGTCACGCATGCCGGGGCCAACATGAAGTCATATATCCCCTATTCCCGCGTGCGCACGTAACGGTCCCGGGATACCCGTGTCATCCGGCCGGGGCGAGGTCTCCGGTATCGAGCCGTGTGCTACGCCCGGCAACGTCACGGTACGTCAGGGGCCCGGAGAAGGAAGACGCAAGGGGGAAGGCGTGCGGCGGAGGGAAAGTCAAATACAAAAACCTTGCGAATCCTCATTTACGGGCGTTGCGTGGGGTGGACCTCCCCCTCGCCGCAGACGTTCGATTTGGGGCATTTTGAGTTTAAGCTAGTAAGCGCCGGCACTGTCATGGGGCCCTCAGCTGGGCGAGTGAGCTGTCGACACTGTCTACAAGGTGGAGAGGAGAAGCGGCAGGAACTGTGTCAGTGTTGGTCCAGCCGTCAGTGCCACGCGTCGACGACTGGGTTCCGGAGTTTCCACTAGTCTGACGTAGACTGGAGATGTGCTGTTCTAGTCAGGGGCTGGTGCTGAACTTAACTTCCCAACACTCTGGGAACTGGGAGCCCTAGAGGAATAGTCCGAGGGCGGTGCGGGTCCATGGATCCATCCTGGATAAGGGGGGCCAAGGTTGAAGAAGGAGAGGCAGGGACACTGGTAGCAATTGCTCCATCCCGCTCGACCCGAGAGCGAGCCCATTTGCTTCAGCCTCCTTTGTGGTCACGCTGTCATTGTTCTTACACGCTGACTCGCTACGCCGAGCGTCGGGCGTTTACGGCGTTGCGCGCCATGTGGCAGCCACGGACCAGAGTTTAGCGAACTCTATTCCAGGCTCGTACAACAGAGTTTGGCGGCGGAAAGAAACTTTCGGACGTAGACCAACTGGGAAAATCCGAAGAGAGGCGGGAAAGTATGTTGGAGTTTGTGGTCCAGAACAGAAACCTTGTAACCGTCTCACGGAGAATAGAGGGGGCGTTGGTTGTCTGGTATGTTGGATCGATCGTCAAGAACCAACGGACATCATGCATAACTGCCTCAAGGAGAATGGGGCCCTCGACTATTGGCCTCTAGCAGGTCATATTCCCCGGTAGGACGAAAGCTAAGTATCGAGGACCGTAAGAAAAGCGTTGGTGGGGTGGAAGGGAGGTACCAATTGCGCCAGACAGTACAGAATACTGTGCGACTCCCCGCCGCCGGCGTGCCCTTGAATCGTACTTGCACGTGTCGTGACGGGCTGACAGGCTACAGCGGAGTTCATGATGAGAGAGACCCACAACGACGTAAAACGGGACGCCGACAATAGCGCGACAGTTATTACTCAACGCCCAAGGAGCCTTTGACAGCTGCACCCAGCCGGTCCTCCATTCTGACAGCTGCCACATTGAATGCCTCTAACAGCTTGGATACCCTGCTCCCTTGTGCACGACGTTATGACAGATATGTTATCAATCTTTTATGGTTTCCGAGTAATACGCAAATGCAATCTTCTAGTGATTTTGCCTGCTTGACTAAACTACTCAATCGTCCCTTGCCATATAAATCTATCGCCCCTTGTTGAAAGGTTCGACAGTAGTAAGAACTTGAAACGGCTGGGGCATCGTCCATTCCATGTTCATGTTGGCCCGTCTCAACTCCTGGACGACGTCTGCCCCAGGCTCTGATCGTTTACTCAGCAAGTACGCAGAGATTCGAGCAAGGAGACTGGCATTTGCAGGAGTAGATAATTCCCTCGTCTCCCATGGGCCAGCACGACTCGTAGCTGTTCGGGCACTCGCTGCAATCCGAGCCTGACTTGGGGCAAGCTCGGGCAAAGATCTCTCCGCCATTGCCCCTATACAATATCGTTGATTAGTCCCTATCTTCGGAGAGCCGCGTCGCACATTCAAGGTTGGCGAATAACTTACTCGACGGGGGCGGCAGTTGCCAGGGACAGAAGGAAGAAAGCGCCAAATAGGTACGAAAGGAATTGCTTCGCCATCTTGCTAAGAGTAAGAATGTCGTGAAAGGGTCTCGAGGATGGTAGAGTGTCTTTGGAATTCCAATAAAGTATGTGAAGGCTTGGTGAGGGGGAAACAATGTTTCTTCGCCAGTGTACACGAGAGTCTTATATAGACGATTCTACGGACACGGAGGGATATGGTGATAGTGGAGAGCAGCATCTACAGGGCCGAATGCATGGACATTTCCGACCCCAGAGATAACTAACATTGTTGAGTTATCCGTTGATTCTGGAGGAATAAACTCCTTTCCGTCACATCGTGCCTGTAGTCTTCGCCAGAAAGAGTTAAGGATGAATCTCCATGTGATGGACACCGTATTGAAAGAAGCAGCTCTGTGGGAGCAGGCAGGTTTGTCATCACGAGAGAGTGGTGTGCAGAAGCAGCTTCAGGCGAGACGTGGTGTGCTCCTTGCTGAAGGAAGCAAAATATCATATGGCTTTAGAAGGAATGAGCTCTGTAGCATTCGATAGACATGCGTGCGAGGTCCCGTCGGCCTGTCCACTCCCTTAATGGGCACGGGCGTGTCGAAGCCGCTTGGTTCATTCCACGTATGGAGACACAGACAGACGTAGACTTCTCATGCGGGGTTGACCCATGGGCGGCTAATCTTCCCGGGGATAGTTATCGGTCCCACGTCTCCTGGAGTATCATCACTAAAAGCGGCCCGTTTCCCTTCAGGGGAACCCACAGGATCATGAGACTCGGGACTTCAGTGTTCATCTCAGAAGACGTAGCAGAAATTCCTGCAATTGTGTTTTGAATATTTATATCAATAAGAACCTATGTTGATATTACATCGGACAAGCCCTCATGTACGGCGTTCTCAGAAAGGTCACCAGGGCCAGCGGTGATACATTTAATCGGAATAGGCAGCTTGATACAGTTCCGCAGAGAGCCTCAAAACAAGCATCGATTAGCTCCATACAAGCTTTTTGATGTCCGGGGCCGTTACATCTCCCCAGTAAGCGACTTGCGGGGAGAGGTAGAGTACCTGTGACATATTGGCGCCTGTCAAGGGAGTATAGGTTTTGTCGACGTCCCGTGAAGATGTCCAAGGATCAGAGGAGGGTCCCACGACCCCTCCCGTGGGGTCGCTGTAACTCTACTTTCCCCTAGTTGACGTTCTAGACGCGTCGACGTCTCAGCGGATTGGCGAGTCGCCCGAGTTCATTGCTCCCCAAAACAGCTGCTCAATTACCGCGCGGACGAATGAGCTTCAAGCCGAGTCTACCCCGTACGAGTCTGCGATACCATTTACAGGAAACACGCGATAGACATCCTTCCTCGGGTGACACAACTCAGCTAAGAGCAACACGCGCCCCAATTGTAAGAAACATAACATCTAATAGTAAAGAACTTTGCGGATGATTTCCGCGATCAATGTGAAGTGAATTCTTTGACCCTGGTCAAGTACTACTGCCTATCGGGCCTTTCTTGGCGGCGGAATAGTAGAATTACCTCACCTGCCTATGTAGGAAAGGATGTCTGTGCAGGTCATACAATATGTGAGGAGAGCTAGATATGATCTTGGTGAGTGCCTCTTTGTCATAGAATTCATCTACAATCTCTGCTATCATACAGGACCACGAGCCTCCATATATCCACCCACATTCTTCACTGGAGCCCGCGAAGGCAGATGTTATATGAAAAAAAGGTGCTCATGCACGTGCACGCACCTCTGGCCCCCGTGCTGCCAGGCCGGATTGCATATCAGGTTCTTCTTCCTCACAGATAGTATGATAGAGAATCAAACTCTTTACACCTCATGACTTGATGACTTGACTTGAACGCCATGCCTTATTCCATGCAACTCACATACAGTTAGAATTGACTGCCTATATATGCTAGCCCAGACAACAAGGCCCACCCTATTGTAGCAGTCTTTTCCAGGCTCCCCAGAAGAGCTGTAAGAGAACCATTTTAGGGCATCTTTCGGGCAATCATGGAAGTAGCTGTTTGAGTTACAAATGAAGATAAAGAAGGGCATACAGGAAATGCCTTTGTAGGGGATTTGGCCAAACTCTCTTGCCCTCTACCCAGACCGTCTTGCCCGTACCCGGAGAGTATTGCTCCCATGGCGTCTTTTCATAAAAGTTCTTATATGAAGATGCTTCGTGTGGACTATTTCACTGGGTAGCAGGAGCGTGTTTGATAATCTTATATACTAGTGTGCAACCGCCACTTATGAGAAGATATGCGAGAGGATAGACCCAGCCGAGTATTCTTCCTCACGGTACGGTTGAATCTGAATTGGTCAAGATGGTCGATGTCTTCGAGGACGGCGGGTTCCCAAAAACGATCGTGGATCTGCAGAAAACTCGCCCCGAACGAGTTACTACGGATAGGATAGGCCATTACTCTAGGACGGATGCCAAGGATGACCGCATTGCCATCATTATTTATTCAGTTTACTTAGAGACCGTTGAAACGTGATCTAATCAAGGTTCCCGCCTCGGCTTAGGCGAGTGGAGAGTAAACTTGTGCCACGATAAAGAGATTAGACCCAGGATATATGGCAACAAATGAAAACCTATCGAGATGGTCACTCCAATCGACTCCTCGTGCAAAATTCATGCTGTCATCACCAGCGGTGACAGTCATGGAGGTTGGATAGTAGACCAGGACCTGTCCCGGAGGATCTTGGATATCGTTTCACAGCCATCTGCCCTCGAACCCGTCTTGATGCCGGGTCAGATGAGGCTTAGATTTGTCCACGGTAGTATCCCGAAGGAACTAGGTAGAGAGGGCAACAGGCTTTTTTTGCGACAACATCTTACGGCGCTGTCGGAGCCCTCATGTCAGCAGTATCGAAGACAGAAGATTTGAATGTACGTGAGACTCTGGGTCACATTAGATGGAGCAGGGCCAAGTTCGCATCTCGTGATGGAGAAGGACGAGCGTGCAGGCCAAAGTCGCGTTAATACGCGAGAGCTTGCAAGCTCGGCTCTATACTTCCAAGGTCGGAGAATGTGAGGAGCATATATTGGCAGCACAGCGAGAGCGTGTACAGACATCACAATATAAAGGGAGCATATAAACTCGTACTGATAGGTCGGAGCGATAAAGGTGTCTCGCATACAAAGAGCGGGTAAGTTTGTGGCAGTAAGTTACTTAGGTACTTCGCTAGGTACCTAGGTAGTGCCTTGGACACTGCGCACAGACTCGGTGCAAAAGACAGCTTGATCGGCTGGCCTACGTACCTAACGTAGGGTACCTACCTACCTACCTAGGTACGTACCTAATGTACGAAATAAGCCACGGCAGCCGCCAGTGGGCTCTCTTGGGCCCTTTCTGTACTACCCGTATGTAATTGCAACTCAGCGGCCTTTTGACAGAGCTGCTCCAGTACCCAGATCCTGCTGGACATTTCCTATCCAGACAGCTCGCCTGCTTTGACTCGTTCCGACGGCAGCACAGCAAGAGCCCGGTGGCCCGGTGGCCAGCCAATCGGACCTTCCAGAAGTATATTCGATCCCCGAAGTCATACTAACGGCGACCTGCCCAGTTGCTACGGGGTCCTTGGGTGGAAAGTTACCGAGCTCGGAGGGCGCTTCGATAGCCTTCGTACTAGGCTGTTAGGCTGCGTCTATTGTGCCAAGCCCACCAAACCGCGCCCAACAGGAGGCGAAAATTGCGACGAGCGGGACAGCTTCGCCTACCATAGTAGACGACCCGCAAGTTGCACACACTGTGCGGGATCCAGAGTGTACATGCGCGACGCAACTTGGCGCTACAGCATGTCGACAGACGGTACACAGCAGCGTTTCGCTGAGTCTAAGCGGCCCCGTTTGCTCTAACTAATCTGGTAAAACCCCCCGGCGATTCTGATGCCACACACACACACACATGGCGAGGCCAGACTACCACGAAGCTACTCACGCCGCCCGATCCAAGGCTGTGGTAAAGTCCCTCAGCTGAATAACTGCTTGCCGAAGTGGAGGAGATTCGGTTTCTCGCCCGTTGGTCTCTGCCGTATCGATTTTAAGGTTTCCTTCCTCCGAGACCATTGCTTAGAAAGGATGTGAGACAAAGGGAGAACCAACAGGGGACGCAGTGCCAACACATTACATCCCTCTATAAGAAGGAGAGACATCCCACGCAAGCCCTAGATCCCTCCAAGACCATCCCATACTTAAGAAGATCGATCCCCTTGACACGATCAGCAAATAAACTACCCTGGCCACAGCTTGCTGGCGATATCATTGGACCAGATACCTCCTCTCCAAGAGTGTTCTGCAACCCGGAACCATCTTTCCAATCGGGTCCCACCACGCCCTCAACGTCACAAGACTCAGCTGAATACATCTATCCCTATTTCGAATTTGCAGCCACCATGACCATGACCTCTCTCTATCATCGGGACTCGTACTTTACCTCTCCCCACCCAGCCAGCTTCTACGCCCTCCAAGCTGCCGATTTTTCCTCTTTCATCTCTACTCAGCTGCTGCCCGCGAGCATGAGTGGAGAGGGCAAGGCTGACGATGCCGAATCCTCTGCCGCCAGCCAGAAGCGGCGCTCTTCTCAAGAATCGGCGGTTGCGATGGCCCTAGAGGTCGCCAGGGAGACCCCCGAAGGAGCGCAGGACCCGACCGTCGTCGGCATCCTCGAGGCAGCGCTGTCAGCAACCTGGGACAAGGTAGTCAAGCAGTCCGACTACGTCATGACACCTGGGGAGTTCGCCGTCTTCAACTTCTTTCAGCACCGGTTCGCCGGCAACCAAGACGCCATAGCGGCGCGCAAGCGGTACTGGGACAACACGCACGCGTGATCACGATGGGAAACTGCCAATTGCCCTCTTCTCCCAGGAAAGTCTGTGCGGGCCGAGACCCGCCCCACCCCCTTCCGCACTCGGCCCGGAGCCGAGATCTTGGGACCTGGGACGCGTTTCTCCGTGGCGTCATCGGCGGATGCTGTTGTCATCCTTTTCTTATCTTGAGGACACCGTCATCCCCTCATGAAAACCACAGCTGCTTAACTCGGACATACCGCGTATGCCGAGGGCCTGGAAAGCCTATTCGCATACGTCACGCACATCGAAACAACGGGCCACGCGATACACGATACATTCGACAAGAGGCAACCACTGAGAGGCTCACCAAACGTCTTTTTGGCTCTCTGCATCTCCAAGCGCAGGAACCTTTCCGAGACAGGGTTGACGGCGATCAATCTGGAATTCGGCGTCTGATACGAGACCCCTCCCCTGGCAGCATATTCGGTTCTCTCTCTTCCTCTGTTGGCAGCCATGGCGTCCCTGGTGTGATGATTCATGCTTTAAGAGGTTGCTGGCAGCCCTGTAACGAGATACTTCATGCGTTGACGAATAAAAGTTGCGTTGTTTTCGATGTTCTCTAGGTAGTTCATGATCAAGGCCAAGCTTGAAGCAGCTGTAGCACCCTGCTCCGAGACAAGATGGCCATCTTATCCACACCTTACCTCTCCCACCGTCTTCAATCTCATCCGCCGGCTTCTCTACAGCCTGTGCCAATCTCCCCTGCATCGGATGCAATTGCCGTCCCCACTTATGATCAAGCGTCCTTCCAATTCCATCCGCAATCCGATCCAACTTCCCATCTTGTACATACTAAGACGTCCTACAACCTTAAACATTACGCATCGCTTGTGTCGCGATAGAGCGACGGATTAATTTATCAATCATACCCTGAACTGTCTTTGATCCGCCGCGATTGGTTCATGATATCGCGGCCCTTGGAGGCCCTTGCGTCCTCGATCCATTTAATGTCCAAAGAGGTCCTTATCCCATTTCGCATTGCTCGCGCATGTGGCTGCTGCTCTTGCATTCCTCCAGTGAAACTCCATTCGTTCCCTACCTATGACAAAGCTTAACCAGGCCGACATAACGCCGTGAGCCAGATCCGTCACGAGTCCGAGGTTCTCAAGTCGGCTGGCTTACCTCGTGCTTCGCTTGCAACTGGGAGTCCTGCGCGGCAACTAGTGAGCAATGGCATCTGATGAGCTGGAGAAGAAGGTCTTGGTGGCTTCAGAGCCAATTGAGCCATCTACACGCCAGAAACCTCCCAGCCGGTGTAGGAAACTCCTCGCTTATCTTGCACTGTTTGCAATTGTGATCGGGTTCCTGAGCTATCCTTCTGTCAATGAGTGCCTCAGCAATCTCAGCTCAAGCCATGCCGACAGCGTGGTTGTTGATGTTGCCGATCCTGGCGTCCCAGTGCTAGCAGACGTGCATGTCTCCGCGGAACGGCAACCTTCCATGAAACGGCAGCTCCCTACAACTTCTGCTCCTGCAGCTACTGCTACTGCCCTCGAGTGCTTCCAGGTCGCGCAGCCAGTGCTCATGCCGCAGGGTGCTGTTGGCAGCGACGGGTCGACTGTGACCTCCGGGACTGGCTCCCCGGCAGCTCAGGGGGATTCATGCACTCTTGTGCTGATGGATCATGTCTTTGCTTATAGCTACGGCATCCCCTTTGTCAGTAAGTTTAATCGCTTCCTGTGCCACTTAGCATCACAGGGAGGGCCATGGCTGAGCCGACCTAGGCAACTATACGCCGCCGAGCTGCTCGTTCAACAGGGTGGTCATGAACTTCACCGTTGTCTCTGAAGGTCGTCAGTTCGACCGGCTGGCGCTGATGTATATGAACGACACGGAAGTCTGGCGGACCTCTACCGCAGAGCCAACGCAGCACCCCGGCATCCGCTGGGTCTACATGAAGGACATGACCGAGTACCTGTACTTCTGGAAGTCTCCTCAGACCATCATCTTCGACCTCGGCAACCTCATCGACAGCACGTACACGGGGTCTTTCAACACGACTCTCACGGCCACCTTCTTCACGGCCGATGTCGACACCGGCGGCGCGGCGCCGAGCGACCTCATCATCCCCATCTCGGCTCGGAAGGGCTCCACGGGTGGCGTCAGCCAATTCACGCTGCCGCAGGACAACGCGACCAACACCATCAGCTTCCCGCGCAACGCCAACCGGGCTGTCTTCTCCGTATCAGCCAATGGCCAGGCGACCGAGGAGTTCTGGTGGAGTAACGTCCTGCAGAGCGACACCCTGGCCTTCGAAGCCACGGCAGGGTCCCTGCCGGGCTTCAGCCCCTTCCGCGAGGTCCAGGTCTTCATCGACGGGCAGCTGGCCGGCGTGCAGTGGCCGTTCCCGGTCATATTCACGGGCGGCGTCGTCCCGAGCCTGCACAGGCCGATCGTCGGCCTCGACGCGTTCGATCTCCGGGAGCACGAGATCGACATTACGCCCTGGCTGCCGCTGCTGTCTGACGGCGCAGAGCACACATTTACGATCAAAGTCGCCGGCCTGGACGACAACAATGGGGCCAGCGCCAGCCTGACCGAGAGTGTCGCGGCAAGCTGGTACGTGACGGGCAAGATCTTCGTCTGGCTCGACAAGGACGAGAACGCCGTGACGACGGGAGACACCACGCCCAACATGCTCACCTCGGCGCCCACCATCTCCGTCTCGCACCAGCTCACCCAGAGCGCCAACGGCACCAACGAGACGCTGGCCTACACGACCTCGGTGCAGCGCACCGTGACCGTCTCGGCCAGGGTGACCTCGCAGAACTCGTCCCGCACGGCGACCTGGTCGCAGGCGCTGTCGTACTCGAACAAGGGCTACATCTGGGACTTCGGCTACAGCCAGATCAACGACTTCTCCATCACGGGCAGCGACGAGCTGCTGCTCTCAGGGGCCAACGCGTCCTACCGCGCCGACTACACCTACCCGCTATGGTGCAACTCCACCTACAGCGAGTCGGCGCAGGGCAACCTGACCATCTTCGCGCACCTCGTGCAGGGGCTGGACCTGCACGTGCAAGGGGCCGCCGTGTTCCCCACGGGCCTCGAGCCGTTCAGCCCGCGCCGGCAGCAGCAGACCGGGCAGTGCGCGGGGCCCCGGTTCCCGGGAGGCAGCGACTTGAGCACCTCGCGCGACGGCACGGCATGGTTCTTCCAGACGGGCGACGGGACGAGCAGCTCCGGGTTCGGGACCACGAACCAGGTGTTCCGGTTTGGCGGGACGACGGCCAAGGGGGCGGACGCGGAGCTGTTCTACCGCGACGTGACGGCCACGAACGGGACGGTTGTCGCGGACGAGGAGCGCGTGGCCGGCGTGAGCGTGGGGGGGAACGATACCGGAGTGGCATCAGGCAGTGGAGGGTCAGCGGCGGCGCTGTTTGCGCAGGCGCCTGAGGACGGTGGTAAGGGTGGTCCGAGGGCCTTCGCTGGCAGGCAGGGAGCGACGTTGCGGTAGGGTTGGATACGGTGTTTTGGGTAATACATGGCGACATGCCGTATAGAGCTTTTGTACATTCTTCAGTCCCCGAACGAGACCAAGTTTCTCTACAAGGGCGACTCTGCTGCGGACACACGTGTAGCAAGCATTGCATAATATGGATAGATATATTCATGTGCACCTATTTAGACTTATCACTGTACGAGCGCTTTATAATTATACGTGACGACGTCATGTCTAGTCGATAGAGCAGGCCCAGAGTCAGTGGATAGAGAAGCCAAGACCATTGCCTGGAACTGTTGTTGACGTACGTCTTTTGCTTCTTTGGAACACATTTCGCCCTATCTGCCGAACCATGCATTCCGCACGGAGCTTGTATGCATCTTTTTTCCCCTTTTCTTCTTTTTGAGGGGATGCTGTATAGCTTGTCGGCGATGTAACAGAAGGGGCCGTTGAAACGTTGGCATTAAGCGAAACCTCCCCTACAAGGAAAGCTTGCCGACGAGGATGTTTGTTCCGTATGATCTTGGATATACGATCTCCAAGTCTTTGCGGCCTAAGGATGGGAGCTTCCTCTCGAGAAGCTAGTACATGGCCCGTTCATGGAAGAAGACAGGCATATTAACCAGCAGCCAAAGACAATGGCCTAGCAGCGGGAAGGCTCCAGCTCGATTTGCTTACTGTACGGATTCATGAAAGATTCCGTGCTTGACGTTGAATTGAATTTCTATGACGGCCCCTCGGTCTGGAGCCTGTGAGGAAACAACGAACCCTGTGATGGGACGTGAACTGCCAATGGGACGTGAACTGCCAATGGGACGTGAACTGCCAATGGGATCTCGTCGACTGCTTCGGCGCCTCGAACCCACCGACGGAGCTGCACGGTTCCGGGTTCCTCGAGAAGCCGAGAAACTGATCTGATACTCGAATCACCAACGGGTCGGGTGGCTGAGTGAGCCACCTCCAGTTGGACTTTCTGGAGGTGGCGCAGTCGAGCTCATGGCCGGAAGCCACGGGGCGCCGCAGCTGTTTCGGCGTGACAAGAGGGCGTTTGATATAGTAGATAAGAGACGAGATATATCACCGGCGATGGACTGGCAATGGTTGACTGGCTGTGGCCGGCTCGCGATGCGGCAGCTGTGCAGCGAGCCGCGCGGTGTTTCAGAAGCACAAGAGACCGAATGGGACAGAGCAGAGGTCTCGGATCCCAGTGGTCCCTGCGTTGCCCCGCCAGGATCGACGGGCGCGGCTCGTGGCGTCGATTGGCTGGCCAACCAAGCTTTTGCATGTTTCGTCATCGTACCTTAGTCATGGAGGGGCAACCGGCGTCCACAGGAAACATGGAAAAAGATCTTCGAGGCCGCCTGACACCTGTTGAAGCGCAGTCAGGATCCCGATGCGAAACGCAGCCTGAGCCTCTGCGTGTGTTGCTTGACGGTTGGCCGAGTGTCGTGTACACCCTTTACGCGTATCTGATGCAGGTACCTGCAGGTAGTTACAGTTTATATACTCCGTAGAGGTCAATGCCTATTTCATATAACTATCAGTCCCTCTGGCCAGGTGTTGACTAGAATCAGTGAAATCCAACAAACACTACGACTTGGAATCCAAGCTGCCTACCGCTTTGGGCAAAGAGAAGAAGTCAGTTGTCGGGCTGTTGCTGCGGAACATTCCAGTGGAACAAAGGCAGCTGAATGCTCGAGTGCTCGACGGCTCATCGGTCCCACACCCCTGTCATCCGCCCAGAGCCGGTCACGTCATACACTGCGTCCGCATCTGCCGACACCTCTGGTGCTGCTGCAGGCATCATCGACTCGCCAATAGCGCTGAGCTGCCCTGCATTGCTGTCCCGGCTTCTCTCAATAAAGGGTCTCACACCTGCTCTCACCACCACCTGTTCTGCTCTCGATCGCCCATCCCTACTTCAAAACCACCTGTCGCAGGCCCTCCAGCTGCGCAAAGACGACCTCTGAAGAAACTAGCTCAAGCACTCCACTCCACATCCGCAATCCTAGCACCTCACGTTCGAAGTAGCAGCGCACTTGGATCTTCCCAACAAAACAAGTTGCTATTTGCAAAAGCGCACGACGATATCTCGCCCAAAGCGAGCCTATTGAAAGCGACATACACTTACCCCATCGCTCTTCAACGTCGTTACCCCACCGCCAGCCATCATGGACGCAATCCAGTTGATCGTGCGGGCGCTCCAGCTGCTCTGGACCCTGCTCATCACGGCGCTGATCGGCAACGTCATCGCTTCTAATATCAACGGCCAGATGGGCTCCATCAACTTCGCCATGTTCGTCGCTGCGCTCTCCTGGGTCGCCGCACTCTACGGCCTGGTCGCTGCCTTCGTCGAGTCTATAGCTATCCCTATCGTCCTGCTGGCCCTCGATGGCCTCTCCACCCTTTTCACCCTCATCGCTGGCATTGTCCTCGCTGCCAAGCTGCACGCCGCCAACTGCGGTGGTAACCTACAGGACCATTACGGCAGCGGCTGGATTGGCTTCGGCTCCGCCAACGACGAGAAGCGCTGCCGCGAGATCCAGGCCAGCACTGCCTTTATGTGGTTCCTCTTCGCCTGCTTCGCCGTCGGCGTCTTCTTCACCTTCATGGGCTTCCGGCGCGGCGGTGCGTCCGTCCGCTCCGGCGGGCCTCATATGAGCCAGGTCCGTGTCTAAGTCGCGGGAGAGGGTTGGTGCATCTCATACTGAGCTGCCCACCCGTCGTGAAAGTTGTAATGTGGAGGTCTTCTGGATCGACAGGATACGATGGAGGCACTAACCGTGCCTCTAATGGCTGTTTGAATTGGAAATTGGCGTTTGGGAACGGTTGACACGGAGCCTGTTATACCAGCTCGCTTTGGCACTATACCAGATGCAGTGTGCGAACTATGCCGAATACTTTGGTCGAAATTCGGGTTCGGGGATCCCTATACGGGTGTAATCATGTACTGTACTTTACAAAACTGCGGAGAGAAGCAATTGGCAAGGCTATTATTTTGCTAAATTAATACCTGAGTGACTTATGGCGCTTCATTAGTAGAAGGGCCGGCCGCCGTGCCAGTCCTCGGGATGCTTCCGAGGATATTGTCACCCTAACCCCTGGCTGTGATATCGGTTTCCAGTCTCTTGACGATGTGCAATGGTAGACTTATGTATTTTTCTATTCGCAGCCCCGAAACGCCTATAAGCAGTCCGCGCCCGTAGATGTGTTCCTGTCCCGCATATATACAATTGAGCAGGGGTTCAAGGCGTCAGGCGGAGGACGTTGCATGTGTGTATAATACTGCATCGCCCGGCTCATAGTGATGACGCCGCCTCTACCACACCAGCCGCTTTGAAAGCCTTCTTGTTCGTCCACCGGACCTCAACATCGTGCATCCACTCCATATACCGTGCCCAACCTGCATGAGACAGTCCTTGTCAGTACTGGAATCTTCCTAACCAAGACTGCCGCCACCATCGCCTGCAAGGGCTTGCCGGAGAGGGAAACAAGGAGCTAGTAGCGAGTTGACGTACTGTAGTAGGCAAATTTCCGGCCCAGGTACTTGCCCGCGAAGGGCACCAGAACCATGGTCAATAGGAGTTGGAGCTGCTGCAAGCTCTCCTCCCACTCGCGCTGCGCGTCCGAGGAATCAGCGTCTGACTCGCTGAGCACGCCGCTTGAGGTGGATGGCAGTGAGTCAACGTCGTCGTCACGGTCCTCGGAGGGCGACCGCTCCGGGATGACGAAGGACTCGGAAGCGGACAGGCTGGTCATCTTGGGGGGCCGGGGTCTTGCTCAGAGAGTGGGATGTTGAGAGAGATCGGAGGTTATCGTCGAGAGACGAGCAAGGACGTTGGGCTAGACGAGAAGCATTGATGCTTCCTTCGTTCGGAGCGGCACGGGGATCCTCGTCGCGGAAATGGCGGGCTGTGCTTCTCGGGGTGTCGATGACCGCTGTCTGTCGTCTTTGTGCCGAAAGGCAGTGATGTCGAGGGCCCTCGCAGCTTCGGAGCAGCATGCAGTAGCTCCGTACCGGACTGCGTTACAGCTACTCGACTTAGCGTGGAGCAGAAACACGTTCAATTGGTTGAAAATAGTGGTACTATAGAGAACGAGCTAAGAAGATACATAGAAATGCGTGAGACCATGGATTTTTCGAAGTTCTACTCTAACAAAAATGCCATCTCCCTACGTCCGCTTGCTGGGTCACCTGACTCTGAGTCACCAGCTCTTGCCTTCGTCCTCGTCTTGAAGCTGAGGGGCAACGTCATGACGAGACTTCGAGCCGGCAACAAACTCAATCAGTTCTTCCCCTCTTCCAACGCCAGTCTCGCAAAACCACCAACAATACTCGCGCAAGAGCCAGGCATCTTTCGGAGATCTCCAACTAGGCCTTCCAATCGATACAGACAGCGCCAGAGGCAAAGAAACAGCCGGTAGCACAGGCGCCAAAGATCCACCATTCAAGATGGATGCCGAAGTGAGTTTTAGGATCCGATTTAGCCCTCCCCTCACCAAAAATAAGCCCGCCCAAAAATTCCACTCCCTACCAAAACTTCGCCCCTCAGAGTGGTCCCACCCCGCCGCGGAAGTGCTTGCCTACGAGAGACCTTGACGCAACATCTTCCCTTCTTTGCAAGCATTAAATCGCGATTTTCAAGCCCGGCCGTCACTTCTCCAGCGCGCCGCTAACCCTCCAGGAATCCCACCCGCGCAGATCCCGCAAGTCGGTCGCTTTCACCGAAAACACTGTCATCGTCGGCCCAGACGGAACCGTGACCATGGCAGACGCGACGCCCGATTCTCCTAAGGAGCCCACCGCTGCCTCGCATACAAGTCGATCGCCATCGCTTTCCGCAACAGTGCGTGCTTTTGCTGACGCTGCTCAAGCACCCACTGACATCGACGATGTCAACCCGGCGCCCCTCGACGAGAAGCCTTCCGCCGATGACACCGGTCTCGACCCCACGCTGATGGTGAAGAAGAAGAAGAAGGCTGTCCCTGCGCCCGACGCTGCTGCTGACGGCGAGGACGGCGGTCTCGATCTCAGCCTGAAGAAGAAGAAGAAGAAGGTCAAGAAGCCGGAGGAGGGTGGTGATGCTTTCGCGGCGAAGCTGGCTGCTCTCGACCTCGAGGGCAAGGAGGGCGAGGAAGCTCAGCCGGAAACGGAGGTCCAGGAGGGTGACATGGAGAAAGGCACCGGAATCTGGCAACATGACCAGACGGCCCCGATCAATTACGACCTCCTCCTGTCCCGGTTCTTCCACCTTCTTGCGCAGAGGAACCCCGACCATGCTTCGAGCAGCTCTCGAAGCTACAAGATCCCGCCCCCTCAGTGCCTCCGTGAAGGCAACAAGAAGACCATTTTGTACGTTCATTCTAACGGCCTTGCTGCTACTCGAAGGGTGTCATGCTAACCAGTACTGTCAGTGCGAACATTGCTGAGATTTGCAAGCGCATGAAGCGAACGGAGGGTAAGCTATTATTCAAGTGGCATGGGGTGAAAGGATACTAACGTAAATTTTCAGAGCACGTCACTGCCTTCATTTTCTCCGAGTTGGGTACTACTGGCTCCGTCGATGGTAGCCGGCGGCTTGTCATCAAGGGTCGTTTCCAGCAGAAGCAGATCGAGAACGTTCTGCGGAAATACATCCTCGAGTACCTCAGCTGCAAGACCTGCCGATCCCTTGGTACGTCTTCATTCTTTTGTATTTCTTGCCTGGAAGAAGTGCCTTGTGGAATCTGTTCCTACTCTCAGCCATTGCTCCCTGGGCCATTGGAGACATGCTAACCCGGCTCACTAATAGATACGAACCTCGACAAGGGCGAGAACCGTCTATACTTCATTACTTGCAACTCCTGCGGTTCCAGACGTAGTGTCTCGGCCATCAAGACTGGTTTCTCGGCCCAGATCGGCAAGAGAAGGAAGATGAAGGGTTAAGCGGCGATACGGAGTTGAACTCCGTCCTCGTACTATCCGCTTATCGGTCTGCGACTCCGTCTTTTCTTCGGCATGGGAATAGGCTACAGCTGCATCGCAAGGCAGTGGGAGTTGAGCACGGTGAAAGTAATGGATTCCCGAGTGAAGGTCACCTTGCCAGGGCTTCTGGTTTTCATTATACCGGAGGGGTGCCAGGCGTTATCATCATCACTAGATTAGGCGGCAGGTAGACAATGAACGTGTCAATGACCCAATTACTACTTGATCATTCATCGTGTCAAGCTAAAAGGATACAAGACAACCTATTGCCCACGAGGCGCGAGTATTACCTTGCTCGCGGACATGTGGCGCCTCAGCCGAACTGCAGCTGTGACGATTCCTAAGAGATAGCTTGAGTTCAAGCAATGCTATCATGCGTCAACCAGACTGGCTTGGGATCCATCCTGCTCCGTAAGGTAGGGGCTACTACCGGTACCTACCCCGCCGCCGAGTCCGGCGTCTAAACCAAGGTCACCACCACCACCACGTGGATCTTAACATCCAGCAATCCTCTGGCGAAGGTGGAGTATTATATCAGCAGTAACTACCTTGCTTTTCCTCCCCGAAAACAAATTCTCTTCAGTCTCATCGTTTACATCGCGCGCTGTTCCTTTCACAATGGGCGCCCGGCAACCAGTCTCTACCGGCCCGGCGGGCCTGCCCGTGCCGAACTCCACCAAATCATACTGGCACACGGAGCCGTCCGAAAAGCTGCTTGGCCACCGAACCACGCCGGAGCTGCCGGCGACGGCGGACATAGTCATTGTTGGCAGCGGCATGACAGGGTCATGGGCGGCGCACTTCCTAAAGCATGGCAAGGCGGCGCACCAGAGTGTCGTCATGCTGGAAGCGAGAGAGGCATGCTGGGGCGCCACTGGTAGGGTGAGTTTTGTGTGCCGTCTTAGAGGCCTGTGTTTCGGGGGTGGATAGGAGAGGAACAGATCTACTTTATATGTGTTGCGGCTGGGGCTCTCCAAGTGGCTCGCATGCTGAGACGCTGTCGTGCCACCCCATCATGCGATTCGTACCCCCCTGACACGCAAACTCACGGGGTAGAGCTAACACGACTTCTCAGAACGGAGGTCACTGCCAGCCCTTTCTCTACGGCAGCCCACCGGAGGTGGCCCGCTTCGAGCTGGAGACATACTGGTTCCTGCGGAACTTTGTCGCTGAGCACGGCATCGACTGCTCGTGGCGCAGCCTCAACGGGGTGCACGCCTTCCTCACACAGGACCTCTACGACCTCGCCGCCGCGGACGTAGAGCGCATCAAGAAGGAGTTACCGGACTTGGCTGATAAGATCACCGCCGTGTCTCCCACTTCGTCCGGCGAGGGTGGGGGCCTTACGCTTGACGCCCTGCGCGTGCCGAGCATCAAGGGCGCCATTGTCCAGCAGCTCGCCGCCTCGCTATGGCCGTACAAGCTCGTATGCTGGGTCCTCGAGCGGCTACTCGCCATCTTCCCCGCGCCGTCGTTCAACCTGCAGACCACCACACCCGTGACGAGCCTGCAGAAAGGGTCCGGCGACTACCCCTGGACCGTCCAGACCCCGCGAGGCAGTATCTCCGCCAAGACGGTGCTCCTCGCGACCAACGCCTACACCTCCCATCTGCTGCCAGCCTTCGCGGACCTGATCGTCCCCGTGCGGGGCCAGGTCGGCGCGCTGATCCCCCCCACGGAGCCGGCCGTCGACCTGGGCCGGTCGTACGTCGTGGTGGGCGCGTACGAGGACGCCGAGGGCGAGCCGGTCACGCGGGACGAGTACCTGGTGCAGCGGCCGCTGCCGGGCGGCGAGCTCATTCTCGGAGGGGGCAGGCACCTGGCGGCGGGGCTGGCGGTGGGGGAGTGGAGGGACGACGTGGTGGAGGAGAAGGTGGCGGCGCATTTGAGGGATCAGCTAGAGCCGTGGCTGGACCTGCGGAGCGGGGAGAAGGCGGCTGGCGAGGGCGGAGGAGGGGAGGAAGAGAAGAAGGGGCTCGCGGCGAAGATGGAGTGGACAGGCATCATGGGGTACAGCCTGGACCGGAGCCCGTGGGTCGGACCGGTGCCGGAGGGTCTGGGGGGTGGGGAGGGGCTGTGGCTTTGCGGTGGTTACACGGGGCACGGGATGCCGCACGCGGCGCTGTGCGCGAGGGGCGTGGTGAGGATGATCACCGGGGAAAAGGGGCACGGTGTCCCTGGCTCTTTCGTCGTGAGCGGGGAGCGGGTGCAGCAGGCGAGAGAGGTCTGGGGAGATATCATGTCGACGGAGCTGAAGGGCATCAAGGCGCTGTTCGCTCTGGGTGAAGCAACTGGGAAGGGGCAGAACCCGGAGACGGCTGCTTGAGTCGATGGGCTGGAGGGGAACTGTATGAGGGAGCCTGGGGACTATCAGATATGTGAGAGGTGTTATCTTCTGATAAGACGTTTCTAGAGGGTTGGAATATAGTCGAGGGGAGAGCTGCGTAACCGTCTTGCATGTTCTCTTAGGGTAGTCGTCTGCGTGTCTAGGTATCTATGCGAGGCAAGCCCAACTGCAAGCTACCTACATATCTTGCACTCCACTATTCTAGAGTATTGGGCGACGCTCACATCAAATCGCGTAGACGGAGTAGCAGGGACAGGAAGCAGTTCTCCTATCCATATTACGGACATCCGTCATGCGTCTGCCCCTGTGTGACCATGGCTTGAAGGGCCGGCCAATCCGAAGTTACTGACTCGCTGTATAACTCACCCTCACCTTGCTGTCTCACGTGGAAGTAGCTCCTATTGGCCGTGTCGTAGTTTACATGCCGTGAACTTCGTATGAGTTGGTCTCCTGGGTTATCCGAATACTTTGTCAGAAAGGTTTTCAGACAGATTGGCACCTCTCTCAAGGCATGACGGAAACAGAGAGAGATCATGATATAACCCTGCTGGTTCCCCTGCGTGACTTACTTGCGTGACGGGCGCGTCCTGTTACTTTCACAAGCTGCTGCGAGGAAACATTCATCCTAGTACTCGGAGACTTGTAGGAGACAAATTTGGGTCTAAGGGTCAATGCCATAAGAATTGAGTGTTCAGAGGTCAGGAAAGCGGACGTTGCATTACGAATCCGACTAAAGCCGGGGAGGCCTTCTTTCCGCGCAATCCCGACTGCACAGCGGGCATATGCTACCTGCAACAGTTCGACCACGTTGAAGTTGAGCAAGGGCAATGCTGTCCTTCCATTGGAGGCGTGGAATAGCAGATTAGGGTTATCGCACCCCGCAGGAGACTCTGGGGAGGGAATGGAGAGACGCTGTCATAAGGTTGGTAGCGTCGTTAACAGCTATTGGGGACTGTCCCTAGGTGGACCCGCAAGGGCTTAATAACGCGGCAAACAGATCTGGAGGTTTGCCGTTTCCCGCCCGAGAGAAGGCCTGACCTGACCTTACGTAGCGTCCGACGACCCCCCGGTCCTCACCAGATTCCCCCCTCCATCTTCAACCACAATACCACCTGTTGACCCCTCCAGGCAGAAGGTTGTGCCGCCGCAGAACTGACACCGGACGCAGACTGCAGAAGCCATGGCTTCACGACCACACGATGACGAGGAGCTCTCCATCAGCCTCTCCCCCTCCCAGATCCGCCGAAATACCCGCGACAGCAACAATCGAGCGCCCGACCCCCGGCAGCATCAGTCCCTCGACGCCGCCATGCACTCCACCATCGCTGGTAATGGCAACGGTGCCCCGCACCACCACCTGGGCAAGGGGAGGGCAGACTCGCGCCTCGAGCAGTACAACATCATCAAGACGCTGGGCGAGGGCTCGTTCGGCAAGGTGAAGCTTGCTGTTCATAAGGGCACCGGCCAACAGGTTGCCCTTAAGATCATCCCTAGGAAGAAGCTCATCAGCCGAGACATGGCCGGCCGCGTCGAGCGCGAGATCGAGTACCTGCAGCTGCTGCGGCATCCGCATATTATCAAGCTGTGAGTGTCATGCTCCCCTTTGCCCACCTTCTTGGCTCTGGCCTTGTGGACATGTCAATGCGGAACAGAGCAGAGCGGCGGAGCTGACCCGCTTTCTGGCGCAGGTATACTGTCATCAAAACCCCAAGCGAGATTATCATGGTCCTCGAGTACGCCGGGGGCGAGCTGTTCGACTACATTGTACAACATGGCAGGATGAAGGAGGCTGAGGCCCGCCGGTTCTTCCAGCAGATGCTCTGCGCTGTAGAGTACTGCCACCGACACAAGATCGTCCATCGCGACCTGAAACCCGAGAACCTACTGCTGGACGAAAACCTCAACGTCAAGATCGCCGATTTCGGCCTCAGCAATATCATGACGGACGGCAACTTCCTCAAGACTAGCTGTGGCAGCCCCAACTATGCCGCCCCCGAGGTCATCGGCGGCAAGCTTTATGCGGGACCAGAAGTTGACGTATGGAGTTGCGGCGTCATCCTCTACGTGCTGCTCGTGGGCAGGCTGCCGTTTGACGACGAGCACATCCCCAGTCTCTTCGCAAAGATTGCTAGGGGCACCTACGTCGTACCGACATGGATGAGCCCGGGCGCTGCAGGCCTGATCAAGAAGATGCTGGTGGTTAACCCCGTCCAGCGAGCAACTATTGCCGAGATCCGGCAAGACCCCTGGTTCATGACCGACCTTCCCGAGTACCTCCAGCCACCTGCCGAGCCGTTCTTCAATACTGGGATCGATCCCGATAGGGCGATTAAAGTCAGCGACATCGCTCCGAACGCTCCGCCCAAGGTCCAAGAGAAGCTGCATAACGAAGTCACGGAGAAGATATCCAAGACGATGGGGTATGGAAGGAAGGACATCCAGGAGGCTCTCGAGGCCGAGGAACCCTCCGCCATTAAAGATGCCTACATGATCGTCCGCGAGAATAAGCTGATGCAGGGTAATCGTGAGTCTCCCCCGCGTGAACAGCTAGGCCTGGCCATTAGGCCCGCTACGCAGATATTGACATGATCCAGCCCTCTTCGGCCCGGACAGCCCGAGCTTGGCCCAGTCACCCCCGGATATTGCTAACAAAGAATCAGGCATAGAGAACCTAAACGTTACGGAAAGCGACTCCGCCAGCCCTCTTGCCAGCTCATCACGCTCTATCACCTCTACCACCGCTAGCGTATCACCACGGCCGTATGTCTCGAAGATTGGCATCCTCCCTAGCAGTCTTCCCGCCTACCACAAGGAGTTCATGGAGCGCGACAGATCAGGAATCGATGAGTCACCACCACTATTAGCTGTCCCAGAACCAGCGGAGCAGCCCAGAACTCAGGCCGAGCAGGAAGAGACGGCACGCCGCCTCAAGCCACATTCCCGTAGTCAGCTTCGTCTAGACGAAGCAAACAAGCGGCCCCAAGCTCTAACCCCAGCGCATCCTCCGAGAAAGCCCAAACCAGTTAGGTGGCAGTTTGGTATACGCTCGCGTAACGCACCGTGGGAGGCTCTCATCTGCATCTACAAGGCGCTTAATAAGCTCGGCTGTGGATGGATACCCGACGAGGACTACGAGATGATTCACGGCAGTGGTGATAACAAGTAAGTGGATATATCCCCCATACAACGAGTGAACTTTTTTGACCGACTTGGTCTGTAGCACCGACGACGACGACGACTTTGACGGGGCTCCGCTCAGACGTGAGGCGTCCATTGCGAGCATCGATGCTTCGAAGATGTACAAGCTCCCGGCGGATCCTTGGCACATACAAGTTCGCTGGACGACCGATAGTAAGTTGGGAGGAAATGTCTCAGGGTGTGACAACGCTAACGACATTATGTTTCAGAGCTTCGTAAGAGAGCCGTATCCAGCCAGCTCCACACACCTGAGGATGTGGCCACAGACAAGATGCACGTCCGGACCGGTAGCGACGGCCAGTTCCAAGTCATAGCCATGCGCATGGACATACAGATCTACGAGATGGAACAGGGCGTCTACCTCGTCGATTTCAAATGCGACGGCTACGAGACGGCGGGGGGCATCGTCCTCGAGGACAAGGAGGTCACCAGTCCCTTCCCGTTCCTGGACATGGCTGCCAGACTCATCATGCAGCTTGCTGATGCTGATTGATCGGCTGCAACTTGCTGTCTTTGAACTACTGCAAGTTGCAGAATGATTTGATGGCAGAGGCCGTCTGTATGTGGTGCGATTCGCCTGCTTCACGTAACCAGCACCGCCTTCCTGCGACAGCAAGGGGGAAGGCCCCCAAGGGTTGTAGGGACGGATCATTTTCACGAAAACTGGAGATTACTCGAGGACGTTTTGGCTCGAAGGGCAATGCTGTTAGGCAATTTATGAGAGGGGAAAGGGAGTTCGGAAACCGAGGTCTTGTATGGAGCTATTGTTGAGTATACCCCGGTGGAGAGAGGATTTGCTCTAACTGTCCGTCCTACACGCCACTTGTATCTATCTACATAGACGATGGTGCATCTTAGATGGAGGATATGATAATGGTTACTGTTGTGCCTCGACCATCCCTTTCATTGCTGCTCGAAGCCGCGCTGCCCGCCTGCGAGGATGTGAAGAGCGCCGGGGTCTGCCTCCGAAAACCCGGCATCCCAGCCCCCCTCTTTTCCTCTCCGCATCCTTCCGGAACTGATGCAGGTCGCATGCACGTTCTCAACACCGCGGCGCGTCTCGGATGTGCGCGACGCAGTTTGGACAGCAACACGGATTGTACGCGAAGCTTCCCTACACATGGCGGCACGCTTTCGTCTTTCGCGCCGTTAGACTACGGGAGGCGGCGACATTGCAATATCCGTGCAGTGTGGCCGGACTTCTGCTCCGTACTCCGTACGGGCAATGCATCCAGTTGCCACTCGGGGCCACCATTGAGAACACGCAGGATCACAAGCGTATCCACTCGGATAGAGTTCAGTATCCCCAGGAGTGAAATTGACTGGTCTCCTGGTTATTCCGTACTGTAACTTCCTCTCATTGGCACAACCCTCGCTGCCCGGTGAGTGATACGGTCTCAGAGCAGGACCAACCGAACTGGTTGTCGCACAATGGCCTTCGTTGTGGGTTTGGAGGTGACAAGTTGTTACAAATCAAGTCCGCGCCGGAAGCGCGGACGTTTAACCGGGCTGTGTACGCCCGGGAGGGGGGACAGAGCTAGGCCTTGCTGTCGCCGACAATGATGACCTGTCCCGGGACGGTTGACACTCAAGAGAGACTGAGTGAGTTGTTTGACTGCAGTTTGGCTGAAGAGTCAAGGTTGTGTGGCTGTGCTATTAGTTGTCCTCCTGTCGTACGTAGGACTCTGGAGTATCTGTGGCAAGAGAGGTCCTAGGTCCGGGTTCGTCTGCTTGTCCCCCTCTTGTGTGTGTAAGTTCCATAGGAGCATGAAGACACAAGGAAGGGGGACCTTGCCAGGTAGTCGGAACACTATCCGAGATGTTTTGTTTCGAAACAAGATCTGCCGGGAGAGGATCATTGCGAACGAAGTGGAGTTGACAGGAAGCTCAAGGACGCTGGCAACAAGACCGAGAGACTGATTGGTTCCACACACTGCATGGTTCAAGCCTGGTGGTCTGAGGATGGGAGACTGGCCCCCAGCGACTCTGGATAATGGAGGAGGCCGCCGGCATTTGTCGACGCGTGGGTCGCGCGCCTCTCCCTCCGGTGCTCTTACGACTCACAGCATGAACGAAGCGACCATCGGAGGACCCTCTCGGGCGAATGCCGAAGGACCACCTGGCGCGTGTTATGCCTTGGGGTCCGCCTGGAGCTCAAGGTGGCGTCTGGCGCATTTGAACTCGGCCGAGTGAGTCCATCCATCCTCGTGGCGCCTGCTTCCATCTGTGACTCCATGCTCCATCGACGTAGCCCCTGACGGCCAGCTGGAGTCCCTCCTCGTTGGCGCAGCTGTCAGTTATTTTGGGCCGACCACTCTGCGCTGGTCTCTCTCTGCATGCCCGCTGCATTAACTTCATGCTCTCTCCTCTCAACGCTGCAGCTCTCCTGCCCTGCAGAGCCGCGAAGCGCCCGTCTCCTTTATAGGAGAGCATGAAAACCACGAGGCAACGGGTCTTCCCTTGGAACCGTTGGGCATTAGCGTGCATCGCGTCTAAACACCTCCTACGTGTCGCCGTGGCGTCAGTTTCGTGTGCTGGCGCTCGGCGCGGATTGGCTGCTACGACCCCTGAACTTCCTGACCTGCCACCCCTCTTCGTCGCGATGCTTTATCGATAGCGTCTGCGGCGACCCGCACAGGAGCCGGGGTTGCTTCTCGCAGCAGCGTTTCCCGTTTCAACTGCTCCCACTGGCCCACGGCGGCGGCCGATGAGACCGCCTGCATCCGGCCCCATGCAGCTGCAGCTGCAGCACCGCCCGGCTCCACGGGCCTCGGGCCACTCAGAGGGCCCGGCGCGGTCGACGTCGCCCGTCGCGCACGCGGGTTCTGCGCTTCGAGGGGGACCCTCTTGCGTTCTGCATGCTGCTGGCTGCATGTCCGTATGGGGGAATGAGTCACCCGCAGCCACTCGATCCCAGCCTCTTCCGGCGTCGAGCGACACCAAGGGGGAAAGCCGGAGCAGAGTGGACAGAGAGACGAAGAGGAGCGACGATGGAGACCATGAGCGGAGTCCTCGCGGTGCGGATACGCAGAATCTGCCATGCAAGGCGAAGCAAGTGCTGCTGCGGGTATAAACAACCTACATGATGTGCGCTCGTCGCCTCCTGAAAGCTCAGGAATCCTCTCTCTCCTTTCCGACTTTCACCGTGCCAACTTTCAGCGACCTTTGGCTCAATCATATTTTGATTTCAATCAAATCGAACAGTGAATCTTCAGCCAGAAACCAACAGACGCCTCTCAGCTGCTGTGTGGCTCATCTGAGTGCTGAATAGTCTTGCCCGCAACTTTGCCGCCATCTTCGCAACCTTTTTTGCTCCTAGCTGTTCGTTCCTGCATACACTTGTTTTAACCTTAAATCAATTGTCTTTGAGTCCTAGTTCTGAGCTTATCCTAACGGCGCGCTCGGGAAGGGGGCGAGCATATCGCCAACCTCGAGGGTTGAGGGACCCGACAACCCTCGCACATCTCTTACTCCCCGCACAACCCCGTCAGTTCAAGTCATGCGACAGCTACAGCAATGGCAACCGGACCACAAGCTTTCTACTGCCTGTGGCAAGAAGAACGCATTCGTGAGAAACTCTTCAGTCTCCTGCCTAAGGAGGATATCTGCTCCGTCAGGGTTGCAAACTCGGCGTGCTGCAACCTCGTTACCAAGCGACTCTTCATGCGAACCAACCTGACCTTCACTGCAAACACCTTCACCAGGCCCTGCAGAATCCAGGCGCTGTCCAGAATTGGACACCATGTCGAGCACTTGACCTTCCACTTTCCGCACTCAGATGCGACCTTTCTGCCGCCGTTAATACACCCATTGACGGGCCACGAGATCAGTTACCTTTACACTCCTCACACGTCCATGGCATCCGTGCTGGCAAGACCAAAATATGGCAACTCGGAGCTTGGTGACATCCTCACACAGCAGTACCCGCCACTGTTCCATGCCGCCACCAATGTGCCCTCCTTCATCAACGCAATGAAGCACCTACCAAACATCCGGCATCTGACCATCAAAACGCCTGGGCAAGACGCTCGTGAGAGATACCGCCGGGACATTGTCGATTACGCCTTGATCAGCTTGCGCATCTCACTCGAGAGAGCCCCGATGACCAAGCTGACCAAGTTGTCTTTGTCATCTGTCCATCCGGCGGCCTTCAACTACTTGCGCCACGTTCAAGGCTTTGGCTGCGTGCCCTGCGCCGGAAAACGATGGAAGCAGATCCGCAAGCTCTACATCTCCGTCGACTCGTGGGACTTCCATGGCCCGTCACCTGGGCTCGATCACCTCAAGATCATCGACGACTACATCCGGCATTTTGCACCTCAGCTCGAGAAGCTCACCTTCGCCTGGCTTGGGCGTGACAAGGGGCCTTGCCCTCTCGCGCTGTCCGGAGACCCGCTCTTCGCACCGCCGCGCAACACCAAGAAGCTCTTCAACGAGGTCACTTCGCCCATGTCGCCCCTCCCGCCCACACCAGCCAGGAATCCCATCTTCTTCCCTCGGCTGCGCTACATGCAGGTGCGCAACGCCGCCATGACGGCGCCGCAGCTAGCGGACCTCGTAAGCCGCCACCGAGGCTCCGTCCGCGAGTTTGACTTCGAGAACGTCGTACTTCTCAACGGCGGCAGCTGGGACGACGCGCTGGCGCCACTCGCAGACGGACCCGACGCCTCCGACGAGTGGTCGCGCTCATCCATCGTCGCTGGTAGCGGCCCGGAGGCCGACATACCCAGGACGCCGGTGGCTCCCTACGGCGATGAGTTCGAGCTGCCGAGCCCGAGCGCGGCGGTCGCCGCTGTAAGCAGGGAGCTGCTCAACTTGGATGTCGAGGGTCTGGAGGCGTTCGTAGGCCTTTCTTCGAGCCTAGACGGCGATGACAGCCCTGAGGAAGATGTCATCAGAGAGGAAGATGAGGAGGACGATGGCGGCCTCGCGTCTGACATTGCAGCAGCGAAGGAGGCAAGTGAAGGTTTCAGCACGAAGATCAAGAAGAAGCGGGTACGCCGCCGGAGGCGGAAGCCGTGGCACATCAAAGAAGAGCCTGCTCCACACCAGCAGACCGGCGAGAGTCGCACTGGCTTCCTACGGCGGGCGAGGTCTCATGGCGAGAAGGCCGGCAGCGGCAGCAGCAACAAGACGGACGACCATCCCTACAACAGGCAGCGGTCGCACTCGTCTCCCACGCGCCACAGACAGCACCGGCACTCGTACGACGCCGTGCCCTACCTCCTCACCCGTGAAGTCCACGCTTCGCAGCCCGAAGTCATCGGCACCGACGACGAGGCGGACTTCCCGCTGCCGGCACTGACGACGTCCTCGTCCGCGGCGTCTTTCCGCCGCCCTGCCACGCCACCCATGGACATCTCGGCGCCGATGCCCGCCGACCCGCTGCCCGTGCTGCTCCAGCCCGCCGTGTACGACCCCTCGTCCTCGCCGTCCAAGGTGGCAACCGCCGCCGTCATGGTCGCGGGAGGTGGCGGCCTGGCAGGCGGGGACGGGCTGTCGGCGGTGCAGCGCAACATCGAGCAGGAGGAGGCGCAGAGGCTGCTCGCGGAGGACGCGGCGGCGCGGACGAGTGCGCTGCGGAAGGCGAAGGAGGCGGTGCTGGCGAAGCTGAGCAGGGAGTTCTGCAGGCGGGCGGGGACGGCCCGGGGCGGCGGGAATGGGGAGAGGGCGGTAGCGGCGCCTCCGCCGCTGGCGCCGGGGAGGTACTGGTGCCGGGAGAACCTGTTCGGGGCGGTCGCGACGCCGGATCACAGGAGCCTGGATAGCAGCAGCTCGGCGGTGGTGCCCCTGATATTCAGCCGGAGTTAGGAGTTGTAGGGCAGGAGAGCGACGGAACTGTGAAAAGGGACTGAAGAGGGGGAAGGTGGGCTGGACTGGGAGGAAAGGTGGGAGGCCCGATTATGACTTGTAATGAAGTTCTCTCGCTATTTCATGTCCGTACTTATGAAGGCACGTTTTTTGTCCATAGGCGAGTCGCCATCGTGTTTTGCTGATTGACGTGTTTGTGAGAGTGCCCCCTCAATCTACACATCTGAGATCTATCATCCAATCCCGCGCACACATGCCGTCCCAGGACCGGGCCGACTACCAGGCTGTTGGCCCTATGGGTACGCGATCCGTCTCATCTCCGTACCTACCTAGCAGAAATAATCCGTTCCCGCTGACCTGACTTGCCTCGGTGGCAGACCCACCGCTGGCGCCTATCAAACAGCGAAATGGGCATTCTTCTCGCAGTGAGCGACGCTGTTAGGAGAGATACAGACCGTATTGCCGCCCTGCTAGTTGACGTTTGTCCTTGCGGGCCACGGCAGCAACGGAAAGGATTAGAGCAACGGCGCGTGGCTAACTGCGCTCTAGTCGAGAGTCTAGCGGGCGCCAGCTGAACTTCCCAGGGGCTATGTGCATCCACAGGCGGGAGTGTGGGCGAGAGCCGTTGGGGGGATGATACTTGAGCCAAACAATGAAGATAAGGAATCCACGTCAGTCTCTTTTCTTGAGACACCGCACGCCAGGTGCATGGTCCACAAGGCAGTGATACTGTTTGAGAGAGATATCCTGAAGGGATGAACCGTGTAAGGAGGCTGTTCCCAACACATAACAGAGCGCAGATATTGGTTGCCCGTGCGGATCCATGGATTATCGAAGCTTTAGACGGCGTTCTAGACCTCGCTTACGGCATCGTCGAGCAGGGATGTGATTGGCCCGTGGATAAGGCCATGAGGGTGGATTGCGTACCCGCTAATCATCGCCCGCAGAGCAGGCATTGAGCTCCTCTGGGCAGTGGAGAGGGACGCTAAGTAGGTACCGGAGAGTACCCATCCAGCGGCCCAGGTGTGCCCCCCCCGGCATCGCTCTTTTCCATTTCCCCTTATGCAATTTCCACGAACGCCCAGGTGCCAGGTGTGCCGGAGGGAGACGCCTCGGAGAATTGCCTATTCGCCCTCGACAGGAGCTCACAGCCAAGCAAGGGAAAGTCGGGGCGTCGAGACATTGTGTCGAGCTCCCGCCGCCGCCGCCTCCGCCTCTTTATCCTCCTCTGCCGCCGCCTCAGCTCTGCTTCTTCTGCTCGGGGTTTGTGTTGCAGTCAGTCAGTCAGTCAGTCTCGAACAGCAGAGACCGGCCAAACAAGTTCTACCGAGCTACTAGCTTAGGTACCTCGATACCCTCCACACCGTCGATCGATCTGTCGAACCGCACCGCAGACCCCCCCCAAGAGCCACCCACTGTGGGCCCCCCGTATCTCTCGATAGATCGCTTTGTGTGCGCCTGTTTACTCTGTCTGTACCCTGGTCTTGCGCCATACGTACGTGGTACCAACACCTTCGAGGTCCATTCAGGTCAGATTTTTCCCACATCCGTCCTCTCAATTCATCGCCTCCCGCCTCGGCCGCGACTCGGGCTGTGTCTCTCATCATCCCGCGCCGTTTCCCCTGTGGTTGGCGTGGCCGTAGCGTGGCGACCTTTTGCTGACTGGACCACAGCGCTGAGCGGACTGATCCGGCCAGGCCAAGCCAGCTGAACCAGACCGCAAGTGCCTGTATCCGTATAGACGAGTAAAAAGCACTCGGTAATTTCATTCCACCTCCTGCCCTGCCTCTCTTGGAGCTGTTTCCCGCCCCAATTCCCTCTACCTGCACGATATGGCGCAGATGAGCCATTGATCCCAGAATTCTGACAGCTCTTGGCTCCAGGCACGGCCACCGTCTGCCATCCGGCTCGTCGATCGCCTTCGTCGTTCACCGTCCGTCTTCCACTGGCCACGGAGGGCTCTCCGAGACGGCGCAATTCAACCGCGGGGACGAAGCGGCAGCAGAACTGCAGCAGTGGCACAAAGGCGCCGCGGAGACATGAGCACGACCGACCAGTGCTCGTCCCGACTCTAGGCCTCATGCATCACTGACCACAAGAGCCCACAATCTCTCGCCCTCTCTGACAATCGCTGCGACAAGCCGTCCTCGAGCTACCCTCAGCGTCCGGTCCCAGCCCGCGCACATCAACCCGGAGAATGCATCCACAAGACCACCTGCCAGACCCCGCGTTATAGTCTGGCAAAATGAGGATCGCGATTCGTGAGCAGTTGGCCGCTCTGGTTCTTCTTGCTGTTCTGACGGCCCTCGCTGTCGTGTCCATCCCAGTATGGATCTACGTCCACAACTTCGTCGTCGGTGTCGGAACAGACGGGCTCTCCCTGACGGCGTCACTGAAGGCGGCGCGGATATCGTCCGAAATAGAACTGATTCAGACGACATGTCAGTCCATATCTAGCAGGATCCTCATCCAGAGGGCATTGACCCGCTACTACCAGGGGAATACCACCGACTCGAATTGGACTCAGGCTGCTGAGGACCTGAATAGTGCACTCAGCACCACCTCGACGCTCAGTCTGCTGCAGGCCAAACTTTATCCCAGGAACGACACCGGCTCTCCTGGCGGCCTTATGAACATCACCGGAAGCTCGATTCCCCCGATCGAACTTCCTTACACCACACCCAGCGGAGTACGCCCGCTCCTGGGTGACACCCAGGATGGCTATCCCGCGATGCTCTACCCAAACATCACTTACAACAACACGGGAGTGCCAAACCCATACATGCCTTCGACGAATGTCACCACCGCAAGTGCCTTCCCAGATGTGCGCCTCAGTAACAATGGGGGCCTGGTGCTAGGCCCCTTGATGGTTAACGAGACCTACGCCCTCATATCACTTACCGTCCCTGTCAGGGACAACAACGTCAGCCGCTACATTCTCGGCTACCTCACATTCGTCGCCTCGGCATCCTCCATAATTGATATCCAGACATCGCGTGAGGGGCTGGGAAACACGGGTGTGGTCTTGATCATCGGCCCGAGTTCACCGTCGAATAGGTTCAACGCCTCGGATCCCGCTAGCAACGCAACATATGTGCCTCCCCACAAAGAGAAGTTTGGCAAGACGCCAGTCCATTTCATCCTCCCCCCTCTTCCTGCTCCAAACGGTGCTGATCGGCACACGGAGCATAACTACGAATCCGGGCAATTCGACGACAGCTTTCCGCTGAGCTCCTTCCCGGTTGCCTTCAAGGACTTCTCAGAGCGGATTGATACGATAAACAACGCCAGTGCTGACCTCTCCTCGAAGAATGAAGAAGGACACAAGGTCGCCGTCGGGTTTGCGCGTCCACAGACGTCCCTCGTCAACTGGACCGTCATCATCGAGCAAGACAAAAATGAGGCATATAACGCGATTAACACCTTGCGAGATATCCTGCTAGGGTGTGTGTTTGGGACAGTGGGTGTGGTCCTTCTGTTCATCTTGCCGTGCGCCCATTTCAGCGTCATGCCAATCCGAAGGCTCAGAGACGCGACGGAGAAGTCTATCTTGCCGCCCGGCTATTATGACGAACTGGAGGAGTTTGAAATCGACGAGGAGGGCCAGAACTCGGCAAGCGTATCTCGGCGATCGAAGCAAAAAGGATTCGTTGCCTGGCTGTCGCGCAAACTTGGCTACAACAAGAGGTTAAGAGCGAGGGCGGCGACTGATGCGGATTCAACTCGTCGGGTCTTCAAAATTCCAGGCAAGGTCGAGACCAGAAAACACTTGATAACTGACGAGCTCACGGAGCTTACGGAGACATTCAACGCGATGTCTGACGAGCTTCTGAAGCAATACACTCAGCTCGACGAGAAGGTCGCGGAGCGGACGAGGGAGCTGGAGATCAGCAAGAAGGCCGCCGAGGCCGCCAACGAGAGCAAAACCCTATTCATCGCTAACATCTCGCACGAGCTCAAGACACCGCTGAACGGCATCATGGGCATGTGCGCCGTGTGCATGGAGGAAGATGATATCATCAGAATCAAGCAGTCTCTGAAGACGCTCTACAAATCAGGTATGATTTTATCTGGGGGATAGGTCGAATCCGCTGTAGCTAATATCGTTAGGTGATCTTCTCCTCCATCTGCTCGAGGATCTCTTGAGCTTCTCAAAGAATCAGATCGGGCAGCAAGTTAGTCTAGAAGAAAGGGAGTTTCGATTGGGCGACATCCGCTCGCAGATGCTCTCCATCTTTGACAAGCAGGTCCGGGAAGGCCGCATCACGTTTACGGTCCATTTCATCGGATCGGAAAGCATCGACATCACTACGAACGGAGAGACGAACACGCTTGAGAAGAAGTTGCCAGCCCTAGGTCCTCCTGGCATGGGCCGGTTAAAAGATATGTGCCTCTGGGGTGATCAGCACAGGATATTGCAGGTGATGATCAACCTTGTTAGCAACAGTCTCAAGTTCACGCCTCCGGGCGGCAAGGTCGATCTCCGGATAAGATGCGTGGGCGAGATAGAGCAGCCCAGCGATGAGAGCAGGGCGTCGTCTTTCTCCAAGAACTCGAATCGTGCTAGTCGGTCCCGCCACAGGGTCGGTTCTGGGTCAACACATTCGGCGAGCTCCAAGGGCGCCGCGCCGTCGCCATCTGCCCAAGCTCAGCTCCAGAAGGGAACGGCGCTTTCCATAAATCCATTAGATCCCAAGGCAGCGCCTCACGTCCACGTCCGAGAGAGGTCACCGACGCCACCGCCTCCTAACGCGAAGACGTACCTATTCGAGTTTGAAGTCGAGGATAGTGGCCCCGGTATCCCGGAGCACATGCAGCAGCGGGTTTTCGAGCCCTTCGTCCAGGGCGATCTGGGCCTAAGTAAGAAATTCGGAGGCACTGGGCTGGGTCTGAGCATCTGCTCGCAACTGGCAACGTTGATGGGAGGCACTATTACGCTGAAGAGCACACTTGGCGTTGGCACAGTCTTTACGATGCAGATCCCGCTCAAATACGTAAAGGACAGGTATGGTCCCTCTCGCTATTCCTCTGCTTTACTTACAGTCGGCTAACAGCCCCTCTAGAGCCTCTAGTACAGCGTCTAGCAGTGTTCTAGGTTCCCGGCCCGCAAGCGTCGGGTCTGCCGATGGTGAAAACCACCGCAACTCGATCGGGAAGCCGGCAACCGACTCTAAGACCACAGCTACGGCGAGCGTGCTCGACACTCAACCTCGCCTCGTCGGACTGAGCCAACCTTTCTTCGCGTCAACTCCTCACCCAGGACCTCGCAGCAAGGAAGACCAAATGGCGGCCATTGACAGAGCCATGGCCAATAAATCGGGTCAGGGCAAGCTGCGTGTCCTTGTTGCAGACGACAACTCTACCAATGTCGAGGTGGTCAGCAGGATGCTCAAGCTAGAAGACGTCTACGATGTCACCATCGCGAAAGATGGGCAGGAGGCGTACGACCTAGTCAAGGCGAATATGGAAATGAACCGGCGCTTTGATGTCATCTTCATGGACATACAGATGCCGAACCTGGACGGCCTCCAGAGCACGCGGCTGATCCGCAAGATGGGCTACAACGCGCCCATCGTGGCGTTGACGGCGTTCTCGGAAGAGAGCAACGTTAAGGAGTGCATGGAGTCCGGCATGGATGAGTTCCTCAGCAAACCTATCCGGCGGCCGGCGCTGAAGCAGGTGCTCCAGAAGTTCGCCACGATACCAGAGGAGCCCGAGACGAGCTCCCTGACGAGGAGGAGCACGCCGGAGAAGTCGAACACGCCGACCCAGGAGGCGGATAAGAGAGATCTTGGGACGACAGAAAGCTCGCCGGCTGTCAGTCCTTTCACCAAGGTGGAGCCGCACCCGAACGGGATTGCGCAAGCCGGTGGTGCTCAGGCGGGGTCATAATCCATCTACATGGTCTTATTTCTTCCATCAGTATCCGGTTACAAAAGAGTGCCCGGTGGGTGTGCACTCACTCCAACCGGGAGACGGATCGATACTACAGAGCGCTTGTAGCAAGACTTTTGGGAACAGGCAGCAAAATTTCGGTGGCGGCGTAAAGGCGTTCTCTGATCTCCAACCTCATTTCGCAGACTACTGCCAATTCCCCTCCTCCAGGTCCAGGTGTGGCCACGGGAGAAACCTGGGAGACACATGTACCAATCGCATCTTTGGCTTTTCTTCATTTTCTTCTGGGAGGCGGACAACACATCTTGGCGGTCGGCGCGGAAAGGGGCGGGGGTCCTTTCTTAATTTTCTCAGCGGGTGATATCAAAAAGCAACGATTCCTGGAAAGGGGGGGAGTTTGTTCACATTTTTGTAACTACCTATTTCCGCCGCCGCCTAACTGCGGGACGACGATTTGTGTATTCGTCCATACAAGGCGGCCGGCGTGGGAGGAAGACAAGACGAAGAGGAGCTTTCGCTCCATCATAAGACAGAGTTCGTGTACAACCTCCGATACAGACCGACGAATGCGTCCGTGGGAGAATATGAACGCCCATGTAATGTTGATTCAATCCTTGGCTTGCCGTTGTCTCCTGTGTGATGCCCCTTCCGCTTCAGTTGAGGTGCCGTGATGTGGAGTAAAGTGAATTCTTCGAGAATACGCCAAGGCGAGGGTGCTTCTCGTGAACAGGAGGGGTGGAGAGGCTCTTCTTGTGAGGCACGACATGTCTGTGCTCCGAGCTCTGATGTAAAGCGGTGCACTCAAGGTGCGCGAGCCGCAAGGGACGTGCCTAAGTCTCTAACATATATATCTGTGACACAGTCACGAAGACGCAGATGACCGAGGTTGTTACCAGGCCCATGCACGAACGTAGCACTCAGCTGCCTCTGTGTCCATAGTTTGTTATCATTTCCATGATTCAGTCGAATAACATACAGAGAAACTAGAAAGCCTTCCATATACGTTACAAGACAGAAGAAGCAAGAACCCAGAAATGCAGATGCACTACCCCCCTGCCATGGGTGAACCCTAACCCGTATTCCAGTCCGTATGCCGACAGCGATCCGGCACAGCAGGGACCATAAACAGACGTGCCATCGCGGAGCAGCATCCCCGCGGGAATCCACCGCCGAGGGAAGCTCCGCCGTCCATTTTAACTCCAGGGGGAACACAATCCAGTCAATAGTAAACCCGCACATCAAAGTGCCCAGGAGGTTCGATCCAGGAAGACGTGCGGCTGCCACTGCACACACATCGGTTCCAACATCTCGACCCGGTATCCACCGGTACCCCGTCGTATTCACGACCCAACAAGGAGGAAAAACAATTGAGCCCTTCCATAACGCCGTGATCCGGGGCCGAAAGAGGTATCCGTTAACAAACAAGAACCAGTAAAGAGACAAGAAGAAAAATTGTCCAACAGCGCGGAGAGAAATCAACCGCCAGACGAGGGGGTGATGAGGACACAGCGAAGGCGGAGGCGATGACGGGACGAGCCTGGCGCTCACTCAATCTCCATGCGGCCGGCGATATCCTCGCTCACGCCGCGCGAGGGACTGCTCCCCCGCCGGCCGTTGTGCCCGGAGTCGTCATCCTCGTCGTCATCCTCCTCCACGTCCTCGTCGCTCTCGTCCTCGTCCATCACCTCGTCGTAGTCGTCTCCATAGTCGCCCGCAAACTCGTCCAGCTCGCCGTCGTTGTCGCGGTTCCAGACCATCCCGTCCGAGTAGTCGTCCTCGTCGTCGCTGGCGATGACCCTCTCCGCGTACCTGTCCCCGAGCCAGAACCCGGCGCGCTTGTTCGCGCCGCCGCCGCCTAGCCCGGTACCCGCCCGCCGCTTCAGGTGCGCCGCGCCGGCCAGCAGCCGCGGGCTGCCGACGCTGCTCATGACCGGCACCCCGCGCGCGTACAGGTACGCGACGCGCTTGAGCGCCTTGTTGAAGAAGAAGTGGTGGAAGGCCCAGATGGCGCCCGCCTCCTCCTCGAAGGGGTCGTCGGCGGGCTGGTACGTGAAGACGGTGCAGTCCTTGAGCGTCATCTCCTTGTCGATGAGCGCCCACATGTGCGGGCCCCACGCCGGCGCGGCCTCGACGGCGCCCGCCGACGAGCCGTAGCTGCCGCCGCCGCCGCCCTGAGGCAGCAGCGGCGCGTCGAGCGACGAGGCCCCCGGGCCGCGCACGCTGCCGAGCGTGCTGTCCAGGTTCATCATGACCTTGCGCAGGCTCTTCTCGCGCTTAAAGTCCGAAGGGCGTAGCACGTGGCTGAAGTCGTAGTCCGGGTGGGACGCGTTGAGCGTGGCGATCAGGTACGCGAAGGTGCGCCGGCTCGAGATCTCGGAGAGGTTGCCGAAGGGGCTCGAGCGCGACAGGTTGAGGCTGGCCGAGAGGGACTCGCGCTGCGGCGGAGAGAGGCTGGCGCCGAACTTGAGGAGCGCGGCGTGCTGCGACTCGAGCGACTTGTCGATGTTCTTCATCAGCTTCTTGTCGGTACCCGCAGCCTTGGTCGTGTACATGTCGCAGCCGCCCGTTACGTGGCAGTCGGGCGTGTCGAAGTTGAGCGCGCTCGCGACGATGTCAAAGTCGCGCAGCGGTAAGAACTATTGGAAATGGGTTGAGCATGATGACCGCTGCAAGTGGGAAATGGACCGAGGGCGGCGTTCAGGATTCAAAGGGAGCTTCCTTACCTTCATCTTGTCGGTATTTGGTGTGTAAGTCGGGGATCCTGGTTTTGGGATATGGTGCACGTCGCAATCGCAACGTGGTGGGTGATGTCAGCCTAGAACCTGCGTGTAACCTAGGCAATGCTTCGTCGGCGTCGCGATATCGGTGGGATCGGCGTGGTGGATCGGATGCAATTCGTGTACGATGTAGTACGAAAGAAGAGCTCTGATGATGTCGAGGACGCCTGCCCAAGCGCTCAGTGCTCGGGGGGAGAATGAGGGTAGTTGAGTTGTGGTGCTGGGTTCGTGATGATGTTATCTGCGAAACGCTTCGGCGGTGGTCGGAGAAGCAGCGGTTGGGGCCCTGTTGTCAGTCCAAATAAGAGGAAACGATTGCTAGGCGCGGAGGGCGTCTAGCAGACAATCGGGGTCGCGGCAGGCATCATAGAAAGAGGGTTTCTGGTGATGGTTGTTGGGATTGATGTTGAAGGAGGGAATGAACCAGTGGTGCGAGGGTTGGAATGAGCGACTCGGCGGGGGACGGAGGCGGCAGTGACTTGTAGTGCATGGATCCTGGGAGTTGGATGGTTCGGTTGGTGTGACCCGTGGTGTCTGACAAGTCTGTCTGATCCGGCTGGCTGCGACTGCCCAGTTCCCACCTTGCTGGGAACAAAGAAACCCGGGCCCTGCGGGCATGCTACAACCTTAGTATGCTCAGAGGGTCGTGCGGGGCCACTTGATGGGGGGTAAAGTTGGATCGATCAGCGCTGGCTATCTATCTGCCTTTGCCGTAACGAATGAGAAGCCGGGCAAAGGGCGGGAAGCGAATGAGGTGCCGTTGAGCCGCCACGAGCACCGAATCAAGGCGTAGAGGCATCCATCAACCTTCAGCAGAGGTCCCCTTTTTCAGGGGAGAGCTATCACAGCGAGGAGAAGGAATGTATGGGAACCGCCGACGGACGTCATTGCAACGCGTCGGTCTCTATTAGCAGCTGGATCATCCCGGTCTTGCTCCGAGAGCTTGCCTGATGGCATCCGCCCAATCCGTTTGTTCTCCACGTCCACGTTCGCGTAGTATGGTGCACCCGTTTCCCAGTCCCAAGTATAGCATCTAAGCATCCAACCTGCGGCCGTCAGACAGCCGCCTCAGAGGGAGGGCATAATGCCTTCCCGATTGTGCCTTTCGGTGCTACTTCGCGACGCAATATCATCCGAACTCCGCGTCAATTCATGTCCCTATCGTGCCTCCAACATTCTCGGGAGGGTATGGTCGCCGCGCCTCTCACTCGATGAGCCCAACTTCCTTCAGTTTGTTTTGTATGTGCTCCATAGCCTGTGCAGAAATGGAGATCCGTATTAGTTGTAATCCGCCGGAAGATGGTATGCTCAAATCGGAACCGCGTGGGGGGAAGATGATAGGTCGAGCAGAGGGAGGAAGGAGATGCTGGTGAGTAGTACATATCGCAGCTCTACATGATCTTCGTGACTTCGTCCTCGACCTGAGAAGAGAGAAGCAGGGGTCAGCAAGAGACTCCCTGCACGAGAAATGCGCGCAGTCGAAAAGGAATCGCGCCGCAGCCGAGGAGATTGAGTCGCGAAGAGAAAGACGGAACATTGATGGAACCTCAAGATTGAGAAACAGGGAAGCGGCACGGTACGAACCTCCATATCCTCTAGGGAGTCTTGCTGCGAGATGCACCGTAACACATTTTTCTTGCTGCTTTCCTGCAGCTCGCCGGCCAGCAGCAGCTCGTCTAGGATATAGTATGCCTTGGTGAAGGAGAAGATGATATCTAGCTCGCACACGTTTCCGTAGTACTTGTCCATCTGCTCGACGTAACGGTGGATGATCTCGAGAGTGATCAGCTCGTTGTCGTCAGACGAGCATCCGGCGATGAAGAAGAGAGACGCATATCGGCGGTAGACAATCTTGCTATCTATATTTAGTCGATATTAGTATCACTAGGAAACGACTGCATGATAAGAGAACGGCTGATGATGGGAGGACTGCGTGCGATCACTCACCCTTGTACTCGAGAAAGTTGCACATGCGAGTGCGCCGCGCAAGGACAAGCTGGGAGACGTCCTTGACAATCTTTGCCTTCTCCCTAGGGGACAGAGTCATGAACCATTTGGCCAGACGCTGCAAAGGGTTCGATGTCAGCTGCGAGGCTCGCCTGCATCGGGCTTGGGCATGCCTGGCGAGCGAAGAGGGAGACTTACGACCTTGCCCTGCCGGGAGAGCAGGATCAGATAGCTGCAGCATGGCGATTAGCAGTCGGCGAGTCGTAATAGGGATGGGAAATCGTACTTGATGGCCATGGCCGTATCTGGCGGTCACAGAGGGCGAGACACGGTGACGGTAGAAGGAGAGAAGATGGGTGCTTTTTAATGAGTGGGATGGTTATGCGAGCAAGTGTCCTTCGAAAGTCGATAGAAAGGTCGGCCACGAATTTGCGACTGTGGCTTACTCCACCTCCCGCAAATGCAACTTACCCGCACCGCAGACCGTCTTAAGAGCACCAAGATACCCCAACGTCAACCGCCAGCAACGAAGCGACCAACGGAAACCTCAAGCAAGGGAGTACCCGTGTGTATGGACATCACCGTTCGTTGATGCTCTACTTTAGATCTCGAGACAATCCCACCCAAGTCACGAGGTGCAAGGTATTCATTTGGATGATTGGACGATCCGCAGTCAATCCGCTCATAACAGCGCGGACAGCAAATCGGACGTCTCCATCTTTCTCTCTCGTCTGCTCCTTAAACGACGATAACAGGTTCTCTACGGTATCATTTTCCTCTTCCTCTTTTATGGAAGGGGCTGGCCACCCGAGATGCGAGTGTCTGAACAACCAAACCTCTAAGGGAAACCAGAGATACATTCAGCATAAGTACTCCGCAGCAAATCGGCTATGCATTCCAAGTGGTACAGCACTGTTAGTTACTGGTACAGCTGTTAGCCGACTTTCTTCCCTGCCCTTCACACCTTCAACAACTTCATCAAGCCAAGGTCTTGCAGGTGAGCATGAAGCAGTGTAACCATGCTGTAGTGGGGGTTTGGCTGCGGGCTCCCCCCGCGCAGCTTGCTAAATCGGGGAATGTCTGCAGCGGAGACGTCGAGGACTCAGATGTTCTTATCCTGATGGCCCGCCCGGGGTCCTCTCCCTCAAGTCCCAATGGGCTCAGCAACCACTGACAAAGGTACTCGGGAGCACGTCAGTGACTAGAGCCTACGACACAACATGTAGGTGACCGACTGACCATGCAGAGAAGGATGACAACCCACCCAACGGTTCAGCAGCTGTGTCGTCCTTAGCACAACACCTACGGGCCCGTCGACCTTCTCACCTTATACCACAGCGTCCCCCCTCTCGCCTAGATCGTCTTTCTCCATTGCTGGTGCTTTGGATTGCCGTCTTGTCTCGAGACCACGGTAGGAGAGTTGCGAGACTCGTGGTCGCGGTCATTAATAAGCCAGCAACTGGTCGACCCCACTAGCATCTGCCGACTTCGCGCGGTCGCAAAAGCCTAATCGCGGCATACTGACGGAGAGTTTTTTCTCTTCGCAGTTCGTCACCGCGCTGGGAAGTCTCCGAGAGCATAATAAAGAGACCGAGACCACCTGTCCCGTCCAGATGGCCAAGCTGATCCTTTCCACCGGGTGCGTTGCACTGCCCTCCCTCCCTCACCTCCTCCGCCGTCACCTCGGCGGGCAGGCGGATGTTCTCAGAACCTAGACTGATTGCGTGACCGCAGAAACATTGTTTCCGGCGGCCCCTCCATAATCCGGAAGCCTGGTGCTTACCGGTCAAACCTAGAGCTCACCAACTCCCTTAGGAGCAACTTCCTCGCCGCGCAGGAGGAGTACGGCTCGGCGGCCCCCGCGCCTGGCACCAACGGCACCAGCAACGGTAATGGCTACGACAGCGACAGCGGCATCGACAGCCCCAAGCGGACGCCTATCTCCGCCTGGGTCTCACAAGAAGACGACACAATATACGTGCCTCGCATTGACTGGTCTGCCGCGGGGCTCCAGGAGGAGCCCAGCCAGTATGAGGTGACAGTAAAGCTGTTCTTCCTGCCTACGGCGTCTGTCAAGGACCGCGCGCAGTATGCGAGCGAGGCGCTTGACCTGGTGCTGAAGGAGCTGCGCATCCCGCGGGTGGACCTTCTGATCGTATCTTTCCCCGGCATGTCGTTCGAGGGCGACTGCGAGTGGGAAGCCGATAAGATGAACGCGTCGCAGGGCAATGACGAGGAGGAGCTCATGACGTGGGCGATGCTCGAGCCGTTCGTGACTGAGAAAAGCTTAGTCAAGGACCTTGGTATAGCCGAGTTCGGGAGCGAGAAGCTTTCGCGCTTCCTAGGTCAGGTCAAGGTCCGCCCCACGGTTGACCAGATCAATATCAAGAACTGCTGTAACGTCCCTCCGCCCCTTGTCAAGCTTGCCAAGGAGCAGGGTATCGAGCTGCTGGTGCACAGCGACTGCACGGACATTCTACCCAAAGGCACGCTCCGAGAGCTGCTCGGGCATGGAATCCGAGGCGCCGGCCTCCTAGCGGACGCGCCTAAGAATGCGCCTCAGAAGGAGGACGATAACGGGCGACAGTCAAAGCGGCAGAGACTCTCGAGCCCTGCGGGAAGCGAGCGGGACGGCGTCGACGGCGGACTTCAAGGAGACCTCACTCCTCAGTGGGTGGTCAAGTATACGGCCGTCGTCAAGGACCGTGGTGTCATCGAGAATAAGGGGTACTTCGCAGGAGCCGAGCTCCGCGGCTAGCCCTAAGCCCAGATTCTCGCTGCATCTACGCCAAGACAGCGACCTCCTCCTTCGAACCTAAGCGCTACGTCTCTTTTACACTTCCCCTTGATACCACGACCTTTGCATATTCTGGAGTATTGGGTTTTGCATTACGCTGCTAGATAGCACAGCTTGAAGATCAGATAGACTCTACGGTTGAAGCCTGAGAGGCACTCGTCAGATGGTATGCGGGTTTGCAACGGCGATGATGATGACGACGGTAGTTCACAATACAATATCCTTTTTATTGTAATCTCAGCCTATCATGCTTCTCTTCCGCCCACGCATCCTCACGTCTTCGAGCTTCCTGAGAACAGGGACGGCCTGCTTGAACGTCTCCTTGTATGCCCGCAGCACCTCCGCAAACAGCCCCTCGGCACGCGGGTGCGTGCTGCCAAACGCCCTCTCGAGGACGTACAGATCCACTGCCCGGTCCTCGTCCGAGGTGCTTTGGCTCGCCAGGCCGAAATCGATGAGCACAATCTCCCCGTCCAGTAGCCCGGCTCGCCCGTCGCCGTTGGACTGCGGCGCAGCCTCCTGCCCCTCTGCCCTCCACGGCCGCAGCATCATGTTGCTCGTCGTCAGGTCCCCGTGCACGATCCCCGTCCGGTGCAGCCCGCCCACCGCCTGGCCGATCCTCCTCATCAGCCCTACGAGCTCCCTGCTGTCCCCGTTCCGCTCTCCTCCCTCCTGGCCTCCGCCCTCCCCCCCCTCGGCTATCGTCCCTATGCTGCCCTTCCCCTCCAGCCACCGGTTGATCGCCGCGCGCACCGGCTGCCCCGCGACCCACTCCATCATCATCCAGCCGGCGGCCTCGTCGACGCAGTACACGGCGGGCACGGCGACGCCCTCGCGGCGGCAGCGCGCCAGCACGCGCGCCTCGGCGAGGATGCGCTGCCGCGTCAGGCGGGCGTCGAGGACGGGGTGGCGGTAGGGCTTGGGCGGGCGGTGCTTGAGCGCGCAGGGCAGCGAGGGCAGCAGGTACGTCGTCTTGTAGAGGCGGCCCTCGGCGCCCTGGGTGATGAGCTCGGGCGGGGCGGAGGAGGGGTAGGTCAGGACCGGAGGGAGGGGGAAGGCTGGCGGAGGTGGAGGATGCCCCGCCATGGTTTGATGATGATGCCCTTTCTCTGTTTTTCCTTTTAGAGCTCGCGGTCGGGCGAGGGAGTGCGCAGAGTCGGTTAGGAGGTAGTTCGGTAAGGTGTGTCGTCGTGAATTACGGTGAGGATCGAGGTCGCCGATTGGGCTTCAAGGTGAAAAGATGCTGTTGCTCCTGGTCTTGACGATTGGTGCCATGTATCGCGACTGGATTTGCTTGCTTGGTGGGATGCTGAGTGGGAGGCTCCGCCCCGCTGCGCAGTGATTTGACAAGGGATTTCAGGGCGGCCAAACAGCGGGAAGTCCCAGAGCGGCAAGTCATGACAGGCAGAGAGGCGCATTGGACAATTTATTAAGTTTAAGGGACCGGCCCCCAGACCTCTTTGCTCATTGTCCCTTCTTCGTTCCATTCCTCGCAGCTATACCGTCCAGCATCGTCACTAGGTGGACTTCGTCGCCTCTGCAATTGAGGATGGCTGCGCATCGCAGGATAAGTGTTGGGTACAGTTTGCTTCGAAGCCAGCGCTTCGAGCAGCCAAGGCTGGCCTAACCAGAGACCCAGGCCAGGACATGTGATGTTTTACTAGCTGCAGCTGCAGGGGCGATGATACCGCCAGAGCAGCGGCGGCGGGCCTCAATTGGCCCAGTGGCTGGGGGCACCGCGCGGTGAAGGAGGAGCACCGTTAAGCCCGCGGCCTGTCGTCACCACTCCCCTCCGTTTGCCTTCCTAACAACCAAACTTGGCCAGATCGTCTCATGAGGTGGACAGGAAGTCGCCGGCTTGCCTCGTCGCTCCTCTTCCCTCCTCCTCTCCTCCACCGCTAACACCGAAGCCAAAGCAACAATCCCCCGCCAAATGCACTTAACATGTCGAGCAGCTCGACGAGCCAGTGGAGCCTCCTGCTCGTCCTGACCGCCCTTTGCCTGTCGCTCCTCGTGCTGCTGCAGATCGCCTCCGGCCACGCCGCCGCCTACTTCGCCGCCCCCCGCGAGGTCGCCTCGATCCTCGATGCCGTTGACTCCTCGGTCCAGGAGAACGAGAGCTACGACCGCGATGTCGCCCGCGTCCAGCGCATCGAGGACAAGATGCGCCTCGGCCGCCTGCTGCGCGAGATCCAGCGGTGCGGCGACGACCTGCGCGAGGACCTCAACCGCCTGCTGGTCTCGGAGGACGACCAGCGCCTGCGGACCGCCGCCAGGGTGCTGTGGGTGTCGCGGCGGGCCGAGCTGGAGGGCAAGGTGCGCCGGCTCGACATGCTGCGCATGCGCTTCCTCGTGGTGTACATGGGCATCGTCGCGGCCGGGCTGGAGGGCAAGCCGGAGAAGAAGCCCGTGCCTGCGAGAGATCCAGAGAAGGCGGGCAACCTCTTCGGGCTCGAGTCCGCCCGTCCGAGCATACCGCGGGCCCTGACGGAGAGCATCAAGCAGCGGCCGCCGCTGCGGAGGCTGACGACCCAGAGCATGGGCCACAACGATACCGTCGAGGGACATCATCGGCAAGGCTGGGCGGGTGTCGTACAGGAGCTGCAGCGCTCGCCTTTGATGCACAAGAGGCACGCTTCCATCGAGACGGCGATGGCCCGCACGCCTTGATCGGTCTGATTCGCCATTCTACTGTTACGAGCACAACAACGCAAAACGCTGATATGATCACGGAACGCGAGATCGGCGGGCTCGGACTTGATGTCCGTCCCGCTCGTCCACGAAGCATTTTACGACCCGCCTCTGACTGCGATGCTTCTTTCAGACACGAACGCACGAATGGATGTCTTGTATGATGATTGTTTAGAAAGGCTTGTTGACGACGTCGAATTTTTACCACGGCATTGGTGGAGGAGGAGTTGTTCATTTCCCATGTCATTGCAGCCTCCGTCCCGCATCTTGATGGAGTCAGGTCACTTCACTTCACGCATTGATACCCCCTTATACAGCACCATATTCTTCTCTGCTCTGGCTCTGTCCTGTTATACTACTGGTCTCCTCAACGATCACCTCTTGTCTTCCTGGAACATATTCAACTATTTCAGACTGCTTTTTGCTCTCCCACCATTTCACCATCACACAGCCCCACAGGAGGTCTGGGGAGAGTCGTGGCTATTCATAATACTGGAGATATCATGTCATTGGGACACCCTGTAATGATACAGTGGCATGAGGAACTCAAGCATATTATGGTCTCGCCCTTCATGCCCATCGTCCGTACTCATGCTCAACCTCTTACCGCGACGGTTGGCCATTCCATCCCGCATCAGTGAACAGTCGCCGCGCCCGGTCCCAGTCCGTTCCTCTCTCCCACTGTGACACTGTTATGAACGGGGATCACGGGTGGATGTTGAGATGCGGGAGTACTTACCATCGAGCGCCACCAAGAACCGGCTCACACAGTTATAGCAGGCCACCTAGCCGTCGTCAGTACCCAGACCTAACAACACCTCAGAAAGCCCCGTCGGGGAGACTAGGTAGCCAGCTTCGACGCTCCTTTCAGGGACAGCACGCGGCAGCTCGACTCACCGTAGCCGTAATCTCCACCACCTCCCTATCGCTGAACAGCGCCTTGAGCTTAGCGAACGTCTCGTCCTTGACCTCCACGTTCCTCGTCATCTCGTCCGCGTACACCAGCACCGCCCACTGCCTCTCCGTCAGCAGGCACCTCGCCTCGCCTCCCTCCTCCCCTTCCCCGAGCGGGCCCCCCGCCTTGGCCACCGCCGCCATGGCCGCCTCGCTCACGCCCCCCGCCACCGCCAGCGGCGCGTGGTGCGCCCACTCGTACCACGCGCGGTTGACCACCGCGACGCGCGAGATGGCCAGCTCGCGGAGGTCGTCGGCGATGGTGGTCCGGGTGCGCACGGCGCCGAGGAAGGAGTTCCAGCCGTCGGCGACGGGCGGCGAGTGCAGGAGGGTGAGGTCCAGGGCCTGGAGGGGCCGCGGGGCGCGGCGGGCTTGGATGCGGGAGACGATGGCCGCCTCGTCCTCCGAGGAGGGGTGTGGCGGGTTGGGGACGTAGGGGAGGCGCATCTTGGGGTCGCGGGTGTAGGTTGATGTCAGGGGTATGCACGTGAGAGGCTGTGGAGTGCGGAATGGAGGGAGTAGGTACTGGATGTACGTGAGGGTATGCCGAACCAGAACAGGGGGGTGCCACGCAGTTATAGCTTCAGTTACACTCTCCCCCACTGCCTCTTGACCCGGTCCCTAGCGGCCGATCCAGGTAATTTAATGCCCGGTCCTCGGCGGCGGAGCTACCCCGCGTGGAGCGGGACGGGATTCTCCCGGTAGCTGCGCGAGTTCGGCAAATACATCGGGGACGATGCGGGAGATATTCCAATGCGCCCATGCCGGATGACTACGGTCGAGGAGGGCAAATCATCTCAGTTATACAAGAGGTTGGTGCACACTAACCGCCAGTGTCATTCTGAGTATTGATGTGAGCATACTGTCCGCTTACAGGTGGTAAAATGTTTAAGCGTCCAAGTCCTGTTGACGGACTAACTGCTGGTTTCAGCAAACAGCATCCATTTTCTCGTGTGGCATTCGTTAGCACACTAACAAAAGTGTCGGGCCTACACCCCGGCTTTCTCCATTGGGCAGGACACTTGGTCTTGATTGACAACTTCAACTTACGCTGCCAGTGAAGACGGGCGTGACCTATGCCTACCACGGTGGGCGTGATTTGCGGCCGCCTCCTATATTCTAACAGCATACTGTAGGCGGCTGTTGAAACTGCTTTTTCGACAATCAACGTCTCTGATTTGAGCGTCGCATCGCATTACGCAGTTCTATGTCTTGGAATGGCTGCATTTTGTCGATGAGCCTCAAGTTGCTTCTGCCTTGCCTTCGACCTCAACTCCTGGCCCATTGAGCATTGCACGTTAAAGTCGACGGCTTTTTTGTTGAGCCAGTCTTATCCACGGAAACTCGTCCGTGGTCCCTGAATGGCGGCACAGCCCATTTCGGGCATCGTGCCCGCTCAGCTCGGATTCCTCGCTATCTACAGCCCCAGCCTCGGCACCACAGATGAAACCCTCGAGGACCAGATCGTCTACTATGCCTCAGTGAACACCCAGCATCAGAAGAGGCGCCGTCACAGGTCAAGGAGCCGCCTCGCCGATAATGTCTCTCACGAGGAAAGGAACGAGCGGCTGAGGCAGATCGGTCTGGCCCAGGGCATGGTCGAATTCAGCAAGAGCTTTTCCGGAGGCGAACCCGTCGATACTATCGAGACCGAAAAGTCCCGTGTCGTCCTGCACGAGTTGGAGCCCGGCTGGTGGATACTAGCGGTTAGTATCTGTTTTCGTCAACGGGTTGCCAGCAAAAGCGGCTGACTCTTACTTAGTCTATCGATCTCACGAGGCTACCGTTACCTCCGCCCAGAGCAGCCAGCTCAGCGACGAACTCAGCTACGACTCAGGGCAAGTCTGCAGACACAGGCCCGGAAGAGAACGTAGAGTACTCGTCTCGGGAGGTCAAGCCGGCGGCTCTACTGCTTCAGGATCTCCTGCGGGCTCACGCCGTTTTCCTGCTTCATCATGACTCATCACTCGCCGCACTGTTTAGCCGAAGTAAGAGGAAGAAGTTCACGAGTATCCTAGGGCGGTACTGGGACCTCTTTCTATCGACCTGGAATGTGTTACTCCATGGAAACCCGGCCCGAAATGTCTTTGGAGGCATCAAGATCGCCGCGAGCGGTGAGCTGGGGGTTGGTGTTGGAGAGGAAGAGCGCGGGAGCGGAGAGCGGGAAGTCCTGGAGGGTCTCGTCGGAAGGATAGAAGGGCTAGTTGACCTTGTTGTCTCTAAATTTGGTGGCGATGATGCTGGCCTTCTCTCTAAGGACGAGGAGGGCAAGATCAAGGAAGCACCAAAAGATGGAGAAGAAAAACCGTGGCTCGGTACCGGCAACGAGCCTGATTCCGAGGACGGAGCCATTTTCTTGGGCGCTGGGGCCGTGTCTAGGCCCTCCTTGCGCGATATCACGTACTGGATGGAGGATCTCTACACTTGGGGTGAGAATGCTTATGGTGTTCTCGACAGCCCGACTTCACTTCGTCGGGGCAGGAGAGCGAAGCCTTCATCAAAGGTGGTAACGAAATTATCCAAAAAGGATGTCCTAAGGGATGCCTCCAGCCAACTGCAATCGCCTTCCGGTGAAGGTAGCACGGCACCCAAACCGACAAACGAAGACCAAGAGACTGGTGGTTTGGATAAGTACATGGACTATCTTAAGCTGGGGTATGGCAAGTATTGGAGTCTCGGTGGCTCGGGGGCTGACTCGGGAACCGAGGGCCAGTCCTCCCAGGGCAGTGGTACGCCCGCGAATACACAACAGAAGGAAGTGAGTGCCGCTACTGCAGTGCAGTCATCTCGGGTAGACGAGGTGAGCGGGCACTTTCTCATCGGACTGGCTGGCGACATCGACAAAGGCGACGTCGATGACGCAGAAGATGATGCGACCCCTGTCGAAGAAGGCGGGAAGGAGCACAACTCCCGTACAATGCTTAGGACTCTGACGGTGGAGGTAGAGCGAAAAGAGCCGGGTGGTTCAGAATCGCAAGTCGCGGTACGCACAAGCAGCGAAGGCACAAAATCGGCGGAGGACAGTCTGAAGCCCGGCAATGACTCCACGGCCGACTCACATACGGCATTCGACAAGCGAGACTCCACCAAGACAAAGCTGCGCGTCGTCGTCTATGTCAACAAGCCTTTCATCTTCACGTTTCTCTTTGAGCTCCGGACGGACTCATTGGCCTGGGACGCGCTATACCGGTCCCTCCACCACCAGCTCTCGCCGGTGAAGAAGGCCTTGACAAGTTCGACGGCGTATCGGGCCGAGAGGCCGGAAGTGGGCAACATCGCGGCGCAGATTTTCGATCTGGTCTGGGATCCGAGGGCCCTGACAGTGTACTCCACTATCCCCAACATCCCAGATCCGGCTGTTTTCCTCCTGGGCAGCGACCGCCAGCCGGCATGGTCCCGGGTCGAAGCAATCAACACGCACATGCATCTCCTCAATACGTTCGCGGCGACGAGGGAAAACTCGACTGAGCTGGAGCGGACGTCCAAGACGAGCCGAGGATGGTGGGTCGTCTGGAGCAGGATCTTGGAAAGGGAAGAACGGCTAGGTACACCCATACAGGGGAACGGAAGTGAGGCTGCGGATGATGGCGAGGGAAGCGCCTACGATACCAGCTCCTCTGCCGGCAACGAGCCCGCACCGACGCACGGGGACTACGTGGTGAAGAAGGAGATATTTCTCGTCCGGAAGGCCAGCGACCACGGTGGCCACTCCATCAGGAGCGTGAGCATGGGCGGCGGCGGGTGGACAGACGGTGCAAGCAGACTGGCGCAGGGCATTGGTGTCGATACCAGGAAGTATATCGAGGGACTCCTGAGCCTCAACCGCTAGGACTCGTTGAAGTGATGGATACGCCTTCGCATCTAGACAGCGAGGTGCGAGGCGCCAGACATTAAGTTTCCACGAATGTGCAATGTGCCTCCAGGTCTTCCTCCTATATGTTACTAGCTTGAGGTATCTACGCTGCACTTCGTCTTGATGCCTGACATGTGATTCGACCACACTTTGAGAAACTCTCGACCTTGGCTGAACTCCCGCACACCCACGGTACCGGTGGTTGTACCGAGGTACCTTATCGCAGCAAGATATGCGATATCGCGATAACCTGTATATGAGCTTCTTTCTGAATTAGGAAGCAACGACCTCGGCAGCGTAGTACAGGACTGGGAAGCTCATGCGTAACACGGCACACGTACCCAGGCGAGCCAAGCAAGGTACCTCGCTCTCCCTTTGAGTCGCCTCAGGAACCTGCGAATGCTGGGTTCTCTACTTGAAGGCACATAGGTAGGTAGGTATCCAGCCTTGTAAATCCTGTCTTGTGCCTTCGCATCCTCACGCACGGGCACCTTCTACGTCCATCACGGCGGGTGTCTTCTCGACGTGGGAAGGCCGCATTGGTTGGCCGCCATCTGGCTCTCAGCCCTCAGAAGCGCCTCCCTGCACTTCACTCTGGTCCCTGCCAGCACCTCGTGGCAAGGCTGGATACTTGCATAAGGTGCGGCAACCGCAAGACCCTTTGCCGTAAGGCGACCTTGGCCCCTCGTTCTCGTTCATCCCACCTTCACATCTCCCCCACTCGATAATTCGTCTCTCTCCATCTCAGGCCTCCCTCGACTCCTCAACCATCTCACTTCCGGCTGAGCCTGACGACTTCGCACTGTTTAATGGATGCCTGGTCCTCGTCGCAATAGTTGGTCGAGACGGGGAGAAGACGAGGCTCGGCCCACCTGCTGCACGCTGCCCAACTCACTCTCATGTCGACCTGCCCTTCCGTTTGCGACCCTTGGTAGACGTGAGTTTATTTGTCAAACTTTCAGCGTCTGCCTCAACCCTGCTGGCCCAAGGATTCACCCAAGTATTAATCCGCCTGTCCACCGGCTTGCCAGGCATTTGCGTTCTGCGCTTTGGATTTACTACAAGTGCAGCCAGGTTAGAGAGAACAGAGCCGTCCCGACCAATCTGCAACAGCCTCACCACAACTTATCGCGGCTTTCGACCCAGACGCGGGAGGAACATGGCAGGAGATTCCGAATTCAACGCCGCGCCGCCAGCAAAGCGCCAGAAAAGAGCGCCACCTATGGTGTGCTGCGTCTGCCGCGATCCTGTCGATTCCGAGGACGTTCCTTATCGCTGCAACCAGTGTCGATACGGCATCTTCTGCACCATTTGCCTCACAGAGTGGTTCTTGAAAGCCCTGGTCGACGAGACGCGAATGCCAGTCAAGTGTTGCGATGGCCTGATTCCGCCGGCCTGCCTGGGGGACACTCTAAGTGATGAGGAAGTAGGTTATCTCCCCGCCCGTCTGCTCCCGGTCTCACATACTAATCTTTCCCCAGGTCAAGAGATACGAGGCCAAGCACGAGGAGTGGTCCACATTCGACAAGCTGTACTGTCCCATCCCGCGCTGTTCAGCCTTCATCCCCGCCGGGCTATATCTGGAGGATCCCGCCCAAAACAAGCTTCGACCCCTGACAGCCGACACGAGCAAGAACCAGACCGTCCAATGCCCAGAGTGTAACATCGAGATGTGTACGACCTGCCGAGGCATCGCGCATCCGATCGAGGGAGACCAGTGCACTAGTCCTCGCGCGGATTTTGATCCGGTGCTCGAGGCCCAGTTCAAGAAGTGGGGTGTCAAGCGTTGCCCGCGGTGCAAGGCCCCCGTGCGCCTGATGTACGGTTGCTCAAGCGTGCAGTGCCGGTGCAGCCACCACTTCTGCTTCCGCTGTCTGGAGCCGATCGACGAGTGCGACGGGCGGTGCGAGGATGACAATGACGCCGAAAGTGACGAGAACGACGACAACGACGACGGCGAGAACGATGATCAAGACGACGACGATGACGAGACGGGGGTGATCATATCTGATATGGTGGCTGCAATTGGTGGTGATACCCCTCGTGCTGACACTCCTCATCCACGAGATGATGACGACGAGGTTGAGACATCCAGATCCGATCCACCGAACTCCGAGAGGCGGACCGCCGACCAGCCGTACCGCAGACACGAAGACTTGGTGGCCACGATAGGCCGCCACCCCATACTGGCCGAGAGAGCCGCGCGCATGCGGGCGGAGAACACCTTCAACCGTCTCTCAAACAGACGGGAGACGACTCTACAGAGGAGCATTCAGAACAGCGAGGCAGCCTCTATCATCCCCGTCCCCGGCCTCGCCCCCAACCCCGGTCCCCAGGAAGAGGGGCCGGACGAGCCGGACCTTGATGCGCGGCTGGAGGGTCCGGAGTTAGACCTAGGCTCCGACCCGGACGAGGCACCGCAGTGGAAGTGCCGGCACTCATCATGGATGCGGATATACGGCAAGCGATCCCACGAGATTGGCACCTGCGCCTGGTGCAAGAAGCGCCTGGTGTCCGCAGATCACGCGTCGAACTGGGCTGACCTCACCGCCAAGCAGCAGGATGCGGCTATGACGGACCACACCTACTGGACCTGTGCGCAATGCGCCATCCAGGCCTGCTTCGAGTGCGCGGAGCTGTTGGAGGTTAGGGAGTCCGCTAGCAGTCGTAGGGGCTACTAGGGAGCGGAGGGTGTCTTTCCGCCTCAGCGTCCAAGGCACGCCCGAGACATGCCTGGTGGGCATCGACGATGGGAGAGAAGGTCGTGAGGCTAAGGCACTCCTGGTAAGACCTTGCAGGGCCTTCTTATTCAAGATGCAACTGAGACGGTGGAAACACCTGATGACGAGTTAGATAATAGAGCTTGGGCAGGAAAGGACGTACCAGAAACAAAGAGAGTATGGATTAGCTGGCAGATGGCATGCCCGCGAAACAATGTATGATATACGCTAGCCAAGTATGGGCCAGCAAAACACCAGCACGGTGACTTTCAGGAGGGATTGAGTACGACTCGATGGAATACAGGCATTGTCTCACAGGAACTGCCCCAACTGAGAGTCCAAATGGTTCATTGATGAAGTGAAATGTTCCCTACTGAATGTACAAGAAGTCAAGTCTATCAGGCAGTCGTCTCATAAATGCAGAAAAATGCTCCCGAGACCTGCGTAACGAGTGTTTTCCTGCGCCTTGTGACGCTGTTTAGTCGAATGGCAGAAGATGATCTTTGATCCGTCATCTCGCCAGATTGTATAACTCCTGGTCCAAACCGATTGAATTTGCCCATTTTCAAGGCCATCATCTTACGCCGTAGCGAAATTTCGGACCGTGTCCTCCCTCATGCAGGTATAGCCAATATCACATAGATGACGCTCATATAAGGAGATTCGTTAGCCACCTCGCTTGCGATAGTTGTCGGCGGGGCTGACGTGCAAAAGTACGCGTCTGGCAACCGCCCTAAAACCGCGCGTCCTGTTGGCATTGTGGAAACAGAGGAAGGACACAATACAGGAGACGAACTCCTTAGTCGGTGAACCACCAGGTGACCTCGTGGCGGCCAACGCTCTCATCAAAGATGTCTAGGAAGGCGGCCTCGCTGACGTCGATATCATCGATAGCACAGCCCATGCACTTGTCGCGGACCTCGGCAGTGGTCGACTTGCCGCCATAGCTGATGGCGATCTGGCGCCCGCAGTATGGGTTGCCGTTAGACTGAGTGCCCATCAACTCATGGGACAGAGCGACGATATTCTTGGTAAGGTCCGCGCCGGTATCGTCCCAGCCACAGGCACCCATGCCGACGGTATAGTAAGTCAAGTCACCGGTGACCTTGTCGCTGCTGTCGCTGCTAGAAGCAGAGGCGGACGAGGACGAGGCGGCTGTTGTAGCGGCAGAAGCCGCGTCAGTGGTGGAAGACGAAGCTTCCTCCGTAGTGGCTTCTTTAGTGGCCGCAGGCTCGGTGTAGACCGGGGTGGTGCTAGTGGTAGTTTCCACAGGAGCTACAGAAGTGGTCTCAGGCACAACAGCCGCCTGAGACGTAGTCGTAGGCACAACCACGGCAGCCGCAGAGGAAGAAGGCTCAACGACAGCGACAGAGCTGGACGACGAAGCTCCCTCGAAGAATTGGCCAGCCACATCGGACGACACGGTGCTGGACGAGGTGGTGGTCGGGGTAGGGGCGGAGGTGGAGATGGAGGTGCTAGTCGGCTCGGTAGTTGCCTCCGGGGAGATCCAAACGGTAGAGGTCTCGTCGATATACTCGGTGACGGTCTCCCAGACGATCTCAGTCTCCCACTCGGTTACCAGATCCCGCTTCTGGTGGAACTTGTTGTGCCCGTGGCGGCCGCCATGAGGCTGGGCAGCGGCGGTGGAGGCCAGAACGGCGCAGAAAATGGCAGTAGTCTTCATGATGCTGGAGTGGAAAGGGAGAGCACGGCTCTTTGTGAGAGTAACAGAAATGCGAGCGTATACTGATGCTGCAGGTACCGAACGAGAATGATGGTCCAGCCGGCCGGTACGTGGAATGTGCGATGTCTTGGTTAGCCGGTGAAGCTATCGTCAGGGGCCGTCGATGGGTCTGATGTCTCGCCAAGCGTGGCACGTAAATGACAGTGGTGGAAGCTGAGGTTGCTCCGTTGTCGAGGGGGGTAAGATCCCGTGGGAAAGGAATGAATACAGTGAGCACTGCTCGAAGGAAGGAAGGAATAATGGTTGGTACGTCGAACAGAGACTTTGCTGTTGGAGACGGAAAAGAGGGAGGAGGGTGAAGGAGGGATATGCCGAAAGGGGGGCAGGGGTCCCGTTGGCTTTATATTGAATGAATGTACAGAGTGCGGAAACAAAGGGCTGAACGAATGAGTGAGAGAGTGGCACCGACTTGAGGTGAGCGGAGAACGAGCGAGTGAGTGAGTGAGGCGATGCTGGACCCTGGCGACCGAGGGGACAGGGGGGGAACGGAGAGCGAAGGGTGCGGGAAGACGAAGACGGAGAACGGCTTGGACAGATCGAGGAAGGTCGGATGGGGCCATGGGGAAGAGGGAAAAAACTAACAACGCATCCTTGTCGCCCAGCGCGGAGTTCCTGAGCTGCTCGCACCACAGGCATTGGACGAGCAGGGAAGGGGCCACTGCCGCGTCAGGTACAGCAGGGACGACCTGGAAGCTTATTGCTCCGCCTTGGGCAGGTACAGCAGCACCCTACCACGATGGATGGACTGTACTCCGTACGAAGCATCTGACCTAAGGTACCTTGCCCTTATCCCATCATGGCCCGTGGTTACCCCGTATTATGCTACTGTACTCGACAGTAGAGTAGAGTACACGTACGCACAACCCACCGGGCTGCAGCCACCTCCTGTCTCTTTGGAGCATGTTTTGACTCCGCGATTTTCATGATTGGCCGTTGACAGTTGAAACGAAACAGCACGCCAGCGGGGGGCCAGGAGACGACACCCGGCAAGTGGGTCCTGTGAGCATGGCCAGGTCTCGTACCGGTGGGTATTGGTGCCGTACCTCCGTACCTTATTTGGGCTTGGCTTTTCCCAGCCCACGGAAGTACTTCTCCTGGTGAGGGAAGGAGCGACGGTGTGAGCGGGAGAGCAGAGCAGGGAAACCTGGAAAAACCTGAAAGAACGTGGGAAGGGCTCGGCTGTTCCTTGCAGCTGCAAGGTACCCTTTGATCCCGGTCGCCCTTTCCCCTTTCTGCCCCTTCCCACCTGCTCTTTTTCCCCGAGAGAACAACGCCGCCCGCTTTTTCAGCCCAATGGGACCAACGGGCGGCTGCCACTCGAGGTAGCGCACTGGAGCCCGTCTCCAGATGGAGGCCAATCACTTCAAGGAGCAACCCCTCCTCAGGAGTGCGGCGTTGCCTCTCGTCTTTTTGACAAACGGACAGTTGCAAAACTCTCCACAACGGCGGCCGCAGCATATGCAACTCCATGATTCATCGGCCATTGTGGTGTGCCCGTGGAGCAATGGTCTAGACATTCTATGTTCTATGTTCTATGTTCTATGGGGTGTGGAGAAAACAATGGCTGGTGTTGTTGCGAGTAGGAACGTGGATGCGGAGAGTCAGAGAGACTTCGGAGCTTGAAATGCCTCAATGAGGACATGTGCCGACCCGTAGCCGGTACGCATCTGTGCGCTGCAAATCTGCTTTCGGCTCAAGTCCCGAGCACACCAGGCCCGAGTATCGGTACGTTCCGGTCGATGCCTCGGACTCCCAACGAGTCAATCGTCTCCATAGAAAGGGGAAGAAATCTGCTTCCGAACCCTCCGATGTGCTCTCGATCCTTTAGAGACGGGGCTGCTGCTGCTTTCCATTGTCCAGCAGTCCCACCGCAGTGGCTGCTCTAACCAATCATGACCTTTCCGCCTTTTGTGGCGGCTTCAGACTGCATTGCTTCTCTCGTCTCTCGGCGGATCGAGTGTTGCGTGTTGGTAGATCCGGCCTGCGTGCGTTGGCGACCAGCTAGGCGCCACTTGATGGGGGGTAGGGGAAGATGCAGATTCCCGGAGGATGTGATAGATGGGAGTCTGTTGCTGGTCGGTTCTCTTCTTTTCTCAGCTCCTGCTGGTGAAGGTGTACAGAAACAGTCCCTCCCTGCTAAAAATCGGGCGGTCTTCGTCAGGTATTTCCGCCACATGGAAAGCCTTCTGTGCCTTCTTGAGAAACTGCATATCAGCCCGCCGTCTCTTCTTGAAACAGAAGTAGATCGTGGCGGAGGGACACAGAGCCAGCAGCTCCGACAGCGTGGCCAGTAGCAGCGGGAACGCTGGCTCAAAGTAAACGCAGTCGGCGGCCAGGATCACATTCGGTTTGAAGTCATGTATTCCCTGTGGTAACGGTTCGCCCCTGAAAACACGTAGCTATCGTTAGAATATACTGTACGGCCAAAAACTCAATTGAAAAGGGGGGAGACTGAATGAACGCCCGTTCAGGTATGACAGCTCCGCATCTGGAAGTCACCTATCCCGCGTTTCGGAAGCGTGCCGGATTCTGGGGAAGTAGCACGAACCAGTTGAGGATCAGGGGCCTGACTGAATCTTGGAGGCCGTTCAGGACAGTGTTGTGCTCCATGAGCGACAGCATCTCGACCTGGTCCGTAATGTACAGAGGCTGTTGTGTGTCACATCCTCGCGCAACCGCCAGACCAACCAGGCCGCCGCCTGCTCCGATCTCCAGTCTATGGTGCGGCAAGCGAATCAGCAAGTCTCTCGCATTAAAGGAACGTCGGGATTGCAAGAAGCGCTCTTCTCGGATGCCCTTACATCCTGGCATCGGCGCTGTGAAGCTCATCCCGATGGTACCGCAGCATGTGCTTGGCGAGGACCATGCCGGCGGGCCAAGTCTGGCCACCGCACCCGGATGCCAGGTCTTCATGGACCTTGAGTGGCTCGGCGAGCAGTCCCGAGAAGTCTAATGCCGTGTCTCCAGCGGCTTTGTACTCGGGCAACGGCGTCAGATCCTCTCCGATCGCGAGGGGTGAGAATTCTGGCGACGAAGACCGATCCGAGGCCGGCATGCTGGGCGGATTCGGGCTTGCTCAATGCTGACTGATGATCAGGGGAGTGTGTGGCCTAGCAGATCTGCCGCCCTGGAGGCGTGCTACACTTCCGTGGTGCGGATCTAGGTACCTATCTTTCGCAGATACAGACAGACAGGCAATAGTGCCTCCAATAGTCGGCGTCAGTCGGAAGCAGAGGATCGGTGTTGCCAACAGGTCGGGTCGCCCACAGAAACGGTCGTCGCGCAGTGTGCAGTCGCAGGAGAGGGACGGCGGCAAATGGCTGCCCCGCTCCCGCCTGAGTCTGTCTCGTCGTGGTTTCTCTAGGGTTTCTCTAGTCGCTCTCCCTCGCGTCCGCTGTCATTGTCTTCTGCATCGCGAGACCCCTCCCGAAACCAATCCATTGTCTTCTCGTTCCTGCGTCTGCCTTGGGCGCCTCCCTCGTCTCTCGCGACACCTCCTGCGACCACACAGTCCCTCGGCTGCGATCAGATCATTATCTTTCTTCGCCCTTGTGCACGTGTTGCTCTTTGCTAGCTCTCTGTGCCTCTGCAGACGAGTGGATCTCTTTTTCTTTTTCCACCTGCGAAAAGATACGGTGTGCCTGCACTCCTTATCCCCGCAGAACCCCTGCCTACCGCTGGAATGCTGCCCCGACACTTCAGCCTCCTCAATCCACCACCCCTACGAATGGGGTCCTGCTTGCTGTTAAGACACATACTGCTACTATGTACATCATAGCCAGCAGAATTCTTTGCGCAGGCAAAAGGGGTGCTTTTGGCCCAGCTAGGCACAGTCAGCCATGATCCCACTGGGCAGCACCAGCCCTGTCCAAGGGAGCGAGCTGCGGCCTCCTCATGACCTACAGCCATCCCTCAAAATGTGCGACCCGGTAGGTCCCTCCTGGCTTCCTGGATTCCTGGATTCCTGGATTCTCTTGGTCTCTGGTCTCTCTTCTCGACTTGTGTCCCGTCCTTCGTTTGATTTCTGTTCTGTATTGTATTCTTTCTCCATGAATTGCTCTGCTGGGAAAGACAGTTTTGCCATATCTCTCTCTCTGCGAGGGCAAACGTGCTCATAGTCCATCATCACCATGGTGGCTCTCCTCCTGCTACCATGCGCCCTACAGCTTCTCATCCAGACGGCGCAAGCCCTCCCAATAATCTCTTTTCCTATCAATTCTCAAGTCCCTCCAGTCGCGAGGATCTCAGAAGCTTTCTCCTTCGTTTTCTCCTCCTCAACCTTCACATCGTCGCTCGGTGACTCCTTATCTTATTCCTTAACCGACGGCCCATCGTGGCTTTCCATTGATAGCGATGCTCGACGACTCTACGGCATACCCGACGACGCCGATGTTGCGGATGGAGATGTGGTTGGAGTACCGGTCAGCATGGTGGCCAGTGATGGAGATGGGTCGACAGCGCTCAATGCGACTCTTGTTGTCTCGAGGAATCCCGCGCCGGTGGTACAAGTGCCGCTGTCGAGCCAGATATCCGATTTCGGCAACTTCTCAGCCCCCTCGAGCATCCTATCGTACCCGGATAGGACTTTCTCCTTCAGCTTCGCACAGGACACCTTCAGCGACTCTGCAGTTTCCGGGCTCAACTACTACGCAGTCATGGACGACAACAGCCCCCTGCCATCCTGGGTCACATTTACCGCCGACACACTGACGTTCTCCGGTCGCACTCCTCCGTTTGCTTCCCTGGTCCAGCCTCCGCAGACTTTCACCTTCCAGCTCGTTGCCTCCGACGTTGTGGGGTTCTCTGGAGCATCCGTTGTGTTTTCAATTGTGGTTGGGGGCCACGAGTTAACCGTGGATGATCCTCTCGTCGAGCTTAACGTAACAGTCGGCGTTCCCGTCAATTACACCAGCCTCCAAGGCGACGTGATGATTGATGGGGAGCCTGCAAACACGACAGATATAGCGAGCATAAGCGGCGACGGCTTGCCGTCTTGGCTAACCTTAAACTCGGAGTCTTGGGAGATCTCTGGGACACCGCCATCATCAGCGAAGTCTACAACATTCTCGGTCGTCCTTGAGGATGCTTTTTCTGACTCACTTAATATCACTTTCAATGTCACCGTAATAGACGGGGCTTTCCGTGACGACCTTCCGGAGCTCACGGCGAAAGCTGGAGGACATCTAGACTTCGACTTGAAGCCGTACCTGTGGGACCCAACCGGAGTCGAGGTTAGCGCTGATATTCAACCTTCCATGCCGTCCCTGTCGTTCAACACATCAGACAAGGTCCTCTCGGGAGACATTCCTGATTCGGCTGAGACGTCCACGGTCAGAATTTCCTTCCGAGTGAAGTCAGAAAGCAGTGACGATGTCGACTCGAAGGATATGACATTGAGGATCGCATCAAACTCTGTGGCTTCATCCACGACATCCTCCTCCTCGGCATCATCCTCCTCAACATCCACCGTCTCCGCGTCGACGGCCAGCACCACACCTTCCTCGGATGGGCAGGGTAAAAAGAAGGCTTCTGTCAGCGCGATATTGCTCGCAGTTCTTTTGTCGCTTCTTTTCTTTTCCTTTCTTCTGAGTCTGGGCTTGTTTTGCTATCGCCGGAAACGCCAGCAGAAGCGCGCCAAGCAGCTCGAGAGAAAGCATATCTCGGCACCGATCCCGGGAAGCTTTACGTTTAATGGCGGAATGGATGTCAACACATCCATGCGTGAACTTGACAAGCAGTACGGCATCGGTTATGCTCAAACGCCCAATATACAACGGGGCAACTCTGGTGCACGCCGATCCTTCCTTCGAGGCTTGAAGCGGCCGGAGAGGGACCTCGAGGCGCCACGATTACCGCCCATCCCTCCCATCACACTTCACTCGCCGACATCGTCCGCCGGCGGAAACGGCGCGACAGAGCCAAACTCTTGGTTAGCGCCCTTTCGGGCACTGACCCGACGAGGAACGAGAAGGCAAAGCACCATGTCGGACGCAACATCAATCAGCAGTCAGGAGTTCGGAATCAACTCCAATGTGCCTTCAATGGTTCCCTCCATGGTCCTGCTAGGTGAGGGCTCGAGTAAGGCCTCGTCCAGGACACACTTAGCGGCTCCCCATACGCCGAGCATACAGCACACGCCACAGATGGCGTACAGCGGCCAGAGTTCGGACGAGCAATGGCAGGACGTGTACTCGGCAAATGCTTCGTCTATAACTCTGTCCACCACTCCCGGGCTCCTCGAGGCGAGGCCCATCTCGGGCTTCCATAGTCAAGATGCCACCACAAGCGAAGGACAGAGCTCGAGGCCGTGGCTAAAGAACAACGCAATAAAGTTTATGAAGCATGCGAAGGCTAAAAAGAGCCTGCTCAGCCTATCAACAATCGACACATTCGCTGACAGGGCGAGGAGCCGGCGTGCGCCCGGGGGACTGCGTGTCTTCGGACCAGCTGACCATGCACCGCTCTCTGATCAGTCGCGGCCGACAAGCAGAAAGGGCGAGGAGCCAGCTCCAGAATTTGGAAACGTCGGAAGCAGTCCAGCAGAGGCGTCCCGCCAGAATAACAACGACCTTCTTCCAGCGCCTCTGAGGATATCGTCGCACCCCAGGCCGAGCCAAGAGGGCTACTCGGTGGACTCCCTTGGGATATCTCAAGAGCCCTCGGCTGCTGGCACGCCTGTCCACCCCTCCAAGACGTGGTCGACCGTCGACTCCACCACGGACGACTGGCTGGAGGACATATCGCAGAGGCTGGACACGGCGATCAGCGACAATGAGCCGAACTGGAGAATCATTAGGGACTCGCCGGCGGTGGAGGCCAGCCGGTACAGGAGATATGACCCGAGCGGTCCGTCGTCACCGGTCGTGTCTAGGGTCGGAGAACTGAGCGGCGCCGACGAGGCCAGCCGCAGTAATACTAATGGGAGCTTGGGGTCGGCTGTGCGGTCGGGTACGAGAGGCTCTTCTGATGAAGAGGAGAGCTTCGCGGTGTATATATGATCCTGATGATGTCTATGAGCATTGAGGCGTTCTGGTGTTTACATGTCAGGCATGGAAGAGCTTTGATACCAACCTTGTTTTCTATGATTGCTAGGAATTAGGAAAGGAGAAAGAATTGTTGCTTCAGGGCAGATTACAGCACTCTCATAGCTTGTTAGTTTCCAACACTACATTACGGTTGGGAGTACCTCTGCCAATGATGATGGCTTGTGCCGAAGGGAATGCTGCGTGCACATAAGTCTACCGCAATGCGACATTCGAGACCAGTAAGCTGTCAAACGCCTTCGTCGTGTAGGAGTCTGTTTTGTGCATATGCGGTATGCGTTTCACGTTGTTAATTGTTTGGCGTGAATCTGCAGGCAGCGAGTGACAGCAACCTACCAGGTAAGTGATGATGATGCTGCCTCTCTCACCTCTCGAGTTGTCGTGGGCGGAGTGATGTAAATTACGATAGCTAGCGACTCGTGTCGGGGTTAAGGAGGAGATCATCAGTACTCTAGAGTTACATCTGCTGTCTTTGGAGGAATAATGGATTTTGTGGTACCACACAGGTATCTGATGCCTCTGGTCCGTGCGCATGCGCGCCTTGAGCGGATCAGCCCGAAGTACCTTCAACATCATTAGAGACTGTTGAGAGCAGCTCGAATCGCCGTGCGTTGAACTCTTCTGCGGCCCAACTCGACCACGTCGTCTTCATCGCCTCGTGAGCCTCCAGCTCGTCTACCTTACAACACCTACGTTCGCGCACAACGAGAAATATTCTTCTTCTCTGCTCTATCTGTCCACGTCGACTATCGTGCCCGACCTCCTCCTCGTCGGACCCGAGCTCGGCCCATATTTATAGAGTACACCAGAGGCAGCTTCACCGAGTGCACACTTACCTCTCTCTTTAACATTACCGGGCCTCTAGCCTGTCCCCTCTGCAGGTATTCTTCCCCTTCTCCTGTGCCTGCAGATCGCTCATCAAAGAGGCTGCCGCCTACATACGTACTCTAGCCGTGCTGGGCTCAGCTGTGTGGTGTGCGAAAGGAGCTAACTAACTTAGGTACTTTGTGCCAAGTGCGGCGGCTGCCTGTGCTGTCAGTCACTCAGTCAGTCAGCTGGCTGGGACCTGATTCTCACCTTGGCCTGACCTTCATTACCTCACTTGCGCGACCGTGCCACCTCTTATAGGCGCCTGGCCGCTCGCCCTTCCTCTTCCCGCCCGCGTAATACCCCGCTCTCCACCTTCGGCGAAAGCAAAGCACCGCCAAACCTGAGCAGCACAGCCAAAGCAGCACAAGCACCACCTCCAAGGCGCCAATCTGCCCCGGCCAATCCAGACCACCACACAACCGTCTCCCAACGTCATTGTCAAATCCGCCCAAGCAGAAAACTCTGACCTCAGTCCCTTCTCTCCCCTATTTCCCTGCATCCTCTCCTGCGGTAGCTCTGTCGCTGCCCAGAATCCCAGACTGTCGCTGCCATGGGTCAGACGCTCTCCGAGCCCGTTGTCGAGAAGGTGAGTCCTATCTTCCCTGCACCCGCGCCTCGCGTGCCCTCGCATGCGAGCCTCGTCCGACTCCGCCCTTTCACCACCGCCGCTCCTCTATCGCCCACACCTCTGCTGTCTTACACGCGAAAGCCTCGGTGCCGCCTTTTCCTCTGCTCTGCCGTCACCTGCATTTGCTTTGGTGGGGCAGGCGTGGGCTTTTTCCCCTCCTAGCCGCCGCTGTCGTCGTCAACGAACCGTCACTGACCACGGCAAAATTTTGCGCTCTAGACATCTGCACATGGCGAAGATGAACGGTTGCTGTATGGAGTGTCCGCTATGCAGGGCTGGCGGATTAGCATGGAAGATGCACATACCACGGTCCTAGACTTGCTTGCCGAGAAGGAGGAGGAGGCAAAGAAGGGCCACCCCTCTAAGCTCTCCTTCTTTGGTGTCTTTGACGGCCACGGCGGAGAAAAGGTCGCAGCCTTTGCTGGCGAGAATATCCACCAGATCATTGCGAAGCAGGACACGTTCAAGACCGGCAACTACGAGCAGGCTCTGAAGGATGGTTTCCTCGCCACCGATCGGGCGATACTTAACGGTACGATGGCAGACTCGCGCGCGGGGCATGTAGAGGAACCTGGCGACTGACACCTCGAGCAGACCCCAAGTATGAAGACGAGGTGTCCGGTTGCACGGCCTGCGTCGGCCTCATCACGGGCGACAAAATCTACGTTGTTGGTCTACCACACTTTACATTGCGGATGTCCTGATTTCTAATCCCACCAACCAGGCCAATGCTGGAGATTCGAGAAGCGTTCTGGGCGTGAAGGGCCGCGCGAAGCCTCTGTCCTTTGATCACAAGCCCCAGAATGAAGGTTTGCACTTTCTGCTGCGTCCTGTGTGAGGTCATCGCGCTGACGGATGCTTCTTACAGGCGAGAAGGCCCGGATTACGGCTGCCGGCGGATTTGTCGACTTCGGTCGTGTCAACGGAAACCTCGCCCTTTCGCGCGCCATCGGCGATTTTGAGTTCAAGAAGAGCGCTGAGCTCGCGCCCGAGCAGCAGATTGTCACCGCCTATCCCGACGTTATGGTACACGACCTCAGTGACGACGATGAGTTCTTGGTCATTGCCTGCGATGGTGAGTAGCATCCATTATCCGCGACCAGACTTCAAAGACCGCATGCTGATTTCTCTCGTCCCGCGCGACAGGCATCTGGGACTGCCAGTCCTCGCAAGCAGTGGTCGAGTTCGTCCGGCGCGGGATCGCGGCCAAGCAGGAATTGGACAAGATCTGCGAGAACATGATGGACAATTGCTTAGCTTCGAACTCCGAGACCGGCGGCGTCGGCTGCGACAACATGACCATGATCATTATCGGCTTCCTGCGCGGTCGCACCAAGGAGGAGTGGTACGAGGAGATCGCCAGAAGGGTTGCCAACGGCGATGGTCCTTGTGCCCCCCCTGAATATGGTACGTTCTCTTCTTGAAGATGTCGGATCCGGGTTTCCGCTCTGGGGAAATGGTCACTGACGGTTCTACTTTCTGCTAGCCGAGTTTCGCGGCCCCGGCGTCCATCATAACTTCGACGATAGTGACAGTGGCTATGATGTTGACATGGACAAGAATACTAGAGGCATTGGTGCGTATCGGGGTCGCATCATCTTCCTGGGGGATGGAACCGAGGTCTTAACCGACTCAGACGATACAGAGATGTTCGATAACTCGGAGGAGGACAGCGACCTCGTCAGCCAGGTGTCCAAGGCCGCTTCGACTTCCCAAGAGAGCGCAAATGACGAGGTTGTCGGCAGCCCCACCACCCCGGAGAAGCTGGACCCCAACCAAGCGACCCCATTCGCTTCAAAGAGCCCCGAGGGAAAGAGCGCCGAGCAGCCGCCCGCCGCCGAGTCCAAGACGGAATCCAAGCCCGCGACGAAGGACGCCGAGAAGAAGGAGGCCTAAACGGGTCGTGATTGATACCCTATCCATGAGCTATGCTCGGCCTGTCGACGATGGTAGTCTCTTCCAACATGGGAAGGAGCGGTGGAGTGGCTGCGTTCAGCGTTGTCGGCGTATTCTGTCATGCGCAACAGTCTTGTCCTCTTCATCTCTGCCGTGAGGCAGAGCTGCAAGTGGGAAAGGGAAAACGATGCTACGGTTGGAAGCGGTATTGCGGATTTGCATGCGGGTGGGCTGCGTAATGCATGGCATATACACAACACACGTCTGCTTGGGAAGTGTGATGAGGGCAGGCCTTGGGTTTGGAAGCTCCTAAAGCTTAGACTCGCAGAGGGAATGACGAGCAAATGATTCAGTTTGATGAAGGCCGGGAATGCTGCTTGGAACACGCCTGTCGGATTAGAAAGGGTTGTAGTCTTTTTTTCTTCATCTTCTTCCTCCTCCATGCATGAAGTTGTCTTTCCTGTCACCATGCCATATCGACGCGACTACCACCATCCCTTCTGGGTTCACTACTCCTTGCGCGTCGACGTACCGGCCGGGGGACTACCTGCTTCTGCCGTCCTTTCGTCCTTTCCCTTGAGATAGGTAGGTGCGGAAATGTAAGTGATGAGTATCCACTGCTACATTCAGCTCCCCACTGGCCCTCCCTCGCGGTAAGGCGTACGACACATTAAGGATGGCCACGATCGGTATGTAACCCGGACATATTACTAGAAAGCCTTTAGTTATCTATCTTCCTGGGGTAGTATCCATGTTCCCTGCAAGCTGAAATTGTTACTCTTTGCTTTCCATCCATTGATTTCGCCAGCAATGACCGTCCTTGGATAGGTACCGTTGAACCATGTCTCCTTTCCCTGTCTTGTCTTTTCAATACATGCCCTAGCTAGATGCTGCAAATCAAACTCCTGTCCCAGACAGCTCCGCGAAGGGGCATCAGGTCGCTAACTGCTTCCGAGCGAAGGCCAACACAAGTTCAAGTCACTCGTGTATATTCTCTGTACTCCCTTATGTTACTGCAGGAGCAGCGACTCCTGGTCCAGCACGCCGTACAGGCCCTCGATCTCCTTCTCCACGACCTTCAGCTCGGCGGCCACCTGGCCCGTGACGAGCGCGTACGCGTAGAGCAGGGCGTAGTCACGTTCCTCGACGTTCACCTGGCCCGCCAGCCCGCCCGTGGGAGCGCCCGCCGTCGTGGCCAGGGAGAGCTGCTCGCCGCCGCCTCCTCCCTTGGCGGGTTTCGCTCCACTGCTGCTGGCGCCACCACCGCCACTACCACCGCCGCCCTCCTCCTGCTGCTGCTGCTGCTGCTCCTTCGCAGCCAGCGCGGCGGCGTGCTCCTTGCGGAAGCGGAAGATCTTTCCAAGCAGCCTATCGCGGACGCCGGCGACGCTGGGGATGGCGTCGGTGAGGGGGTACTCGAGCATGACGGACGACGCGAGCACCTGGAAGACGTGGCAGATGCGGTCGCACAGGAGGGCGCGCTCCTCGGCCGTGCACAGCAGCAGGGCGCGCTCCCCCTCCGACAGCCGGCCGCGGCGCTGCGTGACCAGGCTCATGGCGTAGAAGGCGTCGAGCAGGCGCTGCGTCGAGGCGAGGATGCGGCCGCACGACTCGTAGGGGAAGGGCCCGCGGAGCTCGAACTCGCTGGCCGCCGAGTGGCGGAGGGTCTCGAGGCGGGAGGCGTACCGCTGCAGGGCGGCCTGCTCGCCCGTCTTGAGGTAGGAGCGGGTGGAGTCGGTGCGGAGGAGGATGGCGAGGGGACCGCGCTTCCAGATGAGGCCCATCTGCAGGTAGAGCACGGCGAGGCCCTCCTTGAACTTCTTGCGCGCCGAGATGGGCCACACGACGCGGCACCAGATCAGCCCCCACAGGATCCCGGCCGTGACGGCGATGAAGCGGTGCTGCGCGATCTCGAAGATGAGCGGCGCCGTGCCGCCCTCGTCATCGTCGTCGTCGTCGACCTTCTGCGTCAGGCTGTAGGCGTAGAGCGTGGATACGTTGTACGCGAGCAGGGTGATGCGGCCGAGAGGCGCCTTGCCGAGGTCGAGGATCACCCAGAAGTTGAAGAAGCTGACCAGCGCGCCCAGGAAGAAGAGCGCCACGCCATTGCCCTGTGTGACGTTCCAGTTCACGACGCTGAAGGCGACGCCAACGAGAGTCCCGAGGAACCGGGAGATGCCCGTCGTGTTGGAGGCGCCTACTGTCATGGAGCAGACAATCATGAAGGAGAGCAGTCCCCACTCGCCCCGCCAGTGCTGGTATATGGGCCGGGTCTCGGGGATGAAGGCGAGCATGGCCCAAAGCATGGCGCCTAGGCCGACCTTTATGCCGAAGCGAACTAGATACTTGTCAGAAAGGACGTTCTCTTTACTTCCGTGTATACCTCGACTTACCATCGTCTCGCGCCAGAGTTCTCATGACGAAGAGCAGCTTTTGGGCGAAAGTCATGACGACCTTGTTCGGCTCCGGCGTAGCCTCCCAGTTGTACGTATCCCGCCGCCGTATCATCGCGTCGGGGATGCCCCTGGGTAGCTGTGATTTTCTTATAGGTCGGACCTCGCTTTCGCTTCTCTCGGTTTCGAACGGCAGCAGCGGCGCGAGCACACTGCGCCGCGGGTTAGTATCCTTCCAGAAGAGCAGCCACCGCCAGCTCCTCTTTCTATGCTCGCTGGCGTGCTTGAGATCGTCGAGCACATCAAGGTACTTGGACATCTCCTCGCCGAAGGTCTGCAGGCTGAAGCTGAAGTGACCGCATGCCGCTGCGACCTCTTCGAAGTCGGCCTGGATACTCTCTGATCTGGCCGCCCCCAGCTCGATGTTCTTATATAATTCTTGTAGAGCGCAGGCTCTCGCCTCGTTGAATAAACTCAAGGCGTCGAGAAGGCTCTGCCGAAAGTGATCGTTGATCATGATGCTGTAATCCGGAGCAGTCCCGAACGGGGACTCCTTCAATATACCTGATAGTGTGAACGCTAGTGACTTCATAGACGGCCCTTGCAGGGCTATGAACAGCTCGAAGATGTCGGTAGGTGTACGGAACGTCCGGGTCACATCACCATTCCGCTGCGGTACGTTAGGCTTCGGCCCATCCTCACCGCTGCCCTCGTCGGATATCTCCTCAATAGCTGAGAGCACCGCAAACCGGTCTTTGCCGCTCTTTGAGGTATCGGAGACGGTGCGGGCGAGGGTCGGGGAGAAGACGGAGCTCCCAGGCGACAGTGTCCCGGTCGCGGGGTCTCGGAGCTTCTCCTTTAGCAGCGTGAACTGCGTGTTAGCCGCACTCCTCAGACCGCCGATGGACTGTGCCAACGTCTCCATCGATTTGTAGACCGCCTTCTCTATCTGGTAGATTTTTTCGTCCCCCACGAAGTAGTGCTCGTACTTGGCCTCCCTCAGATTCTTTGTCATCTGCCCATAGGCAGATGAGTACGACGCTATAGCTATCGCAAAGTCAGGCGCAGTGAGCTCCTCCTCGGCGCCGCTAAGGAAGCTGTGGGTGATCATGGACAACATGTTTCCAAGTGAGGTGGAGGCCTTGGTCATGGATTGGCGGAGCAAGCCCCTGGCGGACATCCTCCACACTACCAAGTTGACAAAACTCGTTATGCTGATGCCAAAGACGAGCATCTTGAGCACCTGGACGATCTTCTGGTTTGAGAAGACGTGGCGCTGGACCGAGTTCTCTCGGGTCAGCACGCTGATGATGGCTAGTGATGCCAGCGTGCTCCCGACATTGACGAGGGGGTTGTTAAGCTTCTGCTTCACCCATCCGATGAAGCCGAAGCCTCCACCGACAAAGACGATGAGGACGAGCGCGTATGCGACGCTGACGAGGCCGAGCGTGGAGCCGAAGAGGACCGACACGGCCATGGAGGAGATGGATATGAACTCGGCGTAGAGGACGGCGATGATGGCGATCAGCGTCCCCTCGAGCATGGACCCGGCCGTCCGGGCCGGGTGGAAGTAGACGGTGATGGTCGCGACGACATGCTTTCCGTCAGGCTTCCCGAGGAAGTCGGACAGCGGCGACCAGAATGTGAACAAGCTGGCAAGGGCGTAGGCTAGAGTGCATTTCAGCACCCCGCGGCCCTTTGCCGAGCCTAGCCAGTCCCAGAAAAGCAGTGCCGACGCCTTGGTATTGTGCGCCGCAGCCCGGAGCCTATCAGAGATCGACTTGCGGGAGAAGAAGGGCAGGATCGTCTCGTCGGAGTCCTCGGCAGCGGACTCGTCGGCCTGGCCACCGGGGGCCGCGCGGAGGGTGAAGGTCCGCCGGGAGCGCTCGCCGGTGGAGGGGATGATGAAGGAGCCGTTGCGGACTTTCTGTATGCGGCGAGAGGCAAAGATGCTGTTAGAGCTCGGTGAAGGCGGAAGAAGCGCCCGAAGGTGGCAGAAGAGAGAGAGAGGTCAACTTACACTCCTCTTGGAGGGTCTGCGAGGTGGCCACTGGCCGGCAGACGCGGCGGAAGGCGAACTCATGACGCGCTCGTCTTCTGCTTCGCTGAACTTCGCCTTCTTGCGCTGCTCGGCATCTGGCGCATGTTCGTCAGCGCAGCAGGTCAGAGGCGGCGGCGGCAGCGTGTGTCGAGGTAAGAGAGGGCGGAGAAGCTCTTAACAGGTGAGGTAAGAGGCGTGGAGCATTGACCATTGCCGGGCGGACAAAGGGTCAGCTGCGGCCACTGAACACTCCGTATGGACGGACATATGCAGGCCTGCACGGGGCCATGGAGCTTGATCAGGCGGAGGACTCTCCGCTGTCTCACAGCACCTGGAGGGCCCACCAAAACCCCGGCCCGCCTGCATGCTATACAGTGCGGCCCACTTGGCCGCTGTTTCCACCTCCAAGATAAGCATTCCGAGGTCGCGGCTAGCTGAGCCGGCCGAAATAATGCGCCCGCCTCTGCTCCGGAGGGGTCTGCTTGTCTCTTATGGTTTTGACAAGTCCCAGGAGGCTCTTATGCGCAGGTTCATATCGGTCATGGCGACTATACGGCCCAGACAGTTTGCTCCGCTCAAGCCTGGAGTGGCGGTAGATCCCGCCCTTCCCAAGCTGAAGGTATATGCGCGCTCTCACCAGCGATCAATCCCCTGCAGGTCGAGCAGGTCTGACAGAGGGACTTTAGGGCGTGGTCTTTGACGTGGATGGAACTCTATGGTAGGTGATAATTATACCTGAGGAGTTTTGTCAGTTCATTCATTTTCGGCTCTATTCTATGTGCGGGATATCATCACCACTTCTGAGCAAGGACTCAGGGCCAGTCAAGATGTGTCCAACCCATGTCTCATAGGACAAGGTCTCATCTGCTGGAGGTGGTCGATCCTCACCATGTCACTCAGCCCTTTCGATGAAGGTTGAAGGGGCATAGGGAGGTGCTCCCAGATATCCTGTCTTGCGATATTGTCCTGTCCCGTCGCCCATCGCTTTCGACTCCGACCCATTTCGTCGAGCCCCGACTGCCTGACCCCTGATTCTCTCCTCAGACAACCTCCTAGCCTTACTGACGCCTACCACAGCCAACCTCAGAACTACATGTTCGGCGAAATGCGCGCCGCCCTCGGCATCACGAAGTCGGTCGACATCCTAGACCACGTCTACTCCCTGCCCACCCCGGAGGCGCAGCACGCCGCCCAGGAGTCCATCCGCGCCATCGAGCGGCGCGCCATGGCCAGCCAAGTCGCGCAGCCGGGGCTCGTCGACCTGATGGACTACCTCGACCGGCGGGGCGTGCGCAAGGGCATCTGCACGCGCAACTTCGAGCAGCCCGTCAACCACCTGCTGGGCAAGTTCCTGGGCGACCACGTCTTCGAGCCCATCGTCACCCGCGACTTCCGCCCGCCCAAGCCCGACCCCGCGGGCATCCTGCACATCGCCCGCAGCTGGGGCCTGGTGCGCGGGCCCGCCGCCGTGAGGAACGAGGCCGAGGCGGTCAAGAGCCCCGGCGAGGAGCTGGTCGACCACGAGGAGCTGGCGGCCGAGGCGCGCGAGTCGGGGCACCCCGGGGAGGAGGCGGACGCGAGCGCGCTCATCATGGTGGGCGACTCGATCGACGACATGACGGCCGGGCACAGGGCCGGCGCGGCGACGGTGCTGCTGGTGAACGATGTGAACAGGCACCTGGCGGAGCACGAGCACACGGATCTGGTGATCTCGCGGCTGGATGAGCTCATAGACGTGTTGGAGAAGGGGTTTTTGGGGAGGCACAAATAGGGGGGGGACTATAAGGGGATCAGGCAGGACAGGAATTGCGTAGACTACACTGAGATTGCCGCCCGGCTCCTCGCGGAGCATACTAAGATCCAGTTCAGATGTTCGCAAGAGGCCTCTCTGATATAATTCGTATCATATCGGCCGACTGAGAGTAGAACCAAAATCGAAAGCTCCGTCCCTTAACTTCTGAAAGTAGGATCCATCATGGATGATGGATTGGAGAAATGGTCATGCTGATCTTACGCTCTCCGGCTTCCTTGTCGTATAAGCACTGGACCTAGGTTATGCACCTACACATGGACTCTTTTTAGTAATACTTCTAGGATCGGATCAGGGATACGTGCATCTTTGAGGCCATAGAGAGCTCCTGGATGGCAGGGACGTCCCGAGCCATAGAGCTCCTCAAAAGATAGCAGTAAGGATATAATCAAGAAAGTGAGCGAAACAGTTACATACGACCATACCCAGCAGAATACACGGGATCCCGTCCGCTCTCCCCTCGTTAAACTGCTGAGGGCCGGATTAGTAGTTGGGTCGGTGACGACCAGCGAATACCCGGTGTTGTATGTTTTCTTTTGCTATTTCTTCCATTTTTGCATCTCGTCTCAAGAGCACAAAGTAACTCAAAATACAGAAGACTCTCATTAGAGATGGGGACGGGACACTTAACTACGATTAATGTTGCAGCTCAATGCATCAATTTTGTCGCAGTAGAGGTCTGGGGCGGGTGGTCCGTATGTTAATCGGGAGCCCACAGATTTTCTGGTGGCGGAAATGATGGCTGGGACACATTCACGTTTGAAACCGGACAATATAGAGACATATGAAGGGCCAGACTTGACAAGTGGAAACAGACGTGACATGGTACCATTTTGCGCCGATTGATGCTTTGTTGACTATCTTCGAGCAGTGATTTCTGGCTTGCAAAGCGTTTGATATTGAATGAACAAAGATGTGCTGAGTCGCCATGAGTTGTCGCCATGAGTCCCTTGAGGAGACAGGGGGGGGAAAGACATGCGCATGTTGTTGCTTTTGCCAAGACAGAAACTGTATGAAACCGCATCCCTACATCTAAACCCCGTCTACCTCGTAGAATATCCGTAACTCCCAGCCGAAGGCGGACCAAACGTCGCCAGCCGCCGGTTCTCTCTCCTGCTCAGCTCATCCGGCGTCTCTTTCCGGGGCGGTGGCGGCGGAACGTCACGACCCGCTGGCGGAGCGGGGCGGACCGGTAGGGAGAACGTAGCAGTCTTGCTGGCACTAGCAGGACGAGAGGACGGATCCCCCACGCCGGTGCCACCCGGGTACCTGGGGATCGAGTTCGTGGTCGCTACTCGTGGTCCCATTCCCGGATGAACAGCCGATCCACCTGCTCGGCCAAGGCTGCCGACCCCATTTCGCGTCGGGGATCGATTCTGTACGCTGGAGGACTGGTCACGAGGGGAAGACGACACCATGGCTCCCACTATGGGGATCTCACCTGATGTGGGTGTCTGCAACGTGCGATCGTCTACCTGGGTGATCGTCTGGAAGGTAGGCGACTCGCCCGAGCGCAGGAGCTCCTGTGTGGCAGGAGAGAGCTGCGGTGCCAGATGGGATTTGCGATTATCTCTCTCCATCATGCCCACGGCCCACTCTCGCAGGTCAACCGGAGTCCTCTTCGCTGCCTGAACGAAGGGATCCCGATCCTAGAGGCGCACGGTTAGCAAAGCAGATTTCACATTGATAGTGATGGGACATACGAAAAGGTCCTGAGGAGTTGGCCGCTCTTCCGGAGTCTTGCAAAGGCACTTCTGGATCATGTCCTCCAGGATCTGCGGAAAGGCGTCGCTCTTCGGTAGCTTAGGGGCGGGCTCGTGGACAATCTGCTGGAGCAGGTCGAGGATACCCGCGGGAGCGCTCTCCGCGTCGGAGAGCTGCTCGCTGGCGGCAAAGGGAAACTTGCCAATAGCCAGTTCCATTATCGTGAGGCCAAAACTCCAGACATCTGACTTTACCGTGTACTTCTCTCCCTGTATTCTTTCCGGAGCCATGTAGGTTGACGTGCCGACGAAGGTGTCGGCAATCGAGTTAATCAGTTCGCCAGAAACTCCAAAGTCGCAAAGTTTGATAGAGCCCCGCGAGTTAACAAGGATGTTGGATGGCTTGATGTCTCGGTGCATAATATGATGCTTGGAGTAGAGGTATGTCAAGCCCCCTAACGTCGCCTCTGCGATCTTACCCAGTACGTCGACGCGTATTGGCCCGAAAACTCGCGATACCCTGTCCAGCGATCTTGGATCCGGAAGTGTCAACATCATAAAACCCTTGGTAGGTCGCGAATCACTCACCCAACATCCATGTACTCCATGCACATGATAACATCGTTGTTGTCGTTCAGGAAGGCGCCATAGAATGTTACGATGTAGTCGGAGTGACAACCGTGCATAATCTGGAGCTCTCGCACTATTCGCTTTCGCATCTCCCTTTTCGCCTCGACATGAATGACCTTATCTGGTCAGCCATGGAAGCAGTCCCTGGTGGTATTACTTTAGAAGGCTCACCTTGCGGGCCATGATGGTATTCGTCGGGATGTGCTTAACCTTGCTCACGGTCCCTCCGTTGCCAGAGCCCAGCTCCTTGAGGACCTCGAGGTCCTCCTGGCGCAGGTCGAGATTGAACTCTATGCCGATCTCTAGTTGTGCACTCTGATCCTCATCCTGATCTCTCCGCCTTGTGAATTGCGCATTCTCAGCGGTCGGTGGAGGCTTCGGTGCAGCGGGCGTCAAGGCAAGGCCCTTGACGTTCTTCCGCTTCATGGAGCGGGGCGCAAAAGGGTCAGCCATGGCGATGCTCGACTTTCAGACTGTCTATCTTTTCTCGTAAGGCGCCTAGAAAGGGGTATATGGAGGGGTTGCCAGTCCGAGCGGCGGTAGGGAAGGCCAGCAATTACTATGGCACAGAGAGCAGTCGCATCACCTTCCTGTCGTTTTGTGAACCTGAATCTTGGGATTCGCTTGGGATCCGGCGCGTTCGGCTTCGTGACTGTCGAGCTTCGGAGTCGTAGATGGGCTGTCAACAAGCGTTTCCCCGGTACGCGTGTCGCACTTGCCGTTGCCCGTTGCGATTAGAAGGCAGGTCGGGACGGTTGCCGCAGAGGAAGAGGCTGAAGGACTGCGGTATGATAACGGACCCTCCTCGAGCAAGAGCAGGAGCAGATGTATGGAACGGAGGGTTTCCCGCGCAGAGACGCAGATGGGCTAGGCGAGCTGCAGCAAGCACGTTGGATCTCAAGTCGGGCTCGTGGTTCCACTTTCGATGGACACCTGGCTGGCCTCAGGGGTAGCCGGGCGATGTACGTGCTATAATTGATGGTACGTGGCACAACAGGTCGCGGAGGCCGAGATAGTGTCGAGGGAGAGCAGGGCGCGGTGGAGTTAAGCCCGGGAAATATCAGACGACGGACGTGAGCTTGCTGTTTCGGGTTCCGAGGCCTCGACCCCGATTGCCTGAGATGGAGGTGGGGTTGTGATGTACGGCGCTTTGCGGTCTGGGGTGTGTGACTGAGCGGGAAGGGAGAGGAGGGGCGCTGAGCATGGATGCGAGCCACTAGCTGGGAATACCACGTAGCTAACAGAGGCTGCTAAGAACTGTGTAGACGCGAGTTAAGAAAGACGGTACCTCTGTGGTCAAGTCCAAACTCCCTTCTATTTTGCCTCCATCTCTACAATCCGATGCTGGTATAGCTTGGCTCTATCTCGCAAGAAAATACGATATAATTTGCATTTAGAGAACACGGAGCCTGTCAATCAGTGGTCGCTCTGTCTCCCTCGCAATTGTTTCCGTTGTGGGCGGCATACCGCTTAACGGATAGGTAACGACTCAGGTTTCGGGCCAACGGCCTTACCCATGCTCGCAGTGTGGGCAGACGACTTCCTTACAGCACATGTCTGCTAGAGAGGCTAGAATTGAAACAACACTGGGAACAAGATAAGGACTGGAAGACAAGTCTTCCCTCAGGGGCGGATGAGCTCTGTACCAGAGATTACGTTTAGTATGACTCTCTGCGGAGCGTGAACGGTATCGTCTCTCCTGCGCACCCGATCGTCATGACTGGTCTCCATGGCAAGCTTTCGTATCCACTAACCGGCTCCTGGCGGCTCCTTGAAGACTGCCTATGGCTGGCGTAAGCGCGCACCGGAGCAAGAACAATGTTACAAAGTACTAATTGTAGTTCATGCTCCTAAGGATTGGACGCAGTATATTTACGAGGAACAGGTTTGGATTGAGTAGAATACAGAATTTCCATGTCCATTAGAAACCTTAAATGATATGCCTAGGCCGCAGAGGATCGCTGGGTGCTCGCCGGACATGACATCGATGCAGCAACATTAGCTATGCCCCGGTGGCAATGAAAGCAAATGGACATAAATTGAAGTCTGGCACTCAAGAGTCCTGGCATGCGACGTAGCGGCATGTACAACGAAAACGCGATGGTTGGGCTTCCGATAATAACCTCAGCTATCTACTCGAGCTATGATCTGTTGGTTCCTCCATGTATGAAAATCGTCCCTCGGGGATCCTGAAGCTTCATTTCACAGTTTCACCAAGCTTGTGGCTTTTCAGCTGATGTTATATGAGGCTTGTAAGTTGTGGCTTGACTAAGACGGAGTATGTGGCGGTGCACGGGCCAACTGCAAGGTTGACGAGGCTGAAGGTGTTCGTTCGGCGCGCTTTCTCCTCGTCTTCCCCAAAAATTCCAACAGGCCATTCCGCTGCCGCAACCTGCATCGCCTCAGCCTCAGGCCGAACCTTTGACTTCGCAGCCCTAGGTTCGAGGACGGGAGTGGGACCTTTACTTCGTTCGTCGTCTGCGCTCTCTCCGGACCGCAATTTCCTTCGCGAAAGCTTCGAGCCACTTGCGCCTACCGTAGCTACCTCTTCTCGACGGAACAAAGCCAACTCATACCCTAGAAAGCGCTCGTCAACGTCGCCACCATGAGCACCAGCATGAGAGATCTGATCGAGGGTGAGGCCGAGCTCGATGACGAAGAAGATGATGAGTCCTTCGATGAAGAGACCGGCGAGACCAACGCCAGGAAGCGCGGCGCACGCGTCGATGACTCTAGCGAAGAAGAGGAAGACGATGATGACGAAGAGGAGGCTAGAAAAGTAAGGCCACAAAGCATTGGGAACGCGCCAGACCCCCACAGGCTGACATTATTTGTGCTCCTTAGATCCGCGAAGGCTTCATCGTTGACGAGGACGAGGAAGAGGACGTCGACGAGAATTCAGATGAGCGTGAACGGAGAAGGCGCCGAAAACGTCGTCGAGCAGAACGGGAGGAGGAGGCCCAGTTAGATGAAGAAGACTTGGATCTGATTGGGGAGGCGCAGCCCGACTGGGAGCGCAAGGCTGCCCAACAGGTATGTCCAACGCCGCCTCAAGCTGATCGCGAAGCTTTGCGTGCTGACAACCGGCCATAGTCCAAGTTCAAACGGCTCAAGCGGGGTCATCGCGACGAAGACGACCGTGGACCCGACCGCCGCGGCCTTCAGGACATCTTCTCGGACGAAGAAGACGAGGCTGACGAACGACCATACGGCCGACCGAGCCATCGCGCACAGGCAGACGAATTCGATGACTTCATCGAGGAAGACTATCCTGAAGATGAGGATGAACGCATCAGGCATCAGGAAGATCTGGAGGTGGCACGCCCTCGCGATAAGGGCTTAGTGGGCGGCGTCGTAGACACCACTGGCCTCGACAAAGATGCTCTGGATGATATGGAAGCCATCTTCGGCAATGGCGAGGAATATGAGTGGGCACTGCAGTTGGAGGAAGAGGAAGAGGACCGCGAACGTGAAGAACAGGTCATTGAGCTCAAGGATGTCTTCGAACCGTCTCAGCTTTCCGAGAAGCTCCTCACCGACGAAGACAACGAAATTAGGTTCACCGACGAACCTGAGCGGTTTCAGCTGGACCGAAAGCCTTTCAAGCATCTGCAGCTGTCCGCTGAACAGTTCAAGGACGAGGCTAGGTGGATCACCAATCTCATGTGGCCTCGTAAGCAATTGCAGAGTGAGCTCGAAGGCCCTTTCAGCAAAGCCATCGGCAAAGTTCTCGAGTTCTTCATTGTCGATGATGTCGAGGTTCCTTTCGTTTTTCAGCATCGGAAAGACTACCTGATTCACGCAAGAAAAGTTCGCAATCCGGACCATCGCGATGATCCCGATGCCCCTGAATTCATCGTTCAGGCGGAAAAGCTTCTGACCCAGGATGACCTCTGGCGCATTCTTGAATTAGACATCAAGTATCGTGGTTTTGTAGAGAGGAGGAATGCGCTGGAGACCACCTTCGCGACTCTTCAGTCCTCTGGAACCCAAGACGAGCTGCTTGAGGAGTCAGTCTCGAAAGCAGAAACAGTCGAGGAACTCCAGGATTTGCAAGACTATATCAACTTCCAGTACGCCGCGCAGCTGAAGGATATCGCCACCACAAACGGTTCGGGCAAAGAGATGAAGCGCCCCGGAGCCAAGTCGTCTCTCTTTGAGCGAATTCGCAAGACAAAGGTGTATGATTTCGTCCGCGCATATGGGATCACTCCGGACAGACTCGCCCAGAATGCTCTCCGTCGCGGTAAGAAGGTTACTGCCGACGATGATTCTCGACTCCCTATGGACCTCGCGGACAGCCTTACCGACGGCGACTTCTCTACTGGCGATTCCGTGATCAAAGCAGCGCGTCAGATGTATGCTGAAGAGCTTTTCATGAGCCCAAGCTTGCGCAAGTACTTTAGAATGCAGTACTACATGAACGGATGGTTCAGTTGCCGTCGCACCGAGAAAGGCCTTCGGAGGATAGATGAGTCTCACCCCTACTATGAGGTCAAGTACCTTGTCAACCAAACCATCCAGGACTTGGCAAGGAGACCCGAAATTTTCTTGAAGATGATGAAGGCCGAGGAGGAGGGCCTGATTGAGGTCAGGCTCACTCTGCAAAACGAAATGGATTTCCGCCGTCAGCTCTTGAACGAGTTTCAATCAGACAACTTCAGCGACCGCGCCGATGCTTGGAACGAAGAGCGTAAAAAGGTGCTTGACCTCGCATTCTCTAAGCTAGAGCGTGTCATCACCAAGGGCGTTAAAGATTCGCTCAGGACTGCGTGTCAGGAGGATCTTCTCAAGACTTGCCGAGAAGAATACTCCAAGCGGCTCGATCAGGCGCCATACAAGCCGAAGGGCATGGTTTTGGGTACGACTCCCCGAGTGTTGACTTTGACAAACGGAATGGGCGACCCCGCGCGGGATCCTATCATTTGGGCGTGGGTTGAGGAGGATGGGCGAGTGCTTGAGCAAGGCAAGTTTGGCAACCTTGCCCGAAACGAGGAACAACGCGATGCCTTCGCCGAGCTTGTCAAGCGTCGCAGGCCAGATGTAATCGGCGTCAGCGGATTCTCTGCAGACACCCACAAGCTCGTGAAGGACGTCGAGAATCTGGTGAACGAGAAGGGGCTCATGTGCGCCGAATACGACGATCCCGATACTGGCGAATACCGTAGCGATCCGCTCGAGGTCCTGGTCGTCAATGATGAGGTCGCGCGCCTCTACAAGGACAGCGCCCGCGCTGTAGCGGAGCATCCCTCGCTGAACCCGCTGACGCGATACTGTGTTGCACTAGCCAGGTACATGCAGAATCCTATGAAGGAGTACGCGGCACTCGGAAAGGACATCACGTCACTGGCCTTTCACCCATGTCAGCATCTTCTGCCTCATGATAAGTTGGCCAAGCACTTGGAGACAGCCATGGTGGACATGGTCAACCTATGTGGTGTGGACATCAACGAGGCTGTCAACGATAGCTACACAGCCAACCTTCTGCCATATGTCGCTGGTCTTGGTCCGCGAAAGGCAACTGCTGTTATAAAGGGCATTAATGCCAATGGTGGAGCGGTCAACTCCCGGGACGAGCTTGTTGGAGACCCCGATTCTGGCAAGCTCCCCGTCGTCGGCCCGAGAGTCTGGAACAACTGTGCCAGCTTTCTCTACATCGAATACGATACTACTAACCCGCATTCGGATCCTCTGGACAACACTCGTGTGCACCCGGAAGATTATGAGCTGGGTCGCAAGATGGCTGCAGACGCCCTCGAGTTGGATGAGGAAGATGTCAAGGCCGAGACGGATGAGAACGGCCCTGGCGCCATTGTTCGCAAGCTCTTCAAGGAGGATGAGCAAGAGAAAGTCAACGAGCTCATTCTCGAGGAATATGCAGAGCAGCTGGAGTCTCAGTACAGCCAACGGAAGCGGGCAACACTCGAGACCATTCGAGCCGAACTCCAGGCTCCATATGAAGAACTACGGCGGAACTTCGCCATTCTAAGCCCGGACGAAATTTTCGTTATGTTTACTGGCGAGACCAAAGAGACTCTGGCTGATGGGATGATCGTACCCGTCAACGTCCGGGTCGTGAAGGACGACTTTGCTATCGTTAAGCTCGACTGCGGCATTGAAGGTCGTGTCGAAGCACACGAAGTCTCCTACCGGTCATCTATCAAGGACGTCCTCCACGTCGGACAGACTACCCAGGGTAAGATCCTGGAAGTGAACCGCAAGGACTTCCTGGCGAAGCTGTCGATGAGAGAGGAAATGCTCCGCCGGCCGTATAGGAGGCCCATCGACCACGATCGAGGCACCTGGGATTATAGGCAAGAGGACCAAGACAAGGAAGACCTGAAGGAGAAAGACAAAGTCACCGGACGAACGCAACGTGTCATCAAGCACCCCATGTTCAAGCCGTTTAACTCGATCCAGGCGGAAGAATTCCTCGGCTCCCAGGCACCTGGAGAGGTCGTTATTCGGCCTTCCTCCCATGGTAATGACCATCTTGCCGTGACATGGAAGGTCGCAGATGGTGTATATCAGCACATTGACGTCCTGGAGCTGCAAAAGGACACCGAGTTCTCCGTGGGCAAGATCTTGCGCATCGGGGGCAAGTACAACTACAGCGATCTCGACGAGTTGATCGTCGAGCATGTGAAAGCCATGGCCCGAAAGGTAGATGAGCTTATGCAGCACGAGAAGTTCCAAAAAGGATCAAGGGCAGACCTCGGTACGTAGCCGCGTAAATCTACTTCTCTGTCCACGCTTACTGACCCAAACCGCAGAGAAATGGCTTACCACTTACATGGACGCCAATCCCAATCGTTCAACCTATGCCTTCTGCATCGACCAGAAGCATCCCGGCTACTTCTGGCTCTGCTTCAAGGCTTCCCGCAACAGCAGAGTCGTCGCCTGGCCGGTGCGGGTCATCCCTGGCGCGTACGAGCTGCTGAAGAGCCAGTACCCCGACATGAGAGCCCTGTGCAACGGCTTCAAGCTCAGATACCAGAACGAGTTGCTGAAGATGCAGCAGCAGGGCGGGAGATAGGATGATCCGCCTGGTCGAGGCACAGCGCTAGTCTGTTGAGTTGTGCGCCTTTGAATCATATAGCATTTGCGTGGCCCGGCGGGTGTTTCGTGGAAAAAGGAGAAAACGCGGTAGATTCAGAATGCCAGGGAGACAGATATGCTGGCCACATTTGGCATAACGGAGGAGCGTCAATGAATTATCTTCCCCCCAATTATCCATGCTCAATGGTATCCCAAGCCTTCACACACAATGTGAGGTTGTGACGATGCTTACTGCCTACCCTGCCATTCTCCATGGCTAACGCCTTCCGTCCGCCTGTATGAGTCCCATAGCGATGAATATGCGCCAACGTCAAGTCGTTACCATCCAGTCCACCAGTCGGACTCTCACTCTTGCACAGCCACCTCAAAACAGACACTCCCTCACCCTGCCGCCCTTCCCAACCTCATACTCGACCCACCTCCCCACGCCCCTCCGCCCAGCGACCAGCACGCTGCCGGGGTTCATGACGTGGCACCCCTCGTACGTGACGCAGAACGGCGGCGCCGTCGCGTCCACGAGCACCATCGCCGTCGGCAGCGGGTACAGGTGCAGCGCGCTCGCGTAGCCCCAGTGCACGGGGCGGATGGCCTGCCGGAAGGGCGAGAGGTAGCCCTGGTCGAGGATCGTCTTGACCAGCTTGCGCGCCGTCTGCACGTCGTGCGGCACGGGGGGTTCCTCCTGCTTCTTCACCTGCTCTGCCTGCCCGGGACTGCCTGCCGCGCCGTCGACCTCCATGGTGTCGGCCTCGGTGTCGGCCTCGGCGGCTTGGGCGGCGCCGGACATGGTGGCGTCTTGCTCCTCGCCCCCGTCGGCGGAGGATAACGACGGCTTCGACGGCTTGAGGCGCACCGCACACCGGCGCAGACGCGCGGAGATGTCGTCCCGGAAGAGCACCAGCTCGTGGTTAGGTCCGAACAGCGACAGCCGGCTCGGGTTCGTGGTGAACACCGCCTCGCCCGGCTGGGCTCCCGAGGCTCCGGCGTTGGCCTCGGCGTTGGCCGTCGCGAAGGCCCGCCTGACGCGCGACGTGAACAGGTCCGGGACGGGCTTGCGCGGCAGCGGGACGGCCGCGCCGCCCCCGAACGCCGACGCCCAGCCGTCGTTGTCGCCGGGCACGAAGACGAATGTCGAGGCGGTCAGCAGCGGGGGGAAGTCGGCGAGCACGGCCGCCAGCGAGTCGAAGTACTCCTTGTACTCCACGCTGCCGCCGCTGCCGCCGCGCGCCATGACGGCGTGCTGCGTGAAGTTGCCCGCCAGCACGAACGCCACGGGGGCCGACCCCTCGGGCTCCGACGCGTACAGCGCCAGGATCTTGCGCACCGCCTGCAGCGTGCGCGGCTGGTCGAGGTTCAGCTCGCCGAGGATGACGACGCGGCCGCGGCCCGGGGCGCCGTCATCATCCCGGGGCGAGGCGGCTGCCGCCTGCAGCTGCTGCTGCCGGTGCAGGAGGCGCCTTTCCAGCTTGCGCATGCGGGACCCGGTGGCACGCTCGCTGCCGACGCCCAAGAAGTCGATCCAGCCGAACCCGCCCCCTATGGTGTGGTCCGGCCCGCCGTCGGGGCCGCTGACGCCAAGCGTGGCCTTGCGCTTCTCGCAGGGCGGCTGGCCGATGAAGAAGCCCTGAAAGCGACCCCCTATAGTGCCTCCAACACCGCTGCTCCCGCTCAGTCCCTTGCCCGCCAATTCCTCCTCCTCCTCGTAGACGCCGTCGACCAGAGCGATCATCCCGGGGCAGAACCAGGCTGAGTCCTCGGGGATGGCAACCGCGTGCGAGAGGTCGAGCGCGATGGCGCCCGTCAGGTCGCTTATAGCGAGGTTGCCGGTGGGCAAGACGATCAGCATGCCTAGGAGCATGTGGTGACTGCCGTGTCTGCCGAGGAGGTTGGCTATCGGTGTTATCCTGTGGGACTGAAGTCCTGATGTGTTGCGTTTTGCCCGCGACTCGGCGACCGTGGAGGTCTGAAATGCTTCGTTGCGGAGGAGTCGCTGGTGGATGACATTGTATCTATTCCTGAACAGCGCGGTCTTGAGTGATGCTGGCGGTAGAAGAGACGGCTTGGTCGCGTCCCTAGATTGTCTGTCAGTGATGATCCTTGTTCCAGTTCCTCTTCCCAAGCTGTAAAGAAAGACTCACTTCTCGAAATGCTTCTTCCCCACGTTGTACGTAAGCCGAGGTTGGTCATATGCGCCGACAACCTTCAGCCACTTCCTCGGGTCATTGACTGCCTCGTCATCCTGTTCCTCCTCCACTGCCAGGCCGGACATGCCCATGCTCGTCTGGCTGTCGTCCCTCGTCAGCGTCGTCGTGGGTCGCAGCCCCAGCCTCGTGTTCGACAAGTCCGCGTCCTGGGCAGAATCAAGCGTGAGGCTATTCTGCCGGCTCAGGCCCTTAGCGCCGCCGGCGACGACCCTGCCCCCGACCATGTTCCCTTCGAGAATCTTGAGGATGTCCTTGAGCTCGGGGCTCGCTCCGTCCACGATAACCCCGCCATTCCTGCTCTTCCACGCCTTGGCCACCTCCTCCAGCACCCGCTCTGCAAGCCCTTCCTCGCGCCATCCGGAGCCACAATGCCGGCCGACGAAGGAGGCGAGCTCCTGCAACGCCGATGAGGTCAACGTCAGGCTGTGTTTCTTGGTGAAGGTGCGGAAGGCGAGCGGGCGCAGCGTCGCGGGCGGGAGCAGGATGGGGAGGACGGTCGGCTTCGCGGGCGGGGCGACAGCGAAGGGCTTGACGGGGTGCACGGGGGTACCGAAGGCGGGCGAGGAGGAGGGGATCGCCGCCGAGGAAGAGGGCGGCGCGGCGACGCCCCTGCCGGTGAACATGGCGGCGGCGCCGGAGAGCTCCTTCTGGCGCCGCCGCTTGCTCGGGCTGAGCTGCATGGGTGTCTGTGTCATGCTGTGCTCTCTCTCCCGTTTTCCTAGGAAGACCAAGACCGCTTGGGTTTCGACTGTTGAAGACTGTCGAATATCCTATCCTGCGTCCGACGGCAGTGGTTGTGGTATCTGCTGGTCCGAATCCGTCAATTTAGCAAAGACGCGTCTGCAGCGCAGTGAGACGCGTTGTAGGGCCCCAGCGCGTTTGGCGGGGGATTCTTTTGCAGGGGTCCTGACGGCGGGCGGTGCCGCTAAGCTCTTGCCGGCCGGCAGCCAATTGCTCAAAAGATGACGGCATAGGCAACTTTCTGCGAAGCTTCAAGCTTCTGTCTGTTCAGCATTGAGTTTCCAGCTTCACAACCAGCAGTAGCCCGTCATGTTGGCCACACGCTTCCGCGTCGCCTCTCGATTAAGGGGCCAGGTATACAGGACAGTCAGCACATTGTCCTCTAATCCCGACATTGTAAGCATCTGCTGTCAGTGCCTCGACGACTTGTTAGACTAATCATTATGGCCTCCAGAAAGTCTTCCCGGACCCATTGCACCCGTCGGCGCATATTCTCACCTACCTGGATGACAAGCCCAAGCTGCGGACCGACCTTGCCATCGGCACCTCCACTGCCATCCCCCCGACCCCCCGATCCTTCAGAGAGAACCACCGCTTCCTGGACATCCTCAACGAGGTGCTGGCCGAGAATGCGCCCAAGGATCCCGACCTGCAGGCCGCAGCGCAGGCCTTCGCCTCGCCGGGCGGAGGCTTCCAGTTTATCGGCGGCTCTGGAGCGAGCGGGCAGGGTGGTGCCGGAGGCGGAGGAGTGGGAGGCTGGGTGCACCTCAGCGATGTAAGCTCCTCCTCAAGCACCCCTTTTGTCCGGCCATGACCTCGATGCTAAAGCAGTTGGGCGAACCAGCGGAGGAACCCTCCCGACTACGGCAGGATAGCATGGTAGGATATGAGGTATCTATCTTACTCTGCAGCTCCAACGCTTACACTTTGCAGGCCTGAGGACATTTTCGGCAGCTTGGAAGTGGACGGCCACGGCAACATCATGGGCAACTTCCAGCCCAGCGGGACATACAGGATAGTCACGAACGAGGGAATGTGAGTCCCTTGTAATGCTATACCGGTGAATCACGGGCTCCAACTGACGATCACCGGTCTGTAGCCTAGGGTTAAGTCCCTTCTTGACTGAAAGGCTGGTCGCCAGGCTCAAGAAGGAGCAGGTGGCGTAGCCACGGAAGGGCCATGGATCTTGTTACGATATTGACCTTACAGGGTCTCGAGACCCTAGGCTAGGTGGTCTATGTACTATGTTGTGAACCAACAGCAAGTTCTCGCCTTGTCATGGGAGAACCAGATGTATCATTGCTCTATGGAGGAGATGATGCCACCTGGGTAAATCCGTGAGCTTCCGGCTAGGGAGGCACGGTGGGAACTTATTATCAACATAAGTAGCTTTCCGGTGTCAAGAAGCATCAAGAAGCAACGGACCCGCAAAGTGCTCCTTCTGAAACGTGCCATGTCCGACGTCCTCACGTCGCGGAGGAGCATCAGCTCTAGGCGCTTGAAGTGCTATCTATCCTCAACACGATGTTGGCTAACTGCCAGCCTGTCCTGGCAACTTCAATACGCACCAACCTTCGAAATAGATCAGTGTCGCCCGGTTCCTCTCTCGTCTAGCGTAACAAATCACAGTTCATATGGGCATCTCAAGGGCTGAGGACATCCTGAGGAGATATGCCCCAGTATGACGCCGCAACAACCATCGCTGACAGGCTCATCGTGAGCGCCATCAGAAAGTTGACGTCATTGTTGTCCAGCAAGTCCCAACCACTCTCAACCGCTCGCGATGGCTTCTCGTCTCCGAAGCTTGGCTTTCTGTGCTTGTCCTTGGGATCGTACTTGGCGTGGTCCGTATCGTCGTCGTGCTCGTCATCGACCACGCTGGCGTCCGTGTTCTCCACCGCGTCCTTTCCCTCGCCATGAAGCAGCGTGGCCATCACCTCGGCCCGCTTGCTGTGCTCGACGCCAGAGCTGGGGCCCACGCCTTCGGATGGAGACACGAGGACTCTGGTGCCGCCCTCACCCTCGACAATCTTGCCGGACCGTACGTCCTTTACGCTGCGCTGGAACAGGGCGCCCAGCACGCTGTCTAGGACACTGCCCAGCAGTCCCCACAGCGTCAGTCCCACCATCAGCACCTGGCGCTGGCTATGTGTCCAAGCAATGCCGCCGCCGACCTTTCCGGCAGTATTGTCGTCGCAGAGCGGGATGAAGAACATGGATGCCGTCACTATCAGCATACTGCCAACAAGGCCGGCGAAGAGCCCGAGAATAGTCACGCCGCCGTTAGTGCCGGGTGGGACCTTGCGCAGGGTGGGCGAGGTGATCAGGCGGGGTTGGCTGCGGGCCAAGATGCCCAGCTCGGAGGAGAAGGTGTCCGCGGCGACGGCGGCGTAGTTGGCGATTATACCGATGACGAGAACATCGCCGCCCCAGGAGAAGCAGAAGGCGCCCGAGGGGATGGTGTGGTGCTTGACGATGGCGAGCTTGCGCTGGTGCAGCTGGTAGGCGTGGAGAAGAGACAGGACGGATGCGACGAGGGAATTGGCAAAGACTAGATACGGCACGCAAGGGTTAGTTGGCTGTTCACTGATGCTCCGTGGGGAAAGCGGGCGCATGTTGCGGCATACCTTGAACGTGCGTTCGTGGACCTTCGCCGCCTGAGGTGCCTTTGGACGGTATAGTCAACTTAGCCTTGACATTCTTCTTGATCTATGCATTGAAAGGCTGTCAGCATCACAATTTCTAACGCGCAACGAACTACCGATGCTTCACCACGCCGCAGCTCTCACGGATCGCTTTCAGGATTCGAAGTTGCGGGGTAGCTGCTGAACCATCGTGACCAACCTTTGTGACCCTAGTTCCAGCCAGAAAGAAGACAGAGAGAAGGACGAATGGGAGGTTCCAAGGATGTATGGCATGGGCGACCGCAGTGAGCCCAGCAGCGGCGACGCCAGCGGGAGTCAGCGACTTGTGCGAGTAGGCGCGATACATCAGCAACAGCGTTGCTGGAACGGCGATGATGGGCTTCATCGTGGGCCAGACTTGGGCTTTCTCTTGAACAGCAGTAACAGCGAATATTCCAGCCTTGACGGTGACGAGAAAGAGTGAACGCTCAGCGCATCATATGCGGAGGCAGAAAGAGCTGGCGGTGCAGTGATCGCGAGGCTGAGTTGGAGGAGAGAGAGGCTGTCTTGCTCGTGATAGGTCGTGCCTCACGGCGGAACCAGAAAGCCGCGACTTTCCGTTGGACGCCGCCGTGAAGAGCAGCTCCTGCCTGTTTGGCATAGGGCTGACATCAGCGCCGCTTCCCACGCTCTGATTGGACGCTGGGCGCTTTCGTGGGGTATTTGTGGGGAGCTGTCCTGTCTGAGTCGAAGCCTCGCCTGTCATCCATGGACCATTGGTATCTTCAGGCTTCTCATCAGCTCAGCCTCCCTCCCCATGGCACTGCATCACCAGGTGTTCTTTTTCTGAACCATCATAACTTCAAATATATTTTGTCAAGCATGGACCAGAGACCAGGCTCACGTTTTTTGCTCTACCACAAGATGTTATCGGCGGTCTTGACTCTAAATCCGCCTCACTGCCTCCTTGAGGTAGCTCGCAAGCAACTTGAGCCACAGCTATCCAAGTTGCGCTTGCCATCTTTGAAGGGTAGGTTGCAGATGAGAAATGCTTCTCTCTGTGTCAGATAAATTCGGTCATAAACAATCGCCTTCGCAAAACCCGAAACTTCTCCAGACGGTGGCGTTTGCGTGGCTCCGGGACAAGAGGATGGTAATTGTGGCCTTGTTTTCACTACGCAGCTAGGATGCAAGGGGCCGTCCATCTATTCAGGACAGGACATAACAGGATCCATCTCTGAGGAGGCGAAATGCCCCGAGAGCTCCTCATAATTTCCAGGTGATGAGACATCCGTAGCAGAGCCTGCAATTCTGCTACCGCGAGCCTTCTGGTGCTTGACTACCAGAAGACTGGGAGCCAGTGAGACCAACTGACGAGCTCAACTCCCACGAGTCCGTGGTCTTTGCTGGATTCTCGAAATCATGGCTTTCGTTGACCGGCGACCTACCCAGCGAACCTTCAACGGTCCCGTCCCTGTTGAACGATGCTCACGGGGAAACGGTCTAGGAGAAGCGCATCTTTCGTTTCTACCTCGCCCGGCTGCATAAACCATAATATGATGCCATGGTGACGAAGCGTTGAGAACGATAGAAGAATAAGCATATCAAGATCGACGTAAGACTTGAAACCCCTGCCTGCCGTCTTTCAAGGCCCATGAGAGGATCACCACAGCGAAGAGAGGCTCGGAACTACCAACCTCTCATAGAAGCAAATAGCTAGAGACTGGTCGGAGGCGTGCCGGCTGTGCGCACACTTGTAAACAACAGGCCGAAAATCCAGGCTGTTGAGACCGTTCGCATGGTTTGAGCCTCTGGCCTTCCCGCCTTTAATTTAAGCAACCTGTCTCTTGGGACAGTCCAGTCTATCGGATACTCACACAAATTACCTCGATATTGCCTTGGCCACGAGAGCAATACCGGGCCCGCAAGACCCCCTTGCGGCGGGCCCAACCGCTCGAGCAACCATGATCCAAGACAAGGAGCGTCCAGTCGCTGCTGAAAGAGGGAGAACAGAAAGCTATTGTTCATTTTCATGTCTCAAATGGCGGAAGCTTGGCTCTGGTGGTCCTGCCAGCCTCCTCTGTACGATAAACAGTAATGCCAATTGAGAGGAAGAAGAGCAGTGCGTTCCGATCTCCCGGCGCTCGTCTCCTCGTATTTTCTCGAGACAGCCGGGGATACCCCATGGACTCTCGGCAAGCTTCCAGCACATTGCATGGCAGGAGTTTATTGAAAAGCCTGCAATCTGACTGGTGCGAGAGATCGGCAGCACAGGAGGCGCCTGCGCCTCTGTTGATAATCAGCAGCCTAGACCCCGCCCGCGCACACGACAAGACCTCTCGCACGGATGACCGTCATATCTCAGGCTCATGGAAGCGACTTTGGGATCAGGATCGCCCGCCGAGGGACGGGCTTGTCTTCTTCCAACCACAATGTCCCACCCACCGAGCGGTCAGGCGTATCCTGCAGGATAGATTGAATTCTGCTTCCACCGATGCGGCTTATGTGCGCCGTCCACGCACGAAATACCAAGACCGAGGCGTCCTCGCCGTGATGTCACGGGATTCGCTGAGTGTCGGCCTTTCATGGTTGACCTTGCAGCTCTAGTTGAATCACAATCGCCGTGAGTGGCTGGCGACCGGCACCAGCAGGAACACAAACGCCGTAGCGTGGAGTCTCGGGGCTTATGAAACCCCCTGTCCATGCTACCCGCAGGGTTCACTCACCGTTGTTTCCCCCGAGGAGATGGTGTGAAGGGCGTCAACACTAATACGACGGCGATCCGAGGTCTTGACTGAGAAGCTTAGCTTTCTCCCTTTTGCTCCATTATGGTTCAGGCCGGGTCAATCCTGGGCAGAGTTGCGCTGCTAATGCAGCCTGGCAGAGGGTCATGACATCGGTCTGCCGATGAGATCTCACCTCTCTTATTTGGACCACTACCGGCTACGCTAGTACTCGGCTCTCCCATGTTCCCTTAAGGCTCAAGCCTCAGTGGTCCCCCCCCATCATCTACTCCACGCACCGACGGGAGGGCGGATGGTGTGGATCTACTAGTGCTAAGGCTGTCTTGCCTTTGCGGGGATCCGGGAGACGGGCTCCCTTTCACCCCCTATTCCACCGTGGCCGCGCGCAGTCGAAGAAGAAAGAAAGGCAGTTGGCAGGCAGCTGTGCGTAAGACATGATTTTCCAAGGCTATGCCGAGCTCAGCGGGCACGACTCAAGTCGCGAGGTACAACTCATCATGAGATCCTATCCGTAAGACGGCATGCTCCGACTAGCCGCGGCCGAGAGAACTCAGAACCGGATGGGATTCGCTCCAGCTGCGGGCACAGGGATGCCCGGCATCCTGTCCCAGAGCTGGCAGGCCGCCGACCATGTCGTTGTTGGCCGATGATTGGGTGCTCGGTATTTCAGCCCAAATAGTGTCGGACTTAGATTGACGCCCCCAGGAAAATAGCGTGTGCGGATCACTGGGTGACACCCCTGTCGCGACGCTATTTTCGGCAATGACGCCAAGCTCGTTGGCCCATTGACTTTCTTTCAACCTCCATCCTCGAATCCTCCAGTCGGCCCTGACGCCTGGGGTCTCCCGAGCCCGATGGGATGGGTGTCGAGCCGATCTTGCGGTGCGGTACGAACTAGTCACCGGCCGACAGAGTTCTTGCTTGATGACTGTACGCCAACCCGCTGTCCGATCAGTTTCCCTGGGCGATCGCGTCCCCTCGTGATGCGGTGGTGCTCTCTGCCTTGTCCTATTTCGGGGTCGCGCAGCCTCTGCTTTTCTGCCTACTACCTGCTCATCATCATTTCCCCCCTTCCGTAGCGCTGAGAGACGAGAACCGCAATGCAGGTTCGCTTGTGCAGAAAGCCACAGCATCCATCCCTCTTGCATCCGCCTCCTGCTTGGCTCCAGATCCATCCGCAGAAATGGCTGTGCGCGCCCAGTCTCCCTTCGCCTCAGCAGCCTGGGTGAGCCCATCTTCCGACAGTCATCAATGGCTCGCTTCCAGGCATCTATTTCCTGCCTGCGGCGGTCATCGTGCGTCTGAGCTGCAACTCGACCCCGCAGAAACAGTCACCGTTCTATCGACGCCATGAAAACACATCATATGCACATGCCCTGACCGGTCCTTGGCTCCATGGCCTGTGCAGTATGTTGGTGAGATTCCCCCTGCCTTGTCATCCTTGACATCCAACAGAGAGTAAGCACCAGAACGCCCATGCAGCCGTAGCCCCGACACTCGTTGCTGGGAGCCCCTTCAAAGAGCTTCCACAGCTGGATCCAAGAAGGCCACCAACTTCGGTCCAGGAACCTAGGCTACGCCACCATGCCAAATTTGGACGCGAATCGCAGCCCTGCACCTTGGCGCGGGCTCGGCTCCATACGCCGGGCTCGCCTACATCTGCTTGTTCTGTCCTGTCTGGTCTGTCGTGCTGTCTGCCTCCTCCAGCTACTGCACAAGAGGGCATCAGGTCATTCCGTACTCCTTCACTCAGCTTACCCGACGATCTCCATGTACCTCTCAGCTGTCGAGATCGGGGAAGCTAAGAAAGTTTCGTTGACTTCTCGCGTTTTATCTGCTAATCAGGAACCACCACGAATGTCCACCTCTAGCCTTCGTACGGGACAATTGCCCGCTCTTCCCTTGCTGATAGCCGTTCCCTTCCCGCCGACTGTCTCCGCCAGTAACCGGAGCCTCCGAAGGCCCTGGGTCTAGTTACAAGTGTCCGTACTCCACTAACACGAAGTCGTGTGATATCCTGTCGCTACCGGGTTGATCAAGTTCCTGCTGTGCTAAGCAGCTGCCCACCACGGCCCAGAAAGCCCCGGGGCCGGGGCCGGGTGCAGTGACGGTCAAATTTGGCATGGCCGGCTCCGCTTCAGGGGGGAGTTGGCATAGCTTGTTGTTCTATTGTTTTGAGAGGTGTCACCAATACGGACCTGGGCGAGTACTCGGCGTCCTGGGCGCAGCCCTCTTCTTTCTACCCCAGACATTGAACCCTGAGGCGCAAGCCTCGAGAGAGGCCAGATACGAAGACATCAGGGCATCCACACGAAATGATAGTCAGGACTAAGGTAGGGACCCCTCCAGCAGTGTCTGTACCACGGACATCCGTTATGCAGCCACTCATTTCCTGGCGCTTCCACATGGATGCCACTCTCCACTTGACCTCATGCAGGCGAAGAGACCATTGCGGCCCTCTCAGCCTCCACATCCCGTCCAGCTAAACCCGGAACCATTGTTGTGTGGCTCTGACCTCCAGAGAGGCGAGGTTGCATATCGGATCCCGAGCACATGGAAGCGCTCACCCTTGGATTTTCCTTCCTTTTTCCCTATCCAGCAACCGGAGCTCTTGCGCGTGAGCGACTCTGCAAGCTGGCAGCCCAGCTAGTCGTTATAACGATGCACTCTCCCACTCGATCTCAGGGTAGGCCGATCTCTTTCTCCTTCAGTCCTGTCTCGTGGAGCCTTCATAGGTCGTCCCTCTCGTTACTTATCCCCTGCATCTGACTCTCGTTTGTTCTCTCTTTGGGGATTTCGGTAGTGTCTTTCCTTCCTGGTCGTCTCAGTCAACCGGCGCCATGCTCTCACGATTTCTCTCCCTGCTGCCCCTGGCTGCCAGTGGCTTGGCTGCCACCGTCACCTACAACTGGGACATCACGTGGGTGACTGCTGCCCCGGACGGCTTTGCGAGACCCGTCATCGGGATCAATGGCCAGTGGCCATGCCCGAAGATCGAGGCGACAGTGGGCGACACCGTCGTCGTGAACGTGAACAACAAGCTGGGCAACGAGACTACGGGCATCCATTTCCATGGTATCAACCAGATCTTGACCAACGACATGGACGGGCCTAGCGGAGTTACCCAGTGCCCCGTACCTCCCGGCTCGAGCATCAAGTATCAGTGGGTGGTATGTCTTGATGATGCCCTCGCTACCTGCCTACTATGAGGCTGAGACGGATGAGGCTGACAACCAATGCAACAGGCCGATGCCCCCGGCACGTATTGGTACCATTCACACAACATGGGCCAGTACCCAGATGGCCTGCGCGGCCCGCTCATCGTTCACGACCCTGCCGATCCATATGCGGGCAAGTACGATGAGGAAGTCATCCTTACGGTGTCCGACTGGTACGTTATTGTGGATTGGCTCAGGGAAGGTGATGTGATTCAAGGACTAACTCGAGGACTACAGGTACCACTCCCAGACCATTGATCTGGTTCGGTCTATGCTTGAACCAAGCAACACGAACTTCCTGCCTCCGTTCCCCGACACCATCATTGCGAACGAAGGCGGCTCTACCGACATCCCGTTCGTCAAGGGCAAGACCTACCGTGTCAGGATCATCAGCTTCGCGGCCTTCGCCTCTACGATGGTCCATTTCGACTCGCACACCATGCAGGTGATCATGAACGACGCCTCGTACATCCAGCAGACGCAGGCGTATCAGCTCCGCGTCTCCCCTGCGCAGCGGTTCGACGTCCTCATCTCTTGCATCGACCGGGACCACCGCAACTACCCATTCCTCCTGTCACTGGACATCAACCGCGACTTCAAGAATGCCAACTCGCAGCCGCCGGTCTCCTGGCCGCACAACCACACCGGCTACTTGGTCATGGACTCCACCGCAGACTTGACCGCCGTAGACGTCGTGTCGTCCTGGAGCCCCGTCGACGATTCCCACTTCAACGCGTACGACGGTGCGGCCCCTATTGGCCCGTACACCAACAGCATCGTGCTGGACTTTGACTTCTGCTTCGACAAGAACGGCATCCCCCGCGCCTGCTTCAACGGTCAGCCTAACATCCCGCAGAAGGTCCCGGCGCTGTACACTGCCGCGACGACGGGCGACAGCAACTCGGACCCAGCCATCTATGGCAAGATCAACCCCTTCGTCCTCGGGTACAACGACATAGTGCAGGTTGTCATCAACAACAATGACGCCGCCATCCACCCCTTCCACCTGCACGGTCACCAGTTCCAGGTCCTAGACCGGCCCAAGAGCGGCACCGGCAAGTGGCCGGGTCGCGATGTCAACTACGCCGCCACGCCAGCGCGTAAGGACGTCGTGCAGGTCAACGCCAACTCCTACGTCGTCCTGCGCTTCAAGGCCGACAACCCGGGCGTCTTCCTCCTGCACTGTCACATCGAGTGGCACGTAGAGATGGGCCTCACGGCTACGCTGATCGAGGCGCCGGACCAGCTGAAGGGTCTCACGTTCCCGGATGACCACATCAACAACTGCAAGATCCAGGGCATCCCGTACTCGGGCAACGCGGCGGGCAACGCCAACGTGTCGGACACGACGGGGTTCATCGAGGACCCGAGCCCGACGTATGAGGGGTATGTGCTCGTCCTCCTGCGCTCATGGCTTCTTAGTACCTCGTGCGAGAACGGGTTGACTGACCTTTATATATAGTGCCCTCTACACTCCTCCTGCGACCCGACCTCGCTTTGTGAGGCATAAGCTGTAAGCCGCCAGCACTCAGCTGGCGGCGCCACCCTTGGGGGCTGTCATAAGCCCCGTTGCATGCGTCTTGCCGTAGACGTCGTCGTCGTCGTCGTCGTCGTCGTCGTCGTAGTAATTGTGCAGCGACGAGAGCAGCACGGGTATGAAGGGAGTGAGCTCCCTCTAATTTGAACTTCTTTTGATGCAATTTGTTGCAAGCGAACGATGAAAGCATTGCCTAAGGAAGCAGAGCTAAGGGGTGTTTCAAAATTGAGAACTAATCAGGGGAGTCATTCATATGATAACGCCATGTCATTTTTCTTCTTCATCATGTTCATATATCAAGAGGCGCTTTGTTTTTATTTCGAAATTTGATAGTCTGGAAATGGGAACGGACAACATACCTTGAGCTGTGATATGCAAATCTGTCCGTGAGCGCGGGTGCTGGCTGCCTTGACTGAAGTCTGTGTGTCGACCTGAACCTGTGAGATTGACATAATGGAAGCAAGACGGAGATGAGAAGATGCTCAGGTCAGATAGATCATCTCGTCAATCGTAGCGCTCAAGATGAAGTATGAGAGGATAATATAGTCATGCTGCGCCCTCAGCAGCGGTGACTCCTCAACCAAAGACAAATGGAGGACCTCACTCCCTGATCTCCGACGAGGAGACATTGTGCTCAGCAAGAGAGACTGAAAAGGGAGAGGCTTGGGGCAAGAAGTAAGGGTGACGAGGTCAGATAAGCTTGAGTATGGATCATGTGGATGATGAATCTCCGAGAAAGATCCCTCAGAAGGGAGGGCGAGCAACAAGACGAGAGAATCCGGACAAGAACGAGGCACACAAGAGAAACCAACGGCAACTTTAAAGAATCCCAAAACATCGGGATCGACTCCTCCTCCAGTCATCCGATACGGCGTATCTCTCCTTACCCCGCGTCTTCGACACAGCTGCCCTGGTTGGGCTGGCGAGAGGGTGACGACGACTCGAAAGGCTCCTGGCGTGTATCAGAATATGTACGTCTCGGGGAAAAAGCATCCACTCGGGCGCTCGATCCTGCCTGAGGCGTCGAGGGGGGGCAGCAAGGGAAACTCCCTCAATTGGCCTCTATCGGCCTCCAATCTGCAGGCTTGCCTTCTTGGCAGCGTGGGTTGTGTATCACCGTGAGACGCAGCGGCCTGCACCGGTCAGTGCTTTCAGCCGTCCTGAGAGGATGGAAAAGAGGCTGGCTGGGCCAGTCGGGAAGGAGAACGAGCGCAGGCCGGGAGGTCGAGCGGGGGTTGAGGTGCTGCTGGAGGCTGGCTTGTCGAAGATGGGATGATGCCGGTCTACCTGGGGCGGTCTGAGCTCGTATCTCCGGGGCGATTCTTCTCCTAGGGCGGCAGGTCCATGCTGAAAGGAAGCGATGGTCCACGTTGGAAGTTGTCTATACTATGTGCAACAAGGTCAGACCGTGAGAGGTCGGCCCGGAAGCCCACGAGTTAGGCCTCTAGCCCAAGGGGAAAAGGTGAGAACGGTAACCGTCCACACCTGCCTCCGTGTCACGTAGCTAGAGAAAGACAGCGTCGACGGCGAGGACAAGCCGTGCAATCGTCCGGGCTTCCCTCGGAGCGGCCGAATCTTGTCGCTCCTGGCGGTGCTGAGGGAAGCAGCTAGATAATACAGACCGACGGCTCGGCTCCACTTCCTGCGATCTCGACGCCTTCTAGGGAGCTTCTGTCTCACTGTGTTGCCCCATGATGACATATCAGTTTCCTGACCGGTCAGTTCTTGCGATCTTGGCGAGAGCTTCGAGGCGGCCTGAGACCAGTCGAGGGCCCAATGATGAAGACAGAACGGATGGTATTCGGCGATGAGGAGTCTACATCGGTTCCGCTTGCTCCCGAGGCAAGCAGCTAGATAACGGTTGGTGCATGCGGCAGAGAGTCACGACGCGGAGTCATCCCATGTTGATGGGCATACTTGCCGCCCAGCTCGCTGGCCGCATTCCGGACTCAACCAGGAGGAAGACCAGAGGCAGAAGCTTTGCCTCTCGGTGTCTTAGGAGCTAGACACCTAACGCCATTATACCACGGCGTTCAAGCGGTCTTCTAGCATCCGGGTAATCATGGTAGTGGGAGAATGCCAAAGAATGCAAGTAGTCTTCCTCGATGATTCCCAGAGAACCGGGAGGCGATGTCGTGATAGGACGTCTCACCTGCGGTGGCATACCCCAGCCAGGCTGTCTCACGGGGATATCACACATGCCGTGTCTTCATCGTACGGCATTCCTGAGCTGTTCGAGTACAGTCACCTTCTACTGGCAGAACACTTCGGATGGAGAACTGAGTGGCATTGTGGCTTCTGTCGTCTGGCGTGATTGACGTCCATGTACTGTAGCCTATGTCTCTGATCTTTCCGCTTCAGGATCCAGTCCACCAACCTTCCTTTTGCCTCGGGCGTCCCTTTTTGTTCGAAGAATAATGACGTGCAATTGACAGGAGTATCGCCGCCTATCGGAAGCCCTCCTTGGAGCGTGCCGGCGGCATGTATTCACAATGCATCCTGCCACTGGCGGAACGACAGAGGGTATGGCCTAGAAGAGGTGATGAGCATAAGCCATGTTAACTGTCAACACACTGGATGTGGACCGAGGAATGGACGAGCGGAAGCATGGCGTTCTGCAGGCTCATGTGCGGGCCTCACTTAGCGGTTAAAGATGGACAGCAGCCCGAATTCCGCGCCATCTCAAGCAGGCGGCACAAACATTATGCCGCGGCACAGAACGATGGCCTACTGGAACGGGAGGGGAGTGAGCTCGCCGACACTTTCATGAGGGAAAGAAACAACTTCCGTCTCACCTGGACCACTGTCGAGATGCCAAGTCTCCGTGTCCTGCAGCCTGGAAACCGGACGTCCGATATGGTCTCTGCTGCCGCCGGCGGGGCAGGGAAAAGAGAAGAGCTCACGCCAGAAGACAGCCCGATCAGCTGTTCACTAGAACACTGAAAGCCTGTTTTGGAATCTCATGAGGTTAGAGTCAGCAAGAAGTGACACCGGCACTGCGGTCCTATGAGGTTGGATGCTTGATTCTCGACACGATCGGATGCGGGCCACATGGCTGTGAGGCTCGATCCGATGCCCGGCAGTTCTGTCTAAGGGTGCAACTCAAGCGTGCAAGTTAATAGGACCGAGACAGGCACCGCCCCTGAAGAAGGTGGCGGACCAGCCGCTGGTCGAGTCTTCTTCACTGAGTGGTCAGAAAGCTTCACAACTCGAAAACAGTCCAACCAGTAGGGAGCTTATACGCCTCGCCGCAGCATGTCATCACAGTTCGGCTGAAGGGATACGTGCAACGCGATACAAGCTGTGGCGGTGCTCCGTGACCGTGACATTGTCGGAGCTGATGTGGAGGAGATGCAGTCTGACTGAAGGCGTTCATTCGTGTGGAGGCTGAAGAAGCTTCCCAGCCGCGGCCTTGCGGCTGACGAGGGTGCGCCGACCGACGAGGCGGCGGGGTCTCCTTCCACAACGCCCCTTGGGTCATCATTGACAGTAGAGTACTGTTCCCCGGCTGTGTCATCTGCCCGCCACCACCGCTTTGTTTGACGATGTCGTAACAGCCCCAGGCTCCAGCGATCGAATCGATCGAGGGGGTCGAGGTGAACGGGATGAGGCTGGTTTTCGGGTCATGGATCTGGGATGGACGCTGTGCGTGCGTGCGTGCGGGAGAGGGAAAGGGGGGGAAATTGCGAGATTCAATTGGTGAGACACTCGTTTTTATTCTCCGGCCGACTATTGACGTTTCTGACGTCGAAGGCGGAGATGTGGCCCGTGCGCCGCTCAACGTTAATTTTACGTTTGGCAGCGGGTTCCCGTGACCCACTCGGCACCAGCACCAGCACCAGCACCAGCACCAGCACCAGCAACCGCCAGGCACGCACAGGGTCTGCTCTGTTCTCTAGGTTGTCTCTCCTGTCTCTGACATCCCACACTCCGTCCCACCCGCCGGGCTTACACCGCACACTATGGACACAGAGCCAGTCCAATCCAGCACGCCATCCTCCCTGACGCCAATACGAGAAGCGCATGCGGCTGCGACATGACATGAGCCGGCAGAGCCACGGCCTGTCCGGCTCGTCGCTTGCCTCTCTAGCCTGCCCACGTCGATTCCCGAGCGAATCTGCGTACACGCGCACACATGCACACACGGGAGACACGGCATACGACCTCGTTTTCCCAATAGCGCGGCCGTGGGCCAAGGCCCGGCTGCAGTGTTTGTGCGTCCGTCGCCCGCTCCTGCCAGGCCCGGGCGGCCAAATACCCGGTCTCTTAGTGCGCGTTATCGGACACGCCTCCCTCACCAGTGGTATCACTCGCCGTCTTCGCCGAACTCTGCGTGGGACAGAGATAAGCATGGCTCACTCACCGCGGCGTAGACCGCCTCGACGACAGCATGGCGCCTGCAGCTGCGCTGACCTCACCGCGAGAGGAATGGTCTGACTCTTGTCTGTCTGCAGGCTCTCCGTCTCACCAGCTTGTGCTGCTTCATCCGCCTCTGGATCATGAGGTTCTAGAGAGAGGGCCAGTGGCTCTGCGGCTGGCGTTGTCCGTAATCCCGTTTACTGTACTTGACACGGCCCAGTTACGCCGTGTGGTTCGGAGCCGACATGTCCCTAACAGCAATAATATACTGGTGGATATGAACTTACTTCCGGGGAGCATCTGAATCCTGCAGTCGCTGCCCTGTGAGGAATGCACCTGGAGCTGCCGTCCATGGACTTGGACCCTTTCTGATGCAAGATCAGATTTATAAGCATTATCAAAGCTCATCGAGTGGATGGCACAAGCGAGATATATGGACATTTCTCACGCGTTCGTGCAGCATCTTGGGCTGGCGTCCGGCATCTACATGGCTGTATGGATACGGCAACCGTCGGTCCGCCCCACAGCTGTCCAAGGTCTGGCACATGCATATCCTACCTCCCGGACAACCCCCTGTGTTCCTAGTGCTCGCCCAGTGCGCTCTGGTCAGGCGTGCGGACGTCGGATCGCCCCGAGGTTAGGCAAATCGACGGGCTGGGGCCCATGAGCTTGAAAGATAGTCTCGTGCTAGGCGTTGAGAAGTTTCAGCGCCTGGTTCAACTTTGATCGATCGTGATTTCCTGTGTTTTAGCCCTTTCGATGACAGGAAGCCGGGCCAGATCCCTTTCGCAGATCTTCCTCATGAAGATGTTATCTAGCGAAGCCACTGACACCTAGCAAGCGCTCCTGGTGTGTTTTGATTCAAGCTCGGCAGAAGTCTAATCAAGAGTGTGGCAGAGGGAGAGCTTGGCCCTCCCTCCCCTTGCAGCGGGGCGTGCGCCTATCAGACTACAAAAGAGGTTAGACTTGAGACTGGTTCGCTCACCAGCCGCGTTAATGAGGCTCATTTTGATGCTTATCCCTTCTTACGTTTTGTGCCAACGACAATTGGTAATCAGGCTCGGCTGCTTGGCCGCACAAGCGTGCACAATTACAGCTCGAGCAGGGAAACCAAGGCCGATAGACGGCGGCTAAATCACTTGCCAATTGGCGGGCGGACGTCGTGTCGACTGGCCGTTTTGTGTGAATGGGCGCGGTGGCTCATCTTCCTCCTCCTGCTGTTGTTGTATGGGCGACTTGGGGATGTCCGGACTCCGGACCAAGGACCCTGAGCAGAGGCCCCACATTCCAAGCCCGTAAGGCTCCTCGAGTCCCGCCCCTTTGCAACCCGGACCTTTACATGGCAGGACACGCTGGAATTTCGTATTATTGCGGAGTTTCAGTGGCCCAGCCCTGGTCTCTCCCCAGCTTCTCCCGCCTGAGCCCCCCTCGTCAATGGAGCCCGGATGGATCGAGGCCGGCTGCTAGCGCCCACGGCCACCAGATCGGCGTGCTCCCGGAATAGGCTCAGGCCCCTCTCATGATACTCATCCTTTCCGCCTCGCTAGCGGCACCTGCTATGCTGGGAAGGGCGCCCTTGTTCCCTGGCCCCTGCCTGGATACGCGGGAGCTTGTCGACCGTTTCCCGACCTGGGCGTGTGCTCGACCCATAACGTCATGGCTGTGGCCTTAACGGCCGTCTCCCGTGCACAGCAATTACGGCAAAGCCCTTGCTTGGAGCTCCGCGCTACAAGGCGTTCGCATGCTGTCAGGCCCCGGCGGAGGCTGCTCTGGAGAAATAACCCGAGTGGCGGTCCTGCTGGGCTGCGATGGACCTCGCCCAAAGCGGAAAGTACATGATTATCACCCGTGAATCTTCGGTGACCGAAGGACCAGGCAACGCCGGACACATATTCCCCCCCGGCAAAAAGGAAGGAAGCATGGGTGACGGGGGGTGCGTCTACAACGCCTCCTTCCTTGCCGCACTCCCTCAGCCCAGACGCCGGGATGCATTCTCACATGGGAGCAGCCATGACAGCTTGGCTGGTATTTTTGGCTCTTATTTGTGGACCTGCGTCACGAAGATCCTATATAAAAGAATGAAGGGCTTCCCGTCCAGGGCAGGTTTTGCTGGTACCCCGTCTCTAAGCAAACCAATGTCGAAGCATCTTCACCATGGCTAACCAGCTGGCTTTCCTCCTCTTTGGGGATCAGTCGACTGATACTCATGGCTTCCTGGCGAACTTCTTCCGCCAGGGGGATCAGGGCATCCTCGCCAAGGCCTTTCTGGAGCAGGCCGGCCATGCGCTGAGGAAGGAGGTCGAGGGGCTGGCCAAGCTGGAACGGGCGAAGCTGCCCGTCTTCAAGACACTACAGCAGTTGAATGAGAGATACTACGCCCAGGGAATTAAGCACCCAGGTGTTGATGGAGCCCTGCTATGCATCTCTCAGCTGGCACACTACATCGAGTACGTCTCCTGCCTTGCGGTATCCCGTACCGTAGTGCTGACCGCCCTCACAGCCATGCTGAGAAGCATTACGAAGATGTCACCAAGCACGACCACACGTTCCTCGTGGGTCTCTGCTCGGGCCTGTTTGCCGCTGCTGCTATCACTTCCACTCCTTCACTGTCTTCCCTTGTACCCGTTGCCGTGCAGGTCGTGCTCATGGCCTTCCGGACTGGCTCCCACGTCGCCGCGCTGGCGGACAGACTGTGCCAGCCTATTGAGCGATCAGAAAGCTGGACCTATATCCTCCCTGGAGGCAAGGAGGATAATGTCCGTTCGATCATTGAGGAGTTCAATCACTCTAATGCGAGTCTAGATGCCGTCCCGGTAGTGATCACTGAAGTTACAGAGAGTGCTAACCCCCAAAGTAGGCAATCCCTCAGGCTAGCCGGGCGTACATCAGTGCCGTATCAGCAAGCAGCATTGCTGTCTCCGGACCACCAACGACACTGGCGACACTTTTGGACAAGACGACCTTCGTCGCGCGGCCGACGTCAATCCCGGTGTACGGCCCGTATCACGCATCTCACATTCACTCCACCGCAAATATTGACAAGATATTGCGGCTGGATGACCCTGAGGTGACAGATGTGCTTCTTCACACCAAGCCGCGATCGGCTGTCATGTCCTGCACGACCGGGACCTGGTTCGCCGAGACCGACACCAAGTCCCTGCTCAAGGCCATTGTCTACGAGATCCTGAACGAAACTCTCATGTTCAACGAGGTTCTCGACGGCTGTCTCGATCTCGCACGAGACTACGACGAAGCAGCCTGCCTTGTCATTCCTTTTGGTCCGACCCAGAATGCTGCCACGCTAGTCAATCTTTTGAAGAGCCAGACCGACGTCAAGGTCACCCTTCGCAACCCTCCTCAAATTTCTCCGGAGAGCATCGCCTCCAAGATTGGCAACCATGGCTCATCAGGAAAGCCCAAGCTTGCGATCGTAGGAATGGCTGGCCGGTTCCCCGATGCAGCGAGTCACGAGAAGCTGTGGGAGCTGCTGGAAAAGGGTCTTGATGTCCATCGCGTCGTTCCCGCGGATCGGTTCAATGTGAAGACGCACTACGATCCCACTGGAAAGGCCATCAACACCAGTCACACTCCTTTTGGCTGCTGGATTGAAAACCCGGGCCTCTTTGATCCGAGGTTCTTCAACATGTCACCACGGGAGGCGTACCAGACGGATCCGATGCAGAGAATGGCTCTCACCACTGCGTATGAGGCTCTCGAGATGTCGGGATACGTCCCCAACAGGACACCGACTACGCGACTTGACCGGATCGGCACCTTCTACGGTCAGACCTCCGATGACTGGCGTGAGATCAATGCCGCGCAGGAGGTCGACACCTACTTCATTACAGGTGGTGTCCGCGCATTCGGCCCGGGGCGCATCAATTATCACCTGGGGTTCTCAGGACCCAGTCTGAATATTGATACAGCCTGTTCATCAAGCGCTGCTGCCATGCAGGTAGCCTGCACGGCCCTGTGGGCGCGCGACTGCGATACCGCCATCGTCGGTGGTTTGTCATGCATGACGAACCCCGACATCTTCTCTGGCCTCAGTCGCGGCCAGTTTCTGTCGAAGAAGGGCCCATGCGCCACATTCGACAATGAGGCCGACGGCTACTGTAGAGGCGATGGCTGTGCCTCGGTCATCGTCAAGCGTTTGGAAGACGCTCTGGCTGAGAAGGACAACGTCCTTGCCGTCATTTTGGGCACGGCCACCAACCACTCCGCCGATGCCATCTCCATCACACACCCCCATGGGCCAACCCAGTCCGTTCTGTCATCTAGCATCCTGGACGATGCTGGCGTCGATCCCCATGACGTTGACTATGTCGAGATGCACGGCACTGGCACCCAAGCAGGTGACGGCACGGAGATGGTCTCTGTCACCAACGTCTTCGCTCCTGCAGACAGGAAGAGACCGGCAGACCGGCCCTTGTATCTAGGTGCAGTCAAGGCCAACGTCGGCCACGGCGAGGCCGCATCTGGTGTCACTGCCCTCATCAAGGTCCTGCTCATGCTCCAGAAGAATGCCATTCCACCGCATGTAGGCATCAAGGCGGGCTCTGTGATCAACAAGACCTTCCCGAAGGATCTCTCGGAACGCAATGTCAACGTCGCCTTCCATGTGACCCCATTCCGCAGGAGAGACGGCAAGCCCCGTCGGGTCTTTGTCAACAACTTCAGCGCGGCTGGTGGAAACACCGGTCTCTTGCTCGAGGATGGGCCTAAGCTGAAGCCGGCGGCAGCCGACCCTCGCAGCGTCCACGTCATCACACTGACTGCTAAGTCGAAGTCGGCGATGATCCGGAACGCAGAGCGCCTCCTCACCTGGATGGCACAGCATCCGGACACACCACTCTCTCATGTAGCGTACACCACGACTGCTCGCCGCATCCAGCACTACTGGCGCATGAACGTGGCCGCCTCAGATCTTTCCGAGGCTGAGAAGGCCATCAAGGACCGCCTCAAGGAGAACTTCGTGCCTGTCTCTCCCGAGCAGCCCAAGGTTGCTTTCATGTTCACCGGGCAAGGCTCGCACTACGCCGGCCTGGGCAAGGAGTTCTACGCTCTCTACTCTGTGTTCCGCGACGCCATTCAAGAGTTCGACCAGATTGCCCAGATACATGGCTTCCCCTCATTTCTGCCTCTGATTGATAGCAGCGAGCCAGACGTCACCAAGCTCTCACCGGTGGTTGTGCAACTCGGCCTCTGCTGTTTCGAGATGGCCCTTGCTAAGCTCTGGTCGTCCTGGGGCATCAAGCCTGCCGCGGTTCTCGGGCACAGCCTAGGAGAGTATGCTGCCCTGAACGTTGCCGGTGTCCTGTCTGCTAGCGACACCATCTATCTCGTTGGTGCTCGTGCTCAACTCCTTGTCGACAAGTGCACCGCTGGCACGCATGCTATGCTCGCGGTTCAGGGCGCAGTTGACACCGTGAAGGAAGCTCTTGGCAGCAAGGCAGTTGGAGTCAATGTGGCTTGCATCAATGGCCCTCGCGAGACCGTCCTCAGCGGCACGGCCTCTGAGGTCTCTGAGATCTCTCAGCAGCTCGGTGGTGCCGGCTTCAAGTACACCCAGCTCAAGGTGCCCTTTGCCTTCCACTCGGCCCAGGTTGAGCCCATCCTGGACGAGTTCGAGAAGCTTGCTCGCTCGGTACGGTTCTCCGCGCCGAAGGTTCCCGTCATCTCGCCTCTTCTAGGAAAAATGGTGGAGGGAGAGCCTATCAACCCTGCGTATCTCCGCAACCATGCCCGCGAAGCCGTTGACTTCCTCGGCGGCCTTGTTTCTGCCCAGACGTCTGGCACCATCGACGAGAAGACAGTCTGGCTTGAGGTCGGACCTCACCCCGTCTGCGCCAACATGGTCAAGGCTGCATTCGGCGCCACCACCATCGCGGTGCCAACCCTCCGTCGCAATGAGCCTGCTTTCAAGACTCTGAGCAGCAGCCTCTGCACCCTGCACACCGCAGGCCTGAACATCGACTGGAACGAGTTCCACCGTGACTTCAGCGACTCGGTACGCCTGTTGGATCTACCCACATACTCCTTCGACGAGAAGGTGTACTGGCTGCAGTATGAGGGCGATTGGTGCCTCACCAAGAACCGGGTTGCATCGGCCGCTCCTAAGGCTCTTGAGCCTGCTAAGCCGAAGCTTTCCACCACTTCTGTGCAGAAGATCATCCGCGAGGAGGTCAAAGGAAGCATCGCTGTTGTGGAGATTGAGTCCAACTTGTCTCGAGAAGACCTGCGCACTGCTGTCTCCGGGCATCTTGTCAACGGCGCTCCGCTCTGCCCTTCATCCCTGTACGGTGACATGGCTATGACGGTATGTGACTACGCCTACAAGCTGGTCAAGCCCGACGCCCAGAAGGTTGGCTGCAACGTTTGCCATATGGAGGTGCCGAAGACGCTCATCTTCGACGAGACCCTCGACAGCCATGTCTTGAGGCTCACCGTCACCGCGGACGTTGCCGCTGGCTCTGCTAATCTCGTCTTCCACACTGGCGAGGGCGCGAAGAAGATTGAGCATGCCTTCTGCAAGGTCTATTTCGACAGCCAGGACAGCTGGACTGACGAGTTCGACCGCGTCTCCTATTTGATCAAGGGACGCATCGACGCCCTCATGGCGGCCGAGAAGGCTGGCAAGGCTTCGAAGATCGGCCGCGGGCTTGCATACAAGTTGTTCGCCGCGCTGGTTGACTACGATGCCCGGTACCGCGGAATGGAAGAGGTCGTCCTCGACAGCAACACGTGCGAGGCCACCGCCAAGGTTGTCTTCCAGACGACCGAGAAGGACGGTAACTTCTTCTTCAGCCCCTACTTCATCGACAGCCTGTGCCACATCTCCGGATTCATCATCAATGGCACTGATGCTGTTGACTCACGGGAGCAGGTGTTCATCTCTCACGGATGGGGTTCAATGAGGTTCACGGAGATCCCCGTTGCCTCCAAGGAGTACCGCAGCTACATCCGTATGCAACCTATGAAGGGCACCAAGATCATGGCTGGTGACGCCTACGTCTTTGACGGAGACAGGCTCATTGGCGTCGTCGGCGAGATCAAGTTCCAAGCTATCCCTCGCAAGGTGCTCAACATGATGCTGCCTCCGCGTGGCGTCGCAGCCATCGGCCAAGCGACGGGTCCCACCCGCGTACCGGTCAAGCCTGTCGCCACCAAGGCGGCGCCTGCTAAGAAGGAGAAGTCGGTGCTCACTCCCAAGAACATCAGCAAGGTCAACCAGAAGCTTGGCTCTGTGGTGGCGCAGGTCCTTGACATTCTTGCTAAGGAGGTTGGTGTCAGCCACGACGAGCTGGCTGACAACATCGCCTTCACCGACCTTGGCGTCGACTCCCTGATGGCTCTTACTGTCAGCGGCCGGCTCCGCGAGGACCTGGACTTGGACATCCACTCACAGGCCTTCGTCGACCATCCCACCATTGGCGCATTCAAGTCATACCTGGCACAGTTCGAGACGTCAGGGCGCAAGGACAGCGTAGCGATGGAGGACTCTGCCGACTCGAGCTCAGACAGCGACGAGCAGGGCATGCTGGAGTCCGACTCCAACGTCACCACTCCTCTTGATGAGAGTGATGACGGCTCAATCAAGGGCGAATCCCCGCTCAAGGGAGAGTCGGCCGGTGGTAACGAGGCCATTCGGCAGATCATCCGAGACACCATCGCCAACGAGATGTGCGTGGAAGTCGAAGAGATCATTGCTGCTCCTGACCTGGCAAACCTCGGCATGGACTCGCTCATGAGCCTGTCGATTCTCGGCACCCTGCGCGAGGCGACGGGTCTCAACATTCCTTCAGACCTTTTCGTCTCCAACCCGTCTCTCAAGGATGTCGAGCGCACCCTTGGCATTAGTGAGACTCCCAAACGGCCCGCGGTGCCCAAGCCTGTCAAGGTGGAGGTGGCTGCTAAGCGCCCCGCCAAGGAGTACACGGGGGTCCTTGCTACCGCTTCCATCTACAAGCCCCCGCGGCCCAACAGCATCGTCGACCATTTTCCCCACCGCAAGGCCACTTCCGTCCTCCTCCAGGGCAGCCACAAGACTGCAACCAAGCACCTCTGGATGGTTCCTGATGGCAGCGGCAGCGCAACCTCGTACACTGAGATCTCCGACGTGTCTCCCAACTGGGCTGTCTGGGGGCTGTTCTCGCCCTTCATGAAGACGCCTGAGGAGTTCAACTGCGGTGTCTACGGCATGGCCGCTAAGTTCATCGAGGAGATCAGGCGGCGGCAGCCCGTCGGACCATACAGCCTCGCAGGCTGGTCCGCTGGCGGCGTCATTGCCTACGAGATCGTCAACCAGCTGAGCAAGGTCGGCGAGACGGTCGAGAACCTCATCATCATCGACGCGCCGTGCCCCGTGACCATCGAGCCGCTGCCCAAGGGCCTGCACGCCTGGTTCGCGGGCATCGGCCTGCTCGGCGACGGCGACCCCAGCAGGATCCCCTCCTGGCTGCTGCCGCACTTCGCGGCCAGCGTCACGGCTCTGAGCAACTACACGGCTGAGCCCATCCCGGCGGACAAGTGCCCGAACGTCATGGCCATCTGGTGCGAGGACGGCGTCTGCCACCTGCCCACCGACCCGCGGCCGGACCCCTACCCAACGGGCCACGCGCTGTTCCTGCTGGACAACCGCACGGACTTCGGGCCCAACCGCTGGGACGAGTATCTCGACGTGAGCAAGATGACCATGAGGCACATGCCTGGCAACCACTTCTCCATGATGCACGGCGATCAGGTAAGTTTCCTAGGCCTTCTAACATGCGCAAGATCGTTTGCTAATCAACTTCACACAGGCTAAGCAGCTTGGTGCCTTCATCCGCGAGGCTGTGCTTTAGGAAGGGGGCTAGGAAGGAGGAAAAGAATGAATCATAGAGATGCTCGGTAGAAAGACGGCACGAATCTTGTCGGCCTTTTTTCCTATTTATACCGTTGCGGAAGCGCTTCTCCGCGGGAGGACTGACAGCGGACTCTTGTAATCACCCATTATTTTGCCTGCTGTCTATTCTCGGTCATTGTCATGGTACAGGGATATCTAAGCAGCTGGAGGAATTTGGCGTTGCCCGCTTCTGCTCTTTTTTGGTTTTTAACTGTCTTCGATCTGCGACGCAACGAATTCCATAGACCTTTTTCTCTCCGCCTCTTGCTGCCCTGCTTTGTTGATTGTGACGGATCCCTAAATGTGACGGTTCGTTCTTGTCATGCTTGCTAATTAATCTCTCTTTGTTTGCACGTTCCGCTTTGGTTCTCCAGCTGCTGTGCGTGGATATGTAGTCCGGGCTTAACCTGAAGACTCAGAATGATATAGTGCCATTTTCTTTCGAATGCCTCCTCGCAACACTCGTGATGGTTTCATTTGGCTGCGTCCTGATGCCAACTTTGTAGACTGCTGATGCCTCTTGCGATCCTGATAGCAATGGTCTTTTGGGTACTCTGGGCCTTGTTAACGCTCCGCTGGCTGCCAATTTGACGAGAAGCAAGTCTCCTGACTTCCTATCCTGATGTTATCGCACCATTGTGGCCGGAAGAGATTGCAGATATCCGCAGATATAGTCATCTATCTATGCTGGGCCACGAGGCTGCGATTTCTCCCCTAGTCCGTCTGGCGATGGTAGGTTGGCTGTCGCGGAGGCTCTGGACGAACAACCACTTCACTCTACGATGGGAATCCTCCCGGAACATGGTTTGCAACAGTATAGACTGGATTTCAGTACTGGTATCTTTCCTTCCGACGAAGCTCGCACTGCGTCCTCCTCGTATTGCCATGTCTACCACCCCCATAGACCCGCTACTGTATGCTCCCCGGCTCTCAACATCAACAACTGCCATTTCACAATGGGAATAAGCCTCGGGATATAGGGATCTCTAGATGCACCATTTACTCCCGCTCGCTGACTTTGCGTATAGAGATGCTAGCGAGACTCCCACCTCCTCCGCGGCATCCAATGGGACAAGCTGTGGCTGTCGGACGATCGACGCGGTCTCGGGTCTAGGAGCGGGAGCACGTATAGTCTGGCAGCTTCTTTATGGGCCTATTTGAGTCGAGTTGTCAGTTGCTGACAATCAACTCGACAAGCAAATGCAGTTCCTCGCAACTCGAATCTGGTCGAGCCAGGGGTAAAGGGGCTTGAGTGCCGTTGAGTCTCGGAACTGATCCGCCTCTGTATAGGTAGAAGTGTCAGCGCAGACCGAAGACGGTGTTACGGAGAGGGAGGTTTCAATAGAGACTCATCAGAGTTGCGGAGAGAGGCTGTTCAGAATAGCTTGTCATCGTATAGTCTCTTCATCCAGCGAAAGGGGGTCCTGCAACACCGTCGCGATGTCAACACTACACGAGTCGACTGGCCGCGATATCGGTCTAACACAATTTTAGCACAGTTAAAGATAGTCTAAGATATACTTGCCTGGGACTGTACATACTCCAGGAAATTGAGCTGGCTGCACTGAGATTGGCAACTCGAGGTTCACCAGCCCACGCGAGCCCAGGAGTCAATCCCGAGGGACGGAAGATCCGACACAGGATTTTCGCTCCAGAGCACGAAGGAAACGACAATCAAAGCGTCCGATATCACACAATGGAAACACAGAAGGCACAGGCAATATTCTCGACAACAGGGTTTTCATAGGTCTGTAGTGATCCCGATGTCTACGACTGGTGGCCCGCGTGAGGATCTTTCGGGATCACCAACTGGAGAGATTGTGGGGGAAACAGAACCTCTCAACCACACCGTCGCTCACATCGCGCGCCCTGCTGTGCGTCCCTCGTGAAAGTACCTCGCCCTAGGGCAGCGCTTGATTCCCTCGCTGGAAAGCTCGTGACTGATTTTATTTTTCTTCATCTCGTCTCTTCACCGTCATATGATGCAATGGATTAGAACGGAGGCAAGTCCGAATTGACTCCTTGTTCCACAGCCGCCCCGGCTCCATTTCAAATTCTCGTGTGGACAACCCCAGAAAGCGGCACCTTGCGAGGCCTGCAATCTCCAGAAAGCCATTGAGCAACTTTACCTGCGCACAATCACCTGCAGAGAATCGCCTGAGCAGCGTCTCCCTGTTGGTGGCGTGTGTTGCTCGCGTTCTTGCATACAAGGAGGCTTCCTTAGTGCCCCCATCTCCAGAATATCCCCTTCAGGACCCACGGTCTGGAGAGGCAGCAGACCTGCGGTGCCGATGCGGTAGGACAACCTCGTGGCATCAGAGACCGGGGTCGCTTATGGAAGCCGTATTTGGGAATTTGCAATTAGACACCGATAGCAGTACTGCCATCGACAGCCTCTGGCTCCGCCTCTACCATTCTCGCCGCTGCCGCGTACCCTCTGTCGCTGGTTGTCTAGGGACGTTTCTGCACCCGCCGCACCCAGCCTCCGTTCCACACAGTTGGCTCGAGACTGCAGAGCCCGCCCAATTCTGGCAGATATCGCAGGAGCTAAAATTAGTGCCGGCTACAATTTATCGAGATACGAGAGCTACGCGGGGTGGAAAGCTTGTCGTGCCCCGTTATCTTCTGTTTCTCGGTAGCGCTGTAGCTTGGGCCAGGGCTGCGGTGCAATGGCGCATCCTCGCACTGGAAAGAGAGGGCTTTTGCTCCGCACCGGCAACTCTCTGTTATGGCTCCTACACCACAGACGTGTGCAATGTGACTATAGTCCACCGTGCAGTCAGAAATGAAAATGCGATCGCCACAGGATGAGTTGATGTGTTGGCGCGACGGGGGTGCGCGGCTGAAGCGCATGTCTGGTGTGAAATCTCATCCCGCACTACTGGCGGTGACAACGCTTCGGCACAGAAGCCTTCTGTCTTTTCTTACCGCCTTCATTCCCTTGTCTCTCCCCTGCGCTGATCAGGGAGAAAGTTGTTGGGAATCCCAAATTGGCAGCGGGTTTTCTCTCGTTCGGGATTGAGTCCAAGGGTCCAAACCGCACAATGGCTTTGTGGGGTTCGGCCCCAGAGGAGCGCAACAGATGCTGTGTAAATGCAGAGTAGCAATTAATATACGGCCTGTGCCGTCTCCGCCTTGGTGCGTTCGAGCGGGATTCTCATGTTCAAACTCTTTGGACTCCAGCTTGCTCCCTCCGCAGATTAACAGCCGGGAGAATCATGACCTCATTCATGCTGATTGGACTTGTGCGTGCGTGCGTCCTGCCTCGTGCCACTCTTCGAGCACACGGAGGGACGAGAGAACGGCCCGCAGTGTGCCTGCTCAGCCGAACAGCCGATGAACGGATTCTCGTCTGGCTACACGGTGCTGATCTGATAATCGGGCATGTCGGATGCGTGAGGAATAGTCATGTGGTCCGCTAGTGGCTTCTTTTCTGTGACATCCTTGAAGAAGCAACAAATACTGTGCAAGATTTCCGAACTTGCAGCGAGAGGTTGTGAAGGTGCGTCTGCGTCAGCCGTCTTGTCCGGGATCTGTCCTATCAACTACCACCTGTTATCGTCCTCCGCTTTGCCGGTCGACTCGCCCGCTACGGCCTCTGCGAAATGTGTCCCTCTCTCCGTGGAAGAAGGACCGCGTCTTTTGTCACTTGTGACCTCGTCTTGCTCGTAGTGCCGTACCCCAGCGTCGACCGTCAGTAGCCAGGCGTACGGCCGGTTCATCGAGGGAGAGCGGCCGATCATATGGTCACGCTCTACTCCCACAGGCCGTTCTAGTTGGAGGGACTAACAAAGGAGGTCGGAGCTATCGACTTGGAAATCCGCCAGCAAGGCCAAGTTAAACCATGTACAGTGCAAATGATCGGGGCGAAGTATACCAGGCGAGTACTTCTGTTGAGAGGTGCGCTCCAATTCTCTCCGCGGTTTGACTAATTCAGTCTGACTGGCACGGGCTGTGCAAGCCCGGTAATGGTAGTTGCAACAGCATCCCAGTCTCTCAGGATTCCTTAGCCGATCCATTTCAAGGTATAGCGAAATGTCTAGATGGGTTATTCCCATGACTCTTTCACTGCCAGTCCGATACTGCCACCTAGGGGAGGGTCGTCGCGAAGGCAACCTTGGCGATGTCGTTGCAGAGATCTTGCTTGTTTCAGATCCTAACAAGGAGACGGGGCCGACCATAATTTCAATAGTCTGCCAACTGCTAAGCTCAGAAGGGAACGGGCCCCGGGCCCGACACATGTCTCACTAAAAACGAGGATCCTTGGGGGCCTGCTCCAGTACCATCTGTGGGGTGTTCGCGATGTGACCTTCACAAGCCCCAAACCCATTTGGGCCATCTGGTGCTGCCCGGTTAGCTCTATCTGTTGGTGTTAGCGAGAGAAGGCTGAAATGGCGCGCTGGTGACGTCGATCGCCTACCTAGTCTAGCGAGTTCAGCTCGCAACTGGCCATTGCACTTGATGCCTTGACGGTATCGCCAAACGAGCTGGGAATGGGAATTTTTGAACTTTCCCATTGCGAGGACGTCGAAAGCCACGCAGGCAGCCGTGATGGCGGTCTTTTGGGGATCGCGGAACATAACCCCGTCACCCAACATCCATCCCGCCGCCCGCGCCGTTGTGCTCGGTGAAATACCTGCATCAAGAGCCGTCAGCTTTGGCCGAAGGAGGCTTACAGATCGATCCTACTCGACTCCTCATTTTTCGTGGATTTCCACCACACACAAAGTCGGTACCTACAGTTTACCTAGAGTTCAAGGGCTGCCCTGCAGCAGGAGGAAGCTTACCTGCTTCTACTTCGAGGTCGCTTCGTAAGCAATTCTCGTGTATGCGTCCAGCGCCTTTTACGGGGCTGTTGTCGCTGGTGGCCACTGTTGCTGTGCCTAGAAGGCCAGAACACATGCCTGTGTAGCCTGGCATCTCCACATCTCTTACATGACTTGTCACTCTGAATGCCAGTCCGTTGCGCGAATGCGACGATACCGGTCCACTTTATCCCAGTGCTCTGGCAATCTCAACATGCCTTCCGGTAGTTCTGCGTCTCGAAGTCGGAAAGGGATGAGATCGGCATGGTTGCTCACGAAGAGTCCAGTACTGTAGTGTTGAATGTAGAACTGACGATGGTCAGGCATTCTAGCTGCAAAGCTGGCGTTGTGATGTGCCACACTTGTACCGGACGCGGAACAGAAGGCGCTGTAGGCTTTGTGGCACTCAGACTATTGAGGACTTGGAGGACTTGGAGCATATGGTGTCGCCGCTCCACGACTAATAAGAACTACTGCCAAGAGTTTGCAGGCTGATAGAGCGAACGGAGACGGTAGCCGTTCGTCTCTTTAGCCATGTTCCCTAAGAGACGCCACGCTTTTCGTCGGAGCGTTCCAGGTGTATTGTGAGCAGGCAGACGGTAGGGCCAAGTCGATCTATACGGGATCGTCGGGCTGGTATTCCCATCTCAGAAAAGTCGCAGCCGTATCAAAGGGCGCCACTGGCCGACTGGCACTGGTCCGCAAGAGGTCGTCTCGCATTGCGCATTCAGGCTTCTTGCTCCCTCCTGGCGCCGTTCACATTGCCGAACCCGTCACTCGAGATTCCTGGCATGTAAATGGCCGCCGAGCTTGACTTCGATGATGATCCTTTCCTTCCGGACGCGGTCGGGCAGGCCCAACCTCGCCGTGGCAGTGGGCTAATGGCCAGATATAGTTGCTGGGGTCTGGCCCGGATCCTGTCACTTCGGCGATCAGAGACCTGCTGATCGCACCGCATTGGCCAGTTTTCTGCACTGCTTCGGCCTGGACGATGGCGGCACTGACAAGCGTGGAAACCCATGCTGGGCTGCTGCTGGCCCATCTGCAGAGAGCAGTAATTATTAAGCCGCGGCCAATCGTCATGAACCATAATGCCTAGGGCAGCATCTCCCATGTCGGCCAAAGCTCACGCAAAAAGGCCCTCGGTGGATAACTGTATGGGGATGCCGCATCTCCGCCGTGGAGCCCCGAGCGATCCGCACCCTCCCCCGATCCTGGAGGGGTGAGATGCCGGCTTACTCGCCCGGATGGCATCATCTCTGCGCCCTTTCCCCCGTCGCTTGCAGTATGATACGCTACCCGTTCATGACTGACATTGACGTGTTCTCCCCGCCGGGCGGCCGCAATCAGTGCAATCATCACCCAGATCTATTGCCCAAGCCCGCCGTGCCACCTTCAGTAAGAGTAGGAAGCAGCTTGCGGACGCTCCACGAGCCCTTAGTATTTAGGGACTTGCGGGACAGGGTTGTTCGCTAATCTCAGTGCAACCCTGCGTTGACCGCTCCTTGATTCTTGCTGTGATGGTCCCCGCTGATGTCTTCCGGGCACCGGAAGTCTTCTATCCCGCCCTGTTTGCTAAGGAACGAAGGGGTTTGCATTTCACCTCATGCGCTGTGGTTCTCACGTTGTGTTATTCCCTGTCCGATCGACGATCCGGAAAATAAAGGAGGATTGGGGATTGGGAGCGAGCACGGCGGGGACTGCAGAGAAGGTTTCTTTCTTGCCGGCAGCGATCTCCGCCTCATCTCAATGCAACATCAAAACCCGTCATTCCCTGTCTGTTTGAGGTTCGAGAATCCGAAAACAGCTAGGGAGTTACTCCGCAGGTGTTGAATGCCCATGTATCAGCCCTGTCAAAACTGGGAGCGAGATGGGGAACCAGCCCGGAGCCGGAGCTTTGGTTTCTCAGCCGGTTTCCCTCTACCGCTGAGATTCTTCGGCTGGAGTCTTTGTGCTTGCTTCCGGGGTCCCTAGCCGTACCTTCCTGCCGCACGACTGATGAGGGGTCGGTTCTAGACAGCTGGTGAAGCAGCTCCCTCAGACTTGGCCGGATTGGGATGCGGCGAAACGAGATGATCAGCATTGATCGTCGACGGCCTACATGACAACCTCTCGGATTAGCGACCCCTTCTCCCCAATGCTTTGCGAGCTATGCTTGTATCCGGATGACTGTTGGCTCACTCTACTTGCCGGTTCGGCGGCGCCCAGGTGGTCGTGTCCCCCCATGTGGGCTCGCTCTGGCGCCGATGGCCTGATGGTGTTGATACGGGCCGCAGCATTTTCCACATCTGCCTCTTGCTTCCGGTGTGGTGCGTCATGAAGGCAACCCTATCTTACTTGCAGTATGCCTCGCGTTGCTCAGCCGTTTCGACCCGCACCCTCATTGCTCGAGCACAGGCACACCCGCCAGATACGCAGCCGCCGCCAAGCTGGTCTGTTGTTCGTTCGTTCCCGGTTCCCAACGGAGGTCCGAGTGTGAGCTGCTTCCGAGGAGAAAGGGAGAACGTGATGGACCAGAGCTGCTACCTCCTCGCCGAACTGGGTAATTCCTTGCATTTCTGAGAAGACTTTGCTGTGGCAGGCACGTACACGATACAGTACAGGAGGTACAGTACATCGCCAAAGTGCCACTTCCACGATGAGAGACCGCGACTGGCCTTTCTACCCTGGTCGCGAGGTTGCCAGGTCGCCAGGTCGCCAGGTCGCCAGGTCGGCACCTGCCCTTCCCATTACATAACGTCATGGCCCGCACAAGTGAGGCTTCCTCTCGCACTGAGCTGCCGAGACGCGCTCGTCGTCACATCACAGCTGAGCCTAACCAGGGCCCTGCTACGACTGAAGGCCCGCGTAATACGGGATACGTGCTCGTGGCCTGAGCTGTCGGCAGTCTGCGGGTAGGCTGACACTGTACCAGCCAGGTTCTATGTAGCTACCTACCTGGGTACCTTTTCTTCTCCCCTCTTATGTGCAACGATCATGTCCTCGAGTCTGCTGCTTGAGTACTCATAAGCGACAGCAGGGCCGGTGGAATATACCGGTACCTCTGCAATGTCACGGCAGATAAGGTAGTCGAAAGGTACCCAACCGTTCCTCGAAGCTTGGCAGTCTTACCAGTCACGCGCGAAGGACAGGGGGGGAAAAGAACCTCCAAAAAAAGAAGATGAATAAAAAAAAAAAAAAGATGATGGAAAATATCCGAGCATGGACCGGGGTCACGCATGCTTCTGACGCATCTGCTTCCTGCTTCCTGACAAAAGAGGGAAAAGAGAGACAACATAGCCTACCAAAAACCCTCCCTTCCGGACCGGTAACGAACTCTCCCCCGGCATCTGCGACCGGCGCCGTTTTCTGCTCATCATTGCCAGAAATCTTTCTTCCCCGGACTCAGCGCTCTCCAACCCCGGCCAGCAGCAGTGCATTCTTGCGGCCAGGCTCCTGCTGGAGAGCCGCCTCTCCGCTTTCTGAGAGCAGATCATGCCATTTGGAGGCGCCTTACTTCAGCATAGGAGGTGAGAGGCGGAATGAGAGTTGCAGTTGACAGCCACCGCAGTAGATCCCAATACGACCCTTCAGGCCGCACGCCGGCCGTGTCGTCAGGGAGGAATGGCCTGGCCAGCGCGCAAGCAGCTACGACGCCCAGTTCGACCGCATCTCTCAAGACACATTCTACTCCATCACCTCCCACCTTCTTCCTTCTGATACAGCCCCTGTAGCTGCTTAGTCGTGGCGAGACAATGCATCGCTGTCTTCACGGTTGTCAGCTTTGTCCGTACCTCCGCCGTCGTCTTGCAGAACAGGCGAGCAGGATTCGGGTAATCCCGATGGTTTCGTAGCGCCCTGTTAGGAATTCTTGTCGTTAGCCCTGTAAACGACGAGAAAGCGTTTTGTACTGAGAGGAGCGGAAAGCAGGCACACGCCAAGTCAGCAGCTTGTTCTCGTCTTCGCCCGCCGCAATGCTCGCTTAAGCCTATCAGTGCAAATCTTCACAACAACCCGGGAGAAGCGTCTCTTGGTCGTGTCTCGAGTCCAGGCTACCGAGTACATACAGGAGATGAGTACATGCCCGTACTTAACACAGTAGCTCTCTTCGACCACTCACAATGGACTGCCTCGTCTGATGGGGGGTGCATCTATGCGGGTCCGTCGAGCCCTGGACTGCCTTGCAGGTGCTCTATTTGCTTCATGCATGTACCCTGCATGGTACCCTGCCTGGCTGCATACCTTAGGTTACCATCCCTTCCCGTCGAGGTACCTCCCGTCTCTCGTTGACTTCCGGGTTCGAGCTTTGCATTCCGGACAGCCAACCCCCCCCGCGGTACGTATCTAGCCAGGTAGGTAAGCGTCCCTCTCCCGCGCCGCGGTTATTCCGCATTTCGACTTCGTTCCGCCTGCTGCTCTGCCACCGTTCTTCTCAGATGTCTCTGCCCACACACCGGAAGCATCAGAAACACGTCCACGCCGAGGACATCGGATCCTATCCCATCAGAATCTGACGCTCTAATACCTCATCTACCTTCCAACCACATCCAAAGCCATCCTTACCGCGTCTCGTCTATCGATACGATTTCTACGCAGGTGTGAGATGTTCAGCATGACCGAGGTTCTGTGTATGTGTGCAAAAGTACCAGCTGCGGCTTGGCTACAGGCACAGACACATAGCACCGAGTCCTGCGTCATCCTGCCTCCATGGATCGCCCCGGTTGAGCTCCTCCTGGCTTACAGATCTCTGTCGGCATGTTCTTGCTGCGGTCTGACCAACTGCGTCGTCCCCTTGTCCCTCTGCTAGTGGGCAGCATCGCAGAAGGTGTCGGTCGGGCTGGGCGACCGGTCAGCAGCAGCATCTCGCAATCTTCTACGCTCCTCTTGCGCGTGCCTCTCGGGCATGTACATCTCTTTCCATCACACCCTCCTTACCGGGGCCCAGGGAACGGCGTTCCCTGTTCTCCCGAGCGGATCTCGACGCCATCATGATAGATCCGCACCCCCGTGCTAGTGCCAGATCGCGCTTTGGTTCGGTGCCACCTACGTCTCGCCTTGCAGGCATAAGGCTCCGGGGTCACTCTCGTGTCAGTCTGGCTGAGAGGCCCAATGACCCCTTGAGCAAGCCCAATTACTCGACCTTTTCTTCATACCACGCGGAAGAAACACTTGCTCCCCAGGCCCCTCGAGCTTCCCAGCTCGTCCTCGTCCCCTTATGGTTTAAATCAGCTTCTAGCGTTGCTAATTTGTTTAACCGGTTTCCTCCACTGTGTCGTGCTTCTTAAGAATGCCTTCTTCCCCATCCCTAAAGCTTAATTTACCCTCCAAGTGCTTTGTTCTCGGCTGGCCAGCTCAACCGCTTCCCCACGGTGCCCTGACCAAGCGAGGCATTGGATGATGGCTGTGGCGGATGCCGTTTCGGTACTGTGACCAGCCCACAGTGCAGTATTCACTCCTGTCATCCGCATTCCTCGGTTCTTGCAATTACACCATCTATCCGCCCCAACCCGCCCTATAACTGTATACGTACATCTCCCCCACACTTCTCCATGTCCATTGTCCGAGGGACAGCAGTGGCAAGACATATTATACCTCTCACTTCCCGACCTTCTTTCTTGCAAGTGATGCCCACTCTCGTTCTTGCTGGCCTACCATTATCTACCCATACCCATACCTCATCTAGCCAGGTCACGGTTCATACTCGATGTCTTCTTCCTCCAAGCAACGTCAACCTCGCTTGCGAGCGTCCTGTGACGGGTGCTTCATAGCGAAGGTCAAGTGCTCCAAGGCACGGCCAATTTGCAGTCGCTGCCTTGCCTGCGGCATCGAGTGCCGCTACTCTCCCTCTAGCAGAATAGGGAAGCCGAAGTCGACCGACAGCTCGAGCCATCACTCCTCGACAACCTCAGATGTGACCAGCCTGTCACCAGTCCCCGACGAGAAGCACATGGTCTACTCTGCGCACCATCCAAGCATGACAGGCCTCTACAAGATCGAGACAGGGTGGCACACACCGCCTACGAGCGTGGATGGTAGTATGAGCCGCAACCACTCAATATCATCCGAGCTGGCACTTCTGGGGATGGAAGAGAGGGGTCCAGTTGACACGGACCCAGCTGTGACCAACGGAGATATGTACGGGACTAGCATGCCTTGGACACCACCAACGGACTTGGGCCCAGCGCAGTTCTCCGACTCCCCGATGGCGACAGCTCTACCACACGAGCACGCGCGATCTCAGTCCTACGATATGAGCATGTCAATGCCCGGGTGGGCAGATCCTACCCAAGACATGTTCAGCTACAGCCAGGTGCCAACACCCACCAGTATGGGCTCCAACTACTTCCCCAGCCCCACCGCAACACCAAATCTACGGCCAGTTCCTCCGAGGCACAAATCTTCGCCAAGTAGCGTCGCGAATGGCGGCTCCTGCACATGCTTCACTGTGTGCCTCCAGTCCCTTCAAGCACTCCACAACGCCTCCTCTCCGGCTTCGCCCCCTTTCGACTTAGTTTTGTCGCTCAATAGAAAGGCGGTAGAGGGTTGTGCAGCAATGTTGGCTTGCGCACGGTGCATGAACCGCTCAGGGAGTCATACCGCCACCATGCTGCTAGCGACTGTAATCGGGAAGATCACATCGTTTTACAAGAACGCTTCGCAGTCGTACTTCGAGAATGGTGGCCCCCATGCAGCACCCAGCGCGACGGGTCTCGGAGTGAGTCTCGGCGCTTACCAGGTCAATGGCGAGGATGGCAGGTGGCTCGAGTTGGAGATCCTGGCCCGAGAACTTCGGAAACTCCAGGAGGTCTATGCTCGCTTCAGAGAGGTCTGCGCCGATTTATCGGATGACCCAGAGGTGAGCAAGGCCATGATCGGCTATCTCAACCATAACTTAGGGTCTACGCTTGAGGTCGTCAGCCACCGCAAAGGGGATATGCGCTTGGTGTGAACAGATCATGGCTTTCCCCTTTTCGTCTCCTGTATGGCCTGCAATACGACTGGGATACCACGATTGAGATGACTGAGATGACTCCATGCATTCTATTTCGCCTGACCTGATTCGGCAGAGTGAATCTATATTGTCTATTGGGGTGTACCTGGTCTGTCACTGTCTTCCGCCTCAATAGGGGTAGCGTATCCTTCTGCTCTAATCACTGTTGCTACAAGGAGCCAGGCGCAAAGTGATCTTCTCTTGTTTCTAGGTTAGAAGGCTCGTCACGAGCGGTCAGGACGGTGGTCACGAGTCTGCGGATGTGCCACTCAATCGGGTCCTTTTCCGGACATCGGAGAAAAGTTGTCTTGTGACGGGAACGGGGCGTCTCGTTTGCCACCTTATCTATCTCTGGCGGTGCTATTCCCGCTGGTGCTATATCTTGGTTGTCTGCTTCACAAGATCACGGTTTCTTCTGGGAAGGTAGACGGCCACATTTTCGCATGGTGCGGGAAGGTTGTTTCCCTGTATTACCGTTCGTCTTCGCACAACATCGTTTACTTACCCGCAACGGGCTCCATTCCACCGGACGGAAAGTATGTCGATTAACAAGGGGTCACAGGCGCGATCGGTATGATGGTTGTTTCACCCTCCTTTTGCACGGAAATTATTGAACGGGCTAGTGATCTTCAGGAGACGTCGCCTGTACCAACAAAACAGACAAACAGAGATTCAGCGAGCCATTTGTTCAGAGATTGCGAGATGTTGTCATAGATCCTCAATGCAGTCCTACACTTTACCCTTCCGTATGTGCGATGCATTTCCTCGGGGAGACTCGGCGGCGGCCATATCAACATGCGAGATTCCGCGCCGCCAAAATCTAGGTATTCTCATCTGCTTCCTGCCAGTCATGCGTCGCTCCCACGCGAGATATGGCCCGCTTACCACGCCAGCTGTGTGTCACTCCCCGTAGGAGTGGAGATGTCCGAGAGCCCATTAGCCCAGAAGCCCAGACTGCTCACCTCTTTGTTTCCCAGACCGCCGTGTCTCCCCTGACCTGGTAAGCGGGTAAAATTACTTGCTTCAGCCAGCTCACCTATCCATCCACCTGCCCTTGCATATCTACTTCCGATCGTGGGGTCCCTGTCTTTGTCAGCTAATGTGACGCCGCCCATCGACATATATATATATGCCGAAAAATTGAGACTGAGACGAATTGCTTGCCTGTTTTGTCCGTCCATTTCCATCAACATCATAAGTGCATATGTTAGTTAGTCTCGTAGGCAGGGCAATATGGGGAACTTAGGCTTTTGTGCCAGACTCCCATCCATCTCACCCTGAGGGATGGCGAGGGCAGTCCATCATGTTTATTGTCTAAATAAAGAAAGCTATATGGGAGCCTGGCAATGACTGGTTCAGGGAGTAGAGAGCATAGAGCCGTCTGGGACGGGTTGTTCTATAATTGTGCTCACATATATGTCGCTTCCCGGCTGTCACGGATGGGAGCAGACAAGCCGCATCTGCCAAGCCTGAGGTTCATCTCTTGGCCCCGCTGCCATTCTGTTTTCCGGAAACTTCATCATGAATCGTGCCATCATGGTGACTGGAAGGGGACGGGACAGGCGGTTACTAGCAACCGATATGACGGTAACCCTCTTAGGGACGGGAGGCCGAGAGACGACGGGCAAGTTCTTGATGCTTATTGAGAATTAGCTAATGGGCTTCTTGCTGCGGGTTGTCTAGTTACAAACTACTCCCCTGATGACCTTAGCTTGGATGAGAGCATCACATATTGTGGAATAGAGTATCTCGTTCTTGCCTTGAGACGTGACACGCGAGTTTCCTGGCGGAGCTTCAATCAAACGAGACGCAAGACAGTGGCCTGCACGGATGGCATGCCGAACAAAGGACGGGATGGATTGTAACGGCTAATATACTCTATTCCTTGTAGATTGGAGCTCTGGGGGCAATCTCATGCCTTGCCTGACTTCATTATCCTGTCACCGACGATGGCCTTTTCAAGCATTTACAGGCCGCCATCCCGTTGAGTCGGACAGATTCTTGTCCCATTCTCCCGGTTGTGGCCTGCTTAAGGCTACTCCTCCCCGTGCGCAACGCGAGCGCGTGCCGTCTGGGGAAGTGCAGCGCGTCAATCCCGTGTGTGCATGAACGTAGGCAGAACTCCACAAGCGTCCCGGCCTCGAGCATTGGACCGGTCGAGTGCCAACTTTGCCGACCACGTGCGCGCTGCGCAACACGACTACCTTGACTTGACGATGTGAGGTTGATACAGACTTTAGGCGGATGAAGTCCAGATGCCGCCTCCCGCTGTTCGTGTGGGGTTGCATTGGGATGCTTGGTTCAGATCGGAAATTTGATCTGCCCCATCCGGGACCCTGAACCCCAACACTCGTTAGTCACGCGCAGGTCATCGTGTGCATTGACGGACTTTGTTGACGCGCCTGAGGTCAACCAGTATCACCGTTTATGCCTCTCTGTTTACTACCTACACATATCACCAGCGAGCTCACACCCTACCTACCTAGGTGCTGAAAGAGGCATCAGAGATCAGAGTGGAGAGCACTAAACCTCACTACCAAAATAAGGCGCAGTAGGTACCTTCGACGGGTAATCTAGCCGGTTAAGGCAAACCAGGTACTTCTATTTAAAGTCCGTTATAGCGGATCCAGAAAGGCGGGGAGGGGCAGCGGCGGGGGACTGTGCGTCCCGGAAGGATTTCCGGCGGGGCGGATTATATAATAGAAGAGGTTCGAGGTGTTTCGTAGGTACCTACCCAGATATTACTCCGTCCTCCGTGGTGATCCGGATTGCCCTCCATAAGGACGTGTACCATTCTTCACATCCTTGACTGACATTGACCGCCCATCTGCCCGAAGCTGCCTTGGGTGATGTGATCCGGACATGCCCAGACGGTGCAGGAGGCTTTCTCGGCGCACCAAAGCAGATAGGGTGCGGTGGTTGGGATTTGCAGAGCCTAGGATGGCTTGCTCGTATCAGTCAATCTGCGACCCCTTATCACACTCTTGTCACTCGGATTCCTCGGCCTCTTCCTGCATACGAGATACGCAGTACGACTCTCTTCATCTCACCTAGCCAACCAAGGAGGGGACCCAGCTGCTGCGATCAGTAAGTATGGCATGGCTCTCATCGCTACCGCTCCTTTTCTCGCGCATTATCGGAGTTCTCGTTCTGCGTTGTCGGTGAGGTATCCCCACCACCTTCTTAAGGTGCTTCTCGACGCCACTTCCGTCTTACAGCTCTGTTGAAGGTGGGGAGGAAAGGGGGGTAATGGGGGGCAGCGCGGACTGTTCTCTTCCCTGCTAGCCTCGAGGTCAACCGTTGTTTTTTTTACTCTGACCTATCCAGTTGCGCAAACCCTTCTGCCCAGCACTACATGTGAATCTCGACATGCGGGAGCAAATGGGGGGGGGGGGGGGGTTTAAGAATCTGACTCTGGGCGGCCCTGAGGCGCCCCGGTGCCCCCCAGCCCGCGTGGGAAGCCCCACGCTGATGTTCGTGAAGGTCGTCAATGGCTACTCGCACTGCTCACCCCGTTCCTGCCATCAAGGTAAGGTCGGGTACCTCCAACGTCATATCAATGGCGCAAGGTACTTTACTTAGGGAGGTACCCAACCAACCAAGGTACCTAAGGTACCTACCTTAGGTAACAGCAACCAGCGGAAATACCCAGCATCCGAGCAGCACTGAGGGTGAAACTAGTACCTGGGCAAGCACCTCCGTCCACTCGTCACACAGCGATTTCTTCCGCATTTCACTTTGCCCTGGCCTCTATTGGATCTTCCTCACTTCTTCACGCATGGTGCCTGGACATCAACCTCCCCTATTTAACCCGAGGAACGAAGTCATTCTATTGCCAATGGCAATCACCTGCGCCGGGCTCACGTCCTGGCATGCCCGGTGACGGCGGGTAGCTGCGCCACTCAAGTCTCCTTCCAGAACATAGCACTCCCAGTCCATGGTCTTGAACGATGGTTGAAGACCGCCCAGACTTCTCCGTACTCTCACCAATGGCATCCCAACTAATGCGCTTACTCGCATTGTGAGTTCTCGACAGACGTTGCTGTCTATGGCTAGTGTTGTCAGCCATGCCGGCTGTTCTGGAGACAAACTTTGAGGAGAGGAAGAAAGGAACAGCGAGGAGCCGTGTCAGCCCCAGCGACGCCCGGCTGCGGGGCTCTCTAGCCACTCGCTCTCAGGCATTCTATCCAGCCATCAATGTCGCCCGTTGATAGGGGTGACAGGTCGATCGGCTGGCCGGCAACGCCTCCGCCGTTGGGGTTCCGAGGCCCGCCCAGTCTGTTTCTGACAGCTAGAGGTGCGCCACCGGCGCCTCCAAGTTCAGCGCCGACCCAACTCAGTTACCACGGATCTCGTTCTATTGCGGCCGTTCTGCTAGGTCGCCGAGAAGCCTCCTGGCCTTCTGGATGAGGGCTATGCTTGTTCCTTCGGATCAGCCGCCATTCTGTTGTATACAAAACTTGTTCTCTACACCAGAACTTGAAGCGACTTCCCAAGTCCCTGACTTCGGGGTCTTCACCCTAACATGTGTGTGTGTGCGCGCCTGCCCATGAACCAATAAGGCCTTGGGAGAGCGTCATCCAGCGAATGGAGCTACACACCCCCGCATCAGGAGCTAAGCTGCCATCGAACGCCGACACGAGGTCGTCGATCCGTGTTCCTATCGTCCGCCCTTTCGCCGTTGGCTAGGTGTAAGAGCATGCATAACAGAACTAAGCACTTCCCCATCACCTCCGCTGGGGGGTAGAGCGACATCTGCTTCCAAATCGATGGACTGTCTTCTCCTTAGATTTCGCTCTAATCGCAGGCTCAGGCATGGACTCGGCCATCTCTGTTTGGCATGCTGCAGGCCTTTGACAGACTGCCGGTATTGAAGGCAATCCATTGGCATCCGCCAACCATCCATAGGGGCATGTTGCTTTTGACTTGCAGTCTTGGTCGTGGCTGATCCTAAAAGGAGTTTGGCCAAGAAGCACTCAGGGTCCATACCTTCCGCCTTTCTGCACTCTCAAATGCTGGAGAGCCGCACAACTGGACACCATCAGGCCACGATGCCACCCTGAATGCGTCCAAGCCTCCACACAGTGAAGTTCGTGGGATGGAGGTCCCCAGCATGTTCCGTCCGATTATGGCTTCCCGCTACCTCTCTGTGCTCAGCCAGCCAGTACGATCAGCGCCTCGGCGGTTCGCTATCCTCTCGGTCCCGAGGAGACACTGAAGGTAGCATCCACGATCTCACCGTGCATGACGCCCACTAAAGTCGACCAAGAAGGAGCTTACAACCTCAATATTCGAGATACAAGGTACATCACTGGCTTTTTTTTTTTTTTTTTTTTCGCGCTTCAGCCCTACATCTTCCAGAAAGGGTCTACGGTAAGGCTAACAGAGCTACATGAAATGTGGACGAAAGAATTGTTCGTCAATTATCCTAACCCGGTAGAGATCCACGCAAAGAGACGAATGCTATGTCACCTCTGTCGCCTCCGGTTGCGATCATCCAGACTGACCGAATGCTCACATGATGGCCAGCTATGCGCCTCTGCACCAATAGATACCACAGGGCCGCAGCTTGTCCGTGGTGCAGCTGCTGATCGCCGGTCACTGGCCACAGTTACTGAACTCACACGGCAGTTCCAGATGGGTTGGCTCCGCTCAAGCGTGCATGCCTCTGCTGTTGTCAGCCGATCTGCGTCTCTTGGGATGGCGGGTTGTCCATAAGGGAATGCTATGGCATTAGTCCACCGCATCGACTGGTCAAGACAAACTACGAGTGGACTGTCCGTCTGTCATCGTGTAGCGGCTGCGGTTTCTCGACCGTTGAAGCTGTTATCTCGGCAACCTGTTTTCAGTCGCCGTCGGACCAAGTCCTGTGAGATACTCGACAGGAAAGCCTGAAGGAAGCCATATAGCTAGGTACGCATGGGGGTTAAGATCCCTCTACGCAGTGCGTGCGGCCCGGCTAGCTGCCAAGTGTCAGCTTGCAGGATGTCGACATCGCCCTAGACTCTTCCCATCTGACAATACCGTTGCATATTGACCCAGCCAAGCCACCGAGTGTCGCAAAAAAAGTCACTCAGGTTTCGATCCTTACTAGGGGGAGCCGGCATTTCCACTGAAGATCGAACCATTATCGGCACGCTTACTGCATGCAAAGGATTCTGGGACCTCCCCAACCAATACATATCCGCCTTTGGGCATCCAGCTAGACAGGAACGTCCGACTCCGAAGTCGCATGCTTACCACCGGTAATTCAATTTACCCCCATTGAGAAAAACCCCCTTCAAATGAATTGAGGTCGTACTGTACCAGTAAACGTTACACCGTGTGCTTTGAGGTCACATCACTGCTCACACCCCTACCCCTTTTCTTACCACGCTGGACGTGTACGGGAGAAAAGGGAGCCCTTCTGTCATGTGAGTACCACACTACTGCCGTCTAAAAGCCCTTCAATTATCAGGTTCTTGGAATGTTCCATAGGTCTTCCTCTCATGTTGGTTCCCGGGACTAAGGAGAAAGAAGACGGAAGTCCGTCTCATACATCCTTCGCAGCAAGCTCACCCTGCAACCAGACGCCGCTGAAGATGACTCGTACTCCGTATGTCTTGGCGAGCACGAGACGAGATGACCACGAGTAAGGAGGCTCACCAGGCACCGAACTCCTGTTGGACATCAGGCCTCGTGCCTGGTACCAGGTTCTCGTCTTCTCTGCGCTAGGGAGGAGCCGCACTGGATCACAAATAATTCTCCGGGTGGTGTGAAGCCAAGTCTTTCTGGTCACCTTCGTCGGCGAACGGACGGTGCCTAGTGCATGGAGATGGGGGTCGTCTGGGGAATTGGCAGCCCCTCCACGACGCTTCGGGGGCGTCGTCGATCTCCCGAGATTGGTGGTGGTGATGAATTCTGAAACGGCGGTGCCTTTCGTTAGGGTCACGTCAGACGAGGGTTCGCGAGGTGGTCAGGCCCCTATTGGATGGACCGCCTGGACTTGGGATGGTTCCACCATCCCAAGGTTCCTTTTCCCCTTCTCAGCACGTTGTCTGACCCCTCACGAACGCGACGGCTCGGGGCCGGTTGGCCGGGGCTTCCCGGAGCATGCGGCCGCAGGTTGTCAACTGACGGGTAGCCGTCTTGCGGTTGGCAGCGGCGGGGAAAAGCATGCCAGATTTCACGGGCTGGCCTTGCCGTAGTGCAAAGAGCCGTCTGACACATCCTTGTGACTGCTAAAGCCAAGGCGACAGGATCCCGCGAGCCTCGACGTTAAGGAACAGTTAACCAGCTCGAAAGACCCTGTAGGCCCACGGGTCAGGTCAGTCTTTGGTCTCTTCGGAATAGCCGTGGTTCTGGCTCTGCAGCGAGCCATCACTACTCGGTCCCGAGGCCCCCGGCACGCAGCCGACTGGACCGGACCGACTGCCGTAGAGAAGCGCCATTCAACGAGCTCGGCAGTGCCCTCGTCTTCCTCTTCGCCCGGTCGGAAAGATGTCCTCGGATACCGGAAACCTGGAGGCCCACGGAAATAGAGAGATAGGATGGGGGGTGCGCGTGTACAGTCGCGACTGGTCCCCTGGGATTCCCAAGAGGCGCCGAGTGCATCTCGTGCGACGCACACTCGCTGCGGCCTGGTTTCCGACCCAAATGATGGGACGGCACTTTGCGTGGGTCTGCCGGAATCCGACAGGGCGAGGCAGGGCTGCTGCTGCTCAGTCATCGATGTCTGCATGTATGCACCCTGCAGCGCAGCGCCAGCACAGGTCACCAACCGACAGACACTATCAGCACGTTTCATGTTGCAGAGTCCGACCTTCCGTCGGGGCTTGCAGCTGACCACTGCCGGCCGGGGCGGGCAGCTGTGGGAAGGGGCAAAAAGCTGACAGCCAAGGCCTGCATCTCACATGTGGGGGCTCGGGCAGCGAGGGAAACATCTTTATTTCGTCCCTTCTTTTGCCTCTCTTCTCTCTTTGGCCCCGAGATATCTCGACCGGAGACGCCGTGCGATCCTCCCATCCGGGCTTTCTCACTTTTCGGACGAAGGATGAGTCTGGGGAGACACGACAGGGAAAAGTACGTTGTGGTGTAGCTGATAGGGTAGCTTGCTCACCGGCACGGGACGAGGACAAAAGTCAGCGCGGGCCGTGAGGGAGAGGGTGTAGCCGTAAGACCCGGACGACGCCGGCGTGGTTCTAGATCGTGGCCACGCTGGTGGAGTGGTAGTAGTCGGGTGGGAGAGACATAAGCGGCGACGTTCACGGCGAGTCACAAGAGAAAGTAAACGAGTAAGACGTGCTTGTCGTCTTTACGTGAAAAGTCGCATTCTCATCATCCCAGACCTCGGAATGAGGCCGTTTCTTACCCGGTCATCAAAGGAGCCGGAAAGTGGTACGGAAGAGCTATGCTACACGAACGACATGAGCCACCGAGCGAGTATCCCACTCTCTAGCCTGGTGGCAACTCTATTCCTCCTTAAATATAGGGACTATGCGTCCCCCCCTCCGCAGTCACAAACTCACACCAGCGCGCTGCTTATATCGCAGAGCCGCCGGAGAGCTTGATGATTTGGCCTACTCACACGCAGTGCGTCAGTTTTGGTGCCATTGATATGAGATTGTAGTAGAGAGAAAGGAGTGGAGAAGAAAAGCAAGTGCTGGGAAAAGAAGGGGAACACCCACCATTAATCCACTCCCCCTCGTCGCTGCACAGAGCATAGACAGCCTTGCCGATGTCGGCCGGAGTGCCAATGCGCTTGAGAGGGCAGGCAGAGGCAATGCCCTTGTCGATGATCTCCATGGGCATGCCCTTGTAGCCGTTGGGGGCGTAGTGCCAGGCGTTCTCGTCGAACATGTCCGTCTTGATGCCGCCCGGGGCGATAGCATTGACGGTCATGCCCTTCTCGCCGCAGTCGACGGCGAAGGCACGAGTAAAGCCCTCGACGGCGGCCTTGGAGCCGGCGTACAGGGCGTGGTTGGGGATGCCGCCGAGGTTGGCGGCGACGGAGGAGGTCAGGATCAGACGGCCCCCGCGGCTGCAGTTCTTGAGGGCCTGCTGGGCGACGAAGAACTGGCCGCGGCAGTTGAGGTTGAAGACCTTGTTGAAGAGCTCCTCGGTCACGTCGACCTCCGGGCACCACACCTCCATGCCGCTGTTGGACACGACGATGTCGATGTGCCCGTAGTGGGCAATGGCCCTGTCGAAGAGGTCGACGACGGAGGCTGGGTTGGAGATGTCCGCCTGCATGGCGACGCTCTTTGAGCCTAGCTTGGCGAGCTCGCCGACGACCTCCTCGGCCGCCTTGCTGCTGCTGCCGTAGTTGACCACGACGTTGGCGCCGCGGCGCCCGAGCTCGAGCGCAATGCCCTTCCCGATGCCCCGCCCGGCGCCCGTGACCAAGGCGACCTTGCCGGCCAGAGGCCGGGCCGGGTCGTAGGCAGGGGCTGGTGCATCAACAGGAGCCGCCTCAGTTGCGGTCTCCTGGACGGTAGGGGGAGGGAGGTCGTCGATAGCAGCCGGTGCCATTGTGATTTCTGAAGATCTATAAGGATTGGGAAATGCTTTGCGAGAGAGCAAGGAAGAAGTAATGCCAGGCTGGTCAAGTGAAAGGTGAAAATGGATACGATGCAAGTTGACGCTGTTGTTCGAGCACTCTTCTCTCTTTCCTGCTTTCTGTTGTGATGATGCAGACGACCGATCGAAATCTGGATGAACCAGCAACAATAGTCTATCCCCAGAAGAGACCGCAGAGACTTTGTTATATATCTGGACTAGAAGCTCCTGAGTCCGAAGATGGCAGGACCCTCAGTTGGGGGAAGTCCATGGAGTATGGAGCTTGTCCGCAGGGATAATGGCAGGTAGCAGTAGCACTGCAGTGAGAGGGAGATCTGAGCGCCAGCCGGTCGGGAGCCAAGAGGCCGTGACGAAATCTCGTCTCCAAATGGTCGCTTGGCCATATTTCGGAGAGGTGAAGGAGAAGCCCGCAGGCGTTGCTAGTGCTGGGGGCCCGACAGAACAAGACGCGAAGGCGCGAGCATGAGTATCCACCTGTCCTGCTTCTTCCCTACCGGATCATCGGGGCCACGGTGGTATACGTAAGCCTCCTCTCGGGAGTATTTGCAGACTCAAACATTGGAATGTCTGTTCTTTGTTGCCGTGGCACTGCAGAATTGCCAGCTCGTCTCAGAGGCGTGGGATATGTCCTGAGTGAATGAAACTGGCTGGGGATTGTGCTGCTCGAGAAGTGGCCAAAATTGGCAGAGCCAGTGTGGGATATCAAGCACCGTGACACAGTGGCGTCTGGGGTCGATGCGCTATCCCGGTCAGCGATCGTGGCCCGTACGCCATTATAGCAGCCGGAGCACCCGAGAAGAGCCAGAGCCTCAGGGCCTATCCTCGTGCTATCAGCGAGTCTTCAGGGGGCTCCCCTGAATACCCTCCTGGAAACTCGCTGAGACCGTCGCTGGAACAGTATCCACTGCGTAGCAGTAAGCAGTGTGCGGAAACCTCAAACCAAATGCGCAATCCGATCGGCAATGTCATGGAGAGTCTCCACGAAAGGTGGGCATCGCCTTGGCAGTGGAGATTTCAACGGCAGGAGAGCCGCTCCCTTGGTTTGTCTCCCCACCGGACATCCGACATCCCTTGGCTAATCATGAAAATTGGCCAGAAAAGTTTTCCATATGCTCTGCTAAATGTGGCTGGGCCAAGAGCCGTTGTGATTGCCAGAATTGGGGTTGGGGCTTGGTGGCCATGGAGCGCAAAAGGTAGCGCAGACGGGAGCGAGAGTGAGGACGAGTCGTGGTCTTGAGGTTTCGAGGGGCTGAAGCCCCAGGTTGGACCAACGCCGCGGGTTCCCGCATGGGTCCCCCAGCGAGCGCCGGCAGGGATTCCGAAGGAACACAAACAACAAATCCAGCGTGGTTTGCCGGTGTTAGTGCGCAGGTGGCCATTCGTAGGCCGTCCTAACCAGCTTCATCAATCTCCTAGGCTAGCAAGACGTGAGGTAAAGGGCGCCACACGTGTTCAAGGTCATATGTGACCTGCACAGTGAGTGGAAGCAAACATTGGCCGCGATGCTACTACGGCAGATTACAGACCACGGGTAACAGCAGCATGTAACTCACCTCACCCATCAACTGCAGACTGAGCACCCACCTGCTGAAGTCCTTGACGACCGACCGGCTAGAGAGGGTCGCTGCACCCTGCCGCCTACCGGATGCTGACCCATTATGTCGACATGTCATGCTGTTGAATCCAAGGAGGCCATACTCGACTTCAGTGTTTTTCTCGGCGTTACAGAAGGTGAGGGTGATAGCAGCCTTGAGCACCATGGAGTACACAGGAGGTGACACCCCACCGACGCAGCCCACACGGCTTCTAGCATGGCTGATTAGTCTGGTGCCCTACTTTTAGATGTGTTCTACCGAAGGCGGGACGGCGAAACCTCCGCTGTGTCTGTAGGTCTTGATTGAGGAAAGACAAGGATACCGAAAATATCTATTGCGTGTGCACAAGACGCCGCCCTCATCGGACATGCTGAGTTTAATTTGCAGACATTCCCGACATTCCGGATGGCAATGCATGGGTCGCGGCACGCCGCATAAACCGACCGTGGTTTCGTGATGCCGCGGCGGGAGCATAGGACCGCCGCCAATGTCTCGTCTGTGGCTGTCCCTCGTGTGGAACCAGCGCTGCCGTCTTTCTTGTTGCAGAGAAACCTGTTGCAGATAAGTGTTGCGGGTTAAGTCTCCGAGACGGCCGTCTCATTCACCCGGCCGAGACAATGGTTGTGGTGATGTTCTGCAGAGCAAGATAGCGGAGCTTCGTACAGGTGCACCTAGGATATTGATACATACACGGCGTATCTCGAGCCCGAAGTTTGAAATTGGCTCTTAGTTAGCATCCATACGGTAGATGTACGTCTGGGACTACTAAGCTACCACTGCGGCAGTTCTGTACTTCTTCGAACGCGACAATGTTTTCTCGGCCGAGTCCCGGGAAAGCTGAGAGCACAACACAGCACTCGTTTGGTTCGAGAAAATCATTGCCCTGATTCCAGCGCCTTGGCAAGTGGACAGCGGTTCGGGAGGATAAGCTGAGCTGGGCCGCCTCTCCGTCCATTGGGATAGAACGGCTACGGCTTGAGTATCTTCTTGTAGAGTATTCGTGGCGGGTCAGATTCGATTACAGGGAAATCTCGAAGAGAATGTGGTGGCAGATGTTGAAGACAAGCGTCCGTTTTGAGAGAGTCGAAAGCAACGACATCGCTTCGATACAAACTGCTCGTCCTTAGATGGAAGGGGCCGATACGAATGACTCCAGTCGTGCTTTCCTCCGATAAGACTGAGGTAACTGGCCTTGCGAAGAGGAAGGGAAGGAACGAACCTCGAGCCCTGAACTCGTCTCTGCCCCGCCGTCTGGACTCCCGAGGTACTGACTGTGTAAGGCAGTGTACCCAGGGCCAGAAGGTACCTCTGTACCGAGAGAGTACTTACACGGAACAGGCTTTGGTCAAAGTTCGTCAGGCCCCGCCAAACTCTCACTGAGGACTTGGCAAGTTACCCAGAAGGGAAAGAGGGTGTGGTTATTACAACACTCTGATTCGCTGCTTAATTAGAGCCAGAAAAAGAACACAAGCCCCGCTCCCAAAAGCTTATTCTCCAATCACACCCCTCCTCCACCTACGGCCTCCTGCCGGGCACCAACCCCCCACGTACCCCTCCTCTCCGTCACACACACTCCTCCGGACTCACGCCGGCAGACGCCATCAGAACCCGCCCAGCCAATGGCGACAGGCCCGATCCTCAGCCGGACTGCCTGGATGTGCTCTGGGTTGGTCGACAGCCTGCCAACATCGCTGCCTATGACGTGCACAGCCCGTCGGCGCTGAACAGCCTCTCGCCGCGACGCCGCTGGAGAGAGATGTTTCGCCAATCGCCTTCGTCAAGCTCCAGGAGCAGGAAGGGCCGAAGAATCCTCAGACAAGGAGCCGGGGTCAACATGTCTGGCCGTCGTGCATAACAACGTGTATCCGATCACATAGCAGGAAGGAGAGATAAAATTGGCAGCCGAGAGAGAGAGGCGCGAAGAGCTCAAATCAACAGCCCTGCCAGGAGCGGGGGGGTTGTCGAAACCCCGAGGATCTCCCTGCGACGTAAGGGGCGCAGGCGTCGGTTTTGGGTGCATCTGCCCCCCGCCGCCCCCAAGAATCTGCACGGTGTCGGTCGGCTCAGGATACGCCCGGGGAACGACTGGCCGGGTGAAGACGGGACACGGGGAGGTCGCGAGGGGCTGCGGGAACATCGCCACAAACCTTGTGTGGTCAATCCCGCTGGGATAAATGTAGAACAAAGAAGTCCCTTCCGTTCCTGACTGTTGGGGCTGCGAGACACAATTAGAAACCAGGCGCTGTCGTCGAGGCCGCGTTCGACTCACATGCGAAAATGGGCCATCCCAATTCCTACACAGGAAGATGCAGTTCAAGGTCGGATATGTCGCGGCACGGCAGATCCGCCTGAGAGATAAGACTAAGAGCGGCACGGCCTCGGCGTCAGATACCCCAGGATAAGTGAGCGTTCGTAAGCGGCCGATGGGTCGATTCGTATGCGGCTTACAGGGCTCCTTCGGCGGTGGCCGGGGCTGAAGCCTGGGAGAAAGTGCAGGCGAGTTGCGAATGCCAGCTAATGTCATCTTGATGAATCTCTGGGCTTCGAAAGCGGAGGAATGCATGGGAACAGGGGAACAGAGGAACAGAGTTTGAAACGTTTGGTATCTCAATTTCCGCACTCAGTTGAAGTGGCGCTGCGACAAGTAGTCGCCAAAGTTTTGCTATGTACAGAAGCTGGTGAAAGAGAGCGTGTCCCTCTTGGGACGAAAGCGTCAAGAGACATAAAAGATTCCGTGCAGATGTCCTTATATGGAAGGAATGGAGGACAAGAAGCTTGGTAAAACACAGACTGAGAACCTGTCCGAAGAAACGCCGCATGTCCCAGGATCCCGCCTCTGTTCATTCCCTAATCGTGAGCCGCAAACACAAAGATTGCCCTGGATTTCCTTTGTTCCTAACGCCTGCCCCAATGACCTAGCCCAATGTAAACGTAGAGTTCCGCCACAGAATTACCCAGAATGTAAAGCAAAGTAAGGGATCGTGAGTGCAATTATGTGGCGTTTGCGCCAAGCCCATCAACACGCCAGTTGCTCCCCAGCGTCACCAGCTTGCGCTTGATGCCGTCACCTATGCGAGTGCTGGCTGCCTCTTCCAAGGTCTGGATCCCAAAGGCCAAGACATTGCCCGGATTGTCCAAGGTAACTGTCGAGCCGTCTACCCGCGTCAGAACGGCAATGCCGTCCCCGTTCCAGAGATAGGCAATCACGCTGGGGTCCTCGGGGGTGACCCGATCGACGGCCACCGGGTTGTTGCTCCCCGGGCTGTTGTCATCGCGCTTGGCAGCCTGGAAGTTGGGATCCAGACGACTGATGCTGTCGGTCCAGAGGATGAGCGTCGCCCGATACAGGGCCGCGCTCCACCAGGACGGTCGCCTGTCGGTTGGCATGAGTCGCAGAAGCCTGAAGACCTGGCCGCAGTGAAAGATGGCCTCTTCGCGCTGGTAGATGCAGCGCTTGTGTCTCAGCGACAGCTCCCAGTAGGAGCCGTCAAAGCCCTCCCTGCGGGCTAACCTCTCAACCTCGGGGAAGTTTGTGACCGCGTTTAGGGAGATGAGATGGTAGAGAACCAGGTTGCAGCGAGTGACAGTGCAGCTAGGATTAGCCTCAAGGAAGGTCATAGATAGCTCGTACCACTTCTGCAGGAGCGCCTGAACTTCTTCCAAACGGAGCATAGTTGAGGCCTTGGTCACCGTGCGGGAGGTAGTGCGGCGCGTAGCAAGAATGTCGGAGAAGCAGGACAGCATCTGCCGCAGATGGCACAAGAGGGATTGCAGAGGATGAAGGAGTAGGCGGAGCTGCTGCGGGGTGAGGCTATTTTGCCTACGTGAGAGGTTATCGTGGAGAAAGTCCTGAAAGATGTCGTACAACGAGGGCGTGAGAGACGGGTTGGTAAGCAGCTGCGGGTTGACATTGGCAGTGCAGCCGTAGACAGATTGAATGGCTGCAAGCCACGTCTCGGCATCAGGTGCCAACCAAAGAATCTCTGGACCGGGGAGTGGACACTGGAGCTCCGTGATGGACAGCATGGGAGGCGTGTCATGGAACAAGCTCAGCTCCTGGTCAACCATGACCCAATTATACACCAGCCTGGTAGTTGCGTCTGTTAGCTACTCCACTGCCGTAGCGTTGTGCCCTGATCCCACGTGTACGTACCTATTCTGGGCCTCGCGATGCAGCCAAGCTCGCCACTGGAGCTCTGTGCTTGTCGAGTTATTGAATGTTGGAATCATTGATGGCTGTGATTCCAGCATGCCCGCATGTTTAAGCATCTGCTCACCCCGTTAACACAACTGTGCTCAGTGCACCAAGGAAATGAGCGTTAAAGTGCTAAACACATACCGAAAGATACATGCCACGTTGACCCATGGCGATGTCCATAAGCCACTTGTCTCCGCTCCAAGCGCCGAGAAGAGTAAATAGCAAGGCGCAACGCAGCGCAATGGGATCTGCTGATAGCTCGACATTCTTCTCAATGACATCGAATAGGGAGATGCGGCAAGTCTCAGTAAGACCGGCTGAGAGGTATCTCGCCTCGGCACTGGGCACGGCTGCAGCCCCCTGAGCGATCATGAGCAGAACAAGGAGTGTCGACGCCTGATTGTTGCACACCATCTCGTTGGGGTCGACGCATCCCGCGAAGACCAGCGGATAAAAGTCGAGAAGACTCCGCACATAGCTGCGCAGGAAGTACTCCAGGATGTTGGAGGGCGGGAGCACGATAAAATTGAAGTTGCCGGGACTCGCGTAGCCAGATTTTGGATATCCGTTGACGCTTCCGCGGTGAATATCCAGTGCCTTGTGGAGAAAGCTCTGCGTGATGGCTAGCATTTTGTCTCGTGTCCTGGACGTCAGCGGTATGACTGAGGCTAGGTCCGAAGAGTCGCATTCTAGCTGATCCAGGTATTTCTCCAGGGTGTTCCACGTATTTTCTTGTTTGCATTTCTGCTCTAGCGCCTCCAGATGCACAATTGCTGTACGAGGGCACGAACCAGAGTAGACTGGTGGATTGCACCTGGCGAGCGGCCAGGCATTATCAGCTGCGATGACCACTTCAAACTCCGGTATCGCGTTGTCACTTGAGTTGTTAGCCGTGGTCATTTCAACGGGCTTCATATTGCTGTCGAAGTCGGAAGTTGAGAGAATGCTAGTGCCTCGAGTGTGGATCGACCCCCGTGAGGAGGAGGCGGTCATGGGTTCCGAACTCGACGACATGTCGCTGAGATCTGTGAATGTTGGCATAGGGATGTCTGTGCGTGACATGCCCATGGGATTTGGATACACGTCGATATCGAGCGGATATTCAGGCCAGACGAGGAGGTCCTGGTAACTGGACTCGGGTGCCATGAAGTCGTTGCCTAGGTGCATGAAATCGTCGAGACCGTCCACGCGGCCGTGAGGAGATGGAAAGTTATCCGGACTCATATGAGAGTGTGCAGAGTGCGCGGGTGACTTTTTCTGTTGAGGAGTCTCCTGTGCAAGTCGCGGATCTATGGTGGCAACCGCATCACTTGCGGCAGGAGATTTGCTTGGAGAGCCCTCCTTGAGGCCGCCCTGGTCAACGTCCATGAAAGAAGGCGAGACTGTCTGCGGCGGCTGCCCCACCGACATCACACCACTGTTATTGAAGGCAGTAGATGCCTGTGCTGCTCGAACAGCAGCCTTGGATGACCGGCGTGCGAAGCGGGCGGCGCATGGAAGGTTCTTCTCAGCACATCTTGAACACGGCACCCTCTTGTCACAGCCCGTCTTCGCGTTCGCACAGTTCTGGCATGCGATGGGAGTCCGGCCGGGAACGGTGGGGATACCGCCGGGCAATGGCTCCATGGGGTCTCTTGCTTCGTGGTATGTGGAGTGGTGTCTCTGTAGGAGATCCCTTTTGAAGAAAATGGACGGTCAGATCAAGAGGCATCAGCGCCGAGAGACGATGACGACGACTTACCTCCGAGCGAAGGAAAGTTGACAAGCACTACATCTGTGGGGCTTGACGTTGGTATCTGGGGATACTGTCAGCGAGGGAGCAGACATATCTGTTACCGGGAAGGAGCTCTCACGGCTTGGGATGTGCCTCTCCAAGTGTTCCTTGCGGGTGAAAGCCTTCCCGCAGTACGCGCAGAAGACCATGGTTGTACGAGTTGATTAAACAGTGAGACAGTTGAATGTAGGAGCAGCTGTCCGCATATGGGAGTCTGTCGAGAGGAGGGATCAGGTCAGGCTCGTCCCAAGACAGGCGTGATGCGGTGGCCGGTCAGGTGTATGCCGGTGATAGCTCGCTGGCGAGGGGGCCTCTGAGCCCAGGGAGCCGGATGCGGTTTTCCTCGTCCTAAGTCAAAGCGTCAGGTCGAGACACGCCCGAGCCGGGAGAAAGTAACTGCAGCGAGCGACTCCGGAAAAGGAAAACGGGAGACTGATATCAAGAAGAGAAAACGAGGGAAAGGACAAATAAAGCAGCAGCAGGGGACGGTAGACCTTGCATGTTGCGAGTTTCGTCCCGGCATATACTTTATAAGTATGGAGTAGAACGGCAGGCCCACTTCATATCGGGAATTATTAGAGAGAGCCATGCCCTACCCGCAGTGGCCGAGGCGGTGCCTGCCCCGACTGAGCTCAGCACGGAAGCCATGGCAGACAGCGACTGGGTCCTGCTAGTGGGAGGTGATGTGTTTGGTTGTATCTAAGACATGGAGAAGCAATCTGCCCGACCAGGGTTGTTGACATGTTCAGCCGCGAACGAAGGAATGAGAGGGCATGTACCGCGGCCCATCGAGGTACGTACCATCCCCTGTCGCTATGTGTGTGGCGGGCTGGCTGGCATCTGGGTGGTCAGAGGAGCAGCCTCAGACGACAGGGGAGCAGGGGTGCCTATAGGTAGCTCCTCACGACGGGTCACCTTTTCGGCTGATGTCGTACCCCGAAGAGAAAGGAGCAGCACAGCGCCGAGAGCTAGGGAATGGATGGCAGGCATCGTGCTGGGCCTGGAGGGGTCAGATGAGATAAGATGGGCCTTGGGGTTAAGCAAGGGTGGAGTTCGGGAAGAGAGCGAGACGAGAACCAGAAGAGCGAGGAGAGAAGGGGATCTGTGCTGCAGCAGTCCAGATCTTGGAGACGGCATCTCTGGAATGGCACGAGGGGTGGGGATCCATCTAATCCATGCAGTCCATGTACGGATCCCGTATAGTCGGCCGCCTCAGCGAATGGCGATCCCAAAAAGCCAAGATACGTGCCCGGCAACAACATGACGAGGAGACACACCTTCGGGAGTCGGGAGGGTAGCCAGAAGGGGTCTTCTTGGGGTGTGCAGACGGCGAGATGCCCCGAGATTGGCTGGGACTCGATGCAATGTGCGGGAGTGAGACTCGACAGATTATCGCTGCCCGGGGCCAGCAAAGCGATGCCGGGTGCTGATGAAGGCAGTTTTCCACTCAGAAGCGGTCATGAAGCTGCAGACAGAGCAGAAACCGCAACAATCAGCATGCGGCATCAGCATGCGAGATGCAAGCCTGGAGAGTATCCGGTAGGCGAGAGCGGGTCTTGCTAGTCTAGCGGCGCATGTACTTTGTGCTCTGTATCTGGGACTCGAGCACGCACTACGGGATCCCAGGGTCTCGTTTCCTGGGCCCGCGCCAGGTAGCTGCTGCTATTCCAAGCAACAGAGGCGGGCGGGCGGACGGGCGATGACGGCATTGAAGATGACGATGTGCACAATCGGCGCAACGGCTAAAGAAATCAAATTGGCGCCGGCTGGAGAGGGCTATTCATCATGCTAGCTGGAGAAGGCAGGGAAGAGACTGCGGGATTGGGAGTTCGTGTAGCACAGAGCGGCGCTGTGCCTTGGGCAGCCCAACAGTCAGGGACCCAGGCGCCAGTCACAGAGATGGTGGGAGGGCGGGCGAGGGTAAAATGGGGTGCGCGCCGAGAGAGAGGGGGAGGGAGCGGACGAAGAGCAGAGGAGGAGCGAGAGCTCCGCCGGTGGACAAGGGGACAGACTCGTGGCCGTGGGATGGCCAGCAGGCCCAGCAGTTCCAGTAGGTCCAGCTTCGGGTTGATAGGCCAGCATTGTGCCAGCTGGTCGCGTCGTGGAGGAAGAGGCAGCGTCTTTTGAGTGAGGCGCGAAATAAGCGTATGCAAGGTTCGGTGTTGTGTCAAAACCGTAAATGATCTGCCGCCTGGGCAGAGGTCAATCCGCCGGCTACGGTCACGCCCCCCATGACGCCAAGCTGCAGGCGGCCACACCCTGCTCCACCCCTAGGTAGGTACGTACCCATCCCTTCCCTTCCCTTAGGTCGCTCACTGTTCGACCTCTTCCAACCACCATCACTACCACCACCACCACTTGGGCTCTGTAGCTGTGCCTACTCGTCACTGTGCATGTTCCCTCTCCTGGTTTACCAAGTTTAACATTGTCTAGGAGAACGGAAACAGCGACTGAAATGAGCCGAGGATCGAAATAAGGCTTTCAGCGCCGAAGCAGGCAAAGAGATCGACCCGCATTGTCTATTGATTGTCCCGGCTTTTGCCAAGAACGGCCACAAAAGCAGGCGTTGAGAGCAGGGGGAGCAGGGGGACGCCCGCAGGAGGCAAGTGGCGGCGCCAATGGCATGCCTCGATCCTCCTCTCCACAGACAGATCTCACAGTCCGCTTGCCAGCACGGCAACCGGGCTTCGGCAACGGACTGACACATCCAGCACAACCTTACCTGCGATGTACCACTTGGCGTCTCGATGACGGTGTCCCGTATCCTGGGCATCCGAGGTATTCTAGGCTGAGCAAGTGGTGCTTTTGTACAGGCGTGAATCAGAAACAAATAACACCCGATGTCTCCCTCCGATCGTCTCGTATATGCCAAAAAAAGGCCTTTCGAGTGAGAGTTATCGGTGAGGAGCGCGGCTCATTGGGTGGTATGACTGGGCTGCCCTACCGTAGGCGAAGACATCATCACCATGCCGGGACTGCGCCACGGCGCCCTTGGCTCCAGGGTCCCGGGAAGCCGTTCCAGAGTGCACCTCGTTGGAGACACAGCATTGCTCGCATCCAGATTGCACCAGGGCCGCATCTGCATAATTAATGAATGCACGACCAGGCCGGACTGGGAGCCCCTGACGGGACATCTCTCGTGCCTTAGATGAAGCCTCTATCTAATCCGAGCCCCAGGCTCTACAAGATACGGCACTTTGCAGCCGAAGCTTCATACCAACCCGACCGCTCGTTCCTTCCTTTTATCCCGGCCCACGATCTCCAGGCCCCGCGTTTCGGACAGGAGGGAAGGCGCGACCCTTGGAGTTGTATTCAGCCGCGGATACCTTTTGACTCCATGTCTCCACCGGCAGGTGCCCCAGTACTGGGGATGGAGCAGCTAATTGAATGGTACTCCGTACATTCACCAACGATATCAAGGCTGTGTCTTCCCTTCGACGCATCGAAGGCTCCTTCCTCTCAGTGATGCCGCTCTTACTGTAATAGGTAGGGAGGTATCTAGGTGGGTAGGTAGGATACGATGCTACTTGTCTTGATAAATGGATTTCGTGCTGGGAAACAGCCCGAGTAAGTACCTTACCAACTTAGGTACCTCGACTACCTAAGTGGGCCAAGCTAAAAATAAGGCCCCTGTCGTGGTCTCTTACCCCTGTCCCCGCCGTCGGCCTTTGGGGCTTAGCGTCCGATTGCCGTGCGGCTGGTCCTTGCATTCCCCATTTCAGGCGATTCTCGGCCCCTGGTTCGCTTACGGGCGGTTCTCAGCATCATCTCGCTCACCGGCCGAGTCCTCCGTTTACGAGCTTCACCTACACGGTAATCTTTTTTCCTCACCTTCCTTACACCGAAAGAGTAGGTCACCGAGCTAGCCTTGACGGGAACAAGGAGAGGGAGATGTCGCAATGGCGTAGGAACCGACTATTCTCGGCAGAACAGTTCTCGCAGTGAGGTTGTCAACCCGCCTCCTTCACAATCAAACCACCTTGTCACCACTTTAACGTCGAGGTCTTCATCCGGCAAACACCATTGTCGCTTGGCTACCGCATGGTGACAGTCCGGTATCAGCAGCAGGGAAGGGGCACCGACGCAGCATCTACTGTACAACGTTCTGCATGCCGAGCCAGTCATCTCCTGCACAACATAAGGCTTTCCTCGTTCATCTGAGGTACGCGTTCGAATAAAAACGTTCATTTTGCCCTTTTGGGTTCTGACTGTGCCGCGAACGGCGAGGTCGTCCATTTCTGACTAACACGCCCGTGCGATGAGAACCTAATTAATCGCGATTGTTTCAAGACCATCGGCAGCTAAACTCGGGCAAGTCACAAAGCACAAAGTATTTGCTTCTGCTTACATTCACATCGCAGCAAGAGCCTGGGATACTCGGCGATCTTAATGCAACGACTTCGAATTATTGGGAATAGTGCAGAGTGGACACAACATACAATGGATGGTTAGCGTCGAAGCCATCGCTTCAACGGTCCAAGTGGGACAGGGCACATGCTTGTGCGCAATAAGCAAATACTGCAAGATGACAATGCCATTGACCGGGCTAGAGCCCTCGAGTTTGCATCCCGCGGATAATGATCCGGCATAATCCCCCTCCCGGTGTGAGACACTTTAAACACGACAAGACAGCCACTGACGCTGTCTCAGCCTTTTCCGGTCGGTGAACTCTGGGCAGGCGCCGTGTCGGTCAGTAGACCGCTGATCGACACGCCGTAGACCGATGCGCCAAGCTACACTGCGACTGGGGGTACGAAATACTTCGTACAGTAAAATCCTGCGCTTGTTGGTCCAATTAATTCGGCAAGCCGTTGTTTGATGATCTTCGCCGGGGCAGCGCTGCCGGCAGCTTCCTGCCACGCCCGGGCCTCGTGAATCAAAGACCGTGGGTCACTCCTTTTTCTGCTTTCCTGTCCAAGACAGCTCGTCTGAGAAAACCTTACCTAACTCGATATTCCTACGCCGGCATCCTTGGCTCCCAAGGCGCGCACCCTATGTTGCGGTCGACGGCTGGGCCCAATGACTCTGAAGGTACGCGCACACGAGACAAGGGATATCGAGGCTATGGTGTCGGACGTCATAACACAAGCAGCACTGCAGCATTCGATCAAACCCTTCGAGGCTCACTCCTAGTCTTTAATTTGCAGGCTCGGCTGCTGTCTTACTAATAGGTTCCTCGAGTGTTATGTTTAAATCTCGGATTTATGTTGACTCAAGGTGGCTCACCGCCCGACTAAAAGGAGAAAGCCAGAGATAAAGTGACGGGATGCAGCCGTCGGTGGATAGAGGGCTCGTGACATCGCAGAGGCTGCCGAAGTGACTTCTCGAACCCGGGGCTGATGCAGCCTCCTTGGTGCTCAGTCCAAAAGGAGTCTAATTGGAACCCTTTTTGGTCAGCCCTAGGGGAATATGCCGCGCAACCAGCCTCGCAGACTCGCATGCCCGGTGAGCGAGCCACACACGGTCTACAGTCTTCTTCTTGGCACCGAGGCAAGCGGTTCCTCTGAGCTAATCCCTCTTGCAGGAAGAATCTCCCGTCAATCTCCCTCCTGGTCTTCGGAGCGAGTGCCTGGTGCACATGATTCGCCTTAGCAGCAGTGCAACACGAGCATGCTGAGCACTGACGAATATTCGCCGCTGTGCAAAGGCAGCAGAACGTCTGCCGTGCGACTCAATGAACGTTGAAATCCTCCGAGGCTGTCCCAACAAAATACTTGGACTCTCCCGGGCGGACCGAACCCGGGAAGCGACAGCAAGGAGGATGAGACACGAACTTCGTGCTGCGCTTGTGCGACCGCTTTGAGGGTAAGGATAAATACTTGCCTATCAACCTGCAGGCAGCACCCAAGCCGAGGCCGAGACGCGCATGCTCCTATGCCCAAAATGGGAGCGAACGACTTCCTTGTCATTCGTGGCGCGCCGAACAACTGGCAGTCCCTGGGCCTGCCCACGCTTCGGCGCATGGAAGGCCTCCAGAACATGGGCTTGAAGGTGAGCATCTCTCCGCATACGAACTTCCTCGACGCCGCGGAACTCTGTCTCCGACTCTACACGCATGCTGGATCCTTCCCATTATAGCTGCCGATCCGCGTATCTCTCCTGCTTTGCGGCTCTGTTTCCGCCCGTTCCGGCGAGCGAACCGCACAATGAGGCGTGGCCCTCTTACCCTACCTCCACCTTCGGTCTGTCCGGCTGCATCCTCCAGTATAGCATATGGGTCAACCTGACAGCTTAAACAGAGATTCGCGCTGACTGCTGCTCCCGGAGTTCAACAGTAATCTCGGTTCCGAGCGCGGAGGAGACGAGTCAGCTTGAGAGGACACAAGCTGTCACCTGCTCGACTGAGTGCTTTGTGATCGGTGATACTGCGTCGCTTCGCGCAGCCGATGACGAGTTCACCGAGCTGAGCCCGAGCGATGGACATCATGGGCGGTCCTGTTCCGCTTGGAGACACAACAGGCGCCGGCGCTGCCACAGCTTACCTGCCTCATTCTTCAGCCCCTCCGAAGTTTGCGAACTCTCACTGCTATAAGCTGAACATGCTCTCGTACAGCCGTGTCATAGTCCAGCTAATCACTGCAGAAGGCTGCAAATACTTCACCTTAAGCTCGGTGTACGGGTAAAGCGAGTGCGGGCCTGTCAACTTGAAAGTGATCTGCTTCTTCTTGAATATGGCTTCTCGGCTTGCCTGAGAATCACTCGCCCCGTGACTGGGATCCTGGGGGCGACTCAGTTCGACCGAGAAAGATGTGCACATCAACCGGCGAGTCCGTTTCTGCTACTTCTTACCCGTCCTGTCGTCGCGGTCCGCGGTGTTCCGCAGAGATACGCACACCCTTTCCCTTATGTAAATCAATCTGCAGCCCGTCTTACGCTGTTCGTGGGGTAAAGGCGGAGCGGTGTCAGCTCTACTACCCGTTGGGCGGTGACGTCCAGCGTGCCCGGACTTCATCGGACCTGCCACTGTTCGGACCCCCAACTTCGCGCGCCGCGAGGTACCTCCGTACCATATGCCTCACTGCTCCTCAGTCTCGGGATTCCTGAAGGCAAAATGGAGAGAAAGAACGTCCGGTAATTTACCTCTCTAGCCCGAGAAACGTGACAACGAAGCCAGAATTAACGACAAAGTCACGTTTCCCCGGACCCTCATCTATTCGGGTCGTACTATCAGCGGTGATTACCCTCTTGCTGGGCTTTTATTCGGGCCCGACATATCTCGGGCAGCAGTCACATTGTGGCTTCGGCCGAAGAGCGTTCTCCCCTGTCCCGCGGCTCTACGAGATTCCTGTTGGCTTGCTTTACTGCAGGCTCCGCTGCGAGACACAGGAGAAGCAAGGGGCACGAGCAACATCGGAGGACCGCAGTAGCATGGCTGCCGCAAAGAATGCGGGAGACGGTCGCACAATCGAAGCCTCACAGCACATCAGAAGCCTTGACAACGGCCGTTCGTGTGCTCTTACTGGGCCACTTGCCTAGGGTGATCTCCCCGTCCACGCGGCACCGTGCATTGCCAGACGGTTACAATAGAGATCTGACAACTCAACGGCTTGATCCGGCAGATGCTCCTGCTGGGGCCTAGCTGATTAAGACGCTTTGTCCGTCCGGGGTAAGCATTATGGGTTTGACAAGGAGAGAGACTTCCGAGTCAAGTCCAGTTACAACCGGAAATGGATCGCCGTTACGACCAGACGCTCAGATGGCCGGCTGTCGGGCTCCCCAAGCATGTATCTGTACGCCTTGGATGTCCCAGTCGACGATTGATCTAATAATGCCGTCCGGCAGGTCTTGATTCTTTCGGCGAGCTCATTCAAGTGAATGTCTTCAACACGGCTTGGCGCAATGCAACCACCGGGCCGTATGCCCTTCGGTGGTAGACAGAAAAATCGAAGGGGCGTGCGTGGTACGGCCCCAGAGAGCTTCAGGCAGGTATTCACCCACTTGGAAGAATACACGCCCCAGGATCTTCAAGGCAGACCCACCGTTCGGACATCAAAACAGGCGAGACAGATGGACTGTTCTATGGCTTGAGACAAGAACGGCATAGTGTGCTAGTTCGCCTGTCGGCCACCGTCAATATCTGCCCATCTCGGATGAGTTTCTGGTGCCCCAGACGAGCGGCTACCAACAGGCGCCCGACTTTGTCCGGCTGATGACCGAGCTCGCCCCGTCCCTCCGTGGAGTGCGAAGCTATCACCGCCGATCAGGAGCTCCTTTCGTCGTCAGCGCCCGCGCAAGTCCCGTTGAGGTGAGCAGAAACGTCGCATGTAGAAGGCGGTACCCCAGCCAGACAGAGATGGTTCGGGTCTGTCTTGTCCAGGAGGGATTCCTTCGGGAGTGGCTCCGCAACCTGTTCTATTGATCAGCTGTTTCTTCCGAGCCCGTCGTCAAACCATGCCACGGCGCGCAGCGGCGTCTGTTGACTTGCACCCGCGCATGTCCGTCGTCCGGCCATCACCGTCGGCACCGAGGCGAGCGTGAGGTTCCCAAATTTCATTTACGCCTCCCTGCATGACTTGCCGCTGCGGGCCCTGCGGGGAGGGCGGCGTCTACGCGGACGTTAGATGCTTTTTGCAGAATGATCTCCGGGGTAGAGGACTGTCCGCTCAGCGACCGACCCAGCGGCCGTTCCCTTGTCTCATAGTCAGACATTGTGACGACGCGGGGAAGGACAGGCTCGCCCGAAATGTCGTCGTAAGACTACACATTACCAGGCGATGCATGCTGCCGACGATTCTTGTCCGCAAGAAGCAACGGCGGCTATCTGAATTACGTTAGCCTGGGAGCTCCGTGATGTCAGACTGGCGCCCCGGAGGCTGCGAGTGGCCGCCGCCCAGCCAATGCCGTCCGCGAGACGTGCCCTCCCGTCAGAATCTGAAACGAGCGAGGAGCAAAACGGTGGGTGGGAGATCTGTCAGTGGATGCATGTCCCGTCCGTCTTCGTGCTCTCGTTCGTCCAGCCGACCGCCTAGAAAATGTGAGGGGAAGGGGGGTGAGAGAGAATCAGGAAGAGCAGGAGGCGGTCCGTGGCGGGTTGTGGGCGGGCGGTTTGGGGTGAGGGACTACCACCGAGGCGCCACTCGGCACCGACGGGACTCCCTTCACATCCGAACTATAGTAATGGGCATCACGCTGCAACCAGGGGCCTTGCGTCTTCCATCCCTTGTCCGAGCATAGGGCCCCGCCCCATATCGATGTCTAGAGAACGTCTTCGTTGATATTGCTTGCTAGGCTAGGACCAACAGCAGTAACGATCTGCCGCGCCGGTTGAGACATGGACCCCAGAAGAGCAGGGAAGTTCCGGACATGTTTGTAGGGCCCTCTATATCAACACCCCAGAGAGAGGTGGGAAGCCTCGACGTCTGCCTAGATGACGTCGCTCAATGGGCGGTATAAGAACCCCTCGCATCGCTCACCGGTATCTCTGGCTGTCCTTGGAACCTTTTCCTGACCCGACCGACTCGACGACATGACATGGCCGCCCTAGGACTGACGGACGTTGACGACGTATTTGACCCCGGAACGACCTTGCTTGACATCGTCGAGGGCCTTGTTGACCAGGTCGGCGTCGAGGGAAGGGATGGTCTGGAAGGGAGGAACGTTGAGGGATCCATCTGACAACCACCTCTGAAGGGCGGTGCTATACAAGGGAAAGAGATCAGGGACGTTTTCGAACCCGGAATGGAAGCCTTTCACGGTGATGCCCCGCTCGTCCAACTCGACCTGGTCCCGAAGGCCGCTGGAGGATGCCATGCAGACGACGCCGCCCTTCTGCTGGAAGAAAGAGATGGCTTGCTTGGGATGGCCGAAGGAGATGGTGTCGAAGACATACTTGAGGTCGTCCCCGACGATGCTGTGGACCTGGGTGGTGATATCGGAGGAGTGGCGGTTGATGGTATGGGTGGCGCCGTAGGAGAGGACCTTGTGGAATGAAGAGGGGGAAGCGATGGCGATGATGGTACCTATTCCGGCGATACGGGCTTGCTGGATGGTGAACTTGGCGACGCTGGTACCTCCGCCGATGATGACGAGCTTGACGCCACGGTAATCGAACGACTGCGACTCGGGAGTGCCGGGAAAGGGAAGACCGAAGCCGGAAGAATGGAAGAGGGCGATAGCAGCGGTCAAAGGGTTGATGCCAAGGGTGGCAGCTTCTTGCTCGGTGACGTTGGGAGGGATTGGGATGGTGAACTTGGGGTTGGCGAGGGTGTACTCCTCGAGGCCGCCGGCAAGGTGCGGTCTAATCTTGGGTTGCAGGATGATACGCGAACCGATGGCTGGGAGGCCCGACGATGCTGCCGCCGATGAACCGTACCCGACGACGCGACCCGATATCTCGAGACCCATAACGGCTGGCAACCTCTGCCCGATGCCCAGTACGCCGACGTCCCGCAGCTTCCAATCCAGGGGGGTCAGGCCCGTCGCCGACACACGAACAAGCACTTCATGTTCTTCAGGCTTGGGGATTGTCAATGAAGTCTTGGTAAGGGGCTTCCCGATTTCTCGCAAAATAAGGGAAGTCTGGTTGTGAGACATGATGTCGAGGGAAAAGAAATCGTTTCTCGGAATCCAATACGTCCTAAGGACCAGAAGGTAAGTCGATGTGTAAGCCTGTTGAAGACTGTATATCCAGGTCGAGAGGAGCTTGGCTCCTTATACTCCCGTTACCCAATGCCGCCAAAGGATCCGACAATCGTCCTTCTGTTAAGATGGTTCTCCTACCCACCCCATGCTGGGCTCTGGGAGGGAGTTAACGGACTTTGTCGGCGACCATTCTTCTTCTTCGAATAAAGAAAGGGATAACAGGACATGCGAGCATCCAGCTAGGAGACCATCCCCGAACCAAAATGGGACAAGAGATGGGTCTGGACTGTTGTTGGACGAGCTCAAGCGTCGGTCCTCCCTCCGGGATGCCGAGGTTCGAAGGGCCGGGATGGACGGAGCAGGGGCTCGGCGTTTCCGAACGCCAACGGACTCACCCCGGTGCCTCGGCTCGGCGACCAATGACAAACAGAGAAGGTGCTAACGGACTTAAGAGATGGGAATCGAACTGGAGTCCACGAAGGATTGCGACCTGTCCACTTCGCGCAACTCACGGCCCCTCAAGGATGCACGCTTGACTCGTGAGCGTCGCCAACTAACAGGCCCCACAGGGGTCTTTCAGGGACTATCGAATGAAAGAGACAACGACTTGACTTGGCGTACACGGCGAAAGAAAACAACGAGAATGAAGCCTGAAGAAACTCAGGACCGCCGATGAAAGAGACTGCTGTCAAGGAAACGGAGGAATCGCAGATAACAAGACAACTGGGAAGTGGGAGGTGCCGGTCACGGTTCTAAACTTGCCACAGCCAAACCAAACTCGTAGTCGGCACGATTGACCGTCTTTTATGCATCAACACCACGGGCGGCGCCCGTCCCCTAGTAATTTCTGTCAGCAGCAGGTCAGCCAACAAAGAACCTTGGACAGAGGAACAAGAAAGACAGAGTCGATAGACTTATGTCGACTTGACAATACGCCATCGGTAACGGAGCGCATGGTGACATCGGGCTATTCACCTGCTCAACCTGAGTCACCGATATACTAAAGCACTTCTGCACTATGCACAGCAGCATTAACATTGTCAGTTTGCAGAAAGGGTACGGAATGCCTCACTTATCCCTGAAAATATGTCTATCCTTGCCTAGGTCGGCGGACAGGACACATGGAAGTTGTTGCGTCTCCAATCGAGGTCAATAACAACCGAGGAACCACGAGTTATACTTGTCACTGGGACATGATAAACCCATGGCAAGAAGATGGGGTCATGAACGCTGCCCCGGGTCAACAGTGGCCGCCACAAATGGGCGAAACATTATGATAGGGTTGGCCAAGCTGCGATACCACTTAACCCAGGACTCAAAGGACCAAAGCAGAAGAAGGCATGGCACAACAAAGTCATACTGCCATGACAATAGCCATATTCCAGACTAAGAGCGACTATACATACCGATAGGTGATACAGGTGCGGGTATCATCAAGGACCGTTTTCGTGCCCTCGGCCGCTCCGATGACACGGGCAGGGCGGATGCTGTGTATCGGTCTCACAGCACCCCGCCTGTAACCCGGTTCCAAGGATTGAGGGCCTGTGGACAGCAGAATAGCTCGGCACAGCCACTGAAATAGCGCTGACATCGCCTGAGGATCTGTTGCTCGACTTTCCAACCAAGTCTTGCGAGCTCCCAGAGTGGTCCTAGGCGTCTGGGTCGTCACAGCGCAAGTATCCTTTGACGAGACTGGCCGATGGCTACTCCCATTTGGTGGGAGTCTGCTGAAAAAACGATCAGACGGCATAGACAGGTGCAAGTGATCAAAAGAAGATATTGAGGCTATATTGCCTGAATGTTCGGCTGGATAATGTCGTCAGGAGCAGAGCTGTGAACGAGCCCCTGAATCAAGGGGTGGTTCTGCCATTGCGTGACCCAAGACTGGCAGCAGCGTAGGAGGCGCAGTTATCGTATTAATTATAGCAGACGAATACGGTGACCCTTTTTCTTAAAAGGAGCTGTTCAGTGATTTTCAGCTCGACTTACTGGAGGATCAACGGGCTGGGGCCGGCCACGTCCTCATTCGACCGTGAGGTTGCGCGCCGGGAACGAGACAGTGCGAGGGGACTGTAGTAGACCTTCTTAAGCGGATATACGAGTAGCTAGGTGCGCTGTAATGTGCCATTTGCAGTATCTGAAGGACCGATGTCCGGACATTGTGCAGTCCATTCTTCGCTTCCGACTCGGCGAGTCTCGTCACGTCTTCGGACGTACTCTTCCTCCTGCGGCACCCCAAACGGAAAAGACACTCGAGTGTACACGTAGACACCGCGGCGAAGAGGCCCATGGCACCAGTCGCCGCGTTCTGGAGAAACAGTGAAACAGACATTGCATCGCAGCTGCCTCCCAGCCGGCCTCGTCTCATTCGTCCCTCGTCCTGACAGCTGGCAGCGTGGCACGCCCAGCGAAGCTGTGTCACAGCAGAGCGGCGCCTCTCGTTTCCCGAAGCGGCCGTCAGAAGGCGTTTTCAGCTCGCGTGTGGCATGCGGGCGCGAGCGTGGACTGCTCAATCAATTTCCACATACGGCAGATATGCAGCTGCAGACGAGGCTCGCAGTCGAAACGAATGCTTTCATCGCGAACTTCCTCCCACCCCCAAGTCTTTCCATTCCCTCGATCCGCACCGCACCGCACATGCACACGCCCCCCTCCTGATCACCTACCGCCCACAGGAATGTGTGCTCTCTTCGCACCAGTGATTTGTAATCTCTGGCAAAGAACAGCATGCGCGAGAGCAGTCACAATCTCTTCGTCTACCGGGAGGAGTGCCAATTGGTCTGAAGAGTCGGGCAACATTGGCATGACTGATGGGGTGTCACTTGTCGCCTATCTGCGGTAGCTACTGCTGTGCAACAGCTGCGGTGAATCGAAAGGGGAGCCTCCGTGCTGCAGTGACGTCGACCGGCTGCGGGGATGTCCTGATGCATATGTGGGTGGGAATGTCCTTTTCAACATTCGGCATTTGCTGGCATACTACTGCCTCCTGAATCGCGAGGCTTGTTGGCTGTCCTGTGGCATACCCACTTGGAAACAACCTGTCTTCTCAGTATAGGATCGTCGCTCCGCGCGGATCGCCGGATCTTGGCTGCGGTCTCTCACTTTGTTGTGAAGCTGGCTGCATGATGGCCTCCACTCCGCCGTCTCTCAGTCACTGCCTGCATGATGCCTTACTATCCAGTGATTTCACTTTATGACGCATGTATGAGATCGCTCACTCTATCTACAGCCCCTACTGGGTACTCGAAGCATCTGCCTGCTTCTGTTCCTTTTCAACATGCCGAATATCACCTACTGCTGTTGCTTAGCCTTTACCGCCGAGTGACAACTCACTGTCACCTCTAAAGTTCCAGACTTGATCACTAGTACCCCAGGTTACAGTTCGCAAGGCCTGCTGAGAATGAGTGTGTACCCGGCTATCATAGAATCTTGTATAGCGGCCCGAGCCTGAAAGGCATAGAAGCACGGCAACCGTGTAAGCTCTCTGTCCGCCGTGTAGCCGAGCTCCTATGACGAGCTCCCGAGCAGCCCCTTTTGGGCATTTTTTCGAGCACATTAGTCCTCGTCGTTCTTACCCTCGAATATCACTTAGCAGGTACGGAAACGACACAGATATGTTGGGAGATTCGAAACACCTTGAACTTGCAGGAGAGGATTATCGCGTCTTATATTCTGTAGGACCTCTCCTGGGGCTAGCTATTGAAGAACACTTAGAGGGAGGTCTGGTCTGGGATGTAAAGCAACCTTTTCAAGCCAGAGACATTGAGAAGAGTCAATATCACGTATAGACAAAGACAGGTGTAGGCCCTCCTACAGGCGCCCTTTCGCCACCCTCACTTTTGTAGGCCCTGGCTGTCGACCTATTCTGCCGGGTGCGAGGACTCCCCCTTCACCTCAAGGTTTTGATTTCTCTAGAGACATTAGAGAGCATCTGTCATCACAACCGGAAGCTCTATCTTGAACAGAGGGCACTCCGTGTTATGACCTGCAGTGTTCAGCCACTGCCGAGAATAAGGGCAAGCGTGAAGAAGGATTATCGTAGGAAAATGTCCTATGTAATGTGGTAACAGAAAATGGATATAAGTGGCGATACGATCACAGTAGTGCTCATGTGCATACATCGGCGTCATTTTCGAGGACTTTTATGTACTTGTTCAGAAGTAAGAGGAGGACAGGAAGTGCGAAGCGTTCGATTTTATCTACGCCTTGAGCAGCCCGACTCGCATATGTCCTTGACCACCCCTGTTGGCCCTGAAGTAATAAGGCACGAATACAAGCTCCCTCTGTGACCCGAGCGAGTCTTCGCCCGTGCTCGTCCCAGGACTCGCACCTGAAGGCTTCGAGGTCCAACTCTTCATCGACCTCTCCCATCCGACCGTTCGAAGGGCGACATACGGCTCGCCCTGCTTCTCGAAGAACCGTTCCTCTTCCGTGACGGGAGACCCTTCCTTGAGAACGACGTTCCTGAAATGGTCCTTCTCCCAGGGGTTGTCATAGTCCTCCACGCAGTAGACAAAGGGACCGCGTGCCAGCGTCAGAGTGCGCTGATTCGTGTATGGGTGTGGTGCAATGTACCGCGGCTTGAAGCCTCCTACGACCAGCGAAAATGATGGGTTGGCGGCGGTGTACGCCGGGTCGAGCACCAGGTAGCCCTTCTCGACCTTCGCGGTCTTGCACGACGGCGTGAGCACGAAATCACCTTCGGCCCACCCCGGAATCCTGAGTCTGATCGTGGTCTCTATCCCTGCGGGCGCCGAGAGCTGGAACATGACGTTTCCCTCCCATGGCCAGTTCGACTTCTGCTCCAGGCTGAGCGGTGCTCCGCCGACTTTGAATTCGAGTTTGGCCGTCGTGTACAGATGCACATTGACGAAGGCCTGTTGTTTCTGTCCGCCGAAGTGCCACATATAGCCCCCAAGACTGCCGAACAGTCTCGTCAGGTTGGGAGGGCAGCAGGAGCACTCAAACCACTCCTCTCTCGCACTCTTCATCTTCAGCGAACTGGCGAGTTGATTCTCGTACGTGAAGGCCTTTCCGTCGAGGCTCATGGCCGTCATGACGTTGTTGTAGAGACACAACTCCATAACGTCCGCGTATCGCGCGCTCAGGTCGACGTAGAGCAGGCGCTCTGCGAGCATCATGACCCCAATCGAGGCGCATGTCTCAGCGTAGCAGCCGCCTTCATCAGTTCCCTGCGGCAGGAAATAGTCGATCCCAAACCCTTCCCACTGCGCAACCGCCCCGATACCGCCAGTGAGATACATCTTCTTGTCCACCATGTTGTCCCACAGCCCGGTGAGCGCGCTGAACCAAGTGCTTGCGTCGCGTAGCGGCTGTGCACCGTCTCGGTCTAGGGCGATGAGATCAGCTACAGCGATCAGCAGGTACATAGAGCGCACAGCATGTCCTTCGACTGTCTGCTGCTCTTTGATCGGGGCGTGGGCCTGGCAGTACCAGTAGTCTTGTGTCATAGGGTATGAGTTTGGCCGCTTGTACGGACTCTCGCCCCGCCGTTCCATCTCCCAGTCGTAATAATGCTTCCCCTCCTGCCCGGTGGGATTCCCTCGCTCCTCTAGGAAGAAACGCGCCAAGTTGTAGGCGTCCACATTCTTGGTCACCTTGTACAGGCGAAGCAAAGAGAGTTCGATCTCGGGGTGACCGGGGTAAGCTCTCAACTGGCCCTTGCCTGGACCAAATGTCTTGCTCATGAGAGCGACATACTTTTCCATGACGTCCAGAAATTCAGTGTTCTTGTAGTACTGGTAATGAGCAAGTGCCGCCTCAATGAGATGCCCGGCATTGTAACTAATACCATGTCAGCCACATGAGGCCGAGAGAAACTCGCTGCTGGGAGACTGACAACTCATGCATGTCCCTGATGTTGGTCCACCGTTTCCCCGGCTCGACTACGATGTAGTGGAGGTTCAAATACCCGTCCTCTCTCTGGGCAGTCCGCATCGTCTTCACCATGTACCGCACAGCGGCATCTATTTCGGCGTCGTACTCTTCCATCAAGAAGTAGCAAGCACTCTCGATCCATTTTCCTAGGTCACTATCCCAGAACTGATGGGGCGGAACCGGCCAGTGAGACTTGTCGTCGTAGATGGAATGCCACTTCAGCTCGAAGCAGTCGTACCTCCCTGTCTTCCGCAATAACTCGAGCTGGGTTTGTAGAGTCACCCGGGAGATTTTGTTTCGTCTGATAGACAGGGTCGACTCTCCGTGGAAGGTTGTGTGGTGAAAAGTGGTCTGTGGGTTCGCCATGGTTCCTGAAGGGCTCACTATGCCAGAACTGGCCGGTTCAGGACGTGAAGGGAGTCTAACACGCATTGCAGCGGATTCAGGAGCGCAACAAGAGTCTCATGAATACAGAAGTCGAGCAAGGTAATATGATTAGGGACCAGTTCAGGCGTCAACCCAGCCAACGAGAAGGGAGAGAGTGATCGCGGTAAAGGGTTGAGGTTTGCAGGTGAAATGCAAGATACACGTCCTCTTTATGCCCTCCCGAGCTTCCCAGGACCATCTCGGCCTGTTCCTAGATAGGAAACTGAGCTCATCCCGCCGATTAAGGATTCCAGCTAGACGGATGATAAGACCCATCCAGTACGAGGGCGGGGGAGTGGGGTCACCAGCACCAGCAACCACAGCCGATGCTGGCCGAGCCGTCCATATCCGTTGGAGGGAACTGAGATCTCGGTAGCTGCGCGTTGATAGGTGCGGTAGACGAGCTCGTCACCGATAACGGACGACGATGGGCGGTCCGGGCAGCGACGTAGGGCTCCGGCATCCCGGCTCCGAGCCGGAGTTAGACCAAGCCAAATGGCGGGGCTGCCGGCCAGGGGGGTTGCCGGCAAGAAATCTGCCCACTATAAGGTATCTCACAGCCAGTACAGCTCTACTTGGTCTTGCAGGAGTCGGGTGATGAAGTTATTATACTGTGGAAGACAATAAAAAGGGACAAGGAACACAAGAGGTTCTTCGCACTTATAAAGACTCCGTTGAACTCTACGCTGCTTCTGGAGCAGTCGAGTTTGGATATCAGATCACGTGCTGATAAAGGGGGTTTATCGACCAGCTAGTTGAGTAGTACATAAGCCGATAAGTACGCCGTAGCAACAGGCAGGAAAGGCGAGAGAAACTTTGGAGAGGCGAGGCTACTGCGCATTTTCCTTCTTGAACAACCACTCTGCACCTCTCGTTGTGGGCGCGCGCGTCTGTTGTCACACTTATTATTCTGTGACAGACCATGGCGACTCGACGTGATTTCCTGAGCCAGCCGGCTCCGGAGAACTACGTTGCTGGTCTAGGTCGAGGTGCCACTGGTTTCACGACGCGATCCGATTTGGGCCCTGCGCGCGAGGGGCCCAGCGAGGACCAGATCAAGGCGGCTGTCGCAAAGCGATCTGCTCAACTTGGTTTGACAGAGGGGAAGGAAGCGGACGATGACGATGACCCTCGGTACCAGGATCCCGACAACGAGGTCGGCTTGTTTGCCGGCGGCCTCTACGAGAAGGATGATGAGGAAGCGGATCGCATCTGGAAAGAAGTAGATGACAAGATGGCGAAACGGAGACAGAAACAGAGGTTAGTCCACATTCCCCATCAGTTCCCCAAGCACCTGCCTACTTCTCCTTTCCTCGAGCCTCGCCAAGCATATGATTTATCGTGTTTGATGATAGATGAGCAGAATACCGACATATGTTTTGCTACGTACAGGGAAGCGCGCGAGAAAGCCGAACAAGAAGAGTACGAACGCAAGAATCCAAAGATCCAGCAGCAGTTTGCAGATCTCAAGCGAGCTCTTGGCACGGTCACCGACGAGGAGTGGGCGAATCTGCCTGACGTCAAGGACATGACGGGGAAGACGAAGCGCGAGAGAGAAGCTCGGCACCAGAGGTTCTACGCTGTTCCGGACAGCGTTATCGCGGCAGCTCAGTCTACTGGCGAGTTCGGCACAACGGTTGTGGATGATGCCCCAGGCGAAGGAACGATGACGAACTTCGCGAAGATTGGTGCTGCGAGAGACAAGGTTCTGCAGGCAAGACTCGACCAGGCCTCACAGACCAGCGGCACTGCCACCTCGATTGGCACTGCAACAAGCGTGGATCCGAAGGGCTACCTGACTTCTCTAGCGAAGATGGAAGGGGCCGATCAAGTCAGTGTCGGAGATGTCGACTTTGCACGGAAGCTTCTCAAGTCAGCTGTCGAGACGAATCCCACGCATGCTCCAGGCTGGATTGCAGCTGCTAGAGTCGAGGAGTTGGCGGGCAAAACGGTGGCTGCGCGGAATCTTATTGCCCGCGGATGCAAGCATTGCCCCAAGAGCGAGGACATCTGGCTTGAAAACATCCGGTTGAACGATAACCGCAACGCGAAAATCATCGCGGCAGAGGCTATCAAGGCTAATCCGCGGTCGGTGCGGCTCTGGGTGGAAGCAATGAAACTTGAGTCGGATCCGAGGTCAAAGAAGCGAGTCATCCGCCACGCTCTAGATCATATCCCGGAGTCCGAAGCGCTTTGGAAAGAGGCAGTGAATCTCGAGGAAGATCCGGAAGACGCCCGCCTCCTCCTTGCTAAGGCTACTCAGCTTATCCCAGCCTCTGTCGATCTATGGCTCGCGCTCGCTCGGCTCGAGACACCGGAAAACGCCAAGAAGGTCATCGATGCAGCACGAAAAGCAATACCGACTTCCCACGAAATCTGGATTGCCGGTGCACGCCTCCTGGAGCAAATGGGCCAGGGTACGAAGGTGAATCTAATGAAGCGTGCCGTCCAGGTTCTAGCGAAGGAGGGTGCTATGCCGAAGCGAGAGGAGTGGATCGCCGAGGCAGAGAAGTGCGAAGAGGAAGGTGCGGTCATTACCTGCGGAAATATCATCAGAGAGACCCTGGGCTGGGGTCTAGATGAGGATGACGACCGCAAGGACACCTGGATGGAGGACGCGAAGATGAGCATTGGACGGGGCAAGTACGAGACGGCAAGGGCTATTTACGCCTATGCATTGCGCGTCTTCGTCAACAGCAAAACTCTATGGTTAGCAGCTGTGGACCTGGAGCGGGTTCATGGCACCAAGGAAGCGCTGATACAAGTGCTCGAGAAGGCGGTCGAAGCATGCCCACATAGCGAAGTGCTGTGGATGATGCTGGCCAAGGAGAGGCTAGTGATGGGTGAGCTTGACGAAGCCAGAAGGGTCCTTGGACGTGCCTTTAACCAGAATCCCAACAACGAGGACATTTGGCTAGCAGCCGTCAAGCTCGAGGCCGATCACGGCTTTATAGACCAGGCCCGAGAGCTGTTGAGGACGGCACGGCAGAACGCGCCTACAGACCGGGTTTGGATGAGGAGTGTCGCTTTCGAGCGGCAGCTTGGCAACAATGACGCCGCACTGGAGCTTGTACAGGAAGCTCTGCAGCTTTTCCCCAGTGCGCCGAAGCTGTGGATGATGAAGGGACAGATCTACGAGGACCTCGACAAGATACCCCAAGCGAGAGAGGCCTACAGCACGGGAGTCAAGGCGGTGCCGTCCTCGGTGCCATTATGGCTCCTCTACTCAAGGCTGGAAGAGAAGGCCGGGGCTGTCGTCAAGGCGCGCAGTGTCCTGGACCGCGCGCGGCAGGCAGTACCCAAGTCCCCACAGCTGTGGTGTGAACTGATTCGGGTGGAGAGACGGGCGGGCAACCTCCCTCAGGCAAAGACGCTCATGGCCCAGGCTCTGAAGCAGATGCCCAAGAGTGGCCTGCTGTGGAGCGAGCGCATCTGGCACCTCGAGCCCCGGACCCAACGCAAGCCTCTCAGCTTGCAGGCCATCAAGGAGGTCGAAAACGACCCCATCCTCTTCGTTGCCGTTGCCCGAATCTTCTGGGGCGAGCGCAAGCTGGAGCGTGCGCAGAACTGGTTCGAGAAGGCCCTCGTGTTGGATGCCGATGTGGGCGACTCCTGGGCCTGGTACTACAAGTTCCTCCTGCAGCACGGGACGGAGGAGAAGCGAGCTGAGGTGATCTCGAAGTGCGTCTCCAACGATCCTCGCCACGGCGAGTATTGGCAGCCGATTGCTAAAGACCCCAAGAACGCGAAGAAGGGCGTCGAGGAGATTCTGAAGATGGTGGCGGCTTCACTGCCGAATTAGGTCTGCATCTTGGGTTTTGACTCTTACTGAAAGGCGTCATTGTAGATTATTTGAGCTTTTGCATGCGATGGAAGGGATCTGCTTGCACTATCAATTCAAAGGTGAAATTGCTCCTGCTTGAGGTCAGCCTGGAAAACAGGCGTCGTTCCAATTCAATCCCTGATACACCTCGATGCCAAAAGAAGTCCTATTCCCTATACGCGAAACATGGAAGAAACACCATTGAGTTGGGATATCATAACTTATTTCCCGCCGAACCAGCTAGAGATGCCGCCCTTCGCCTTCGCGGCCTTGTCCTCGACGGTTCGGTCGAACTGGTCGACCTTCTTCAGGGCGTCGGCCTTGGCCTGCTTCGCATAAGCCTCGGCCTCGCTCTTCAGCTTGGAGAGCTCGGCGTCCGTCTTAGCGACCTGTTGAAGGGGCAAGAGAATCACGAGATCATCAGCCACGGGTTCGCCTGGAAGGGGGAAGGGGAGGTGGAACGGGAGAGGGATGTCGAGAAGGCGGCAGCGGTGGTGGCGGCGGTAGCCCTGGCTGTGGCGGCGGCAGCGGGGAGGGAAGATGATGAACTTACGGCGGAGTCGAATTTGGCTCCTGCTTCCGCTCCGTACTTCTCGGCATCCGTCTTGGCCGTGACGGTCGGCTCGGCGCCCTTGACTTTGGCGGACACCTTGTGCACATCGGCTATGGAGCAGGTCCCGTGAGCTTTCCCATCTTCTTTTCTCTCACTACATCAGCGCGTGTGGGTGTCTAGTGATACTGACCCTCAAACTGCTTCTCGGCAGCCTTGGCGTTGCCGCCGGACTGGTAGAGGTAGTAGCCAATTCCGCCTGCGGCAGCGACGCCGAGGGCGAGGGGCGTTCGGGACTTGGACATCGTGATATAGAGTTGTCTGGTGTTGAGACGCTTAGGTAGAGGGTCCTTAACTGGAGGCGCTGGAGCTCGTAACCTGTAAGGTTATGACTTGCAGAAGGGTTGATGTGCAAAACAGCAGAGTTCTCACAGAAGAGGGGTTCGGTGTCAGAGTAATTGGAGAAGAGGGTGCAGTCGCATGATTTATCTGAAAGAAGAGCACGGGGAATGGAATGCGCAGGACGGCCAGGTGCTTCAATTCGCTGCTTTCGAGTGTCATGGATGGTGTACATGACGTATGTGCCAATATTGCGGGGATGTGATGTATCTTACGTACTGTCAGCACCTTCGCCGTGCCGTTTGGTACTCCCGCTCCGTTGACGCGATCTCAGCTTCCATTTCCTTGTCTCCCCACATCACCTGCTCTCCATTTCTTCCCCGTTTCAGGGGCCTAACCAGTGCAACGTACCTTGCCTAGGTACCTAGCAGACGGTCAGAGCCAGGAGAGGCCGAGAATCGTGCTGTCTATTCCTCGTCGTCTGTCACAGAGACATGGTGTTGGCTGTTCTTTTAGAGGGCTCTGAATGCTTAACTTACTACGAGATTCTAACTCCGAGTATTTTCAGCATTCTAATTCCTCCTCTTCCTCCCATTCCGTTGGGAAGCTAGAACGGCCTTCCCTGCATCCTGCATGAGCTTGGCTGAGCTGGGATACCTCCCGTGGATAACCGTACTGTGCCTTACGAAGCACCTGGCAGCTCTAGCTTTGACGGAGTACTCCGTACAGTACAGTACACAGAGCAGAGCTCAGTGTTAGGAGCAACATCCCCACCGGGCGCTATTTACGTCATCGGTCCGGGTGCTGTGTGACGTGGGTCTCCAGCGTCAAGGCTCCATTCTCTGAGAGCAGGCTGTAGAACGCACTTTGTATCTTCCCTGCTCTGCCTCGGCTGAGATCTGTCCTGACAAGCGGATGAGGCTCATAGCTTTGGGAAATCCGGCATAGCTTGCGAGGTGTATCCATCGTCCCTCATTTCAGACGAGGTCATTTGATTCTTTGCGCCGCTGGAGCTAACGTGGCGGGCGGCTTCCAGCCTCTAATTAGCATTCAGCTCTTTTCGTCATCAGCCTCATTATCTGGGGAAGCTACTGCACGGTTCTTGTTTTGTTTCCCTTCTCGACCAAAAGCCTACCCTTCGACGCCTACGACATGTTGGCTCGATGAGGACAGTAATCATAGCTGCGACTCGCCTTCAGCTTTAGCCTGGCTTCCAAGCAGACAATTCGCCATGCTAAGCTACGGTCTTAGCAGCAATGCCAAAGATCAGACCGCGCAGCTCGCGTCGAGCCCCTCCGCTCAAGGAAGATGACTTCGACCACGAGATAAACCTCGTGGATCAGTCGGCCGGTGCCCCAAGTCCACAATCAGTTCCGCCAGACACAGGTCTCCAGAGATCATCGACCAGCGAGTCCAACCCTGAGCCAGGGCCGTCTGCCTCTCGACAGACGACGTCTCAATCACCCGAAAGGTCACTGTCGCCGAACACTTCAACTGCGGGACCGTCAATCAACAAGGTACCTACGGTCGAAATCGAAGGTGAGTTTGTCCATTCCCCTTTCCTTCCCAGAACATCTCCTGACAGGTCTGAAGAGGCAACGCCAGTGGGTGGACCCGAAGCAGAATATAGCCACCCTCAAGCGCCTTCTTCTCCCGAGACGGCCATCGATATCTTATACGAAAACGAACGGGGTGCCTTCGTATGCGGCGTCGGCCTCTTCTCCTCGAAAGCACTTGGCAACCTAGATCCTCCTCCCTGGACGAACTCAGCCCACAAGCCGAGTCCCACGAACATTAACACAGCACAAGTTCCCGACCCAAGCTGGGAATGGGCCTGGCCCGACTGGCGGGTCAATCATGACGAAGGCACAGACGAGGGTGGATGGGAGTATTCGTTTGCTTTTTCGAAAAAGTTCTCATGGCACGGTCCGAGTTGGTGGAATTCCTTCGTTCGTCGGAGAGCATGGATTCGCAAGCGCGTGAAGAAGGGCGCGGAGGACCTCGAGGACCCGCATCTTCTGAATAGGGAATATTTCACGGTCCGTCCGGCGTCGCAGCTCTCCCACACAACCAGCAGGGTCAGCAGGGCTAGCAGTCGTGTCACTAGCAAGGGCAGTATCAGCCAGGTGTCCCGCGTGTCTCGGAGGTCGATGGAGCCAGAGATGCCGGAGAAGTTTGATATCGAAGATATCGAGACTCTACTGGATGTGTTACGTTTCTCTCGGATCGACCGAGAGAAGATCGAGGCCGTCGAAAACTTCCTGGAACACGGCGGGGACGAGTTGGTGCATCTCCAGGAGCAGATGCATGAGATAATGTCCTTGTTTGTCTTTCAGGCATCGCGACGGATCCTCCTGACGAAGCTTACGGAAGTTTATGACGAGGCTCTGAAGAAAGTTGAGAGCGAGGGGACAGCAGAATGGCGACGGAGAGCTGACAATTTGAAGGCCGCGGTCAAGCACGCAGATGAGGAGGTTCGCAGACTGGAGTACTGGTCAGACGTCAAAAGCATGATCGAGGCTGGCCACTCAAGCACGGCGGTAGATGAGGACAAAGGATGGGATGAAGGATGGCAGGGGCAGGGTCTGGGCAACAGTGGCCCTGCTGAACCACCTGCCAGACCATGATATTGTCTTTGATTAGGACTCGAGGAAAATACCCGTTTTAGTTTATTGCATACGATTCAGTACTAGTATCTTATGTTTGTGTTCTCGCTTTGTCCTTCGAAGACGATGTGAGTCCCGAATTCGAAGCCCTGTGCAATACTTTTCTTAGTCACACCGGGGGTGGTGCGGGCAATAACGGAACAACCGCCGGTCCGATTCGTGAAATTTTGGGAAGGCCGACACAGCTCCGGCTAGCGCTGTCGCATCTGCATCAAGCACCGAACCGTCAAGGCCGCCTGGTTCTGTCAGAGCGAAGAGAAAATCGTCCGACGCACGATGGTCCGGTTATAGCCAATGTCCCTGGGAATCAAATCGTCATGGAGAGCCCGAATAGGTTGGCATGGTGTCCCCGGGCTCTCTCTGGTTCCCAGGGAGCTCGCCATCCGGCCTCTACACGCTACGCCGTTTGCTGTACATTACCGGCAGCTGTCATCTGAAGCAAGGGGTGTGACGCCTGCGGTTGCCGACACAGTGCAAGGCAGCGACTATGGCGCCTCCAAGACATCGGCCGTGGAATATCAACTCAAGCGTTATGTGGGAGAAATCGAACCGGCCGCGCCCGTCCGGCAGCACCAGAGCAGCCGACAATCTGTTCTCGTCGAGCCATTCATCGAATATCCGCATAAGGCAGAGGCCCACCGCAGCAAGCACCGGCACCACAAGAGCGTCACGCGGCAGCTGCAGCTGGAGCGCATCCGGATGGCACAGCGAAAACCTCTGCCTAACTGGCGGTTTGTTCTCCAGAACCTCACTGCGTGGACGCCGGAGCAGATGTCATCGGACTGGCAGGTGGATGCGCTGAAGGTTGTGCTCCCGAAGGAAGCGGCGAAGGAGATGCTCTCAGGAGTGGACAACAACATATGGGCCATCAATCGCAGGACAGGATGCGTCATGAAGCTCTATCAGGGGGTCGGCCCCGACGGGTCGACGTCGCTGGTCCTGTCAGGGTCGGAAACATCTCTGAACAAGGCCACAGAGGAGATCCTACAGGTCGCGAAGAAGGCAATTGTTATACGCCTGCCTAACCGGAGTGTGGATGCGGTATCGGATGCGCAATCACAGACTGGTCTTGCTGCCCATAAAACCAAGAAACCCTCGAAGGAGCGAGCAATCATCTCAACGCCATGGAGAGAACCGCAGCTGGAGGGAGTCCACCGCCCCTATATTATCAAGACCAGCGTGAAAGACATCGCCAAGCCTACTGAGTGGACGAAGGAATCGTTCGAACATTACGTGGCATCGCTCACGAACGCTCGTGTTGCACCACACCTAGTATCCAGAGTGTATTCGTCCGATACAGACCATGACAAGACCGTGGTATCCCTCCTTCATGACGCATTTAACGATGAGGCTGCCCAACCGTGTCTGTCCCTGTCGGCCTTCAAGCGGGCTCTTACTTTCATGTCACAGAAGGGCCTCTCTCATCGGCCGGATGCGCGTGCCCTGTTTGTGCGAATGGAGACGTACGGCCTGGGAATGGACGCTGAGGTTTTCAACATTCTACTGCAGTCAACGGTCAAAGTGCAAGACCTACGCAGCTTCGACTCGATGCTGCGGCTGATGGCGGGGAGGGGCCATATGCCAAATCTAGACACCTGGCTTCTGTTCCTGCGCCTGGTGCAGAACGAAGACGTCAAGAAGTATGTTGTTGGCGCAATGACTTCCAAGGGCTTGTTACGGACTCGTGCCGCCGTCCAGCGTGTCGCGGAGGAGATGGCCCCGTACGACATCGGTCGCGCCATTTCCCAGGGGAAAGATCTGCAGGCCTTTCTGTTGGAGCAAGAGACCCGCTACGGACCGGGCTGGCTGACGCGCCACGCGGGCAACCGCATCGTCGAGATCCTCGGACGGTTCTCCCGCTTTGAGGAGAGCTTTGCACTCCTGGACATCATGAGTTGCGACCATCCGATGTCTCACCCGGACATTGTGACGTTCAATACGATCCTCACCCACGCGAAGATCCAGAACAAGATCTCGGTAGCGGCGACTGTCCTGCGTAAGATGGAAGAGGTCGCACCCCGAGTCGTACCGGACTCCGTGACATACCATCTACTCTTCGAGATGGCGTGGAAGCATAGACACCCAAGCGTCGTCCGCGTCGTGTGGTACTATGCCGCGCTGGCGCAGCTGACGAGCTACCAGATGCGCCGGCGGATCTCCCTCCTGCTCAAGGGTGCAGCGTCCGGCGCCGGTGGGGAGAAGCTGGGCCAGCTTCAGGGCTCCGCGCTTGTTGCTGGCTCGACCGCGGGTCCGCACGGGCTTGTACCCGCTGGTGCGGACGCCCCGAAGACTGGGTCGCAGCTCAACAGGTGGCTCAAAGAGCAGTACGCAGCTTGGGAGCCGGAGGTCAGTCTTGGGGCCATGTTCGCGGAGGCGCTGGAGAGGGACCTACAAGCTCGCCGGGATGTCAAGAAGGGAGGGGACGCGACGCGACTCCCTGAGCCGAAACCCCTGGTGCTGGGCTTGAGGAAGAAAGAGGTCAGCGACGGCTCTTCAGACGGGACTGACAAAGAGGGGCTGCTTCTTCGGAAGGCTGTACAAATATAGGGACAAATCTCCCCGGGACATGGTTTATACATACAGGGTATACGGGTATGTGTGGTATTGTTGGTAGAAGAGCAACATGCTGCCATTATTGTGGGATACTGGATAGATATAGGTACATTGCCCTCGAGGCATTAAGGGAATCATCACACGCTCAGGAGAATAGCCTTGAGTAGGATCTCTAACGGTTCATCACGCCTCCACTAGACTACGTTCCTACTGTGGTATACCTCTGGACTCGTATGCCTTGTTTCAAGTCTCCGTGGACCAGTATGGCATTTTCCTCCTTAGCTTGTCGTATCCGATACGATCGCGCCAAGATAGTAGGAGCCTACCCACAGATCCTTCCGACCCGCCGCCGCCGCCGTTGAAGAAGTGCGTCATCACTCTCGGAGTCGGGGCTCGCGGAGCCTAGGGGAACTACATATCTGTCGATAAAAACACCACCTGCTCTCCCATGCGCAGAACTGTCGGTAGGTGAGTGGTAATCGCCGTAGAGCGGGTGAGTCGGCGATATCAGGTCGTCTGACTCAGTCCCCGGGCGTGCGAGGCGACGGGACAGAGTTCCGACCTAGTGCTTAGCAGGTTGCCGTGAATGCCGTGATGGCGGTTGTTAGTGTACGGAGTACCGAGGCGGTAGAGTCCTAAAAGGCTGGGCAGCCAGGCAGCTTACGGGAAGGCCTTCCAGCAGATGCCATGCCAGTCGGTGGCTGCTTTGTGACCGTACAGTAGCGCCATCTCACTCCCGCGCCGCCGGGTTCTGTCAGCTTCGCGCCCCGCTGCTCCCGGCCTCCGGCGACCGCGGCTGAAGTAAGGCACCTACACAAATCCCATCTTTTGACGGATGGGCTCTCCGTCGCATCTGCATCTGCATGTCCGAACAAACACAAAAAAAAAGAGAGAGGCCTTGTCAACAACTGTCCATCGGCAACCCCCCATAGCCAGTCGCCCGTTTCACTTGCTGCCTCGTATCCTGCAGCCATTGAGATCGGCGCCAGGAACTAAGAAAGAAAGTTGGGGGACCCCCCAGGCATCGTCACAGCCACAGCTCCTTTCTTTCTAGGGGTGACGCCTCCCGCATCCCTTTGCTGCGCATCCCCGGGAAATGGCCACGTTCCTCTGCTAGAAGCTCTCCGAACTGCTATCGCCACAGAGACGCACAAGAAGAAGACGACCTGCCGCCATGGCGGGCATTGAGCAGCTCGAGATCCACAGCAAGGTACGTGCGCGTCCTCGGTGCAGCGTCTCCGGCGCCCCTTGGGGCCTGGATCCGGAAGGGACGAGACGTGTCGCGATGCTCGGCCGCTAACATTCGCGTCTTCCACACAGTCCTACATCGTGCGTTGGGTCAAGGTTGAGGAGGGACACTCGATATCCTGGAGCGTGCAGCCGCACAAGAAATCCATGTGAGCGACTAACCCCCTCTCTTGTATTCTCCGACTATGCGCCAGCTACGTGCAGGCAAGGAGACAGAAGAATCCAGAGACTGACAGGCTCCCCTCCAAACAGAAATTTCGGCATTGTCAAACACCCCGGCTCCGGAAGCACGAATCTCGCGACAAATCACCTACCCGATGGCGTTTCCACTCACCAGCTTGACGAACACGGCGGAGACTCGAAGGCCGCGCGTTTCGCCAGGAAGGCCGCTGACACGGCGGAAGCCCAGCTGGCCAAGAAGGGCTTCATCATAGTCCTGTGGCACGGGAAATGTGAGGCGGACAAGGTCACCATAGGTACCTTCGACTGCCCGCCCGGCCAGGGCGGCATGTTCGGCCTGGTCTTCGACAACACTTTCTCGAAGCAGACGTCCAAGACAGCCACCTTCGTCTTGCTTACCTACCCGACTGGCGCCCCTCCCAAGACCGCGCACCACCTTCCCAACCTACAGACTGGCCAGCCTGCGGCGACCAGTAAGACGAGCCTCGGGAAGCATAGCAGCCCTCGCATGGGCGGCACCGCACCGTCCGACTCTGTGGATAGTCTCCCCAGCCATGCCGGCGGGCAGAAAGCCGCGTCTATCGCGGGCAAGAGCGAGGCGGGATCGACGCGGTCACACTACCATGTGGGAACCCTCTTGAAGAGGCGACGAAAGAAGGGCCAAGGGTATGCGCGACGGTACTTCTCCCTCGACTACACGACCTGCACCCTCTCCTATTTCCACAACCGCAATTCCTCGGCGCTGCGGGGCGCTATTCCCCTAAGCCTCGCTGCGATCGCGGCAGACGAGAGACGACGGGAAATAAGCATAGATTCGGGGGCTGAGATTTGGCATCTGAAGGCGTCCAATGACAAGGAGTTCATTGAGTGGGCGCGAGCCCTAGAGAGAGCCAGCCGGATCGCTCGGGGGTTGGAGCCCTTGCCGGAACCCTCGCCAGAGAGGCTGCATGTCACACGGTCGATACAGGCTCCGCCGAATACGCAGCAGGAGGAGGATAAAGAATGGCAGCAAGTGGAGGCGCTGGTCAGCAGGGTCGCCGGCACGCGGGATGCGCTCCGTCGCTTGGTTAAGGACATCTCGGCGCATAAGCAGCAGTCCCAGCAGTCCCAGCAGGCCGCGTACTTATCCCAAGGCTCTACAGCAAGCGGGGCGGACGACTCGTCGGACTACTTCACTCCCGTATCCGAGAGAAAGCCTTTCTGGAAGCGCAAGTCCAGCGCGTCAGCACTTACGCCGCAAGCATTCAGCCCGTCTGTCTCTTCGTCTCTGGCCGTTCCGACACCCAGTACTGTAACCACAATAACAGCCAATGGGTCAAAGAGCGAGAGGCGAAGATCTAAGGGATCCGGTGGTGAGCATGGCATGCAAGAGCACTGCGCTGCCCTGCTCGCCGACCTTGACTCTGTCGTAGCCGAGTTCTCCAACCTCCTGAACAACAGCAAGCGGCGGCGGCTTCCGGTCCCTGCGTCGGCGCTCTCGAGGAAGAGCTATGAATCCACATCGACTACTGAGGAATTCTTTGACGCAGAGGCCGGCGAAGCTGATCGATCCCAGATCCTGAGGATCGACAACCACAGCGAGGAGGAGACGCCGGTCTCCGACGCCGACGAGGGTTCGGTGCACGACAGCTCATCTGTGTCGTCCGTTGAGGAGGAGGAGGAAGCATTTACTACGAAAGACGCCACCCACAAGCTCTTCCCCACGAAACCAAAGTCCCTTGCACCCTTACCTGTTACTGTCGTGGTCAAGCGCCGCACCACCATTCCTCCAGCCAAAGTCCCTCCCCCGAGCCTGATCGCTTTCGTCCGCAAGAACGTCGGCAAGGACCTCTCCACTATCAGCATGCCCGTGACTTCCAACGAACCCATATCCCTCCTCCAGCGGACGGCCGAGCAGCTTGAGTACGCCCGGCTTCTCGACACGGCGTCGAAGCAGAAGCGGCCGCAGGACCGCCTGCTCTACGTGACTGCCTTCGCCATCTCGCAATTCAGCAGCACGCGCGCCAAGGAGCGCGCCAACCGCAAGCCCTTCAACCCACTCCTCGGCGAGACCTACGAGCTGCTTCTCTCAGAAACCGAAATCCCCGGCGGCATGCGCCTGCTTGTGGAGAAGGTGTCGCACCGGCCCGTCCGGCTGGCCCTCCACGCCGATGGCCTCAACTGGTCCTTCGCGCAGTCGCCGGCGCCGGCGCAGAAGTTCTGGGGCAAGAGCGCCGAGATCACGACCGAGGGCCGCGCGCGCATCTGCCTTCGCCTGGCGGACGCTGGTGATGAGGAGGAGTACTACTCGTTCAACGTGGCGACTGTCTTCCTCCGCAACGTGGTCATGGGCGAGAAGTACGCCGAGCCAGTCGGCACCATGCAGGTGCTCAACGAGTCGACCGGCGCCCGCGCCGCCGTCGAGTTCCGCTCCAAGGGCATGTTCGGCGGCCGCGGCGAGGAGGTGCAGGTCGAGATCTTCGAGCCCGACGGAACCCCCGCCGGCACCGGCATGACGGGCACATGGACGGGGTCGCTCAAGTCCACCGCCGGCGGCGAGGAGGTCTGGCGCGCGGGCAGACTCGTCGCCAACGCGGCCAGCACCTACGGCCTGACCGAGTTCGCCGCCGCGCTCAACGAGATCACGGACCTGGAACGGGGCCGCCTGCCACCGACCGACACGCGGCTGAGGCCGGACCAGCGCTTCGCGGAGGAGGGCGAGCTGGACGCCGCGGAGGAGTGGAAGGTCAAGCTGGAGGAGGCGCAGCGCCGGCGGCGCAAGGCGCTCGAGGAGCGCGGCGAGGAGCACCGCCCCCGGTGGTTCGTGCGGGCGGCGCCGGCGGCGGGGCAGGACGGCGAGGAGGTGTGGAAGATCAAGGGCGGCAGGGAGGGGTACTGGGAGGCGCGCGAGAGGGGCCAGTGGTCGGGCGTGGAGGATATCTTCGTCGCCTGATCCGGCGCGGGGGAATAGAATAGAGGAGGGGGGGGGAGTCTTCGGAGTATCTTCATCTGCGGGAGTAGGCATCCCCGGCAGCAAGGCAGTGTTTACTGTTGCGTTTTTAACCTATGTATGAAATCGAGTTACGCGCCTCTTGTGAGAGTCTGGAGGAATGCAGGAATAAGAAAAGTGCATTGTCTACGCATCCTAGAGGAGCAGTGAAGAAGGGTTCGGAAGCGCACATGGGTTTACACGTAAGACAAATGATAAGTTGTCGGGCTTTGCATTGCTACCCACTCAATAAGAGATATGCTGCTCTCTGCCTCGAGACCGTGTATTATGATAGCTATAATAGGTTCACGGAAGCCGTCCTCATGCTGCGAGATCCATCTTCTCAACGTCGGGGGCCATGATTCTGACTGGACGTTATCATCCGCAAGGAGCACCTTAGTTCCATACTTCTCCCCTTGAGCAGCTGTATGCTTCATATGCTCTTGATCTTGAGACACTCGTGCCTACGCCTCATCCTGTTGTTCTCGCGGGTGGAGACGTTCGAGGTGTCTGATCGCTCGCTTCACTTGAGTTCATCCTCCTCAACGACAGCCCAGTCGCAGGCGACAGTCCATGTCCCCTCTCCTTCCAGGACGACGTCCCAGACAGGCTGCATGATCGCCACTGTACAGGTGCTCCTTACCAAACCCTTCTTCCCCAGGCCCGCGAGCCGGCCCTCTCCGGCCAGTATTGCCCTCACTAGGCCTGCAGATGGACTCCCCTCACGATCTTCCCCAACGCGGCGGCCAGCTACCAGCCACATACCCGGGGCCGGCCGCACTTGTTCGACCCTGAGCCGGACATTGACGCCACTCATCCCTTGGTCGTCCGCCGTCTTGTCATACTCGGCGCTGCCTTTGACTTGGACCAGCCAGTCCCGGAGCTCCGACGCGAGCCCGCCGGGGACATACCTCACACCGCGGCGCTGGGGCGAGAAGGCGTCGGGCAGCTGACCGACCTGTGCGCTGGCATCTGCTGCCTCGGCGGTCTTGAACCGAGGGGGCCGGCGGAACGCCGGATGCTGCACCTGGCCCGGCGTAGTGGGCAGGAGGGATGGTGATTCGGATCCTGAGTCTGCGTCATCTTGAGATGCCCAGGTCGAGTCCAGGTCGCCAGTAAGGATAGGATCAGATGAATGGTACGAGGTTTCGTCGTCAGCCTCCTCGATCATCTGAGCATTGTCATTCTCGTTGAAGCTCTCCTCCTGCGGAGCCTCGAGCTGAGAAGTTGTGTCGATGTCTGGAGAGATTGAGAGCCTCCGACGCTTGGGGGACCGTTCGACCTCACTCTGAGATGATGAATGTTCTGAGACGGACGGAGAGCCAATCTCAATGCTTCTTGTTAGTTCATTGCGTCCGTCTCCTTCCTGCGAACGTTCTGGCGTGGACGGGATCGGCGAGCTTTCGATGGCGTCATGATGGCCTTGCTTCCGGGATGTACGAGAAGTAGACAGCGGCGGCAGCGGGGTGGAGAAGGCTCCTGTGATGTTGTATGACGATGGCCTGGGTGTTGACGATGCAGAGAACCTTGGCGTTGCACGAAACCTGGGCGCACCACCACCAGACTGGAGTTCAGCTGCTGGAGGGTAGCCTTGAGACTGCGGTGGCGGCGCAACCTGCCGCTTGGAGGGCAGAAACCGAGGTTGAGCGGGAGTCTTGGTACAACAGTCAGTCTGTGTGAGCTACGGTATCACGGGTGGGGTCTAGAAGACGGACAGAGGGAGGAGGCATCTTATTCCTCGCTGGTCATCTAATGGAAGAATGGCATCTGTGGAGTAGAGTACGGGTCCCTTCGTTTTGAGGTGTGAGGTTTGCTCGAGAATCAATGCGCCTGCGTCAGCGGTCGCTAGCTGATCATGGCATCAAACAATGGCGCGTCGGTGCAGAATCCATGGTCAAGCTTTAGATCAAGACATGTGTTCATGACTTGGCCCAAGTACCTGTAAAGTAGGCGCGTCTCGTCTGCCCAGCTGCCGGGGCCTTTCCCTAGTATTCAAGTCTTCGAGTATAGTGGTGGTATCCAGTCGGTAGGCACGTAAGTAAGGGGTGTAATAGGGTGGTAGGTAGTCCAAGGCCATTCTGCCGACGGCAGCAAGGCGGTGACCGATGAGCTCCTCTTCCGGCTCCGCGCCGGATTCCACCAATGCCGCTTCAGGCACAAAACCTCGGCGACAGCGGTGGACCAACACCGTAAGTGAAGATCTCAGTGCTCACGAGGATAAAATCCTTACGGTCATCGCTGAAGAATACGATCGTTCGAGTCATTCCATATATTCCATAGCCTCAATGCTGCTCGAGACAAAACAATGCATGACAGACAGATACTCGTCCAATAGACATACAGTGACAATCCCCTACGACGCCTTACGCCAAGCATGCCTCCAGCCAGAACCAAGACACCTAAATCACACCCCAACCCAGCATATTCCACGTAATGAAAAAGCCCATCACAGTGTCAAAGACCCCAGACAGCAAGAGGATGGCTCACTCGAACTTCCCCGCGCCAAACAGGCCACCAACGACCTTGACCCTCCCCTCGGCGCCCTTCCACTTCTTCGCCTCTCTCCTCTTCTCGCTCTCTGCCACCGCCGCCCGCCGCTCGGTCTCCCTCGCGAAGTAGTTGATCCCCGACCGCTTGCCCGCGCTCTTCTTGATCTTGCCCTCCTCGCCGAAGCCACCGCCGGAGGACGCGCCCGCCCCCGCCCCCCCCTGGCCGGTGGAGCTGCTCGTGCTGCTGCTCATCAACGAGTTCGTCGTCGCCCGCCGCAGGAGAGCAGGCACCTTGAACCCGCTCGCCGAGGCCGACGGCACTGCAAACGCGAGCTGCCCGTTCCCGCCGCCCGTGGTCGAGGAGCTCGATGAGGATGAGTTGCGCTTGAGCGAGATGCGGTCCACCACCTCGACGGGAGCGTGCCGGCCCCGCCGCGGGTTCGCGTTCTCTTTGTCGGAGCCGCGGGGCTGATCCTCGCCGTCGTCCTCGTTCTCGCTGTCGGAGCCCAGGTCCGTGCTGGATATGATGGTGTTGTTGCTGGGCTCTTCAAGCAGGTTCGACAGCGACTCGCGGATCTCGTCCAGGCTGGCCGGCTTCTTGTCCGTCTTGGTGCGGCGCGATGCAGCTGGCGGACGATTTCCGATCGGACCGGAGTTGTGAAGCTTTGCCGATGAGCCGCCACTGGGCTGGCTGTCAGGGATGATCGCCTTTTCCTGAGATGGCGATGACTCCTGGCTGTCCTCCGGCGCCGGCGGCGCAGGCTCAAAGATGAAATCCATCTCGTCATCACTGCCTCTATCCTCGATGGTGCGCAGGAAGGCTTGGTTTCGGGGGTTCTCTGCGACCTTAGAGATGCGCTCATCGGCGAAGAGTGCCTTCTGCATCTTGGCGAACTGCCTGCGTTTCATGCGCCTGCGTGCTTCTCCTCCGTCGTCCGAGTCGGAGAGGTCGTAGTCCGCTCCCCTCTTCCGGCGGAGCATGCCGCTCGTGATGTCCCGGAAGAGCTTCTCGACTTGCTTCTCATCGTTGGCTCTCTCACGGTCGCTGTGAAGAGGTTAGTAACACATTATATGATGTGAGATAGTCAACTTACGCGTAAAACGCGGCGAGCTTGGCGTCATCCATCCCATTGCCCTGGGTCACGTCGTCGATCATTTCATGGACAGAGGCGGCGTCATCATCACTACTATCTTCGCCGTCGGCACCGCCCAGACCAGCATACTCATCTTCAGACTCCTCGGCCTGCTCTTCCACCATCTCCTTAGCCTTGCTCTTTTTCTTGTTGAACTCCTCCCTCGCTTTTCTCCTCTTCTCCTTGGCCGCTGCCTCCTTCATGACGCTGAAGGCAGTCGTACCGAATGCGAATTCATCGTCTTCCAGCTCCATGTCACCGCCGGCTTCATCTTCAGAGTCCGAGGCGACAAGAATTTTCCGGCGCAGCCTGCTCTTCTTCCGAACGAGCGGAGAATCGTGGTGCTGTTCTTCAATCGGCTGGGTCGGCTGAGTCTGGTGCATGATGACAGTGTCGATTGTCGAAGCCGGCGCCTCAATAAAACGCTCCTTCAGTGGTGTGAAATTCTGGAACCCTGCGTCCTGGCTGAGCTCGACCATCTCAGACACCTGAGTACCGGTCGCCTGCAGGAGGCTGTCAAAGCCATGCATCTGAGACTGGGAGAAGTTGATCTGGACGCCCTGTGTCTGAGTCTCACGCTCCTGTAGTGTACCCTGCTGCGTGTCCGGAAGCTGACTATCAACGACCATACCATTGCCTGAGTCCTCTGCGGTTTGGGAGAACTGAGAATCCGGAAAGTTATCAAAGCTGGGCATGAATACTTGTGACGAGTAGCTTGCAGGAGGAAGTTGGCTGTCGTCCATGGTGCCAGCGAAGATTTGGGTGAGGCCGAGGCCTGCTGGGCCTGCCACTGGCAAGCCTGGGATGAATGTCTTGGTAGCAGATCGGAGGACAGAGGTTGGCACCTCGGGGGACGTGCCATTTGCAGCAGGAGACTTGGCGAACAGGTTCTTCGGCCGTGGGGTAGCCTCCACCTCGTTCTCCTCGTCGTCCGAGAGTACGACAGTAAGCTTCTTCTGGCGGCGAGGCTTCTTCGGCACTGGTTCCTCCTCCGTCTCGCTGCCGCTCTCATCCTGCCTCGCCTCGTCGTCGGACGCGCCCCATCTATGCCGCTCCTCCTCGGCATCCGGATCTTCCCATTCCTGCTCGCTTTCGGACCCGTCTGATTCAGCTTCGTCATCAAGCATCGCCTCAGTCGCTGGTTCCTCTTTCGGCACAACATCAGCTTCATCGTCCGCGCCAACATCGGATCCGGCAGCTTCTTCTTCCCCTTCCTCGTCGGAGCCAGACAGCTCGACTTCAGAGAGCTCGGCTTCTTCCTGATACTCGTCATCGCTGCTATCGTCCCAAGCCAGAGGGTCGGCTTCACCAGACTTCTTCTTTTCTTTCTTAGCGGCTTCTTTCTCTCGCTGCATGATCTCCTCGGCCTCCCTGCGAGCCCGAGCGACGATATCCTCAACTTCGACCATCTCGCGCTCTCTCTCCTCCTCGGTCTGAATGTGGACTCCCTTCGCCCTCAACATCTCCAAGCGCCTGTCGCGCTCGAGCTTGGCTTGCTGCCGGGCGCGCTGCTGCAACTGAGCTATGAGCTCACCGGTAGTGATGGCAGATTTGTCAATCTTCTTGTTGACCTTCTTTTCCGGGGAATCCAGATGTGCGAGACGCCGCAGGGCATGCAAAGACCTTGATTCCTTCGCCTTGTTCACAGGAATGCGGTCAAAAATGGCGTCAAGCTTGCTTTTCTTTGTTGCAGCGACATCCAGGTCGTCGTCTAGTTCTATGACAGCCCTGTTGGCCTGGATCTCTGGAAACCTCACTCGTATGTTGCGCCTAGGGACTGTAGGCTTGATGTTCTTTGCATCCAAGTTCGGCGAAGTCGCTTTTTTGAGCCGTTCAGTGGATGCAGCTGTCAAAGCACTTTCGAGGGTGAGGAGGTCCTGATCATTTGCTTTCAAGATGTTGTCAAGAGCAGTCTGTGCTTTCCCGGCTTGAGGCTGTGCAGTCACAGATGTCTTGTCTTTCCCCAGAACGTCCTCTACCAGAGCGGGCGGTGAGCTCGGCGGTGTGTCAATATCGTGCATCTCTGCATCCGAATGCTGAGCCGAGGCTGGGGAGGTTGGCCGGCTCGAACTAGCTGCCTTCGACCCCAATTGGGTGCCTGAAGGCTTGAAGTTGAACCGCTCGAAGAGTGTCGACTTGGTGATCTTCTTCTTCGTCTTGGCCTCGTGGGCGAGCTGAAGCGCTCGGGTCATGCGCTGGGTCTCACGATTCATTTCCTCCAACGCTTTCTTGCTGGCCTTTCTAGCAGGACGAGCATTGTCCTGCGTCAATTTCCGACCGCCCTCATCATCGGTAATGTCGGAGACGTCTTCATCCGTGTCGTGGGCAAGATCTCCCATCGCGGTCGCCTGAGCAGCGGCTCTGGCTTCCTGCTTGCGAGCCTCCTCCGCCTCGCGAGCCTGCCTCTCCCTCCGCTTCTTGGCTAATAGCTCCTTGAAGCGGTTGTTCTTTAAGGAGGGTAAATCAAGCTCGCTCTCAGAGCCGTCGTCACCGTGGCCTTGTCCGGTCGGCGAGTCTGGTTTGTACGGAGAGACAAACAGTCCTGGTGACCTTTCTTCGGATGCCAGGGCCGCAGCCTCGGGCGTAGTGCTGCGATGAGAGCGGTTCTGTAGCCTCCGTTTCTTCACTGGAAGCACTTCATCCTTGTCGACATCGTTCATATCGGTATCCGGGGTATCTTCCGAGCTCTTCTCTTTGAGCGCGTCTAGTTGGAGCATCCTCCTCACGCGCTCCCTCGCGTCCGCTTCTGGCTCTGGATCCGCATCATGCGTTGTGCCATTGTCTGTTCGCATGGCAGCCGCTAGACGGCCCCTGGGGCGAATAATGTCTTCGTCGTCATCGTCGTTGTCGTCCTCCGCTGTGCTGTTGCTGGAGCTTGCCTCAATCCGCGTAATATTGACGTCTGGATTCTCGACTGGGTTATCCAGGTTCTTTGCTGGTCGACGGGTTTCGCCCTCATCAGAGTCGGAATCCACTTGGGCGAGCACAGCTCTGACCTTGGCCGCCGGGGAGAGGTCGAATGCTCCCAGAGAGCCGGGCGAGGAGGGGGAAGAGGACCGCGAAGAAGCCATTGTGGGCTTCAATTGGGAGGTTTTATTATAATGTCGACATGTAATATCGCGGCAATATCATGCTGCCTAAAATTGATGGTAGAGTTCGTGTCTACGGATTACAGGCAGGAAAAGAGGCTCGACTTTGTGGGTAGGGCGTGGTATAAATAGAGTGGGGAGCTCTGAACGCGCTCGACGCGACTGGCGACGATGCGCGTCCGTGTAAATGCGCACAGACCAGTCACCCTGCACTCTAGACAAAAAGGTACGTACCCGACATCGACATCACGGAGCTGACGGAAAAGGAATCTCCCCAGCCACTCCAAGGCACGGATACCTTCACGTATTCTGCAAGAGTCCCTTTCTAGATATTGGTCTCTTGATGCGACTTTGTCAGCATAATGAGGGCGAGTGAGTAGCTTGACTAGCAACAGCTGCACAACCTGTCAGTGCGGGCTGGAACGCCTGATTTCAAGATACACGAGAAGCGCCTCATTCCGTCGCCGGTAGATCCCCTAGCTTTTTTGATGATATCCTCAACACAAAATCGATGTCAGGCTAGATATGTGCTGTTTGTTCAAGAGCCCGCTCGGGTATCGTCCATAGAGAAGAGCTGCAAAACACAACGACCGACTACCCCTGACCAACACAACAGTCCAATCCGCCAACTCGACATTGAAGTTCAGACAGTTCCCTCCCAGACTTCACTTCTGCTATAATGTACAGGGTAATCCAATCCCCCTCTCGAGCGCCATGTGAAATGCCAATGCCGTAGATGCATAGATGCCGCAGGTACTCCATAGACCAATCCAGTTTTCAACGCCGCTGCCGTCGCCTTGGTTTTTCCCTCCTATTTCGTATTTCCCCGTAACAACCATATGAACCCGTCTTCTGAGGCTGGACATCGTCCCCTCAGCCAACTGCTAGACAAGAATCAAGGATTCCGTCAAGACCATCCACGTCTTGGTTGTCTGCACCTTCCCACCACATCTCGTCGTCGATATCCATGTGGTCGTCGTGGCTGACACCGTTAGGTAAAGTCTCTCCCTGTGTCCCATTGACGCCGTTGACCTCAACACCGCTCTCTTTCCAGACCGCTCCGCCCTGTCCATCCAACCACGTGTAGTCGTCCCAGTTCTCGAGCTCACCGTCTCGGTAGTTGTATATTATTGACTTGGCAATAATGGGGAATTGCGACATACCGCAATCGCTCATATCCAGAGCAAGGCGGAGGTCAGCCATGCCCAGAGGCCCACGCTCACCAGCCGATTTAGCTTCGACCGGCAATAACCCGCCCTTGTCGCGCGTGACATCGCCCCGAAGTGCCGCTCCTTCCTCCTGCACAAGTTGTCGTTTATACTTGTGGGTTTGTATCCAGCTCGTACCGGTACCGAAACCTGCACTGCCGGACTCTCCTGGCCCGTTGCTCCGCGTTCGGCTGAAAATTCCTGCCAGGACCTCCTTGATGAAACACTCTGTAGCGACAGACATATAATGGGCGGCATCCGGGGCGTGGCCAGAAACCAAACCGGCCTCGTAGCATGAGGGAAGCATACGCGCCTCAATGTTGCTTACATCGGGAAACTCGCCCGACTCGACCGCCAAAGGCTGCGCGTATCGTTTCCGTATCTCCAGATCAAAATCTGCACTGTGTGTTAGCGACAGTTGCTTGTGTAACTGATGCTAGGCAACCCACTCATTCGGTTTAGGCCACCGGCGCTGGGAGGAATTTCCGCAGTAGCTCGGGGTGGTCTGGCTTTATGATGGTCGGTAAAGACGTTTGCTAGAGACTCGTAGGGATCAACCTGTAACATAAGGCCGTTAGTCACTTCAAACGTTGCTCCTGGAGTAAGCTATCAAGCCGAAGTTCACGCACATCATTATGTGCCAAGTCCTTGATGCGCCTCCGATCTCGACTTGGTAGTTGCATAACCTCGCCCTTCAATCGTCGCTCTGCAGCATCGCCGGAAATGGGCTTGCTACCACTGGCTGTGGTAGGTTTGTCATTAGCGCTGACCCAGGGCGCGAGGCCCTGGTCGGGCATCTCTCGGGTGACATTGCCGTAGATGGCGGCGATGAGCTGGTTGTGGAGGTGCTCCTTCTCGCCATTCTGTGAGGTGATTATGGGGTCAATTCGCTCGGAGAATTCAGCCTGGTTAAGTCGGCCTGTCTCAATTATTAGCTTGGTCTGCTGTTGTTCCTGCTGGTTGCATGCGGTCAGTGATGTCAGGGGGCCACCTACCGATGAGGAACTGGGTAGTGGCTTCTTTGTAGGCAGCCCATTGTTCGCTGCCGATTGCGGCTTTCAGCGCAGTATATATAGGCTCGACATCGATCCGAGCAGGGACGAGCTGGCTGCCCTTGGACTTCTGCAGCGTCGGCGCGGATACGGTGATGGTTTTCGTAGAGAGGACGGGTGTTGCGAGGCCGATCGATGGCCGGCTTAGCTCAGCGGGGTTGATGTCGGGCATTTTGGCGGTGCTGATGCGCTTGTGATGATGTCGGCGAGGGAGGAAGTCGCGTGCGAAGACTCAGCACCGCGCCGCGCGGCAAACTGGCTCATGAGCGCGTGGAACGAGAGGTCGAGTCTATGCGATCACGCTTTTGCTCTCAGATCGATGGATATGGCATGTCGTGGCTGCCAAATGGATGCGCATTCTTGGTCGGGCGGAGGCAGGAGCGGCGGTGCGACTCTAGAGTTGATTAAGCGACATCCCACCCGGAGAGATGAATGCAGGTCTGCCCTGTCGGTATCCGGAGACAGGATAAAGCCTTGGGCTGGCCGGCAAAGTTTACAGAGAATTCTGGAGGTGGGAGATGGTGAATGAGTGGGCGACGCTGGCGGCGAATGCTCAGAGTCGTGGAAAGTGTGAAGTGATGATTGCGGCTCCGAGTTCGACTCGGGCTGCTCAAAAGGGACGGAAGTACCTGAGTAGTTACGCTACTACCACCCCACATCCGGGCACTTCGACATCAACATCCTAACACCAAACAAGCGTACTGCGTATGCTCAACCATAACTCCTACCGAGTAAGTTCACAGTACACCCAGACTGTGGCGCCTCCATTTAACACCGCAAGAACTACGGTAGGGTCACGATTTCACCAAACCACCCAATCTCACGGCGTTGCCGCCATCACGGCCAGAACGGTGAATGCACTCCGGAGAACTGACGGGGCCAAACTCACATTTCGCAACATCTATTCCGCCATGAGAACAAGAGGTTTTCACAACTCACAGCGTCTCCTCCTTCGTGAAAACTATCCTGTCGTCGCCGATGGCTCTGTCAAGGCGACAGGTGAGGCGGCCTATAGACTATACCCGATCCATATCCATTGATCCCGGAACGCGAGCTCGAGTATTGATATACTCTCCAGCCCAACGAGCCATTGTGAATTGTGCCGTTCGTATTGTGGGATAGGGTGGCTAGACCACGGTACAGGTATGTAAGTAGGGAGATAAGTTTACTGGGAGAGTAGGCAAGCTGGCAGAGGACCCGAGGGAGAGTAGGAAAGTTAGACATAGCCAAGTTGGAAGCAAGTTAAGAAGATGATGCGGAAATCAACACCCCTTAGGAAAGACTCAAGTCAACGATCGATCCTTATATATTCTCTATCAACCCCGACGTGGGTTCTTTAAGATGGTTCTCTTGAATGGGGTTACCTGGGGAGTTTGCTCCTCCTGGATAATCCACGCCCCTCCAGGCACGCTTCTCAGATGGCGTTTTTGACGAGCCGTTTTCGCCAAACTCAGAAGGGCTAGAGAGCCTACACTCGCGTGTGATTTCGAGCCAGGTTTCCACGTATTCGAATGTATCATAGATACGGTTCTTATGGCTGCTGAAGCGGCACGATTGGACATTTTTCAGCGGCTTGCTATCAGGTAGAGATATGCTCACTTATATACATGGCGTGAGAGCGTAAGAGTCCACGTCTCCACGCCTTGGTGTGGAGTGCGCTAGTACTGAGTACGGGCACTGTCACTTGCAGTAGATGGAGGCGTGAAGTACTCGCTACTCTAGTTGTCCAGATCTAATCAGTCTCCCGTCCCTCTATTTTCATCCCACGTCGCGACAACGCGTTCCCCGCTAAATGAATGCTTGATGTCGACAACAGTACCTAGAATCTACAAGAGTGAATGGGTGCTGAACACCCAGTACCACGAGAACCATACACTAAGCAGCACAGAGTCAGTCCGCTGTCGATCAGCTTCGGACGAGTATTTGACCAACTTCTAGACGCGGCCCTGCAAAGATGCCATCATGCCGCACGACCACAGCCATCGCATCTCCAATGCCATCGACAGCCTGATAGCACACCTCGTGCCAAGCGACGCGAGCGAAGATGAGGAAGCTGCCCAGGAGAGGCATGACAACTGCTTTGAGCTCGTCAAAACTCTCCTAGATAAGTCAGTGAATCTCCCTGTCCCAACAAGCGCGGCTACTAACATAGCGATCCGACAGCCCCATCTCCCCTGCCATATCCTCCGACGTGAACCACGCCTCCGATTTAATCAAGAGGAAACTCATCCAGAGCAATCCAAGCCAGGCTCTACGCTTTTCCAATCTATACACGCGCCTCTTGTCGCTTCCAGTCCTTAACCAGAAGTGGGCGATATTGTACCTGCTGTATCAGCTTGCCGATTCTCCGGATCCCAACGAGCCTCTTCCCCTGAGTCCACTGAGACAGCCCGTGCAGCGAGATGTATTGCGCCGCCGAGCCGAGAAAGAGCAAGCCACGAGGCCAGTTGCTTCTACACCGAGGGAGAAGGAAGAGGAGGTCTTCAACGATGCTTTTCAACCGGGCGGACTGAAGAAGTTCCCTCCGAAGGAGGCGAGGCAGAGTCCCGGTGAAAAGGCGGAGAACAACGAAGAAGATAATAGCAACAAAAGAGACGTATCTCTCAAGTCAACCCTGCTTGCCGATAGCTACGTCGAGATCGATCCTCCGGAGACAGCGCTCTTAAGGGACCTGCCTTTCACCCTCCAGGGACTGTCCTCGGCGACCCTGCCTTTTTCTCAAGACACGGTGCTAAAGCTTCCACCCACTCTCCCATCCCCATTAATATCTCTGCTGCATACTCTGGCCGAACCATCCCTCCTTTACAGGGGCCTTTCCTCATGGGTGAAAACACCCGCTGGTGGATTGCTTGGCCAGAGCTTGCGAGCTGCCATCAGCGGCGAGCTCCGGTCCTACCTCAGCCTAATCGCTACCTTAGAAGCCCAGATACGCCGTGCTCTGTCTTCACTTAACGAATCCGCTCCGAGAGGTGGAATCGGGAAAGCTGGTGTCACCCTGAAGCGCTGCGTGGTGTGGACGAGGGAGGCGACAATGGGCCTCCGGCTCCTGAGTCTGATAGCGGAGGAGTCCAAGAGCAAACGCGGCGGCCAAATAATATCTTTGATACATGGGTTTTCTTCATCACATGGAGATCCAATCGTCGCGGCATTCGCCGAGCGCCTCCTAATTCAAGTTACCCGCCCCTTTTACGATATACTACGGCACTGGATCTACGATGGCGAGCTGCAGGATCCTTACAAGGAGTTCTTCGTCAAGGAGCAAGATCCAAACAATGAAGCGCGAAAAGAGCTGAAGTCGCGCGGTCAGAGCAGCGTCTGGAACGATAAGTATGAGACCGACAAGAAAATGATACCAAGCATCATCACAGACGACTTCGCACAGAAAGTCTTTCTTATCGGCAAGTCGCTCAATTTTATCCGCCACAGCTGTGGTGACTCGCAGTGGGTAGAAGACTACTCCAAGTCATCCTCCAAGGAGCTCCGATACGGCGATACGGCGACGCTGGAGGCGTGGATCGACGAAGCCTACAAGACGACCATGAAGCGCCTGATGGACCTGATGACCAACAAATTCCACCTCTTCGAGCACCTGCGGGCGCTCAAGAACTATATTCTCCTCGGCCAGGGCGACTTCATCGCGCTGCTGATGGAGTCCCTGGCCGCGAATCTCGACCGACCAGCCGGGGCCCAGTACCGGCACACCCTGACGGCGCAGCTGGAGCACGCCATCCGCGGTTCTAACGCGCAGTACGACTCGCCGGAGGTGCTGCGCCGGCTTGATGCGCGCATGCTGCAGCTGAGCCACGGCGACATCGGCTGGGACTGCTTCACGCTCGAGTACAAGATCGATGCGCCGACCGACGTGGTCGTCACGGAGTGGGGCAACCGGCAGTACCTCAAGGTGTTCAACTTCCTGTGGCGCATCAAGCGCGTCGAATTCGCGCTGGCGTCCACTTGGCGCAAGTGCATGACGGGCTCGCGTGGTGTCTTGCAGACGTCCGACCCTGCCGTCGTTCAGACCTGGAAGTCGACGCGCGGCGTCCTCGCTGAGATGGTCCACTTCGTGGGTCAGCTGCAGTACTACATCCTCTTCGAAGTCATCGAGTCCTCGTGGGAGCAGCTGCAGAAGGGCATCCGCAAGGAGGACTGCACCCTCGACGACCTGATCCGCGCGCACACCCGCTACCTCGACAGCATCACCCACAAGGGTCTGCTGGGTGCTCGCCGGAGGCAGCACAACGAGGCCCTCGCCGCTGCTGCCGCCATGGGCATCGCCGAGGTCGAGGACCGCAACAGCTACATGGTCCAGCTGGGCGACCTGCTTCGCACCATGCTGCACTACCGCGAGGCCGTCGACGGCCTGTACAGCTGGTCCGTGTCCGAGTTCACCCGCCGCCAGGAGGCCGAGGTGCGGCACTCCACCACGGCCGCGCCGCGCTCGCCCACCAAGCGCGGCGGGCCGTTCGCCCCATCCAAGCCGTCCACGCCGGCCCCGCCGCTCGACGCGGACGACGTCTTCGGCGCCGACGGCCCCGCCGGCAACGTCGTCCCCTCCGAGTTCCCCGCGCTGCAGGAGCGGCTCCGGCAACAGGGCGGCAGCTTCCGCACGCGGCTGCAGATCCTCCTGGGCGACCTCGCGTACCAGCCCGACGTGGACATGCGCTTCCTCGGTGTGGCCATGAACTTCAACGACGTGTACCAGCCCGTGCGGCGCAAGACCAAGAGCGCGGCGCCGGCGGGGTCGCAGACCGCCAAGAGCGAGGTGGGCAACAGCTCGAGGGCGTGATGATGGGGGTAGCGGTTGCTAGGGGTGTCTTGCTTATACCCATTGAGGGTTTGTGCCAGCAGCATGATGATTTGTGACGGGAACTGGCCTGGTCAGTGGTCCAATGGCCGATGATGGAGTAAGGTAGTGAGAAATATTAATGAATCACGAAGCGAAGGAACGGGATGTCGTCTTGATCGGCGTTAGTTTCTCTGTATCATGAGGTCTTGAACCGTGACCTGTCTCTCTAAGCTTCTAAGTCTCGTATGCTGCTCAAAGGCGCTCAAGCACCAGCGTGCCTCTCTCCCCAGCCCGAGAGATTCGCCCCTTTTGTTGGCCACTCCTTATGTACCAGTCCTTATAGAAGGTCGAATAGCGATTCCTCCGGCACATGACGCTGTACTAAGCAACGGTCTAGCAGCGGTCTTGCAGCCTGTCTGTCCTATATGTACAAAATGGGTATACTCTAACATTTACATCACTCCGGACGGGCCATTACTGGCCGCGGCCACGCTTCCCCCTGCCGCGTCCGCCGCCTCTGCCTTGGTTTCCGCCTCCCCGCTGATTCTGTGGTCCCTGGCGAGCCTGGCTCTTACCCTGTTGCTGGCCGTTGTTCTGGTTCGATCGACCCTGGTTCTGCGGCTGCCGGTTCCCGCCTCTGCCTCCGCGTCGGCCACCTCGGCCACCTCGGCCCTGTGACGGTTGGTTATTCTGGCCATCATTTCCGGGGGGAAACGGAGGCGGCGGGCCAGGGGGCAGCGGTGGGTTGGCCGGGACGTTTGTTCCTCTCCTGCCACTCTGTGGATAATTGCGATCATTCGAGGTATTAGCCCGACGGACATTGGTGTTGTCTCTGAGGCTGATGTATTCCGGGTCTTGGGACGTCATAGGACGCTTAGGGAGTGTAAAGTCAATATTGGACGCGATCGTGATCTGACCGTGAGGCTGAGGCTTGGAGACAGGTGCTTTCAAGAATCCCTGATCTGCATCATCGTCGCTCTCCTCGAAGAAGACGTGAGTGCGGGGGACTATGCTCCGTCCAGGAATGCTCGGTTTACCGGGCGGTGCCACAGCCGGCTGTAAGTTCTCGAGGGCTATTGCGTCTGCAGTGCTGTCTGGGTCCAGGTAAAGATCCCGGCACGCCTTCGTCCACGTCTCGCTGGGCGGCTCCATTGATCGTGCGCCGGCCAGACCGCACTCCCCGCCGTAATGGCCTTGCGCTCCGCAGCTGTAGCAGAATACAGGAAGTGATTTGACCTTCTTGATATTTTCAGGATTAGGGCGGTACGTTCTCCAGATCTCAGGGCAAGCATCTTCGGTATGATCGGTAGAATCGCAGAAAGCGCATTCGAAGCCATCTTCACCAGGAGCAGCAACTAATTTCTCTCCACAGTCTGCCGCGCTGTGGCCGAGCTGCCTGCATTTATCGCATCTCTGTCTTGTAGGACATGCGTAAGAGAAATGCTTGCCTTGGCAAAAAGTGCAGAGTCTCTGAGGGCATGCGTTAGCACGATGGCCCTGCGACGCGCAAGTGATGCAAAACTGAGCATCGGTAGAGACGCCCGGAAAGTAACGGCGAAGCTGTCCTTCGAGAGCTGTAAGGTCATAGGCACCATCGTCCACGGGTGCTTCAGTGCCACCGGCAGCTTGCTCATTGTCCTCGACCTCCATATCATGCGCATCAACGCGTCCGTTGCTTTTCGGCTTCACCTGAGACCCGTCCAGGTCGGCCGCATCAGGCCGTTTTGCATTGGCGCGAGAGACCGTGATAAATTCATTGACTTTACCCTCCATCTTACTCTGTGATGAGCTTCCCTTTACGGTTCTGCGAAGATTCTTGGAGATGGCGGCCGAATTGTCGACGAGGTAGAAGTAGGCGTCGAGTACTATGTCCTCGGTGACTGACTGCAGAGAACGTTGGTTGTAGTCAAGGAACTCCTTGGTCCAGCCTTCGAATCTGGATTTCCAGGTTTCGAAGTGCTGCGCATTCTTAATTCCGGGTGCGCTGGGCGAGACGTTGAGACTGGGTAGCTTCCAGTTTACTCCCACCTGGTGGAAAGTGAGTGGCCGCGGCGCGCTAGTCTGATCGTCTGACCGGGTCTGAGCCTGACCCTGAGCCTGAACTTCGTTGATATAAAGGTCTATTTTCCCCTGCTGCTTACACGTTGTGGCCCTTGTATTGACCCGTTTGTGCTCCTTCGGAGGAATAAGAGGTAGCGCGTCAAGATAATGCAGATAGGCATCCAGAACAAGCTGGCTGGTGGTGAGATGTAGGTTCTCTTGGTTAGCTGTCAAGAAGTCTCTGCACCATATTTCGAATTTCTTGGGCCACTTCTCAGAATCGTTCGGTGGAATAGTCCAAGTTACATCTGCATGAACGAAGGGAGGTATGGGGAAGCTCTCTTCGTTTCGTGCCTGTATAGAAGTCTCGCCCTGGGAGGGCCTTGGAGAGGAGACTGCAGACTGCGAGACACCGGATATCGCGCTCTTGCCTAAGCCAGACACAGTGGTATGTGTGGGAGATGGATCGGCAATATAAAAGTCTTCTGCCGTCGAAGGGGGTTCTCTTAAATCCCCAGCTTTGGCTGTGAGACTGGAGCCGGTCGCCTCTTGGTCTGGATCCAGGCGCTGGCCGTCCTTTCCGAAGGTGGTGGCCGGAAGATTGCGCGATACTTTAGAGAAGAGACCGGTCAAATTTGAGCCAAGAGAAGTGCGGATGCTGCTTGTTACGCCGCGATTCCAGCTAGCAGGAGCCTGAGACTGGTCCGGCGTCGCCATCACAGCAAGCGACTTCGCAGCTTCGTCTTGACCACCCGCCGCCTCAAGGTTCGGCAATGATGCGCTCCCATCGGGTGAGGATTCGATAATCTCACCGTCGTCCAGGTCGCTAGAAACGAGATCCACGACAGATGCGTCGAGCTTTGGCTTTTTGCTGGCAGACGCCAACTCGGCCCTGACAGCCGAGTCGTTGCCACTGTTGCTAAGCGAGCTCTCGACCTCTTCGTGACGGCGTTTCTGCGCGACCGACGTTGCCTGTCCCATGATTGTCTCAGCCTGCTGCCCACCATTTGCAGGAAGGTGTGACTCTGGCGCTGATGCGAGTTCCTCGGCCATAGCGAGGGACGCGCCAACAACGTTGACGAGGGGTAAACGTGCAGATCACGATATTTCCTCGCGACTTTGCGCCTCGTTAAGCGTCATTGAAGACCCATGTATGCGGCAAACAGGTGTGGCTGTCTCTGTTGCAAAGAACAAAGTAGGTCGGCAGGCGAGCCTCACTCATCGGCATTTGACAGCTCGCGGCGATATAAAAAAAAGTTGAGGTGTGATTCGATGGTCGCCCCGGCACGTAGTGGGCAGGTACGGAGGTACCTCGTCCAAGCTCGTGAATCGACTTGCGCGCAGCACGTGACCGGCACTGATGCAGAACACGCCCGGCCTCAACCAACAAAGGTCTACTCTAATTGATTGCCATGTAAGACGAGAGCAACGTAAGGCGGTGCGAATCCCCAGGCGATGACAACAGGATGGAAGCAGGCGTCGTTTGACGTGAGACGACAAGTTGCCCTATGGTGGCGAAATCGTCCTTTTCCTTCCTAATGGCACCGAAAAACACTGGAGCTGCACATTTCACTGATAGGCTGATGGGTGCAAAAATCGGCCGTACTGTAGGCCCGTCCCTGTCTCTTGTGTGTTCCTGGGGTTTCTTGGATGGCGTCTCGCACGCGTAAAGACACCAGACAGGCTGTGATGAGCCTATCTCAAGATGTACCTTAATCTCTGGGTCTGATCTCGAAGCGCGAGGTTCTCTACGAATCTTTCTGCTGCTCTGTGAGGCGATTGCGCACTGCGTGTAGTATCCGTACTCGTACACGGAAGAGGTACCCCAACAGCTTGAATCGCATCAGAGATCGGAATTTTCCTTCCAGTCGAAAAGGCGAGGGGCGTGGGAGATTGCCATACTGCTCCCCTTTCGGAGACAAGAGATTCGTCGAGCCCAGCCGAGAGGCTTAGCCTTGGCCAATTTTAGTTAGCGCAGGGCCCCTTGTCCCCTCAACAGAGAGCTACGGTACGCGGCCAACGGAGATTGCCCGTGTTAGCAACGCAGCCAACGGTACCTTGCGGCTGTGCCTGGCTAGAGCAGAACTCTGGGTACTTCAGACCATCTCTGCAACAAATCTCGTGTCCCTTTTTGGGGACCTGCCTGGCACTGACACTCTGTCACGACTCACATCTGCCAAGTTCAGAGGAGGCTCTTCCTCTCTCCTCCTGCCAACTCTCCTCAACATCTCCCGGCGACTGCGTCAAGCCTCCCTCCTGACCAAAAGGGAGGATTATCTCCAGCTTATCTGCTAATTCGAGTCTTACCTCTTGCCTTCTCTCAGTCGCTACTCTCTGTTGCGGTGCCGATTTTGGGGTGTTCGTGCGGCCTGGGTAAGTCATCGTCGGGCTCTCCTGCTCTCTCGAGATAGTCACCCTCTGCCGCATCTCTAGCTCTCAGACCTGCATGGGAGCTGCTGGTTGGTCCAATTATCGTCTGGCTGGCGCGTGTTCAACGAGACACCAAGTCCAGTGACCTCCACGAAGCTCCTCTCCGTTCCACCTCTCCTCCGAATCTGACCGCTCTCCGCGAAACATCGTGCAATGAGCTGACCACTCTCCTCCGCAGTTGTCGACATTTAAAAACGACATCCTTTCCCACCCGGCCCATCCTCTCTCCGTGCTCAAGCGGACGACCTCTTTCTTCGTGGTTAAGCATCTATCCATTTCTCGAGCCGTCTCCCCCCTCTTCTGAGGCAGCCTCGTGACATCATAACGGTCCAAACCTGCTTCATCGGGCTTTCTCTCTCTTCCGACCTCGATTCTTCTCAGAAAACTCCTAGAGGCGTACCGCTGTCAATACCGCCAAGCTGTCTTCCCCAATTCTTCTCCAGCGCACCGTCTCGTACGAGACGGGCACCAATCCTCCCCGCCGTGGGAGCATCTACGCCATGGCGGACAATAGCAGCAACTCGGCCCGCAGGAGGAGATCTAGTAGCATCCTCCAGGTCTACCACGAGCCGCCCGAGACCGTCGAGCAGCTCAGCGATCAGTCCGCCCTTCCGAACCTCAATGCCGACTGGGTCAATGCCAAAGGTCGGTCCAATCGGTCGCCGGGGCACTAATCTGCTCCGCCTCACTCGCGAACGTTATTGTTCCCGAACTCCGCTGCTGACAGCGGCATTCTCCTCGTCTTGAAACGCCGAGGCTGACGCAACCCCTCTTCTGACAGGTGCATGGACAATCCACATTGTCATTATTATCGTCCTCAAAATCGTCTACGATATTGTTCCGGGGGTGTCCAAGGAGACGTCATGGACACTGACCAACATCAGCTACATGTTCGGGTCATACATAATGTTCCACTGGGTCAGGGGAGTTCCATTTGAGTTCAATGCCGGCGCCTACGACAACCTGAACATGTGGGAGCAGATCGATGATGGCGCCCAGTACACGCCTGCCAAGAAGTTTCTGCTCAGCGTCCCAATCGTCCTCTTCCTCCTCAGCACCCACTACACGCACTACGACCTTACTTACTTCACCATCAATTTTCTAGCGGTTCTAGGTGTGGTTATCCCAAAGCTACCTTTTGTGAGTTTTCCATCTTATACCGGAATCCCATGTGCACACGTGTGTGCCTGCAGCAAACCCCCTGGTCACGGACTAACGTGCCCACCCTCACCACAGAGCCACCGTATGCGAGTAGGTCTCTTTTCTGGTGTCCCGGACGAGAGCTAGCTCGATCTGGGTCAGTCTCAAGGCGTTTCGGTTTTCGGATCTGGTAAAAGTGGAGTTTTGACAGATGGCATATACGAGCGAGCATTGTGCTGGGAACAGAGAGCAAGCGTCGAGGATAGCAAGGGCGGAGTAGGTAGGACAGAGGAAAATTGAACAGAACCGGCCCGCCCGGCGAAGCATCGAATCCACCCATTCAGACAATCCCATTGACTCTGTGAGGCTAATGGCAGCGGAAAGTGAGTTTCGCACCAAGAGACAGGGCTAACGGGAGAGTTTTTCATGGGCTTTTGAGCCGTCTCGAAGAAAGTTTGCGAATCTGTTGACCAAAATAGCAAAATCAGGATTCCGCTCGAATCTCTGGTCTCTTCCCTCATCCTCTCAAGCTCTAAAGCTTGAACGGATCATGACCTGCGCCCGCCACGAAACTCTGGCATGGATCCAGGCGTAACCATCAAGGTTTTAATGTCGACAGTCTCGAGTGCGACCATGGATCGCCTGAGGTGTATCCGGAGCCGGTGCAATGCATCTCAAAATAGCATATGTCCATGAAGCTTGGAGACAGACGAACCTAGACAAGCACACGAGATCAGCACCGCAATGGCTGGGACCGCGAGCTTATAAGCCTGCTTTCCACAATGGTAGCCAGACATCCCTCTGCTCCCCAACAACTTTCTGGTTCTCTGACAGACCGCTCGTTTTCCGTCTGAGAAGCTCCGAGCTGCAATCATTGCTCAGCTTAAAAAAATCTGATGGTTTTGGCACTTTGCCCCTTTTTCGACTCTAAAATCAATATGAAAGCCATTGCAGTCCTGGCTGCTGCCCTGCTCGGCCTAGCCCAGGCGAGCTACATCCCGGCGGAGGCCGCCCGGCGCGCAGCCGGTCCGGAAGCTACCGGACGTCTGCACACCCGTGAAGCGCGGGACATCGCCGCGGACGCGACCGCCGCAGCCCTAGTGCCTCGGCAGACGGACCCGTACGACTGCACGGGCGACTGCTCCAACCTGGACTGCCCCTATTCGGACGGCGTGTGCGACACTTACGTGCCCTCGTCCAGCACCACTAGCACCACTCGCACCCGCACCCGCACCCGTACCCGCACCCGCACCGGCCGCAACCGCCGGACGACAATCACGCTGCCCGGCGAGGTCCAGACCTCCCACATCATCGTGCCCGTCCCGACCACCATCCACCGCCTGCGCGTGTGCACGACCACCGTCTCCCTGACCGAGACCGTCACCATCTGCCCGCACCGCTCCGAGTGCCCGCCCAAGGCCGACAAGTGCCTGCCCCTCTGCGAGGACAACGAGGAGTGGGAGACGGACCACTGCAAGCCCCACCACGAGAAGGAGGGCGGCAAGACCGCCCTCCCGCCCCTGCCCCCTTATTGGCCCAGCAGTGAGTGTGGCGAGGACCAGCAAGGCCCCGAGGACTTCTGCCGCCCACCACCTACCCCGCCCGACATCCCTTGTGACGACTGCACTGCCAGCTGGCCGTGGCCCACCGCGTCTGCTACCGCGCCCGCTCCCGAATCCACTGGGGGCTGGACTGCCCCAGGCGGCGGCCATGGCGAAGGCGAAGGTGGTGGAGCTGGTGGTGCTGGTGGTGCTGGAGGCGCTGGTGGTGCTGGTGGAGCTGGAGGTGCTGGAGGTGCTGGAGCAGGTGCTGCTGGAGCTGGCGGTGCTGCTGGAGCTGGTGGTGCCGGGGCCGGCGGTGCTGGAGCTGGTGGCGCGTCGGGTGAGGGCTCTGGAGAAGGCGCTGGCGAGGGTGCTCACGAGGGCGCTCACGAGGGCGCAGGCGCGTCCGGCACGGGAGCCAGTGCGTCTAGTGAGGCGGAGGCCGAAGCAGAGGCCGAATCCGGAAGCGCTGAAGGGGAGGTGGAGGCGGAGGCAGAAGCGGAGGCCAGCTCGTCTGCCAACGCCGACTGCGCGTGCCCCGAGTGCGAGGAGTGCACGGAGGGCGAGTCCTCGGGATCTGGCACCAGCAGCGGATCCGGAACCAGCGGTGAGTCTGGTACCAGCGGCGGATCCGGAACGAGCAGCGGGAGCGGCACCAGCAGCGAGAGCAGCACTGGAGAGGAGTCTGGCACAAGCTCGGAGAGCGGAACTAGCGGCGAGTCTGGCACTTCTGGTACGTCTGGCGGGACCAGCTCGGGGGGCACATCTGGGGAGAGCGGGACCAGTGGCACTGGCGGTGGCACCTCTGCTGGCACGGGATCCGGAACCGGAACCGGCTCTGGCTCTGGCACCGGAGCTGAGGGGACGCCTGCGACTGTCGTGACCGCCGGTGTCGCGCGCAGTGCCCCCTGCGGCTCACTGCTCGCCATCGCCGCTGTTGCTGTTGCTGCTATGCTAGCTTGAGGACTCGGTCACCTCCCCTTGCTGCTCTGGGCATTCGCTTTGCAAGAGTATACAGAGACTGTTCGTTCATGTTACCAGGCAGCTTTCAAGGGGCTCTGCTCGGTCGCCGAGCACAGCTTCCCAATCACGGCTTCAACAGCAACAATCATTGCGCGTCACGTTGGGATATCTGCAGGTATTGTCACTTTTTCTCTCACAGTAATAATAGTAATCAAACGTTCTTGGAAAAATAGCTTGATCGTGAATATCGAGACTTCTCCCGCGCCTTTGAGGTTATCAACTCGTAACTCCGGAGCTGGCGACCTCCAGAGGTCGGCCCTTGCTCTTCGCAGCCGGGTAAATGTTAAACTTCAGCCGGACTCGCTTATACCCTTAGAAACCTTAAACACTCTTTCTCCCTGAGGTGCGCGCAAAGGTCGGCAAACTCACTGGCTGCATCGGCTCGGCCGAGGCAGCAGCGGCGTCCCCGCAGGCGGGACAGTATAACGTCATTCGCCAGGTCCGTAGTCGGCAGAAGCGCCTCGAAGGCCTATCTGCGAGTCTGATAACGCGCGCCAGGCGGACTTCACTCTTCAAACCCTATTCTGGTTGCTCGTAAACATCAAGACTGGCCATTTCTTTGCTTATAGAGTTCATTCCTACCGTGAATTGCATACACCTAGGTACCGTAGGAGGTACCTTAGATACATCGGAAGTACGAGAGTGAAGTTTGGCTGCGCCGGCGCTCACAAGTATAAGCGGGTCCGGTCTGTCTGCTCTCGTCACAAAGACAACGGGCAGGAACGACCGGCGCTACTGCATTCACTGCGTTCACTGCGCAGAGGGGCTTACAACTAAGCGACTGTCCTCGAGTTTAACTTCGAGGCTTCAACTTTCAACATCTCCTTCCCCAAACTCGACCAACCATACTGAACGCAACACCAACAACCATGAAGGATAACGCCCCCGTTCTGTACCCCACCCCTGAAGTGGGCAAGAGGGTCACTGAATACGCCGTGGAGAACTCCACGAAGCTGCCTGACTACATCAAAAAGTACCACGACTTTGGCATGACTCTCCCCGCAGCCGAGTACATGACCAGCGAGTACCAGGCCGCCATGATGGTCTGGCTGGCGCGTGCCGTCGGTGCCAAGAGAGGTGAGTTACCGAGCTTTCCAGACCCGACCTTCTGTTTCGTCTGCCTACATGGCCTGCTCCTGTGCTGACTTGCCTATGAAAGTACTTGAAATTGGCGTATTCATCGGTTTCTCCGCGATGGCTTGGTCATACGCCGCCGGTCCCGATGGCTTCGTCACTGGGCTCGAGTTCTCCAAGGAGTACGCCGGCATGGCCCGCAAAGGACTGCAGGAGAACGGGGTCAAGAACGTGGAGATCGTCGAAGGCGATGCTGCCAAGACGTATGTTGGCACCTCCCTGTGTCATTTGACACTGAGGTATTAAGCTCTTGAAGCGGACGCGCTAACATCACATTAGTCTCGCTGACCTAAACCCCGAGGAGCCGTACGACCTCATCTTTATTGATGCGGACAAGCCCGGCTACCCGAACTATCTGAAACTTATCTTGGAGAAGTCGCAGACGGGCTCATCCAACCGGATTCTGAAGAAGGGCGGAATCATTCTGGCGGACAACGTCCTCCGCCGCGGTCTCGTCGCTGATTCATCGCCTGAGAATCCTAACCTGGCTAGGGACTTGCAGGACGAGGGCAGGAAGAAGCTGATGGCCGAGTCGATTGCGGCACTTACGGAGTTCAACACGGCTTTGGTCTCCAGTCCGCGGCTCGAGACCGTCCTGCTTCCTCTCTTTGATGGCCTTGGTATGGCTCGGTTGATTGACTAGGTGACCTGTCCCTTGAGTTTGAGGATAGAGACTCCTGACTTGCTTTGCTTTGCTTTGCTCGGTGTACTCCAGAACAAGATAGGGGCAATAAGTATCTTCCCTGAAAAGTGCATTTGGTCCCCGGTCACACTAGCCAACAATGGTCAAAGTGCCAGCACCTACCAGTTCACGTACCAACAGAATAACAAAGCCCGATACGGACCGCCCGAACAAAGGCAACATGGTGAACAATGCCGGTTAGAGGAAGACTGGTGGTCCTGCGTAGAACAAAGCTTAGAGATAGAGCACCTCGACTGAGGTATGTCGGGGGAGCGGTAGTACCACCCTGATACATCTGATGCATCTAGGCAAGCTGCAAGCCAAGATAGTACGGGTCAGAACAGTATGTAATGTGGTATGGCTCAATCATGGCATAAAAATAAGGTTGCCTAGGGGCGCCGGTGACCGAAGAATGGCATCTGAACAGCGCCGACTCGGTGGACAACGAGGCGTCACTGTTCAGTAGCGTACCGGAATCTCATATAACCTCAGGTCAAGGACGCCCCCCTGGAAAGATTGAAAAGACTTTGAGCTGTCAGCCCAAGGTGTTCTCTGTCTGGCACTTACTCTTTCTGTCAGCACAAGAAATCCAGCAGCAGCACCTACAGGGAAATAGGACTCAGAACACCGAGGTCTGGGGCCGCGAAGGCCGCGAAATGTGCTTCAGAGGTAATGTCCAGTTCTCCTGCGGCGACTGGGGCGAAGAGATCACCACCCCCTGCCTCCCGGAGATGGCCCGCCCGGGCTACTGCACCGACCACCAGGAGGCCCAGAGCGTGCGTCAGGTGCAATGGCGCTGTCCAGCCTGCGTTTTCCGGGGCAAGCGAGAGAAGTCTGAGGGTGCTCAAGACCCTGTCCAGCTGACCCAGGCCCACGTCAACAGCACGGTCACAGCTGCCAGGACTAGATCGAGCACCTGGGGCTTGGTCCAGCCGCCGGCCATGGACGCGGCCTGGGCTGAGAGCGGCGAGGACGGCGCCGGTACGGGCGCGGTAACTGGTAAGTCGTTGGCCCAAGCTTCCCGGGGCAAGGTCTCCGAGGAGGCACACGCTGGATATGGTAATTGTCGTCCGAGCAGGTCGAAGGAAAGGACCCCCCCGGCCGCGGCTGAGGATACCAAGAGTGCCGAAGGCAGCCGTGCCCAAGCTCCAGAAGATAGTATATCCAATAAGAGCCCCAGCAATAAGGTTTTGGGGTCTGAGGTTGGCCATATGGCGCCCGACCAGCTCGGGGGGAGCACCCGGCCCCAGCTCGGGACGGCAAGAAGCCTGGGGGAGCCCAGCCCCTTGCTAGCTCCGGCAGCTCCTCTGTTGATGTCTCGAGAGAAGACGGAGCTCGCACAACCGGCTCGGGATGCCGAGCGTCGTAGGAGCAGCCGAGCTAGGCATGTCTCAGCGTAGACGCGGAGTGGCCTGCGACCTCGGCGCTCCTGGGACACTGAGGTCGACACAGGCTAAGTAATGATAGGATCTGTTGTCCTTGATGAGATAGGACTGGTGTGGTAATGAGAACAGGCACAAGGCATGGGACTCGTAGGCTAGTCCTTCGAGTAAGTGCGAGTAGGTAGGTTTCTAGTCGATACGAGACAAAAGTAGAAAACAAAAAAAAAATCAAAAAAGTCTTACCAATTAGAAAAGTGTCCCCCAGCAACAAGAGAGTCTGAATGATTGAAGCAAGGTCATTTTGTCTCGAATCGTGTGCTAGGTGCCACTTACCGTTGCTTTCTTGAGTGCATTTAATGTTTGGATGGCTTCGTCCAGTCTTGTTACCTTCTACTGACCCGGCCCTCCAGTGACCTACGTCGCACGTCAGGAGTCTCGTATCCAGTAAATCGTGTCTCAGCCTCAAGGGGAAAATTCCATCAGAACTAAGTTTATGCAGTTGTTAGAGCACATTGTGTTCAAGAAGAGCTGACAAGTCGGATGGAAATTGATAGTTCTAGTAGTGTTAGGAGTGTGTATATTTCAACGCCGGTCTCCGAAGCTATAAGGAGCATGGGACGGTCCACAGCTGCGACTAAAAGTATGCAACGTAAGAAGTACAAGCATTTCTTGTTCAGGAGACTCTTCTCAATAAATCAACCACCTACTGGAGAGACCATGAAGCTCTGCTCGGTCTCTAGCTTAGCCATTGACGAGGGCCCGAGAAGACAAGTAGGAAGTGGTAGACTGCTATCAGGCACGGATTCCATCTCGCCCCTGACTGTTCCAGAGAATGTTGTTACGGCCGAGGCCATAGCAGCTGATGTATTCCCGGACCCTATCACTGACTGCTGGACATGCAGTTCAGTAGCAACAGCTGACTCGGGAGCAGAGCACTACGCGCAGTGGATGCTCCTTCCTTGTTCAGCCAACTACGACATGAGATGTAAGGCCAAAAAAGAAAGGCGCCCTACGCTCCACGGATCCGGCAAGGGTTCCCCGAGAACGAAGCCATGCTCCGGGATGCCCAGACGGGACGGCACCGACCGAGATGGCTGGAGGAGGTTCGAGTCGGGGGGCTTGATCAGTTTGGGGCTGCCATGAGCAGGGTTGCAGTCCGGAGGGCCGGAGTCGAAGCCCCTTGCGGGCAGGGGTTGTCTCAGACGTCTTCCGGACTTACACCCACCAATGATCCGTGGCATCCCCTCAGCCCGTGAATGGCGTCTTATAGAGCGTAGGGGCGGAAGACTTCCCGCTGAGGATCCTGCTTTTTTCCTCGCTGTCCATGCGCGTGATGATATGATCAGGGGGGTGTGAAATGGCCCGGCGCACGTAGGCCCCTGCATTAGACACCTATCATTATTCGCTTCTGTGCTGGTCTAATGGCGATAGTCTGTCCTTCTCAGTTGTCACGGGCATTCTTCTGACGCTGGGGTCTCACAGGAGTGATGTAATTCAGTAATAATGGAACGCGGTAAATTCAACAAAAGGCGTCGTGTCACAATCTATCACAATTTCCGCAACGGATCATGAGGAAGGCTGGAAAATCTGTGAGACATGCGGAGCGGCTCGGCGGCGCGCCGCAAGCATCGTCAAGAGATTAGGAGGCTTGTCTGGAAAAGACTCTCAGCCCCATTTAGGCAAGAGTGTTTGATGGTCAGTGACAGAGCCGGCTGAAGAACGGGACGGCCGCAGCCATGGCTCCCCGAGTCAAACAGAAGACACAAGAGAGTACTTCTCCCTGGAGACGATCCACGAGATGTCCTGTTGAGAGTCGGTGATCTTCAAAGCCGGTAACCGCGTCTATCGAGGGACTCCCAGGACGCCCGGCCGCATTTTGGCTGCGGGCGCTGTACAATGTCAATGAAGAACATCTTTTCACCACATGCCACGGCTATATAGCCTGTTTGCACCTGGATAAATTGGAAAAATCGCGTTGCGAGTGTAAATAGCACCAACTTGCGCCTGGTATTGGTTTGGGGAGCGTATCGTCAACCGTGCAGCCCTACCAGCCGCGAACGTGATAACATCAGGACAGCACTTGCTTTCCAGACTCGCCCTTGGTAAGTTGGCTGGCCGCTGCCTTCATACCGCCCAAGCTAGAACCCAGTACATATTGGTGTTGGACGCGCCCATTAAGCATTCATTGGAAACAAACACTCGTCTAAATTAGCAAAGGCGGCCGTCCGGCAGACCAGGTGTGCAAACCGACTTGATGAGCGAATAGGACAGAGCGGGAGGCGCCTCGGTCAGCGTGGGTGGCAGTGGTGATCTGGCGAAATGCGCGCCGTCCCATCCGTCCTTTGGGCTGGGCGGTGACCTATTAGGAGGGTTTGCGAGCCAGGCCGTGATGGGTGCGGGCGCCCACCAAGAGGACGCCACGGCTGTCGATCGTAAAGCCTCTTTGGGCGACGAGAAAGAGGTGCATCTCGTTGGTCATAGGAAGCTCGAGAGGAAGCTCGAGAGGGGGTGTGGTAGCGAGCGAGTTTTCTCCATTCGCTTTCGCTTCCTTCGACGGCTGACGCCACGGCGAAACAGCAGTCCTGACGGATGACTTGCTGAGCCAGTCCCGGCTATGCCCACCCATCCTTTTCGAAAGAAGAGAAAGCAACAACAGAGCTGAGATAAGCTGGAGAACTCGACAGTCGCGGGATGGCGGGCAGGCGCCGTCCGTGCGGAAGCACGTCTTGAGGCGTTTAAGGTTCATAGCCTGACAGTTTCCATCACTGCGTTATGATCGGAAGTACCTCTGCCAGTAACTCTCACAAAAGTTGCTGTAGGTGGCACTCCAGCCTTCCAATACCTTCCCAGCTTCCACCCAGCCAGTAGATACAGTGGATAACGGTCCTGACGCAGCGCATCTACAGCACCTATCAGGCATGGTAGGAAGTCAGCATGGGACAATGGCAAGTATTCGAGGGACGAAGCTGGTGGCCTGTGCTGAATGAGGTACCCGTAGGCCTACAGCAACGCGATGCTTGGAACTGACATGCTTTCGGTCAGTGCGCATGTGAAGATCCCCGGGTGCCACTCGGTCATGGCAGTGCAAGCCCGTCCGTGCAGCGCGGCGCCTTTGGAACGTTTCTTCGTTCTTTCCATATCGATATCAACTCATGCGCCCATTCGCCGGCGCCCTGAAATATGACAGAACTCTATGGTGGTTGTAGACTTCCGAATGTGGGCATGCGATGCAGCCAATAGGGGAGATATGTAGCGGTGAAGGGATGCGGAATCCACTAGCACTCCGGTACCTTGCAGGACAAGACGGGGGTTCTGTGTTTGAGGAGAGTCGAGACGAACTGGCAACAACACCATTGACGCCATAGTCAGTAAAAAATCAAGAAGATGCCTTGTGGCTAAGGATCGGAGATGCTGGGAAAAGCGTACTGGGGACGATGGGAGCATCATTCGGGCTCGCAAGCCTGCATCCTGTCAGCACTTGCACAGTGGTGCATATGCATCTCTTGCATCGAGGACCATCGGACGGACGGCGGAGGTCGCCCCTCTGGCTCGTCTCTCGGACCCTTTTCTTCGTTTGAAGCCTGGAAAGCCCACATGGCTTGCCGGTCATTCCCTGTCGCGGTGGCTCCGGTATTCCCAAGTCCTTGCCCAGACGGGCAAAGAACGCTCCTGAGTCTGCAGGTGGCCAGATGCTGCCCCCGCCGTTTAAATTATCTTCACGTGTACGGATAGTCGCCTTTGCTAGGGGTTATCGCCGTCCGACCTGATGCGATGTTTGTACGCGCAGTACGTTGGTACACTGTGAGTAGACTAATGACCGGAGACCCGGAGTGACTGCACGACAAGGTGACGTGGGCGCGTGTCTGCGGGACAGTCACCAGGTCTCCGTTATACTAGCAGAGAGGTTGTCCGTTGGCAATCTGTGTATAGAGTTGTGTTGTTTGTGCGGGTGCGAATCGAAGGCTTATTTGCACCATGGGATGGAGAGAGATGGAACGAACGAACCCCCGTGCCTCTACGGAATACTTTGTACCTGCTTCACCTTGGCAGGGGCGGCAAAGGTACCTCTGCACATCGAAACGGGGACAAGTGACATGGATCCATTCTGTTTCCCCTTTGGCCAGCCCCACCATCCTGAGATGGTACCTGGCGAGGCGCTAAGCCCGTTTTTGAAGGGTTGGGGACCTCGAAGGCTGGATGGAGGGCTGGAAGGAGGAGCATCGATCGTCTTCCCCTTTCGCCTCTTGCGGCAGCTGCTGGATGCGGAAGGAGAACAAATGTCAATGTGGGAGTTCAGGTAGAGAGATACTCTGTTCAAGAGAGAAGCCGACTGATTCTCGCCCTTTACCACCTGAATTGTCGACTCTCGGCGCAATAGGAGAAGCAGCAGCATCACTTTCGTCTGAATATCCTTTCGTCGCAGACCCGGTTTAGGCCCTCCCTTAGCCTCCTCGGTATCTGGACTGCCCTGCATCTTTATCGCACGACAGCTCCACTGCACAGGAAAGGGGCGAGACATCCAGCCCCCGTCTCCTCCTCCTCCTTCATCTGTATTCCTGTTCGTCCCCTCGATCGACCACCACGGCCTCCGGTACAACATTGACGAGGGTGTTGTTGCTTCTTTCTGCACTGCCGGCGGACATCCTACCTCACCGCGCCGCTGTTGTTCCTGCTTTCTGCATGGCGTTATTGAGGCTTGAGAGTCCTGTCACCACAACCTCGACTGGCCGCCCGCTCGTCACCCTCCCAATTCACTCGGGAACCGCCATCCTTGAACGGTACGTATGTCTAGCATCAAATCGCAATCCATCACAGAGAGAGAGAGGGAGGGAGAGAGGGAGAGAAAAAGGAAGAGAATATCTGCTTGTTTCTGGCGCCGCTCGCGACTCTACGCTGTTTGATCAACTTCCGTGGCCTGTACCTGTGTACGAAGGCCTGCGGGAAGCAGCAGCAGCAGCAGCAGCAGCAACGGCGCCGGCGGCAAGTAATTCGAAGTCACGATCTGCCGTATCTATCCTGCAGTGGTCTGCGTCTTCTCCCAGGAGCACAAGAGGCACACAACCTTCTCTTCCCCTCCCAATCGCGTGCACATCGTTCCCGCATCACCTCAGCTTGGCTTCCCTCTTCCATACTGCGTACAGCCCCGACTGCACGCATCCGGGAAAGTCAAGTCTTCCCCCCTCTAGGTGGCTCCTCGCGCATGAAGTCACTCCACGGCGGATCATACCCAGACCCATTTTGCCATGGTTACCTGGCGTTTCTTGTTTCAGCTTTTCTTTCTCTGCTGGACAATATCCTTCTTCTCTATACTAATCAAACGCAGCCTGCCGCCCAGCCTGCCTTACCAGCCTACATCCTAAAGAGCGCAGCTTGTAATTGCGCGCCCTGTCACTCGGCGCCATCCTCCTCGACCAGCACTTCTGGAGACGCCAGATCTCCAGCCGCTTCGCCGCCTCCCCTCCGAAGCCTCCACCACCCGTGATACCCTGCCGTCTTACGGGGCCTGGCGGACGGGATCTTGGCCCGTCTCTTGATTGGGCTAGTCCTACGCAGTCCTCAATATGGCATTTCCCTCTCTAGAGCCGGGCATGTCTCGACCTTCGTCCGGCATCGCCTCGCCTCCCGCACGATCGAGGTCACGAACCCAAAGCATCTCGAGCGATAGGCCTTCGACCATCGGCCAGCACAGCCTGATGTCGCCGCCGCTGTCTGTCTCCCCCGAGGCAGCCTTCATCGCTCGATCAGCCGCCTCACAGATAGTCACAAACGATCACGATAGTCACGCCGATACCTGGTACGACCAGCATGGAATTGAGCCGTCGGGTGAGTCTGCTTCGGTTTCCGACGCCGCATTACGGCTTGTCAACAGCTTCCTCGATCAACTACTCTTCAATTTCCTGTCTCTCGCCGGGTCCACCACACTGCCCGCACTGCGACCGGCCGTCTCCCAGGTCTTGAAACCGAAATTGGCCAAGGATGCAATTAACCAGGCTGAAGAGGAATTGCGGGAATATCTTGGAGGCGGAGACGATGATGAACTTCTACAGGGGCCAGGCGCCGGTCCAAAAGATTGGGATCTGGAGTTGGTGTGGAAGCGAACAAGATTGCGCTGCATGGTCTACTCCTCTCTCGGAGATCTGGAGGAGGAAGACGAAGACTATCACATGGAAGAAGAGAATCTAGAGATGGGTGACGAGACACTCGGGGAGACTGTGTCCCCTGCTGTGGCGATCTTCTTGACATCAATCCTCGAGTTTATGGGTGAGCAGGCGCTTATCGTCGCCGGACAAGCAGCGTATCACCGTATGCGTGCCAGGTACGAGAAGGAGATGAAGGAAGGCAGCAAGACTCCTGCGGATGCCGCTGATAGAATCACGGTTGAAGATGTCGATATGGAGAGAGTCGCGCTCGATAGGACGCTTGGGCGACTATGGAGGGCATGGAAGAAGAGGATACGGTCCCCTGGTTTGGGGACCATGGAACATTTTCCACGGCCACGCTCACGCGACTCTAGTCACGCTTCTCAGTTGAACCATCTCAGGCAACTTAGTCTGGACCCCGAAAGCTCCATCCCGCAGGCTGTTACGGAAAAGCCGGACGAGCATGAGCAGGAGAATCTGGAGCGAACGCCCCAAAAAGAAGGGCCCGTGCCACCGCTTGAGGAATACCTTGTTGCGGCTGCAATTCCCCTGCCGGCTGGCGAGAACGATGTTGCCGAGATAGAGGTGCCCGGTCTGGCCACATATAGCGACGACGAAAGCGAAGACAATGAAGTTGAGGATGATACCCAACCTATCCGGCCGAAGAGCTTGATGATATTCCCGCCCGCGAATACGACCGACTTACCTACACCTACCATGTCCCAACCAAATACGCCTGTCTTCGCCACCAGAAAGCGATCTAACTCCCTACCGACTCCCGCCACCTCGCCCTACAGGTCTGTCTTGGTACGAGAGACTGTAGCACCGACCATTGGGGCCTCACCAGAATCGATTACTGATGTGGAACGTGATGCATCGAGGGAGATCTCGACCAAGGAGCTCAGCAAGGAGAGGAGAGCTTCTGAGCAGACCCCAGTTCTTGATGAGACGTCTGATACAGAATCGAACACTGAAGAGTCTAACCAGCTGGCGTCAAAGCGTCTATCCACCGTCATTGGCGATATTGCAGTGGTAGGACCTACGACCACATTGGACTCTGCAGATGAGGCAGACGCGAATGACCAGAACGAGGAAGATGACACAATTGAGTTCACAGAAGAGCCGCAGATTCTCACTTCGTCTCGAATCTCTATCAGCGGTCGGAGCAGCTCTCCAGCCAGTTCGGATCACGGCAGGTCAATGCCCCTCAGCCCGATCCATCCCGTAAGATCTGGCAGCATACATTCCCTCCGGCTGGTGGACGTGATGAGTCCACGAAGCCCCACAACTAGATCGAGAGGAAGCTCTATATATGAGCCAGAGCAGATATCACATTCTCGCGCAGGGAATCTTTCGCGAACGAGTAGCGTTACGACACCGCCTATCGTCGAAGAATCTCGGAAAGCAGACGACCCCCCTCGCCCCTCGAGAAGCTCTGTGGCGCATTCTCTTGGGCCTTTGAAGACGAGCGCCGCAGACTCAATATCTGAAACTGAGGAGTTGGGTGAGCCGGCGTCAGCAGTTTCGGCGATGACGCCTGCGACAGAGACCAAGTCTAGCACTGTTTCCCAGCCCAGGCCCGAGGCGTCGCTGAGGCATTTCAACAATGACGAGGCCCAGCCGATATTTGGCTCGGTCATCGGCCACACTACTTCGCCTCCGCGATCTCCCGTGAAGCAACAAACGAAGGTGACAATACTGGGCTCAGTGACATCTAGCGGCAGCTTCTATATTGAGGATGAAAAACCGCAAGTTCCAGCAAAGTCCGCCATCAGCAATACAGTCCCCGCACCAGTGGTCCCTGAGAGGAGCATGAATAGGCACAGCCCTGCGGCGGCAGAACAGGTCCCTCCCCCTCAGGGGGATGGTATCGGGAGCCTGTCTGTCGAGCGGTCCAGTGGTCGTAGAGAGTCACCGGAATTTTCACGTCCATCTCAAGATCACCAGAACTCCCTTCGGCACCTTCATACCTCGGAGTCTTCGACGTCGTCTTCCACAAGCAAAATGAAGGCAATGCGAGCATCACAGGAGAGCTCTCGAACTCGACCCGAGGACGTTGCTCGTAACTTTGAGGAGCTTATCCATAGCGACCAGACAATTCAGTACACGCTGACGCCAGAGAGCATGCGTGATATGGACGTAAGTGTTGCCGAGAATTTTTACGGAAATAAAAGTATGCTAATTCCGATGCAGTCAACGAGGTCCATTACTGACGGCAGTCCTCTAATGCCTACTAAGAGCAGGAAGAGTGAGGATGCCCGCCAGGCGAACGGCTCCCGGTCTCGCTCCTCGTCTGTCGCCAGGCCGGCTGATCGTAAAAGATCCGTCTCGGTCTCGCGAACAACTGGTCTCAATTCCCATCCTGTGGAAGCAAGCCAGTCGGGCGGGAAACTCACTGGGCCTGTCCCGAGAGCTCCGCCTGTGTCGATGCAAAACCGGTTGCGGGCCAATGGCCCCCAAGCGAGAGACGCGAGGATTCCGAGAGAGTCACTTGCTGATTTTGCCGAGTTCATTCGCGCCACAGGGCCCGTTGAGGATGCTAAACCAGCCGCTGTGAGGCGTAACCCAGACGTGGTGCGGAGTGCAAGCGGACCACTGCCTTCATCGGCATCCAAGGCGAGCATTGATTCTGGCCGCCCATCTACCACGACTTCTAACAGGCTGCGGCTCCAGGCTCGGGGTGCGGTTGTTGATTACCGCGACGACAATTCGGACCTGATTGATTTCATCCGCCGTGGACCCCCCAACTCGGGAGGAAACCCGCGAATCCCACGGACTGTGGCTCCCTTCCGAACGACTATGGATTCGGACCAGATGACGGGTGCAATTGGTGGCAAGGCAGTTGACGCGACCATACCTGACCTCCGCTACAGTCAAGCATCAACGAACGTTACGGACCTCTCCATGCCTTCGGTGCAGTCGTCGGTCAATTCTCAGACGGCACTGCTTGGAAGAAACAAGCCCCTGCCGACCCAGAGTCACAACCAGTTCGATGACGAGGACATGATGCCCAAGCGAAAGACTCGCCGCGTGCGGGACCCTTACGCCATTGACTTCAGCGACGAGGAGGAAGATGACGACTTTGAGGAGATGCCGAGGCGACGAGCACAGCCGAAGGAGGAGAGCTTGATGGACTTCCTGCGGAATGCCCCGCCTCCGCCGCAGTCCTCTCCTGTGCCACTCAATATCCCTCAGACCAGAACGTTGCCAAAGAAGAAAGCTAGCGCCACGAGCCTGATCGCTCGGTTTGCAAGACACGGCTCTAGTGGAAGTAACAGCCTCAGGAGCCCAACGACTCGCCCGGCTACGTCGACTCCTGACTCCAAGGCGCCTAACAGCCGAGGACACGGTGGTAGCCGAGGTTTTGTCCCCATCCAGGTCAGTGTGGCCTCGGGTAACGACAGGTCGGTCCCATCTCGCAGTTCGAGCATCGTTGGCGGCTCGAATGCGCAATCAATGCATCCAGCTGGACGAGCTACTATCAAGAAGTTCCAACCCCGAGAGGCGGTACCAAAGGTATCCCGCGAGGTCACCGACTTGGCTGACTTCCTCCGCAACTCCGAACCGCCCCCGTCCATGAACAACGGCAACTCCTTCGCCGCAGTGGACCGAGAAGAATCTAGCGGATTCTCACGAGTCTTCGCGCGCCGAAAGAAGTCGACGCTGGCATGATGACATCAAAACGCTCTTTTTACGACCTCCATTCTTCTGCAATCTTCTTGGCGACGTCACACCAATCTAGTCCGTGAGGTTGACTGCCATCTCATGACATACGCCAGCTTTCTAGGTATATCGGAATTGGGGGAAAGGGGGCATCGCGACTTTTCAGGTCTACGAGTCTCACATCTTCACATCTTTCTTACCTTCCGAACCCCACCACCAACACCCAACAGCAGCCTCGGGCACGCTGCTCGTGTCTATAGCCTAGCCCATCTCAGTGTGTATAAGAAACATGTTGTCTCTCGCCCCGCCTTGTATCTTTCTTTTTCGCTATCGTCTCAGCTTTATTTTTTCGATTCCCCTCAAGCTCACTTTGGGCGGTCAAGGCGGCTTCTGCTTTTTCTGCTCTCTTTGTGTATGTGTGCATGTCTTGCGTGGAAAAATACCGGCCCCCATCTTCCGCGATACCATGACAGCGTCTATTGCGTCTCGCTCTCTCCTCTTGTGTCGCTTTTCGCTTCTTGCCAGCCGCGCATTGGGGGGAAACTCTTCTCAGGAGGGAAGATTTGGCTGATTAACTTGGTCAGAGTAGCCCGCCTCTGTGTTTGGTTTCTGTTAGGAGGCAGCTGTTGTATTGTCTAGAAAAGCAAATTCAGGAATCTCCCGTTCATCTCATGAAAGGACTTGATCGTATCCGCAGTGATGTCGTGCCATTATTCAGCTCGCCGCTCAGCCAAGGATCGTCGCCAGCCAAATCAACTGGCCACCTCAGTGGCATCTGACGGTCATTCAGAGGGGAGAATCAAGACAATCATAGCAGTGGGGATCCAGCCATAAGAGCTAAATGGTATATTGCTCCTATCTCGTGTCATTAATGTCATAACTTCATAAGTGTGCTCCGTCCGGGAGCTGACTGCCAATGAGTCCATGCCGACTCGGACTTTTTCCTCCTCTCTCCTTCCAGCAAAGCGTACAGGCAGGCATCCATCAACCCTCTTCTTCAGAAGCAGGGGATCGCCGTGCTATCACCATATCTTGACACTTCTGCGGCCAGCCCACTGCAACAGCCTTCCATAGCTGATGAAGTTCTGGGCGGCATATCCCTCCCGCTTCCTTGTCTATGCCTTTTTTCCCTTTCCGTATCGATGTGACTCCAAAAAATCCATCCACAGACCTTCTTTTCTATTCCATACACTAATCCCGCATAGCAGATACTCAACTCCGAAGAGAAGGCACGCGCACTCATGCTGCTTCCGTTTGCCGCTCCGTCTTGTCCGACAAGACATGAGAGCGTGACACACGAACGGGGGTTGCAGCCGTGAACGCCGATCTTCGACCTCATACATAGGCTTTCACCACCTAAAAATACACCCGAGGACCGCGAGCTGTCAATAAGAACCGAACAACAGTTTCTAACAATATGCCGTCGCCTGCAACTGCTAAGACGTGCCGATTGTGTCGGTAATCATCGAGGCCAAGTCGCCATTGTCTCGACGTGATTCGAACTATTGAGTTCCGAGTCTGCTCAAACCAAATACCATCTGATATCCCATCAAGGTGGATATCCAGCCAGACCCGTCGTAAGATTCCAAGTTGAATACCAACATGCTGGTAGCCAGAGCGGCAGACGCCGTATCCAGTTGTTAGAGCGAGATAACCCACAGCCGGTTGAATTTGGAAGGTGCAGTTGGCATCCAATGTCGATCCTTTAGACATCCGTCATAACGGTATCAAGCTGGCTATCGTCTTGTGGACCCCAATTGCCTTCGAAAACAGTCGCTCCGGCCCGGCGACGATTAGAGACCCACTGGACAGAGTCGGTATTCAAGACTTGTTGCATCGTAGGACGTTGAGCAGGGTCCGCTGTAAGCATCCACTTGACGATACTATCCAGAGAGTTGGGATGTTCTGACTGAACCATAAAGTCTGGTGGATGCTGAAGCTCAGAGCGCCGCGGCGCGCCAAATAGATTGCTTGGGTCATGTGTCATCGACTTGTCCGAGAGCTCGAAGGGGAAGCCTTGGCGGGTATCTTTCACGTTCCAGCTGGAGTCACCGGAAGTCTCGTCATCTGTATACAAGGGCGAGATGACCGAATCGCTCTCGATAGGCATGCCTGTAGCGTCCCGGACAACTGCCGTCGCCTCAGATCCAGCTAGATTCGGCACGAGCGAGAAATCATCTTCACGAAGTGCCACCCACGTTGGGCCATTCTCGGGCAGGAAGACATTGCACGCCATCTCGAGGATAATGAGACCGAGTGAGAAGACGTCAGCGGGCTTATCGAAATGCCCGCGAAGAATCTCAGGTGCAATGTACTGCCGGTCACCCTCGGCCTCGATGCCTCTTGTCGCAGGCCACTGCGTCGCCATGCCGAAATCGCCGATTTTAAGGACTCCGTCATAGTTGATGAGGATATTGGCGGGCTTCAGGTCGAGGTGAATGAATCCCGCATCATGGATATTTTTCACGCCCTGATCGCAGTGTCAGTTACCTGGTCAACGAATAGTGCAGGGTCATTGCATGTGCTTACCATGCTCAATTCCGCCAGAATTTTCCAGACTCTGAAGTCGTCCAGCCGTCCTTTAGCACCCACATTCTTCAGGAAACCGTCCAGTGTTCCCTCATCACAGAACTCGGTCTGGATGTAAAGATGGAAGTGCTGCTCCCAACTATCCACGTACTGGACAACATGGGGCAAATCACGGAGAGCCTTCAGTATGGTGACCTCCCGCGTCTTCGCCTCACGATCCCTGGCGCCCTGGTACGGGAATCGGATCTTCTTGACCGCGTACACACGCTCGCTTGCTGGTGATGGAGTTCGCTTGACAGGGGTACTGGCGAAGACAGTCGAGAAAGGGGGCGAGAAAGATGACTTTGTCACCTTGAAGACTTGCGAGAACTCCCCCTTACCAACCATATCCACCTTGTCGAATCGAGAAAGCAGCGAAATATCTACTTCGCTAGGTCCGCTCCCATTGACTGGCGTAATACTCAGGCGACGGTTGGCAAATCCGAAAAACCCATCCTGTTTCGTCGTTGGAGTCGCAGGTGGGAATATCGGCTTGTTTTCTCCAGAAAATTCGGATGCGTTAGAGATCGACAGCCGACTTGGGTCTGGCGGCATCATCACATCTTGAGGCGTCTTGGGCGACTGTCCTGCATTCGAAGCAGCTTCCTCGACCGGGCTCGCTTCAAAGACACATTTAGTATACGCGACTTGGTTCCTAGGAGCGCTCGACAGCAACTTACAATTCATATCAGCCGATTCGCGCCGTGTACCGAAACCGACCGCGGACACTGGGGCCGGTAGGGTTCGAGACACCGTCGGGGTACGGCTAACCTCCCTGGAAGCGCCGAAGCTCTTAAACAGAATCGACTTGGTTGGGGTAGGTGGAAGCTCGCCGTCGTTACAGTTCTGCGAATCACTATTGTCTCCATCCTGGCTGAGAATGCTAGCCTTTCGAGTGTGGCCAGACCTGAGCTTGAAAAGTCCAACTACTCGATCAGGATTGCCAAAGGTTCCAAGAGACTGGGACGCTGCCCCGTTGAAGGGAGTTGAAGGCGAACCAAATGGATGTCTCTGGTTCCGCTTTCCACTGCCAGACTGAGGAGGATAGGTATTGGACGGATAGACCGGTTTCTTGCAAGGAGTATCGGGCATGGCAAGCGTCTTGGCATTGAAAAGGGACGGCTCCTGTTCCGGATTTCTATTCATCTTGGAGACGAGTCCGGTGGATTTGAAGGCATCCTGAAACGGTTTTGCCGCCTTGTAAGCGGGTGTTGCCACGGGCTCCTGTGCGCCATCCATAGGGCGCTGGGCTCCTATGGGTAGTGATCTTGATAGGTTCAACCGAGCGCGAGGCCGATCGAACTGAACTGGTATATGCGTGGGCGATTCATCTGGAATGCTTGAACTGGACGAGGACGTTGTCAGAGTCCGCGAGAGAGGATGTGCCGGCCGCTCAATCGCATGCAGTGATGGATTTGGCAGAGGTCCCTGCGATGAGAACGGGCTATCGCGTGGCAGCGGTTGCAAAAACTGATCGAGCGACACGCGAGGGCGGCTGCGAGGATTTGGCGTTGACAGTTCTGTCCCCATCTGAGCCAAGTGCTTCTCTCCCTGCCGGCGACCCCATGATGATCGATCGCCGTAACGCTGCTGCAACGTCGATTTGCGCAAAGAAGACGATCTGCGCGGCATCGCCGTCGGCGTCGGCGGAGGGTGCACGTCTCTAGGCATGTTGAAAGGCGCAGCGCCGGTGAGCTGGTACTCGTGATTCGCGTCCTCGTGGATGTCGAAGTGCTGTTGAGGCTGTGGAGACTGGTCGAAGATACTGAAGTCGGTGGAGAGACTCGATATTCCGTGCAAACTGCGTCGCTTGGCCACTGGGCTCCCCAAGCTGGCTTGATCGAGGTTCATAATCGCGTCGCTCCTCTTAAGGGGGCTGACTGTAGATGAGGGAAACGCCTCGTTCTTGACGTCGAGCAGCCTGGAGCTCAAGTTCTTCGATAAACCTGAGGTATCAAGGTGCATACTATGGCGCGAGGGTTTCTCCAGGTTTTTGCGCGTTGATGGGCTGAAGCCGAGCGCAAAAGCGGCTAGAGTATTGTTTTCTTGGGCAACGGTTTCGGACGAGGAAGAAGAGGCAAGTGCAGCGTTGCCCTCGTCTGGAGTAGGAGTCAAGGCGCGCTTCAAGGGGCTTTTCGGAGAGACCCGTGTGCGCGACAAGGGCTTCGCGGATGCAGCCTTTGGGCGAGCGGATCGTAGGGAAAGTTTGAGGCTTGATCGGAAGGGGGTCGAGAAATTCGCGTGTTGGGATGGAAGAAGAGGGGTAGAGGAGGAAGATGCTGCATTCAGCTCATGTGCATTGGGTGGCAGGTGACGGCAAGGCGATGGTGAATGTGGTGAGTCGAGAGAACTCTCTGAGCCCTGGGATGCGCTCCGCGCAAGGCCGAACTTGGACGGAGATCGTGAAAGAGAACGCCTCAAGGACCGGACAGCCGCGCTCATGTCAACATGATGGACGTTTGTCGGACTCGGGAGGGTCAACGTCCCCCCGCCGCTATTAGAGTAGGACATGGCGAAACGGAGCGCAGACCTGGTTTATCGAAGCCTGCGCGTATCTGGACGAGGAATGAAGCCCACCAGAGCGGGTGTGTATCAGTGTCTCGGACTTGTTTAGCAGCTCTCGGAAGGCGGCTCGATCGTATATAGTGCTGGGCAACACGATGCGCAAAAGCGGGGGATTACACCCGATATTGACGTGGCTTCTGGACTCTGATCCAAAGCCGTCGGTCGGATGGCGCTAAGTCTTTGTAGAAGTTGCAAATGTAGGTGAGTAAGATACCAAACACAGGGCCGAAGACAGTAGGCTGCAATAGTCGAGTAGAGTCGTAGAGCGCATGAAGGAGAGCAGAAAGCAGACGAGGCGACCAGGAAGCGGCAACTCAGGCCAGAGTGCCAATGGCGGAATGTTGGCGAGGTTGTGTGGTTTACACCATGATGCGGTACAGTCTGGGACTCGCAACTCGTCCGTCGAGGAGATCACGGCTTTCTCTGAAATCCTTTGGGCGTGGTCGTGAGGTGAGAGGAAGGTTAGGTAGGGATGGCTCTGCGACGACAACGGACGGAAGAGATGATATGGCTGAAAGAGGGAGCAAAGTATCTCTATCTCTCGTCTTTGCCACAGAGCAGGAGGGCCGCGATGAGGAGGCAGAGACGCTTGGTGTGCGCTCCGGGAGGATCAGCGCGACGATGATGACAGAGTCGGCAGAAGGTGGCGATTTCTGTCGTGGAATGTGATCGATTTGTGGGTGGGAGGGCAGGTAGGAGGGGAAGGCCGGCCGTTGGGAAGGAGCGTCGCTCGCGCGGTTGGTTGAATGTTGCGGTCAATCTGCGCACGCACGCACGCACGCGGTCGGGCAGGCCTGACTGCAACTGCAAGGAAGGAGCGGCGCAGGACAAAAGGCAGGCAAGACGATGGCGCCTGCCCTTCGCGTTGTTTACACACTTACCCAATGGGGCAAGCAGCTTCACGTGTCGAAGCGCGTCTGGCAGGGATGCGCCGTCTTGCGCGGCGCCGCCGCTTCTTGCGCATGGGGCATGTACCGTGGCATGTACCTCTACAGGGAGCGGTGAGGCAAAGGTGTACCTCCTCCACCCCGGTCAGCAACCCGCAGCACCCTGCGCCGCCAACCGTTAATCCCGCTGCCTTCACCCCCAGTTCAGACCAGTACAGTACTCCGTACAGGTGGCCTAATGCCGCTAGTGCGCTAGCGATACGTACCGCTCGCCGCATGAACCGTATTTAGTGCAGAGAAATTGAACCCGTCGTGTTTTGCCGCGGCGCCGTTTATTCATGGCTCTCTGTCACTTGAAGGTCTTTCGGGGCGTGATGCATTCCATGGAGTCATAATAGTGTACAGATGTCATGTTACGTACCTCTGTGTTGGCAGCAGTACGTAAGCTGTGACAGCACGAGAGGAGCCCGGGCGTGTCATAGAGAGACAGGAGCTTGTCATCCAAGCTAGGAGATGCGCCTGGGTGGACGGACGATGTGTGTACACACGACAGGACAGGCCGTGCAAGTCCCGATGCACGACCACGGATTCGGGTCGATCCCCTTGGGTTCCTTCAGGCCAATCGCGTCCCCAATCCTGCCTAATGCAGGGGTTCATTTTGTTTTTCTGAGATTTTCGCGGGAAGCCTGGAGCTGGTCTTGCTGGAGCTGGCTGGTCAGATGGCTGGGTGCCTGGACCCTGTCAACAACGGTCTCCTCCCGCGCCGCGGTACCTTGCCTCCGGAGGATGGCAGGATGGGTCTCAGTCCAACAATCGCCGGAGCCTTCAACAAACAAAGATCTGCAACGCCCAACCTTCTTTGTTAAGTTTGTTTTGAGCTCAGCGAGCCTCTGTCCTCCATTGGCCTCCGCTGGTCTGGCCTGGAGGCACTGAAGGACCCTGATCTTCAGAAGAAAGAAAGCCTCGACTCCGCGATGCCCCCTGAAAGTGAAACCCTCCTGTCTTGCCTCTAAACATCCACGAAACCCACGATAATGGACCCTTTTTCGCCTCTCCTCACCATCCTCGCAGATCACGGGGTTGATGGCCCAGGCGTCTGTTTTTTTTCTTTCTTTGAAGATCAAAACAAACAAAACCGCGTCATCGTACGTCTCCTTTTTCCCGTGCTGTTGCAATATCAGAAATCATCTGAGATGTTTCCGCATTAATTGACCGTGTTATTGCGCATGTCATGCCCATTCATTTGCCTATTTCGCTTCTGGATCTCTCCTTCTCCACCGCACTTTGCCATGGTCCGGCCTTCCGGGATGGCCCGGCTACCTAAGGTAGCCTCTGCACCACCAGGGAACAACGGTGAAAGGCCATTCAACGCCCTTTTCTCCGCTCGAACGGCAATCTATCGATTACGACAGCCCATTGCTAAGATATCGACCTCCACCGGGGTAGTACCGGTGCTATTTTTTCCCTCTTGCGCTTTGTCCCCCGGTCATGGGTGCCCGGCGCCCCGATCCTCGAATGTTTCCCGCAGCGGTCGCACAACGAGGAGCATCTCGCATTAATTCCATGAATCGGCTTCTTTCGTATGTGGGTATCGGGTAATAATACAATACGAGTTAGCTCTCCTCCCCGGTAGCTTCATTTCCGGCATCCGTAGAACCTTTCTAGAGTAGAGTAGGTCCAGGCTTGCCACGGAGCACCTCCGTCGGACCCCTCCAGTTCTCCCCTTTACCTTGTACACTGCCATCGCCCGATTCTCCCGCTCACTGCAGCCGCGAGCGTATCCACTCGCACCACCCTCCGATGTCCTCCATCATCTCGAGCACGCGCCCGAGATCCTGCGGGTTGATTTGTCGCCCCTTGCCCTTGCCTGCAGTCGCGTCTTCATCCAAGCCACCCATGTCCTCGTCGAGTATGTTCTGCGACACGACGTGAACGTGGCCGTTCGGGCGGATCTCAAGCATAATGTTCGCAGTCCGCTCTTTGAAGGGAAAGACCACCTGGAGCCGCGGCACGGGGTGTGCTGTTAAGGTGATGTCTATGTTCCACGCCGGCTGTGACTCGCCGTCATCCTTCAATGACGAGCCCGCGACTTCGCCCGCGCTCAGGAACTTCGTGAAATCATCTTTGGTCGTAGTGATAGTGTCGTCTACCTTTGCGGCTGGTGCAACGGCAGATGACGCCTCCTCCTTCGAGGCAAAACTGCACTCCAACAACGTGTATAGGAAGGCGTACTGCCTGAGTGTCGGCAACATAGCGACGAGCTGGCGGGGGTGCGAGAACGGGACCTCCGTCAAAGTCTTGCCGTATACGGGCTTGTAGACGAACAGCGAGTTGTTGTGCAACCTCTCTAAGGGTGAGCCGTCTCGCGACAGACATGTAGTGCGCTTCGTGGACTTGACGACCCGTGGCTCACTAGGGTCATAGTGGCTGCCCTGTGGGATGGGGAACATGAGACTATCGAATGTGACGAGCGGAAATTCATTAGGTGGTGGCGCTCCGGTGAGGTGATAGACCTGCTCCCAGATGTTCAGTGGCACAATGACAGGTGGATCGAAGGTCGCCATGAATATCACTTCCGGAAACTTCGGTGCCACCTCCAGCAAGTCCTGGCTGTCACCAGGCTTCGATTCGTCCGTAGATGACAGGATCGTGTTCTCCGGCTCCTGCCAGTCGAGGATTGTACCCGTGCCCGTCGTGAGGATCTCCTCGTCCGTCGGATGCAGCTTCTCGACTTCGGCTGATATCCACCGGTCACTGACGCGCACTGGCGGGTAGACCAACCCTGCGGATGGCGCGCAGCCGATCAAGATGCCCCACGTTTTCGATGCTGAATCAACGAAACGTCTCGATAAGTCGCTCTGTGGACGCAAAAGCCTGTTCCCCCGCCAGTAATCGATGCTCAAGCCCACACGATCCCGAGCGTGCATGACTGGCGTCCCGTTCCGCGTGCACATGGCAGCGACCTCTAAGAACTCATCGTCTCTGTGACTCGTCGCGGACTCCTCGCGTAGCTTCTCCATGTCCCACTTGTGCAGCCTCTCTAGGCTCTCGTAAATTCCCGAAACTGCCTCGTGGGTGTTTAGTCCGGGAATGACGCTGAGCTTGTCCATAACAGCCAGGCGCTCCAGATTCGCAGCAAACTTGTCGAGCTGCTTGGTCAGGGGGCTCTCATAAGGGAGGAGCTTCAGGTCATCCAGTATAATTTGTTCTGCTTTGGCCACGTGCTTGGTGACCATGTCCGCCGACTCTGGAAAGGAAAGAGAAACACGCTGCACGATGTTGTTCGACAGCACAATATCCAAGGCGAGCGCCGAGCCTGCTATGATGAGCGTCCTTGACTTGGGTTCTCTCCTCATTCCTGAATCATCCCAGAGGTATTCCAGGCCGGTCGCTTTGGCGAGTCGCTCGAGACCGGCCTCGCTGACGATTCCCTTCTTGTGCTGTACCATAGTTAGCCTTCTGGCGCCGCCATTACGGAGCAGCAGGGCGCAAACCTTCAGGATATCGATCACGCCCTGCAAGCGCTTAGCCCTCTCCTCGTCATCTCCACGCACTCCCAGAGCTCCCAGACCGCCGATTCCACCAACGCCGACATTATCCAACCCACCGTCTAGGCTCCCTATGCCTAACGCTCCGAAGGCCGCTGCGGCAGAAGGAGAGTCGAAGTTGACGGCACTATTGGCCTGATGCCCCATCAGAGTTGTCGAGGTTGCGGGCGACTTCTTAACTTGCTGCGGCGACGACCGAGGTCCGTGGGGTGAGAATGCGGCATGCGCAAATGGCGTGGAAGCGGCAGGAGTCGCGACTGCGCCATGTTGCTGCGACTGGGAAGGCGTCCAGCCTTGTTGGGAGGGACCATGTTTCATAGCAGTCGGAGTAGCCATCGTTATGGATGCCTGGGATATTTACTCGCCGGCCTCGCCGGATAGACCTCGCGAGGGTCGGTACGGCGCAATGTGGCTGGTAGGGAGCAATCGAGGGTCGAGGTCGCCGAGTCTGAACTCTATGAGTTTCGAAGAACCTCCAGGCCGTTTATCAAGGTTCGCGTAGAAATTGCCTGCGCAGCCTTTGTCGCATTGGTGAATAGAGATGATGCTTCGTACAGCAGCTTAGGTACCTCGAGCGGTGGTGTTGGTGCAAGCAGGGCGTCGCAGACGTGACGTTCGGAATGAGGCTCTACTACTTAGGTTTGTTTGAAGGTTCCAGTGCAGCGATATCCATGCAGGAACGCACCAAGGTAGCGGGATGTGTGGGGCTTTCTTACGCCGTCATTGCGGGGCACTCGATCCTGGCTTCTCAAGTAGGTCGGGTACTTTTCTCACAGCAAACACCACGACATGCTCACAAAGTATCCAAGGTTCCTCTGAAAGCCTCCGAGGCCTCTTTGAGCATTGGAATCGGAAGAGGCAAAGTTTTCAAAACTGTTCCTTATGTTGAGCTCGGAGTATGAGTATGGCACAGAGCATACACCACGAAGAACCTATTCCTTCAGATTCATGAACGATAAATATTTCCCACTATGGGCGCTTCACTGTGCAGGAGATGACAGCTCAATTACAAAATGGATCCGGCCATAGACATTACTCTCTTCGGCAGCTGGGACGTATACAATATCTCAATGCGTCGAGAGTGCTGGGCTCAGAGCAGCAGTGGCGGTGTCGGCTCTCCAATATATGAATGTGAATGTAATGCTATATTTGGTCTTCTCTTGCTCTGCCTTGCTTCGCGTCTTAGAGACATCGCCTTAGTCTGTTGTCACCAGTCGAATTTTGTGATACCTCCAGAATGTATCATTACTACTATTTTTGATTATTTTGATATTCTATGATAGCATCCTGTGGTACGTTAAATCCACTGTAATCATTATTTGCAGTCCCGAGTTTGAGGATGTGACTATAGCTCTCTTACCTACATCTAGATGTATATCTACCGATAGCCTATAACGAGCAGATATATTACTACACCTATATTTTCATTCCTCGTACATACAGATACATGCCCGACCCTCTCCGCCTGTCCCTTACCAGGCTGTCTACACCGCCGTCGTCGTGGTAGGTGTCGACGTCGCAGCTCCAGAACACACGCAACCCCCGCTCGCCAGGCTCGTGATCGGCGGGCTGGTGCACGTGGCCAGCGACGTCCACGCCTGGATCGTCTTGCTCGGGTACGCCTGGTACAGCCTCTGCGCCTTCACCAGCACGGGGATGGCCTGGCCCGTGGAGAGGCTGAACGTCCTGTGCCCCAGCACCGACAGGATGCTGCCGATCTCGCCCGAGTGGCTCGTGACGCTGATCCACGTGGCGTCGTCCTCGGCGAAGACCTCGTCCAGCACGATCTTGGACCGCGCCGCCTGCGAGGTCGACTCCTCGCCCAGCACGCCGCTCCAGTACGGGTCCAGCTCCGCGAAGCCCGGCTCGAACTCCCAGGTCGGGAACAGGCTCGCGATGTACGTCTTGTTGGAGCGCCGGTCGCAGGTGTGGATGCTGATACCCTCGCGGAAGAACTCCTTGATGGTCGGCACGAAGGGCCGGTCCGTGGGGAGGTCCAGCCCGGAGAAGGTGACGTTGCTTGTGAACAGGCACCGGCGTAGGGGGCTCGAGTAGTAGGACTGCGGCGCCGGGATCTTCTGCGTTGCCAGCTCGGAGCGCCAGAAGTTGTTGGCCTTGACAGCTTGGGCCAGACCGGCCTCAGTCAGCACCGCGTCATCCCACGTCACGGTGCCGTTGCCAGTCAGCTCGGACCAGTAGCAGTTCCAGGCTGGCGTGCCGTAGAAGGTCTCGGCGGCGTTGTGGTAGCCCTCGCCATGCCTGGCCAGGAACAGGACCTTGTACGCGACGTCATCGTCCGCTTCCTCGTTCAGGGTGTCCACGTAGCGGGCGAACCTCTGCCACTGGGTCTTGGTCCCGCACTTGTTGAACTTCTCGTCGGTGGGGTAAGTGCGGTTGATCAGGCCGAAGTTGACGGTAGTCTGCTGGACGTCAACCGACATGCTCCGATACAGGTATAGGAAGAAGTAGCAAGCCACAGGAGACAACATACGTAGTCGAAAGTACCAGGAACAGTTGCAGCATCATCTTGGAGAAAGAAGCCCGTGACAGTGGTATAGTTGATGTAGTGAGAGGACGAACCGCAATACTCAACTCCCGACTTCCAAGCTACGGCGCCGGAAGCCAGGGTGAGCAGGCAGGACAGGACCGGAGATACCATTCTGGCAACAACGACAGGGACCGGAGACGACGGCTGGAGACGCGAGGAGGGAAGAGTACAGCCTCACGAATAGAGAGAAGGCGGCGACTACTTAAAGAACCTCACGTTGACGATCTCGATGCAACTCCAACAGGGTTCTCCACGAGGAAACGTGGTTTCGACTCCATCGCGCTTTCTTAGGTACTTTCCATTCCAGGAACGCAACGCCGCGTGCGTGCTGCTGCCAGCTGATGACACTGGATGGGAGCGGATAGCCAAGCCTTGAGGTCGAGTATGTCCGCGTGGCTCTTCATCTGATAATGCAACCCTTAGTTTATGCATGGTGTGTCTCCGTCGCCATTGTCCAATGGTTCAGGAACGTGCTGCCACTAGCCCGGAGCCTTGACAGGGGTAAGAATCTGAGAACCGCTGTGCCGGGAAACGTTGAATCACTCCGTCGGCGAACTACTGAAATCAGGCGCAGGTTGTCCGTCTTAATATGCTCATTGTCCGGGCTCCGGCGGCCGAGACCGGCTGAGATGGATGTGGTGCCTCGATTGCGACCTGACTCAGAAGGGCCGAGTCGACGAGTGTAAAGAACGACAAGAAGAACTTCCGCATCTTCTACCGTGGCGAACATCACAAAATGAAGCTGCGTTGTCGAGTTCTCTAGATGTCTAGACAATTGGACCTGGAAAGCAGGTGAGCAACTTGTCAAGCAAACATGAGCTTCACACAGCAGTCATAGACCCCACCCGCCTCAAGTAAACGTGATCTTCTTGCCCATCAGGTTCCTAAACGCATCATCAATCGCCTTCCGCTTCTGCGCCCTCTCCCCCTGATCTTCTTGCTCACCGAAGTCCTCCTCGTTGTCAGGACCCTCCACGTGTGGTGCCCAAGCTCGGATCTGACCGTCCAGGTGCGCGCTGTAGATACCTCCAAGGGCGTTTCTCCCGCCCATCACTACGCCGCTCGAGCCGCCCACGCCACCGGCGCCTCTCCACACGATGCTCGTGACCCTGTTCTTGACGGTCCTCTCCCCGCCACGCCGCGCCCTCACGCCTGCCATGCTGGGTCCCACGCCCCTCAGCCGCGTCACCACCGTGCCCTCGTGCAGGTCCAGCACCAAGATCTCCGTCTCGTTGGGCCAGAACAGTAGCTCTCCGCGAGGCGGCGTCAGCCCTACGGGGGATGTGAACATGGTTGCGCTGGCGAGTTGACCGTTGCGGATGCTCGGCCCGAAGCTCGCGAGCGTGTTGGCACCCGTCGCGGCGTCCCACACGCGAATGCGCCGGTCGTGGCCTGCCGACACAATGTACGCCCCGTCGTCCGTCCAGGTCAGCCCGTTGACGGGGCCCGAGTGAGCCTTTGCCGAAGCGCGGATGCCCCGCTCGCGGAGAGCGCCGCTGTCGACGTCGGCGCCGCGGTGCACGATGCCCAGGCTGTCCTCCTGGTCCAAGAGACCGACCAGGCCGCTCGCGCGGCGGATGTCCCAAATGCGCACAGAGCCGTCGACCGCGCCGCTGGCGAGGATATGCTCGTGCCGCGGCGACCAGGCCACCGACAGGACCGCCCCGGTCGCGGCTCCCACCTGTCCCGGTGCAACGAGCGACTGGACGGCCGCCGATGACCGGAGATCGACGAGTCGCACCGCGGGATGCTGAGTCCCACATGCGACAAGCAGGTGGCTTGCTATTGGGGATATGGCATGCGTGTAGATCTTGGAGGCGATGTCGAACGACCCAGACAGCCGCGCTGAGTCAGTTGCCCAGAGCTTGAGCGTCTGGTCGTACGACGACGACAGGAAGGCGGCGTTGTCGAACGGGTAGAACGAGAGATGCGTGATGCCGAACCGGTGAGCCTGGGACTTGCCTGCCGGAGCGCCGGGCAAGGTCTCGGCCTTGGCGATCTCAGCGACCGGCCGATACGTATGCGGTCGGTTTGGGTTTCCGCACTGCTCAAGGTCCCACAGCCTGATCGTCGCATCGGAGCCGCCGGATATCAGTCTGCGACGATAGCTGTTAGCCAAAGGTTCCGCCTCTGCTAGACTGGTGTCGGTCAGCAGCAAAAGCGCACTCACATCCTACCATCGAAGCGCTCCAGCGCCAAAGCGTTGACACCGGACTGATGCGCCCATATGTCCTTCCTACGGTCGGCGCCTGGTGAGTCGCTCTCTCCGTCACCAATGGCCGAACCTCGTTCTCCGCCGTCGAATCTCCATTGCGGCGCTGGCTGGAACGACCTCAGCAGCTTCGTGGTCTCGAGTTTTGCGAAGACATTGGGGCCGATGTTTCCAGTCGCCCGCTCAAACAGGAGCTGATTCATGCATCTGGGTCCCAAGAGACTGCTGTACGACGTTATCGTGTAAGGAATTTCTCGAGCAGAAACGTTCTGAGAGTTGTAGTAGCTCCCCAGATGGCGAGAAGAGGAATGACGATGTAGTGTGAAGTTTCGCAACGGCAAGGCTCCGGAAACCAGGGAGAGTCGTGTGTGCTCGAGCAGTCAGCGCCTTAGCGGCGGGGCAGCTGTAGAAAGAAACCCCACATGCTAGCGCTCTTAACGGGAGGCCGACGACGTCGACAGGCTTCTGGTTTCACTTCTTTCAAGCTTCTCTATTTCGCGGTTCCTCAAAGCGATAACACTTTACGAGCAGCATTGGCCTACATCAACTTTATAATTACGCGGATGATGCTTCTTTTCATAGCAATAGCCCACTTGTACGACAAGAGAAGCTCTCTAGGTTGAGATCGGCAGGTGGAACCAGTGTCGGCGCAGGAAAACAACATCACCATCCCACACAGCGGCCTCCTCAAGATCGAGTACCGCAAACATGTCCTCCCAGAACCTGGAGCGAGGCACTTTTGTCTACGCGGGATCGAGTCCAGAGCCATCAGAAAGGCCTAAGAGAAAGACAAGGGAGGCGAATGTCTACGATGCCGTTGCAGGTTCGGTCCCGCCCCCGATGGTCTCACAGTTTCATCTACAGCACAGCCTGGATCTAACATCCCCTTTCATCTTTCAGGCCGAGTCTCCACCAACAAGACGCTGTCAACCCACAAGCGAAGCCAGAAGCAGTCCTCCGCAGGGCAATACCAGCTCCGCGACGCGACCCACGCCCCCGAGGAGGTCCTCTTCGCGCGCCAGCACGCGCCGCAACGCTACGCCGAGAAGGACATCTACTTCGCGCACGAGGCGCTGCCCGACGGCGGGCGCGGCGTGCTCCCCGACAGCGACGCGCTCAAGGCAGTGCACGGCTACGCCAGCCTGTTCTACGAGGCGCTGGGCCAGCGGCGGCGCGCCGCGGGGCGGGACGACTGCTTCGTGGGGTCGCGGCTCGTCGACGAGCGGAGCATGGACGAGACGGCGCTGCTGGCGTTTGGGATCCTGCTGGAGGAGGCGGCGCGGGAGGCCCTGGGGAGGAGGGGCGACCTCGTGTTCACGGAGGGGGTCGAGGATGCTGATGGCGATGAGGACGAGGGGTCCGGCGCCGGCACGGAGAGGATGGCCGTGGGGTTGGAGGACCAGGAGGACTTCTGGAAGCGGCGGTTGCCGAAGAGGAGGAAACTGTCGGGAGACGCTGGGTAGAGAGTGGTGATGCCAGCCTAGGGGTGCCGCAGAGGCTGCTGATCATCTAGCGGAACATTGAGGCGGGCGATAAGGTTACTGCGCGGTCCCGGCGGTGAAGGAGTCGAGGGAGTTCGCTGGCTCAGAGACGCGGGACGATCAGCGCATAACGAGGCTGACGAGCCGTAATCAAAAGAGTTCATGCTTTCGATCTTCAGCGTCGTATCTCCAAGTACCGCTCCTCGGGGGGCTAACAACATGTCGATCCCCTCAGAACTCCCCTCGTTCCTCCCTCACGGTGGCGGTTCTGAGCGGCTCAACTGGGATCTGCGAGTGTGGCCCGTCCTTGACGGGTGCACCAGGGCCTCATTAATTAACGTAAGGCGGAAGGGTTCTAGATTAACCATGCTCGGAGACAAAGGCATTGATTGACTGGCTCATCTTGGATCTGCCTTGTGATGGCTCGTCCCGAGGCGACGCCTTCGGACAATTTACGCGGCCAGATCAGGCCAGTGTGGGAATCCTGGAATAGCAGGCCCCAGGGTCATAAGCGCCGCTCCGCCTTCCAGATCGGTGCTCCTCACCGGAAGAAACAGCGTTGAAGGCGAGAATGTGCCTATCAGCGTTTGAAGTGGTGTTGTCGCCGCGCAGTAATCATTTTCGATATCAGATATCACTCTATCCGCTCCAGCAAACTCGAGACTCAAGCAAGTCGCCCTTCTGTCCCTTTGTCCTCCCTTTTCCGAAGAGGAAAGCAACTCGTGAGCCTTGGCAGCCCCATGTGATATGTTTCGGGGGCCACCCAATTCTGACGCATCACCCCCCCTCCTTGCTGGAGCTTCCCCTCTTCGTTTCGCGGTAAAGATCAAGCACGGGGTTGTCACATATGCGGCCAACGGCATGCAGATGCACACACGGGTTGCGACAGCGCCCTTCGACCGCCTCCTTGTTGGGCAGCTTTCTCAACCCGCTGTCAGCCGAGATCCAGAACAGCCGAATGCATTGCTTCTGTTGAGAATTTGTTGATGTAAGCCGCCCTAGTGCAACATCTATCCCTCATGTCACACTGCTTTGGTCTCCGCGACCCTCGTCTCCCCACACCATAATGGAACGGTTTGCGTCGGACAATAGGGTCTAGATGCGACCGTGTCATGGTAAGCCAAGAATTTGAAGATGGAAATAGTTTCGAGCCTGAAATGCGTCTCTTCGGGCATCAGAAGGATGAACTGGCTTCTCTTTCGACTGGTCTGGACCGTCTTCTTCGGCTGACTTCTGCTGTTCCAGACCTTGGGGACGCATATTGCCTCCAGCGACACATGTGTCTACCTACCTCGGAGATGCAGTCGAGATGCAGACATTTCAAGTGTGATGATGCCGACAGTCTCGCGAAGTGACTGATAAGGATTCTGGCATCGTGGGGTCCTACCCGACGCCGAGGCTATACCGAGCATCAGTTAAGGCGGAAGAGGGAAGGATGTATCCTAACGCTCGAACGCTTCCACTTCTGCCTCGTAGAGTCGCGACGGACAAGTTCGGGATCAATGGCCATAAATGACGAGTGCACGAGAAGATACCTCGGCCTGGATGATGCTACTCAGCCGTTACCAGCTAGAGCGTCGTTGTCACAAGATCATCCCCTCATTCTCTCTGTCGTTCAAGCAAACTCTCTGATCGCCAGTGCCGTTTGCGGCTATGCTAGCCGATAGTCAACCAAGATTTCCTGGAAACCGTTTCTCACAAATGTGATGTGTCACGAACGTGAGCGCCTGAACCGCCCCAGGGTCGCATTTCCACGAAACAGTAAAGACTGGTGAGATTTTGAGTCTAGGCGACGCCTCTGACGATCAGAAGCGCCCCAGAGATGCTCTGGAATCGGTAAGATCGATAAGCAAACAGGGCTGAAGGCGCCCTGCGGCCGTCATGCCGTGATGCAGGCTGTCAAGGACTGACTTGACGCCGCGACGAGAGACATCTTGTTGCCTTTCCACAGATGGAAAACAACGAACTCTCAAGAATGGGTAAAGCGTCGACTGTCCTCCAGGCCGCCCATCACTTGATGGACTCCGTCGTCGCCTGGCAGGACATTCGGTTGAGCGCAGATCTGGCTCTCTTCGCATTGCAACAAATATCGGTGGGCACTGTGTTATTCTTGTTTCCAACACCCCCTGTAATTAGATCAATGTACTGTTGGTTTCAGCAACGGTGCCTCCAGGACCTCGGAAGCTTGCATCCAGGCATTCTCGGAGCCGGAATTGAACCAGGAGTCTAGACCTCGAACTTGCCTGCTCGGTCCCGGTAAGAACTCACCTGAGCAATCCATCCTGCGGGTCATCATGGCCCTGTCTTCTCGTCATGCCCAGGGAATGCCCTTGAAGACGAGAGGATGTTTGCCCTGAGATCGTCAGGTCCTGGCACCAACTGACGTTTAACGCTGTTACATACGTGCCCAACTCCAGACTCGCAACTTGCGAGGGCGCCGAATGATTGGCTGTCGAGGTCGTCCAACTGGCAGCCCTGTTTCCGACGCTTTGACTCTACGCATCAACTCGGCCCGCTCGGTCAAGGACAGCCCGACCTGACAGCGTAATAACAGACCTCCGTTATCGTGCTCGGAGTGCGACGTTAACCAGTCAGCTGCGCTCCATCGTTCGGTTCCCCTCACTGCCTGGCCTGATCCCTCCCGCGTCTCAGTAAGCTTCACTAGGCGCGATGTTGCGCTTTGAGGCTGCTCGGTGACAGAATCAGTCACGTGCCCTGCCTGTGGGGGACGGATGGGGTAATCAGAGGCTCAAACATGCCAGATCAGGGCGGGACGGAATCCTTCGGCGGCGCACGTCTGGCACACGGACAATTTGGGGCCGCAGCGTTGTCGTACGTCCTAGGTCTCTTGACGACCAGGCGATCTTCACCGGTGTAAGTGAGACACGCTGCGCCTTCAGCTGCCATGGCCAGTTGTGCCTCTTCCCGGTCGGGATGCTCGAACGGAGCGTCTATCAGAAAGAGGCAGTCACCGAACGCTCTCGAGGTACCGCTCATGTACCGTCACCAAGCGGGCAATGTACAGATTCATCGCGTGATAAAAGTATTTTTCCGAGTTGCAGAAACTCCAGACAGCGAGCGTTGCCGGACTTGTGCGGTGTCCTAATCACATGGAATGCGATTGGACGACGCAGCATCCCTTACGGATGTCGGTCGAAGGAGCTGATGACGGGGTTTGATTCATCCCAAGTCCACGGACCGAGTCCACTGTGGCGGCGACGTTGATCGTCAGGTCCTACGCGGCTGAAGCTACGGCACAGCTGTCTCAGATACGCAGTTTTCGCCGCGCTACGTCAGCTGTGGTCGTTGACTTGTGACCGATATCTCTCACCCTGAGACAAGATCCCCATGCGGTGATCGAAGACATGCCCGGCCGTTTGGGTCCCTCCTCCTCCTCCACAAAAGTCCCAGGAGACGCGGCCCAGCATTGCTTTTTTCGAAATTTCTTCTGCTTCTCCGAACCGGTCAGTGGCGCTAAGCCAGAGACATTGCACCGAGGTTGGTGCTGGAGGAGCCCGGCGATTGGCTTCCAGACATTCTCCGCGTGGCGCCCTTGCTGGCTGGCTTGCCACCTGGGCCCCTCTCGCAAGGGCCGCTCCGCGTCACCGCCTCTTCTGGGGGGGTTGAGCCGCTGGTTTTGCACGTTGCTCAGTGCTGAGCATGCATGCAGCTCGATGACTCCCGCGTGGGTTATCCAGCGCGAGATGCCCGTGCGGGCACTACAACAACAGCTGAGGGCTGCACGGGTCTTGCTCCGAAGCCTGCGGAAAATTGGCGGCACAACATCGGATATCACACTTCAAAGGTTTAGTCAATTCTTGGCCGGAGGTCGCCAATCTCGCAAAAGAAAGAGTGCAGGCAGCCATTGACGTTGGGATTACAAACAGTCCGGCCGGAAGGAGAGACTAACGCACATGACTCGAGACAAGAGAGAGACGCCTTTGATGATGGTGGCCTGTACCGACCGGCTGGTCCGGCGTCGCGGACGCGGACGGCTCGTCCACGTGGAATGCGGAAGCAGCCTATCTGCTAGTGTTTGGCACTATCCGGAGTGGCTGAGAGGGCATTTGGAATTTCGTCTTAAAGTTCCTTATTCGCTCTAGAGCGCGGACTCTGAGCCGTAGTTACTCACCGAGTCGCCGTAAACGACTGGATCTTCGCCGTGAGGCGCGCCCAAAAAAGTCTATCACAGTAGAAGTGTCTAGCGCGGGTTGCGTGGGTACAGCATCGCACCGACCCGACGTCCCCGACCACATTCTTGTCACTGTCAGCGGGTTGCAGAGCACAACAGGATCCTGCTGTTCAGCCACGATTGCCCAACGCCGCCATATGCGCGGGCAAAGGCAGGTAGCCGAAACCTTAGCTCGAGAACTTGCATTAGCTGGCCCGACGTGCGGGCCGGTTATTTTCTTGCTGATCATGATGCCATCAACGGACAGGAGGAAGGGCGATCGACACGAGAGGAAATCTCTCCGTAAATCAAGACCGTCGTCTACGGAGTCTGCTCGGTGACTTCGGTCTGCTGGGCGACTGGCTGCTGGCTGCGACCTTCTCGTTCTGAAGTGATCAGTCACATCCCAAGTGTCCCGACTGGCAGAGCAGCTCGGGAGCCAGAGAGGGGCCAAGCTGGCGCCGTGGGGCCTCATTCCCCCCCTGGTGGTGGGCCGGGCGTCGAGGAAAAAGGGTCTCATCGTCAAAGACTCGCCCCAAGGCCTCGTCGCCTGACAAAAGATGAGAAATGACAGAATCTGCTAATGGAGAGACTCCATTGGAATGGAGAGAGCTTCCCACGCCATGGCTCTGGGACCAGCTACAGCTCTTGATTGGGCCCGTCCTGGCGAAGGCTTTTTTTCGTAGCTGGTTCCAGGTTCCGGGCTCGTCAGGATCCTCGAAGACGGTGCCCGCGTCATGCAGTGAGAATCTTTGCGTCCCGTCCGTCTCTTGCTGCCCCTGGAAACTCCCTCCCTGGAGTTCAGGTATGTGTGACGTACCCCGTACTCCTGAACGCACCAGCCGCAGAGGGCGAACCGCCATAGGCAAGAGAAAGGGGGCACTCTCTGGCCTCTGCTACCTTCGGCTACGTTTCTCCTCTCAAGCGCACGACGAGTCGTAATTTCGAGGGGGTGCAGGTGATTTCGCGGCCGTACCCATCCATTGATAGGATCATTTCTCCGTATTAGCGCGTTGCATGCTCTCCTCTCGCCGTCGCCCACATGGCCCTTTGTGGGGGTCAGAGTTGCACGCTCAGGGAAACGTCAGGTGTCGGGTGCATAAGGGTTGCATTACGGAGGGTTTGTCTCCCACCAAGCATGCATCCTGGCAAAGCTGCCCTGATTCTCCTTCAAGAAAGCCGGCATTGCGCTGTATCGTAACGCACCTTTTACGAGAGGGTTGTTGGACGAGGTACTATGTATCGCTGCCATTCGCACCGGCAAGACGAAACGTCTGGTGTTGGATCTTGTGGAAGATCGCCTCGAGGGATACGTGGAGTTAGGCAAGTAAAGCAAGCCAGCTTACGACCGAGGCGGGATCCGTTCTTGACGTCTGAGGACACTAAGCCTGCTGGAGATAGCATTCTCACGGTGTCATCCTCTTGAGGTTAACCAACACCCACCGAACTCTCTTAGTGTCCAGCATTCCAGGGGCTCCTGGCGTCGCGCATTCTTCCAGAACAGTAATTCATGCCTGCGACGATGCGCCAAATGATTCCATGCGGCTTCTATTTTCGTCTAACGTCCGACGGGCCCCTGTGGAAGTGTTAGTCGTCGGTCCTGGCTGTCTTCGCTTGACGATATCTCTCTGTAGACCCAGATGATTGCTAAACGAGGTGTTTGAAATGAGGTCGATAGAAGCGGTCTGTGTGCATCGGTCCGGTCCTGTTGATGGGCGCGCTGCGTCAAGCTCGGCAAACGAGTCAGAAGATGCACTGCACCCATCAACCGACCGTCATCATCAGCAGCCACCAGTGGCGGCGAGATTGCATGTCTCCCAAGGTCCCTCCACCGCCTCGTTTCGTGCTGCTTTGGACAGACAGCGGTGAGGTAACCTTAACCACCCCCACTTTTGGGCCATTATCATCACGTTGGGGGTTTGTATGCAATGATCGCCGTTTCTCCATCTGTCAAAGAGGCGGTGACCCTGGCAGCACCCATGATCAGGCAGGATTGACGCCGACATTCATGCGTCTCTCAACCCGCGGAGGTGTTGTGTACTTTGGGGGTGGGAGGTGGACCAGATCCAACATCACCGTTGGCCAAGGATGACCAATCTGGCAACGCCGACCTAGTGTACTTCTGGCAGCTTGATAATGCGATAAGCCCGGCGCAACGGTAGCAGACCATGCAGGCCTGCAGGTATTGACACCACGACAGCCTTAAATCACGCCCTGCGTAGAATCGACTGGTCGACGAGCGGAGGTAGCAGGAGATCTAGTTATGTACGTAGATTCTAGCTTCTTTCGGGCTTCTGCCCTCGGATGCAGACATGCGTGCAATACAGGGCTGAAGACGTCCTTCGCCCCGGACAGACCCGGAGTTGTTAGAGCGAAAAAAGGGTCTGTCCGTGGATGCTGCTGGACAGGCCCGGGAGAGGCCGCAGGACATGAGCCAGCGTTCCTGTTCTTCGTGTGGTCGCTCAGACAGGAAGTCGGTGGACAGAGCTTTGGCCGAAAGAAGCCGGCCGGCCGGCCGCCAAGCCCTGCCTTATTGCTCACCCAATGTCTTCTTAAGCCGACGGAGGAGAAGAGGCGTGACGGCAGCACCCCCAGTCTGCGGAAGATGGATGTACGGATGTAGTCGCCAGGAGAGTCCTGCTTGTTAGTGACTCCATACAAATCGTTACACTAAATTCTCACATCGAAGGGGCATCCGACCCCTCATTCTGGTGCATAACTGCAATCTCCTGCCCGGTGCGGGTGATTCTCCGTTGGATTACCGAGTTTGGGAGCAAGCTCATGTCGTCAACGGAGCTTTCGAAGGCCCCGGAGACATCGAAGTGCAGTGTACCGACGGGATACGCGCCGCAGAGGAGACACGCCTCCTACACAGTATCCGCATCTGCTGGTGTATCATTGTCGTGCTCTCGCGAAACTCATTGGCCTGCCCCTCTGTTGATCGCCGCGCACATGACCAACAAGTGCCGGGGCGGAGGGAGGAGACTGCGGCAAGTTTGCCGACCCTCCCAGGAAGTGCCCAGTCGACATTGGGCACTGGACAAAGTGCCAGAGATCTGCTCGTCAGGCTTCGTCCCATTGCGCCCATCGTACTAGTATGTACATACATACTCCGTGAGTACATCACCCTGCCTGACCAGGCTAGCACAGGCGGTCGGTGCTGTTGTGCTCAACGAGACACGGTGAGTAGCGGACGGAACGGTGGAGTGGTGTTGCGGCTGCCGATGGAAGTGCCACTCGCCCGTTTTGACACATTCCTCGTCCCGTCCCCTCAGCTAAGGTAGCCGACGCCGTCTGATCCCAAAAATCCCGGCTCCTTGCCTAACTTGGGTAACTTACACCCTTAGCTCACCTACGTTAGACCTCATTGAGAAGTCGAGGTCTGATGCCTACCCGCGTATCCCGAGGTCGATAGTGACATGAGGTGCAATGAAGGCGCTCGCAGGGCTGGCGGCTTGTGCAGAGGTTCAAGCCTCATCTTCCTTTTCCGTGACGGATGGGCCTGTGACTGGAAGTACCTCTCCGAGGTAAGTGGGCGTGTGGACGCCCACCCTCCGTTGTGGCTTCGCTGACTTGGAGCTACCCCTCATGGGCAGGCAAGGTACGCGAGGTACATGCGAGTACGGCCGGCCGGAGAGGTGCGGGAATGGAAACGCCCAGGGTCCATTCGGGTGGTATCCCACCCCGATATTTCCAGATCTGTCAATACACCTGATCTGTACCTTGCGCGGGCGGTCAATGCAGCATCCTTCGGGTACTTCACTCTGTCAGCAGCAGGGTGGACAGGCGATAACGACTTGGGCACCTGGGTGCATACGAGAGGCCTGGCCGTCTCTCGCGTGTGGGACGCTCCCATCACTCTCCTCTCTGGCCATCTTCACGTAAAGCACCTGAGGGACAGACGAAGAAGAGCGTATCAGACGGACCCTCCGTTAGACGGGATGAACCTGAGCTACCTAGGTACCTAGGTAGAGAGTTGAAGGTAGAGGGGTACTTTGAGGTACTCGGCGGTTCCTCGCCCTGTGCCGGTGGCCAGTGCTGATCCAATCATTTCCCCAGCAAGGAGCTCCGAGTTCCTTCCACCATCTGGAACAAGCCGGCCCTTGCTCGGGACCAGACCACGGGTACCAGTCCAGAACCCTCATCTCGGGCGGTACATTGCGGTACATGGAGTTCCTCGAGGGGAAATCACGCCTTGCGCGCTATTCGAGTCGCCGGGTCGCTGCCACCACCACCGCCTTCTCCGAGTCTCGAGCTAACAGAGTCGATGAGACGAAAAGCACCTGCCGTCCATCGCAAAACAACACACGATACCCTTGCGGTACGCCTTGCCGCACCCGTCGTCGACTGTCATCTGCCGAACGCGACAGCACCCGCCAGGGTGTGGATGCTTCTGCTGCTTTCTCTTGCTGCTTGCTGCTTCGGCTGCTTGTCTCCCTCGCCAATCATTCTCGCCGGGCTGTGGCCACAGAGGACTGGGCTGAGTGGCTGATATCTCTCGGTCACCGCTCGCTTGCTTGTGCTTCCCCGCAAAAGCGGCCAAGGCGTGGCTCACAGCTGCTGCTGCACGCAAGAAGAACAATACCGTGCTTCGTATACGGAATACACACAAGCTTCCTCCGTCCTCTACCAGCCAAGCCGGTCAACCTGACGCCGCCTGCTCGGGAACGGACGACGCCCCTCCCCAGAAACAGGAACGGAACGTTGGCTCAGAGGCGACACAAACACACGCGCCAAAACGGCAAACAACACGAGGGGAGCGAGGAAGGACCTGGCAATTGGCAGAGCTCCACCGAGTTGAGATCCCCACCCCGGCGCCGCCTCTCTCGTTCTGCTGCTCGCGGCTCCACCTCATGTGCCTGGGTCCCCGGTCGTGTCGACTTGAACTAGCACCTCGAGACAGCCAGCTTGGCAGGGCCGGGTAGCTCAATTCGCTTTTCTGCCCACGGAGCCAAAAGTCCACCGGGTCAAATACCTAACCGTTGACCGTCTTTTGCCCGCGTATCCATCCAGCCGCCGCTTCGCGACTCGCGAAACTGGGCCTCGTTGAGCTCCCTTGACCTTCACCTCCCTCCTTGGCGTTGCTTTTTCGTCCACTTCCGACCCTGCCCTCTCGGTTTCGCGCACCACCGCCACAACCCCCCGTCCTCGTCTTGTCTCAGGAAAACGTCGGCAAAGAGGAGCTTTTTGCCGTCGCTGCCCAACTTGCAGATCCCTCTGCATCCTTGGGCTCGGCTCTTGTTCCAACGACGCATGGCCGGCGCAGCTCCATGGGAGACGTCGCGGTCCGCCTAGGAGCTCACCGTCACCGTGCCTTTCCTTCCAATCCACTGCCACACGGTCTCATGCTGTAAGACGGCCAATAGGACCGGCAGCTACTTGATGCTCTCGTCCGATGAACCCTGAGCATCGCTAGTGTACGTACAGTGCCGCGCGCGCACCCAGAGTACGCATGTACCTGGGTCGGCTTCCCGAACGGCTGGAGTCGCCTCTCCCACTGACTGGTCCCTCTCCCCCATAGCTCCCATGGCCTCCGCAGCTGCCTGACCGTTCATGGTGGCCGCCCTCTTGTCTTCCTCTTGTATTTATGTACATATATACCACTCCTCAGCAGCATGGACCAGGAACATGAACCCAAGCGGCCCCGACTTACCACCACCACTGGCTCATGGTCGGCGGGGCCCTCACATCATGGCCGTTCCCTGCCCCAGCTTGGGTCACCTCTGACGACCACTCACCTTCCTGCGCCGCCGCCGCCGCCGCCGCCTGGGCAATATCAACCTCCGCCACACCCTTTCTCTCGTGGCCCAGAGCTTCCTCCTCCTCATCCTCCCTCCCATCCGACCCTGCCGCACCCTCCACACTTCGACGACCGGCGTCAACATGAGCCAGAACCACCCTATCCTCCAATGCAGGAACATCGACACCCCCCCGCTTCGCCGGCGCATCCTCCCTATCCATCTTACCCTCCTCCACGAGATCCCCACGTGAAGAGAGATCCGGCCGAAGACACCCTGCCGCAGTTGCGCCGGCCGAGCTCGACCGGGAACGCGCCGGAAGCCATCCCTCCAGGAACGTCGCATGGCCCTATGCCACCTCCAGCTCACCTGGAGGAGAGACGACACATGAGTTACGACAACGGACCGCCGCCGCCGCCGCCCATGTACCGGCACCCGAGTTTTCCTCCACCCCAGACGCCGCTACCTCCTCCGTCACCCTACGAGCAGCAAATGTATGCGCCCCCTCCGGGAGACCTATATTCGATAGCATATGCCGGTAGTACCGCGAAACGAAAGGCGCAAAGGGCGTCACAGGCAGGTTTCCCTTGCGTCTCGGCTCCCCGTGACGCTGCTAATCTGTTTTCAGGCATGCGACAACTGTCGCCAACTGAAGGCGAAATGTGACGAGTTGAAGCCTTGCAAAACCTGCAAGGAGAAGGGCGTGGAGTGCAAATACCGCGATCCCATTCCAAAGCAGTAAGTCTTGAATTAGGCCCTTCTCACAGGTCAGCCACTAACTATTACCAGACAAGATAAAGCGACCACAGACATCCTAGAGGGCATCGCGAATCTCCGAGAGATGATGCAGGAGGTCATGCACCGCGTGGCAAACCTAGAAGGGGCGAAGGATGTCAAGGTCCCCATAGGAGAGATACCTCCTCATCCAGATATGACGGGCTACGACCAGCCCGGGTCTCCTGGGCCGCCTGCAGCCGAGGACACTATCTCGTCTCCCGGCGACCATGCCACGATCACAGAGGCACCCATCGAACAGACTGAGGCGGTAGCTACAATCCGTCAAATGGTCAACGAGGAGGAAGTTGACCTTCCACCAGGACTTCCCGTACCTCCGGGGAAGCCCAAAATGCCGTCGAATCACACAACCCCTGCTGGCCACTTGCTTGTCTGGCCATCCATCAGGGAGATGTTACAACCTATCTTGGACAAGGAGAATCTAAAATACCCCGAAGACTATCCAAGACGTGTCGAGTTACGGAGAGGCCAGCTTTCCCTATTTGGGCGCGGCGAGGGTCACGAAACCCTGATGGTGGATAGAGATGGCTCCGCAGACCAGGGAGATATCCCGGACGATACCTCAGTCTCCGACTACCCTTCCCCATCTCAGAGTTCAGATTGGGGCCAAATCGGTGGTATGAGCCCTCCAGGCGCTTTTGATGTGAAGGGCCCAACCGTCCTGAGGATGGATGGCAGTCTCGACTTCGATTCTTCTCGTGTCTGGGGATATGTCGCGAGCTTCGAGCAGCACATTCAGAACATGCACCCGCTCATTATTACAAAGGAGCTGCACGCCATGGTCAGGGTATTTCTGGACAACTTGCCTCAAAGCAGGCCCAGCAAGCCAGCACCAACCGCCAAGTTCGCCGAGCAGTCTTCACAGCCGTACACCGACCATGAGAGAACAGGCAAACGAAAACGATCTCCTGGACCCGACTCTACTGAACACCACGGAAGCCTCAAGAGAGGTAGACCGCAAAGATCCATACAGACTGCACTTGTCTTGCTGGTCCTCGCTCTGGGAAAGATCTGCTCGGTCAGGGACAGGAAGATACCTGAGCCCGCAGATTACGATACTTCGCTGCACGGCTCGCCAGTCGTGCGGAATGGGCTGCCCACTTCTCCGGGCCAGGGGTCACCGCCCTCTTCGATTTCTCAAACGTCTTCCCTTCCCTCTCCGAAAGACCAGGAGAGGATGTTACCTAGCCGGAGGTCATCCTTTCAAGCGGGGACCCCCCTGGGGCAGGGCCCAGCATCCTATCCCAAAAAGAACTATGATGTCATCCCGGGCTTGGAATATTTCGCGTTTGCTACTGATATCCTCGGGAATCACCTCGGTGGCACGCAGCTCATACATGTCCAATGTCATCTCCTTGCTGGCTTGTACTATGGGCAACTGGGTCGTGTGATTCCTAGTTTCAGTCACATCAGACATGCGAGCGCTACCCTGATGGACAATATCTCGTCGTAAGTTGAATTCAGCCACTGCTACTTGACAGATGTCTAATCTCGGCAGGTCAATGGACCGGCTCCAACGGAGGCATCCTGAGTATGCCGAAGGGAAACGCGACAACCAGATAGCGATTGCCTTCTGGTCCTGTCTGCAACTCGAAAGGTTGGTTTCTTCTCTGACGCTTAATTCCTCACGGCCGTTCTGACATTGCTACTCCATTTTAGCGACATACTTGCTGAACTGAACCTTCACCCGTCGGGGCTCCTAGCCTACGAGGAGACTATCCCTTGGCCTGATGGCCAGATATTGACAAAGGAGTTTGGCTTTGAAGAGAGGGTCGTACAAAGTTATTACTGCCAGCTCTACCTGCGGAAGAGACTAAATGAGATCCACGGACTGCTCTATGACCGAACGAAGTCTGAGGTTCCTACACCCCTTGACTCGAGCACCGAGGCGGATACCATCAAGGACATCGAACGAGGCATATTGAACACGGTGTGGATTCACCCGAGCTTTCAGTTCCAACCCGATGATCCTCCAGCGGAGGACATTCTCTCCGCGCGGATCCGTGCCAAGTGGTGGGGGGCACAGGTCATCACCTACCGCCCGTTCATCCGGCAGATTCTCTACTTCAACCATACTCGGCAGAACACGGTGTATACCCCTCAGGAATCAGGCTCTGGCGACTTTCGAAGTGACGTTACAGTGCCATTCATTCATCCAAGCGCGAAGACGCCGAGCGAGGTGCCAGAGGAGGTGGTGTCAAATGCCCGAAAAGGGATCAACGCTCTTATTGAGAGTACCAGGGCTTTCCACAACTTGGAGGATAAGCGATACATAGTCACCAACGTTTTTGGCACGGCACACGCGTAAGACATTGCCCTTGACTCCCAATCTTCCCTATCTGCTCTTCTAATCTTTTTCTCTCTAGACAATGGGGCAACCTTGTCACCTTGGCAGCGGTGCATCGAGACCCAATACTCGGACAGTTCGTCTCTGAGGAACTGCTTCTCGACTTGTTGCGAAAGACGATCGGGTTCTTCAAAATTGTTGCGCACAACTCGAGCTGTCTCGCGATAGACCTGAGGATTCTGATGGGCTTGGAGAAGATGATTTCCAAGAGGGACATGGACCCTAGGACAAACTCGAGCTTCTCTAGCGGTACGAGCGCCGGTCCTCCTTTTACGCCATCGGGCGTCCCAATGCAAGGCGTCATGCCTGCACCGGGGACTCCTGTCCCGCCACCCTACGGTCACACGACGCCGATGCAGATGTGACAAGATTGGATGTTCAGGGGTTTCCGCAGCACTACATATTTATATACTCGAAGCAGGACTGGACCGGCAAATACCCATCGTCACTGGCGCGCGTTTCGGGGAATGGTTTCCCTCTTCATTTTTTGCGCTTCTAGGCGTTCTCGGTCAGCCGCCTATTCTACCGGGCCATGGCATGGCATCTTTCAGGCAACGATTCAACATGCATTGGGTGGCAGGCGGGCATCTTTCGCATTTTCTCGGTTGCAGCAACGGCTGGTGAGCTGGAGTGATCACGGAGTAGTGCAAGTCGTGGACACAGCCTTACACTCGTTGCCTTCACTCGACAAGGCCCCGTCTTTCAACCGATGGGACCAGTCGAACCGCAACGGTCGGCATCACACGAGCAAGCAGGCATACCAGTAAAAGAAAAAAAGAAAGGAAACATACTTGGTCTAGAAACGAGTCCAAGGGTCCGCGCCCTCGTCTCTTGCGGTCTTGGCAGCTTTGGGGTTCGAGCCCCTCGCTTTTTTGGCCTTTCTCATTGTCTTTATATATAGTACCCGGAGACCGCGGCCGGCGCGGTTCCGTCTGGCTCAGCATCAGGTTAGCATGGCATGAACTTTTTTTTTTTTTTTTTTTTTTTTTTTTTTGTTTACTCTCATACTCTTTCTCGATATCTTGTCCTTTCTCGACGGAGGGAAGTGGAGGATATACCACCGAATGTCTGAACATGTCGGACGGATTCATCGGGCGGCTGGCTGCGTGTGTCTGTGTGCGTGTGCATCTGCGTGTGCTGCGTCGATTACTTCTAGGTATTCCCCCGGGTGGTTGGTCGGTTGGTCGGTGGCCTTTGTTTTTGTCTGACTGTTTTTTCCCTGCTCCCTCCCCCGTCATCGCCAGCTGGGCGTGGACGTGTCCAGGATGGCTGAATCTAGGAGGAGCGTCCGGAAGGGCGAGTGCTTCGAGGTGTGAGCCTCGGGGTTTTCTTTTAGATCTGTATATGAAGGCTTGTGGGGATGGTGGGCACCGCGGAAGCTTTCGCCGTTGTGAAGAGGCGACAGGCAGAGAGATGATATAAGAGCGAGCTGCACACGCTGGACGATGAGGTCACTGTTGGGTCTCTAACCAACCTAAGGTACCTATACTGCAATACGTTTAATGTTTGTAACAAAATTGTTTGGCTATATGCGTCGAGATGTTCATAAAGACGTGTCTGTCTAGCCTCTACCTATTCCTAACGCCGAGAAGCCTGGCGGATGATTACGTCCCGTATATACATACACACGTACATATAGTCCGTGCATAACCGCAGAAGCACTTCAGACTCGCAAACACTGTTTCATTGCTCTACATGTGTGTGAGACTCTATGGAAAGATAGAGAATCCTCCTAAACGCCGTTCAAATGCTCACGGCCTATCCGACGAAGACAAGACGCTCCATGCGAAGAGACAAACTTCCAACAAGCCAGGGCTATCCGCCGAGAGTATCGAAAAAAAAAGAAAGGCGAGGACGCCCAAAAGCTATATATATACGGCTTAGAGCAAGACGACTGCGAGGCACAGCCACCCGTCCGGGTAGGCGGCCTCGCGCATAAGCTCCTCGAGAGGCGCGCGGAAGGGGACCGGCGCGCCGTGCAGGATCACGTTCGCCAGGACCGGGTCCCGGCTGCTGGGAAACAGGCCGGGCAGGAGGGTCCGCAGGGCCGAGCCCAGGGTCTGTGGTGCTCCTAGAGCGACTTCACGTGAGTAAGTGCTGCATGGCCACTACTCGGAGAGAGAGCGGGCGAGCTGGGAAGCCGCTGAGAAAAGGAGAAACGCTGGGGAGAGAGGACATTGCGATAGGGAAGGAAAGAAGAAAAAAAAAAGGCGACTCACGGTTGGAGGACCGCGGTGCGACCAGCGACTGCAGGACCTTGAACGAGCCCGGGGCGGACCCGCTGGCGTCGGACGGCGAGGAGGGGATGTAGATGCGCAGCGGGACGTGCTTGAGCGGTGTGGGCGGGTTGAGCAGCTGGCTGTTGACCTTCGCGAAAGAGGGATAGTCGTCTGTCGACGACGTCAGACTGGAGCAAACTCAGAGGGCTCAGGGGTAGCAGCGGTGTGCCCCCCAGAGCAAGCAACAACAGGCCGGAACTTACTGTCCTGCACGGCGTTCCAGAGCGCGGTGGTGTGCTCCTTGGACATGCTCATGATCTGCTTCGCGTTGCCATTCCGCACGAAGTCAGCCTGTGCTCTCGGTCAGTCAACATCAATGGACGAGTGGCCAAGTCCCGGGAGGGAGGTCGCGCACCTCCTTGACCCCGTTGATGAAGGTGTCGCCAATGTCCCACTCGTCGCCGTCGCCGACGACCAGCCGCCACGGCAGCTGGCGCGGCTGGTACAGGTCGACGAGGAGGCCGACGGGCAGGTTGCGCAGCTGGACCTCCTCATGGTGGAAGCTGGAGCAGGGCAGGCCGGCGAAGTAGGCGGCGACGCGGGGCAGTAGCAGGGCCAGGTAGCTGAAGCGCGGGACCGAAGCGACGAAGGGCGGCGCGGCGGGCCGCGAGGCGTGGGTGATCAGCAGGGGCACCTGGAGGGACCAGAGGGTCTGGGGGATGGAAGCGCCGGAGGCGCGATAGGGGTCGTCGATGCGCGGGGAGGGGGAGAGGGGGCCAGGGGAGGAGGCCATGAGTGGTGGTGATGATGGGAGGAGACGACCCGGTGTGTTAGGTAGAGGGTAGGCTTTGCTGCTCTGTTAGGGCGAGACCCCTTTCTCGTGCATCATGCGAGGCGCCGTGTATTCGCCGTCGGCCCTTGATGAGAGCTCTTAACTTGTCTGTGATGGCGGCGGCGGAGGCCTGGCCAGCGATGGTTTCTTCAGTACTCGTATTCCCGTTCTCGTCCTCTCCAGCTGGTGAAGCGTGCCAGGCCGACTGGCTGCCTTAACTGCCTGGATTAAGTGCCTTAGGTAAGGCGGCTTCTTGTGGTGGTGATGGTGATGTACACTTGAGACGGGCGAGGCTCTGTCCTGCTGACGCGCCCTGATTGGTTTGGCAGAAGTGACTGCAGGAGGGATCGGCAGCCGGTTGAGCTCCAGAACCCTCGTCACATCTGCTGCATGTGCTGCGGGGTGATAAGCGATAAGGAATGACAAGGGAGGGGGACCTGGGCGGACAGTGAACGTCGTTCATTTGCGCCCGCCGCCCCCAAATAACGCCCGCCTAGACTTGCCCATTCGCAGAGTCGGTCTGGCCCTTGTAACGCCCCTCTGTGTGCATTTCTGCGCCGCATGCGTGATGAGGGGGAGGCGGGGGTTCGATGTCGGGACGCGATGTGATTTGCCTTGGCCTCTGTCTATCTGGGATGGCACGCCCGAAGTCGAAAGAGCTCTTAGGGACCAGAGACCCGTTCCTGTTGGTGATAGGCCCTCTTCTCTGTCCAGTGACGCTCTTAGCAGAGCAGGACCGTCTCCTCTTACGTACTGCCACCACGTCTGCTCGCTGGCTGGCTGGCTTCTGCGCGACCCCCGAAATGGTACACCCGGTGACATGGGCAGATCTGAGACACACAGTATGGCGCTGTCTGCCTGCGCACGATGCCGTCCCGGAGGCTTTTTCTAGGTTGGTGACACAGGGGAGGGGCACAAGCACAGGCTGGCTGATAACGCCTTTTTTACTTTGCTTTCCACCAGCTGCTGCAGAAGCATTGCGTAAAAGAAGCACAGCGATATCCCCCTCTTGCATGGGTACCACCCGATATCCCAGACAGCGGCCGGGCGAAGGAGCACCGCGCCCGCCGCACACAGACAGACTGACAGACACAGCAGCTGAAAGGAGACCCGACCGGTCAGCATGGGCCGACAAATGACAGGGACTGCCCACCACGTGGGCGTCGAAGCGAGACGCTGACCAGGGTGCAGAGTCGCTTTCTCGCCGATTTATTCGCTCGAGTCTGCAGCGCACAGCTGCTGTTAAGCTTATACGGGCAGGGAGGCGCATCCATCGACGCAGCAGGACGGTGACGCCCTAGCATGGCATCCGGATACAAACCTGGTCGTGGTGGGAAAGTCCAGTCCAGGTACTCCGGCAGCGCGGATACTCTGTGGTACCTCGCCCCAGGAAAGGCTCTCTGCTCTCAATCATTCTCCTGCCTGCATGTGGCTTGCAGGCTGGACCGTTTTCTGTCCTTCCCCCCTCTCCCCAGATGTGCACAGAACCCTTGGGCGGTCGGATGTTTGACAAACGCGCCGGCCCCGAAAGCAAACACCTCCCCCCCTCCCCCACACCCAAAAAACTGAAGGCTAGAACCCCCCCGGCTTCCGCAAAAGCACTGACGCTTACTGTGTACGAGGCCTCTCTCACATGGGCCTTTTGGTTGTCGAACATGCCGCCGCCCATTGCAGACGCCATCCCACCGCCGCCGTCCTCCCCCACGGCATCTCGGACGCTCAAATCATACGACAGAGGCCGATGAATCTGCTGGATATCGATTCCTTCTGCCGACCGGGGCTGGCTGAAGCGCGGCCATCGTACGATTTTTGATGTTGTGGAAGTATGAGTCTGCGAGACACAAGCAAGGCGAATGCGCTACCGAGCAATTGAACCGGGCCAGTCTCCCGCACAGCCCTGATGGACTAGTCTTGAGTGTCGAACAAGATATTTGCCTATCTCTACTAAGCCACCTATCCAGAGGACTCGAGGAGCATCTTACATCTAGCAGGGCGGTGAGGTATATCTAATCTGGAACTATGTAGCTCCCCTAACTTAGTCGAGATGCTTTGCGCCCTATCGGCTGGTGATTCAAGAACACGATATCGTACCTTATTCGTTCACTAACCTACGGATTATACGCATCAGGGGTATTTACTACTCAAGCTCAAGTGACATTGACAGTGCATCGGATGGGTTCTCAAGAAGTAAAAAAACAACTTTTTGGAGAGTCGTATCAAAGGTCATTTGTCTCATGCTAACAGTCATTGCTGCTAATACAATTTTCTCCCAGGCATCAGCCCGTCCTGGGGTCCTCCCACCCTACTTAGACTCCCCGAAAGGTCTCCTGGTGAGAAGTAGATCCATGTCGCCCGCTGTGGTTGTGCTCATGGTCGCCGTGCTCAACAGTGGGCTCGCCGACGGTCTTCCGCAGGACCGAGGGAGGAACCTGGGCCGCGTCGGTGGGATCCTTATGTGCTAGCCCTTGCCTGCTGCTGTTAGTCGGTGTCCTTCTTACGTTTCAGGGCGGAACAGGAATCCAAGGAAAGTCGCCCGCACATACTTACTCGTAAGTCCGGTCCCGTCCTAGTGTCCGAGAGTTGTCGCGGTCGGAGTCGACGCGAGGGTCCACCTTGTTGGCAAGGTCACTGCGGTGAGGGCCGGCAGTGTTGGGCGCGGGGCCTGGGCCGCTCCCGTACTCGGTACCGGTGCTATATTCACCACGGCTGTACTCGTTGCCACCGCCAGTGCGGCCGTACGAGCCACCAGTGCTACCGTAACCTCCGGCGGCGCGGCCATCACGGTCAGAGTCGACGCGTGGGTCCAAGGTGTTGCCAGTGCGAGTGCCATGCGGGCCATGAGTACCCTCCGGGTCATTACGCCCGGTCACAGGGTTAGCGCTGCCGTAGCCGTAGCCAGTAGAGCCGCCTAAGCCAGAGGAGCCGTAGTTACCGGCGCCCCGGTTGTCACGGTCAGAGTCGACGCGCGGGTCCAAAGCGTTAGCCGCGCGGGAGCCATGCGGACCGTGAGTGCCCTCGGGGTCGTTATAGCCAGTTGTGTTTGAGCTGCCATAGCCGCCCGTGCCGCCGAGGCCGGAGCTACCGTAGCCGCCGGTGGTGCCTCGGTTGTCGCGGTCAGAGTCAACGCGAGGGTCTAGAGCGTTCGCAGCCCGGGTGCCATGAGGGCCGTGAGTGCCCTCGGGGTCGTTGTAGCCGGTCGTGTTTCCGCCGCTCGACCAGTTGCCAGCGGAGGGATTGGCACGGCCGTCGCGGTCTGAGTCGACACGGGGGTCCAGAGTGTTGCCTGTGCGGGTGGCATGCGGACCGTGGGTGCCCTCGGGAGCCTCGTGGGACTTGTCCGAGGACATGGCATCCTTAACCTTGTTGACGATAGAAGACATGTTGGATAGTAGCTGTGGGATGGGGTATCAGATGCAATTGGGTATCAAGAAGAGGTGTTTGGTGTTATGATTGTAGGTTGTGGTAGTTTGTAGTTGGTGTTGAAGGATGGACAGAAGAAGAGCAGTTGTGAAGGATGAGGCTCCTCTTCTTATATATGCATTCGCCTGGCGTCATGTCCACGCAAGGAGAGGTGCTTGACAAGCATGGCATCATGCCGATCTACTCCTTCCATCCCACGAACCACATGACGGGGAAGGACCACGCCCGAGCCAGGTGACGAACTCAAAAACGAGAAGCTGCCTTACCGTACCTCGTCTCTGTAACGAATACTGACGTTCGGTTTCGTCATAGTCCCAGTTTGCTTCGGGTCGGGGGCGGTTGGAGAAGCCGCCATCCCTGAACAGCCGAGAGCTTGTCAGGGTTGGGCCAAGCTAAGCTGTCAGCTGAATATGGAGCCGCACACTACTCTAGAGCAGAGGTAAATGCCACTCTATTCGCTCCCGGCTCGATGAGCCAAGGACCTTGTCTCTCCTTACGCATCGAGTCTCTCTGTGCCACCAGAAGCCCACGCAAGCCCACGCCACTCCCGTCGTTATACAGCGTCCTGGAAGTACTGTACGAATGCGGACAATAGAGAGACACTCTGATGTCTGAGGCTTTCAGCCTTCAACGATCCCTTGTGCTTCCTAGCTCGAGAGGAGCTAGAGCTGGCGTCATAAAGCGGGTTCGTTCATTGTCTAATCCAAACGGTGGCTTACGCTGAGTAGAGCAGTCGGTCCAAAAGAGTCTCGTCCGCCGATTAGCCACAAGATCGGCAAATGGCCCCATCCGTGATATGGCTAAATAGGGATTGAACAGGGAAGTCTACCTCAACGTTTACCCTGGCAGACGCAGTGGCTGAAGTCACCACAAAGGGATGAGGTCAGGAGGCAACTTGGTTGAGTTCTTGGAGCTTCGCTGAAGTTGGAAGTGTTAGCGTCATTCGTGGATCACGCAAGGCAGATCTGTGGGGTCATGATGTGGCTGGTGAGGGGTTAACTGTGGCGGCTGTGGAGCAGCAACCGGCAACTGCATCTTCATTCCCCAGACTGGCCAATCTGACGTCACGGCTCGATCTCGGTTCATCTTCCGGGCGACAACGGCTTGAGCGTTTACATATTGCATCCATCGCGGAGAAATCCACGTGAACTGTGGACGCCAGGCGCTTGAGAGACCAGCCCGCTAAGCGAATAAGTCATGGTCCGGATAGATTCATAACTGGGGGTTGTTTACTACCAAGGTCGCTCGTTACTCCCTGGGTGTAACGCGCCAGGAACACGTCCATGACTCTCCGACATTGTCTTGGTGCGCGTCCTGTCTCGCTCGTCCGGAGGTTGGGGCTCTGAAGCCGGAATATTTCTGAGATGGGAGAACCATGCCAGACTGTGTGGGAAATACCCAAATTCCTTTGGTTTCTTGACATGTCAAGGGCGTGCATTACATGCCCTGATCAGGTCTACAACTACTGTCTTGCAATCACCAGATAACCGGAGGCAATGACCGTTTTAAAAAAGCAGATCAAGTCGCATTTCTGACTAAGTAGCGGAGAATAGTACAGCAAAGGGGTATAATGAGGGTATCATTCTTCGTCGACCGCCTGTCCATGTCCCCGAGTAAACAGTGGAGTCTCGTCCCGCCGTTAAGCTCATAAATCATCGCCACAAAGTTTTCTTCAATAGAAGAGAAGGCAGCGCAGCGCGAAGGCATCATTAAATCATGGCCGACTAAAGAGTCCTAATAGCATGCTTCCGTCAAGGATTATGCAATAGGTCTTGCGTGGGTATTGTGCGTGAAAGGATAAAGGCGATCGTCATAGTCAAACTTCAAGTGGAGGCAGCATCTTCCATACACTTTCTGGCGACAGCAGTCCATTCTGCCGGTGCTTTAGACGCGCGACCGTCTGTACCAGCGGCGGCGGGTGTAGCCAGCATCCGCCGGAGCGCGGTGGCGGTAGACCCAGTAGATGCCGAGGAGGGCAGAGACGAGCCAGACGATGGCGCTGAGGAACGCGAAAGCCTCGTCGGCCTTCCACGAAGAGCAGTCATTGTTGCCAAAACCGACGTTGCTCCAGTCGAAGGTGTGGCCGCAGGCGCCGTGGAGCGAGTCGACGATCAGACCGAAGGCGACGAACCAGCAGATGGAGATGAGCAGGTCGGCGGGCCAGTGGATGAAGGAGCCGCTGAAGGGGAACAACCAGATGATCGACAGGATGATGCTGAGACCAGCGACGACCTCAGTGTAGATGAAGCGGCCTTGATGCCATGCGGAAGAATGGCGGACCGAATGGAGGTAGTGACCTGTGAGGCCTGCAACGATGGCTGCAAAGGCCAGCTGAGAGATGCGTCAGTTCCTGCTTTGCCTTACGAATATGCGACAGCTGGGAAAGGAGGTCAACTTACCTCCGCGAGGCGGAGTATGATCGAGAACAAGTCGGCCAGGAGCATTTTGGCGGCTTATTGTGGTGTTGACTGAACGTTGGCAGACGGAGCGGCGAAGAGGATCTCGGCTGTGGAGACTGTGGAGGCGTGGAGGATCTCTCGTGGTCTGGAGTCTGAAGGTTGGGGAGACGCGAAAGAGAGGGAAAGGATGGATGAAGGGCAAAATATATATCTCTGGGGGCTTGCGGCCTCGTCACTGGACGATCACGTTGTGCAATACGTAAGGTGAAGTATCTTACCCTGATGCGGCCCGCGCAAATGACTCTGGTATAGTGAAGGACAAGGCAACTAGGGTAGCTACTAGCTACCCTGGGCCGGAGTGACGATGATTTTCTGTCGGACGCGTAGAAGACTCACTTTCCCGCATCAGGCTTTGCGGCCTGACGAGCTCTGTGCCAAGGCGTGAGTAGCATTTCTCGCGCATCACTTCACCTCGAGCTCTGGTACGTCATTCTCGAACGGCCTCCCTGTCACGGGAAGGTCAGGGTGAATGCCTGTTGGCTGTCGCAGTCATACCGCTCAGGCCAAGCGGTGTGCTCTGCACCCTGTCCCGCCAATCGTTGGTATGGAGGGGGATCAGGAAACGCCCAGATCGAGCAGCTGTGAGGTCATCGGCATCGGAACAGACGAACAGGCTTCGGAGGCAGATGCGTGGCAGTACCCGGGCCCGTCCAATAGGTGGGGCTCAACGCTCGGCAAGCGGACCCACCAGAGCTCCTGAAACAGCTGCTAATTTGGTGGGTCCTTGACATCCTGGCAGCCCTGCCAACCTGCCTGCTAACACTTCTCGCAGCCACACGTCACTATCACCGGGCGCCGGCATTTCTTCAGCCACAGGCGTTCCATCTTCCAGGGAACTGGCAAGAAACTGGGAATAGCTTCACTGAGATGGAAGATGCGAGAAAACCCAGAAGTCGTTTGCGCAAGGGTCTACCGGTATGCATTAGGCGACTAAGCAACAACACTGTTGGTGCTGTTGGCGGAAGGCTCTTTCCGCTCCTGCTCGTCTGCCTTCGACGAGAGCCCATTCCATTCTTTCAGATCTGCCATCGGTAGCCGAGATCTCGAGACTCCTCTCGGCCGAGCCATGACGGCAGCCTAACCCATTGGATCCGTCACGGGAACGCAAGAATCCTCCGAGGTGTGGCTTGATCATTCCCTTGTCGTCGTGGACGCCGCCTATCATTACCAGATCAGACGCGGGAGAGCCACCAGAAAACCAGCTTTCTGTCAGCCCAGCGTCTCACACAAAGCCGATCCGTCCACGGAATTGCTGTGGCTTCCAGCACGATACTTTGCATCTTTATGTGCCCTTGCCGTCTCTGCCGACCATCTCCGGGGCTTGACACCACTTATGTGCTCTTGTCTTCTGTGTCTCTGACTCCCTTCAAAAAAATCGACCCCATCCGGGCGGTGTGTTTTAAGACATGCATGTTTTGGCATCAGATGCTGGGAACATGACGAACATATTCACCCTCTCACACGCCCAGGTACCTGGGATCCTAGATGGTTTCTGTAGAAAGGCAGAGCTAGAAGGAGAGTGCTCCATGCTTCTGACAATACGTCGCTCATAATACTTGTGTGGAAGAGCGTAGAAGATGAACAGCGTCACTAGCCGACACATCACAGCTCCTCTCACTTACATCTGGATGTCTTATTTGTCTGACTCGAGCACGCTTTAACTGCCAGGATGACCGAGGGGATCAGGACAACAAGCATCATTGTTACACTTCCCGCTCCCTTGACTTGGTGTATTCACTCCTACTGGTAGAGTTATCCTAATTATCAAGGCATATAGTAATATCAATATCATCGTGACAGGCAACGATTTCAAAGAGCTGCATTCCTAAACGCAATGCAACATGTTGGTTTACGAAGTTCTTCTCGGTGACGAGGACGTAGTAATTAGACTCCCAGATGGACAGTCGCGCGAAAAACCTATCAAGGCGTCTGCAAAAAGGATCTCCAAACCAATAATAGGACGGGCGAAGATCTCATGAGGGTTAGAATTGGAATATCAGTTGGCGATGCTTCAAACAGTAACTAGATATTATATGCGATTATCAAGAATATTCCCCAAAGAGGTAAGCGAGAACTTGTATGTCACCGAGAACGAATCACATTTGACGAAGCTTATGAAGCTCCAAACTCGGCCATTTTGCGCAGAGAAACACATGTTGTATGAGTGAAGAGAATGGCAAGCTAACTAACGTGGACATTGAGAAAGTCTTCACTGATTCCATGCCAAGGTCCATCGGCCGGTAAACTCGGCACGGCTTTCGCCAGATCATGGAAAATCGGCAGCTTGAGAGCTCATCTTAATCCCATTCTCCTTCCCTCGGGTCCCTGAGTGAAGTCGACTCCTGCGAATCAACCATGGCAGGGCGGCCGAGACTCCGACTAGCACTCACGGGCCGACCCACCACCTTCCTCCGGCCGGTTGACGGCACCGCTGTCGTCTGGTCTCACCTCCGGCTCTCCGTCCGCCGCAGCTCCACCACGTCAACCACGACTGCCAGCACTTCTTCTACCGCGACCGCCACCACCCCAAAGGTCTCAGAGCCCCTCCGCATCCTCTTCTGCGGCTCCGACGCATTCAGCTGCGCATCCCTCTCGGCCCTCCACGCCGAGCACCTCACCAACCCCTCCCTCATCTCCTCCATCGACGTCGTCGTCCGCCCGCCCAAGCCCGTCGGCCGCGGCCGCCGCGTCCTGCACGAGCCCCCGCTGCTCCACCTCGCGCGGCGCCTCGGCCTGCGGGTTCACCTCCGGGACACCTTCACTGGGTGGACTCCTCCCCCCGCCCCCGCTCTGCCCTCCCACCCCCCCTCCCCCCTGCCGGGCGGGGAGGCTGCAGAAGGGGGCGGCTCGCCCATCAACCTCATCATAGCCGTCTCCTTCGGCCTCTTCGTGCCCCCGCGCCTCCTCCTCGCCGCTCGCTACGGCGGGCTCAACGTGCACCCCTCCCTGCTCCCCGACCTGCGCGGCCCCGCGCCCCTGCACCGCGCCCTGCTCCTCGGCCGCCGCCGCACCGGCGTCACCCTGCAGACGCTCGACCCCTCGCGCTTCGACCACGGCGTGGTCCTCGCCCAGACCCCTCCGCCCGGCGTCGAGATCCCGGAGGGCGCCACGCCGGAGGCGCTGCGGGGCGAGCTGGCAGCCGCGGGCGCGGAGATGCTGGTGCGGGGGTTGAGGGAGGGGGTGCATGTGCCGCCGCTGGTGGATGTTGGCTGGTGGAAGCCCCAGGAGGGAGAGGAGATGTCCCACGCGCCGAAGATCAGGAAGGAGGACATGGAGGTCGATTGGGCGGGGGTGAGGGGACCGCCGTCGGCGGAGGAGATGGATAGGCGGGCGAGAGTGTTGGGGCAGCTGTGGACGCGGATCGCCGTCGCAGGCGGCGAGGGGGAAGAACCAAAGGCTGTGAGGGTGATCTTTGAAGGGGTGGAGGCGTGTAGGTGTCCGGACGCACTGGGGAGTGCCGTGGCGAGGACGATGGCCGCGAGACGGCGCAGGGCAGAGGGCGGACCCGCCAGCTCGGGGGTTGTGGAAGATGCCGGCGGCGCCGTGGCTTCGGGCGGCTCGCCGCCTATAAAGACTCTTGTGTTCCTGCAGGAGAACAGACAGGAGCCGGTGTCTGGCCCCTCGAGCATGCTGTATCGGGTTCCTTACCTGGAGCAGGACGGCGCCATTGTCATACCTGTCAGGGTCCCCTGCTACGCAGATGGCGACGACGTCTCTGCGGCACCCATTCTCGAAGGCGGGGCACCGGATGCAGTGAGGATCAAAACGGCTACAGTGGAGGGCGCACCTAAGAAAGACGCGGCCCGGGCTGTTGCATCCTTCGTGCGAGATGCCCTCGAGGTGCCAACGCCATTGATGGAGCCTGGGAAGAAGTGTGACTTCATAGGAGAGATCTAAGAGAGTCCTCCACGGCCATTATCCTGACTACGAGGAACGACATGTAAGACTACCTAACGCAGATGTACTCTATTATAGACCAGGCCAAGACATCGATACCCATCACAATTAGAGACAGCAGCATTTATAGCAGCATCACGAAGTCATGAGGCAGAGTTGACAGGTGACGGTTTGATTCTATTAAGCTATGATAGAACCAATAGCCGTTATGTATGGTGATACACATGGTAGACGTTGCTGCCATCAGATTTGCCGTTTTCAGAGCAGGCACGTAAACGTGCGATGAGGGGGGGTTGTCAAGTCGAAGGAATGCATACGTCCCAGCAAAGCCAAATCCCTAGAACAGTTCCCAGTACACCATCAAAAGCAATTCCATTTCGTCGATGTGTGATCTTCCCGTCGTAGCCATGGTATGCAATTCCTCGACATGACCCCCAAAACGCCCTCACCAAGTCTGAAGCCGAACCGCAATGGTCGGCTTAGACGCTCTTGGCATCATCGTGGGAGGAGCTTCCGGTGGAGGAGCTGTCCGTCTTGGTCAGGTCGTCATCGACGGGCTCCGTCGGGCCATGGATATTCTCTTCGAAGACGGGTTCGGGCTCGTTGACCTCGAACTTGGTCTTGAAGTCGTTCAGACCCTTGGAGAAGCTGCTGCTGTTGGAGCGGCGGCGGGCATTGGCAAAGTTGAATTCCTCGTCGTCGACCTCCTCGCCAGGACCACCCCTGTATTGAAGAAGCATCAGCAATCTCATCCGTTGGATTGAGTGAACATTTGCTCTCTGTAGATGGAGGCATGTATGGGAAGATAGATGAAGGGTGATAATGATGGGAGTGTAGATGCGTGGTTGGACGGGTGAAGGGAGGTTGGGATCAAAGGAAGTGGAAGATGGTTACTCACCAGTTACCCTTGCCGGCGCCGTTCTTCTTCGTCTTCTTGGGATCCTCACCGGGATGGCCATGCTTGGCGAAGAAGCGAGGGAGATGCTCCTCCTGGGGGGCTGTGCCCTCGGTCACACCAGAGTGGTGGACCTTGTCGTTGAACTTGTGCGAGCGAGTCACTAGCAAACGGCTGTCAGCATTGCTATTCCGGACTGGATGCATTGTAGACATTCAGGACGTGAAGGATCGACTCACTCTTGATTGATGTGTGCTTGATGGAATTGATAGAGATGTCGATGATGGAGTGTTGTTTGATTGAGGTCTGTTTGGCTGGCGTGTTAGAGTCACAAGGTCCAATGCGGGGTTGTGGGAAGCTCGGTAGGGGGAGCTTTATCGAAGATCTGACGGGGGCCAGTTGGGTGGTGGGGAGGGGGGAAGCGACTCACACTCGACGGGAATCGATGACAGGTCGATGTTGGAACGTCTGTTGGAAGGCTTGGTTATTCGGTTGTTGGTTGTTGAAGGTGAGACGCAATTGAAGACGATGAAACAGCAGTCGTGAAAGTCGTGCGTTAACGTGGGAGTCGTACGTCGATTGAGAAGTATTCGATGTGTTTGTCGAATGAGTGCTTGGGGTGAAAGGAAGAGTCGAGGTAAAGGTGGTGAGGGGGAGCTTAGCAGGCCTTTAAAGCAGGAGCAGCACGACGCATTATTGGATGGTTTTCCACGGAATTCGATCATGCCAGCTCGGGATGGAGCAGCCGGAGCAGCAGGGAGCAGCAAGAGTCAGGGGAGCTCCTATCGCGGCCGGTCTGAGGGTCGCGTGACCTCAACGGGCAGAGGCCAGCGTGGACTGACTGAGGGCCTCGCGTACCATTACGTGATTCCCACCAGTTATTGCTGCAAAGTCCCCAGTCTCAGCTCCACGCCTTCCGTGCCAGGTATCCCACTTGCGGCGTGTCCAGAGTCTTCTAGAGAGGGACTCTGCACCAGTGTCCTTGTCTACAGCGCTACAGCTTGTCTCCATCGAACTCTGCCACCTGTCTCTACCGTCGTCGAGCTCCCAGAGCTCTGCTTTCGATCGAATTCCCCCGGAAAAGGCGCCCCACCTCAGGTGGTGGGCTGGACCTGCACCCGGGGAGCGGGTGACATCAGCTGGCCCCACCTGGCCCCCCTTGTCGCAGGTACGCGCGCCTTCTAGCATAGGCCAGAGAATCCGGGGTACTGCATACTGTACGCCGGATTCCGATGCCCGCTAGGCTCTTCCAGAACTAGCGGCGCTGGTCTAAGCCGTCTGTCAAACTCAAAGCCGCAGCGACAGCTGGCCGCGAGGTCGAATTGGAGGCCCGGAGCGATTCTCGAAAGCACTCAGTGGCATCCGAGAGGCTGAAGCACGACAATACGGTTGCTGTTTCTCTCCTATATGCAAGGCTGAAGGCCGAGGAGCTGCTCGTGGCTCCCTCATGCGAGGCGGCATCTCCCGGCTGGGGCCTTCGGCAATTGACTGCGTCGCGCAATTTCAGAAGTGGCCTGTTCCTGCGCCTCCCGCAACACCATACGATGGTACCTCTCAGGGAGCACTCCGTATGGGCCGCGGCTTCCTCAGCCTTCGATTTCCCCGTGCCTGAGACGCGTGAGTCACAGACCTCAAGTCAGATGGCCTTAGCATACCCCATGAGCCTTGATGGGGTTGGCCTGGCCCCAACAAGAGATGTGTGTCCTCTTGGGTCGCCGGGGTCTTGCGGAAGGGGTTCCGGCAACTCAACAGCTCCCACCGTTTTTGTTTCCTGGTGCTTGCTATTTCAATTGATAGTGACCTTGGTGCAGAAGTATTGTTTACATCCTTATCTGACACAGACGCGGAAACATCGAGACAGTGAAAGTTCTCAAAAGCATTTACAGGTATGTACTAAGGTATATATGGTATCTCCAAGGTCAATCCGCCCTGTCTTCCTCGCAAGTACACCGTATGAGCAGGAGGTAGGAGAGCGGGCTTCTATAACTTCCTTGATTCTTCATAAATGCCTCCATGCATTCCCACGGAGATCTGCAAAGTAAACAAGGAAACAGCCAATGGATCGGCCTCGCGTCGCCTGTTGAAGCTCCCTGGTGCCTGGCAGACGCGGATTCTGTTGGATGTGAGTCGAGTCGATGAGGTGCCGACATCGGAAAGTGGGACGATATGGCAAATGTGCCACGGAGAAAGGCTGACCGCTATAAATCTGCGGCTTTGTCATTCGTCGTGTGCCCGCACTGTGTTGATTCCCCTCACGTGTCCCGCGTCATGACCGTGTGAACACAGTGTTCTGAGTCGGATGCACGGTGAGAAAGTTTACCCAGCTTTACTAATTGACGAAAAAACATCTCCGGGCCCGAAGGGACGTATAGCCTCAGCAGTCCTGTATCGCCCTCTTCCCTCCTCCTTTTCACAACGCCAGCCCTCATTTGACGTTCCCTCTTGATTTTTCACGTATTATCCCACAGCCACTGTATCGTCCTACTCCTCCTGGTCACTCACTCACCCTCAACAAAATGTCTCCGTCGTTCATCACGATCGACACGTCTCCGGACTTCGACTTCGACCCCTCCCCCGCGCCAGCCCCGTTCAAGCAGAATGGCATCGTCAGCAACCCCACCCAGACACTCCTGCTGGCACCTCCCTCCGTCGCCGCCCACGAGGAGAAGCTGCGCGGCCTCTTCACCGCCTTCGACCGGTCGACGACCGACCTGCAGATGCTCGACCGCCTCTCGGCCGGCCTCGTCTCCCTGCCCCCCGCCGCCTACGACCTCGTCCTCGTCCTGACCGACTCCGACGGCGCCCGCTACGCTGAGGCCCTCCAGCTCCTCTCCCGAGACGTCTACGCGCACATCGTGCCGGCCATGCGGCCCGGCGGCCGGCTGCGCACGCAGGACGGCGGCCTGGGCGCGGCGGAGGCGCGCGAGGCCGTGCTGGCGGGCCTGGTGGAGGCGGACGGCGGCTTCCAGAAGCCGGAGTACGAGGAAGAGCAGGTGGTGCCGCTGCGGTTCGGCGCGAAGAAGAAGAACGGCATCGGTGCCAAGACGAACGGTACAAACGGTGTGGCGAACGGCGTGGTGCACAGCTCGGCCGGCCCCGCGGTCGGGAGCGTCACGGTCCAGGTTGCCGGCAAGCCCACCACACTGGACATGGTGCCGCCGGCTGTTAAGGGTGTTGGTTTTGTCGACTTCAGCGACGACTTTGGAGACTATGACGACGACGACGAGCTTATTGACGAGGACGAGCTGATGGGCGAGGATGATCTGAAGAGGCCAATCCAGCAACGTGAGCCCGCCCCCGGTTCCCTTCCTCTTCTGCCTCTCTGTTGCTCATAGTTACTGACATTTCTTATAGCTCCTGAGTGCCAGCCTAAGCCGGGCCAGAAGCGCCGCGCCTGCAAGGACTGTACCTGCGGGTTGGCGGAGAGACTCGAGTCGCAGGACAAGGCGCGGAGGTCTAAGGCGGACAGGGACCTTAACGTCCTGAAGCTCAAGTCTGAGGACATGAACGAGCTGGACTTCACGGTGCAGGGGAAGACGGGTTCCTGCGGCAGCTGCTCCCTGGGTGACGCGTTCCGGTGTGCGACGGTAAGATAAACCCCCATAACGAATAGACACCTTCGAGCTTCATAGGGGTGCGGTTGCTGACTTTTCTCTCTATACAGTGTCCGTACATCGGTCTCCCACCATTCGCGGTAGGCGAGGAGGTCAAGATTCTAAACAACATCGCCCAGATTTAAGGGGCTTTACGGGTCGGATTCAGGTATGGATGGATGGATGGATGGATGGATGGCTTTTATTGGGTTTTTCGGCAGGCTTTGCATATAGACACGAGTCGACGGAGCATTCAAGGGCGTGCTAGAGCGCTCCCCGAGGGAATGGATTAAGGAGCATCACGGATCAGTTATCATGGATGAGGAATGAAAACCAAGAGGGCGTTTCTTTGCAACCCCAAACGCTCGCGTACCTAAATGTGCTGCTGCTTGATCTAGTTGTTCTCACAGGACAGATGCGTTCGTCATCCACAATATGCAGACAAGTATCTGTCCGGAATGTTAAGAAGAGAGAGTGCCGGTAGACCAGTGAAGTGAGGTGGTCCGGTCAGGAGTATGAATGCATTGAGCAAAACCAAGCCATGCCTAACCAAACCTGGTAACCTATTTACGCCAGTATGTACTGAATCGATAGCTCAAGCCACGCCAATAGCTCCTCTACGGCCTACATCTGTCCTCTCCCAGGTTCAGTCTGCTCTCGGCTGTTCACGTAGCATGACTGCTGCCGTTCGCCTCCTTCTTCGCCCCGCTACTGCTCTCCGCGTCCTCGTCGCTGTCGCCGCCCAGGCTGTACCTCCTGTCGCCCTCGGGCACCGTGGGCGTGACGACGTGCAGGTCGTCCAGCTCGCTCTCGTCAAAGTCGCCCGCCTCGACGTCCCGGTTGGCCCCCCGCTTGTTCCGGAAGTTCTCCAGCCCGGAGCCGCCGCGCCCAGACCTGCCCGAGAGCTCCGTCATGCTGCCTCCCGCGCCCGTGGACAGGCCCTTGTAGCCGTGACGCTTGCGGCGCTCGCGCCACACCCACCAGCCCCATGCGACAGCGGAGACGGCCACGATGACGAGGACGATCTCGCCGGACTTCTGATAGGCGGTCCACTTGGCTGCGTCGATCTTCTCCTGCTCCGCCTCCTGGGCGGCCGTGCCGTTACCGGCCGCGCCTCCGACGGTCGTCTCGGGCCCAGGCTCGCCGTCGAGCCGGCTGTCGGTGGGGACCCCGCCGATGCTGCTGATGTCGACGCCCATGAAGCGGTCTAGCATGTCGCGCGTGCGCCGCGCGTAGTCGAACGGCACCATGTGCGAGCTGTTGTAGAAGAGCACGTACGTCAGGTTGCGCGCCTCCTGCCAGAAGCCCGCGGGCTCGCCCTCAAACGTCCAGTCGCGCCGGGGTGCCCAAGTGCCCGGAGACAGCTCGAAGCCCTTGCCGCCGTTCCACTGCAGGTTGCTGATGAGCTGCTCGGTACCGAGATGGTTGCAAATGAGGTCCTCGGCGCCAGAAAACAAGAGGACGGGAATCTGTGACAGGAGATCGGGTAGGAGTTGGACGCTCGGCTTGGACTTGGTGGCACGGAAGTTGGAGCCGACCGCACCATTGCACTCGGTCCAGCCCGTGGTCTTGGCGCTGTTAATGTGCAACGCCTGGACGACGTCGCTTCTGCGGAGATAAGGGGTGACATATTCGAGGTCGGGCGGCCAGTTCATGCCACAGCTTGGGTAAGTATCGCGCAACCGGACGTCGTACATGTTGTAGCACTCCTGCTTGCCCTTGGTGTTGAGCTTAGTTGTCGTTTGCAGCAAGTCCTGCAGAACGGCCTCGCAGGAGGGCTGATCCACCTTCAACTCCAGAGCGAGCTCCTTCTGGCAGATGCGGAACTGCACCTCGAGCTTCCTGGCGACATCACTGTCTTTCTGCACAAGCCCCTTCTGATACGCGAACGTGAGGTAGGCCTCATATTGCTCTGGCGGCGAGATCCAGCCGTTGCCGATGAGGAGACCCTTTAGTGCCCATTTGTGAGCGATGTTGTCCCTTTGGTTCCTTGCGAGGATGCGGTTGGCTATGTAAGGGATGTGCTGTCCTGCATACGATTCGCCTGCAATGTATAGCTGGATCCAAAAAAGTCAGCGACCATCAATAGAAACGCCTCCTAACGGAGCGATACTCACATCATCCTCCTCGTACTCCGGGAAGATGGCAAACCACTTTTCCAAGAAGACAATGAACTGGTCTGCCATCTCATCCAGCTCGTGGAGATAGCTGTCGGTGTCGACGTAACTAAAGCCCGTTCCGACAGGGTTATCGACGAAGAGTAGGTTGGCGAACTCATGCCAAGAGCCATCATTGTACGTCAAGGTGTGGTCGTCCTTGAGACGATAGGGTCCGACCTCCATCAGCGCGCCATCCTCCGAGCTGCAGCCTGGCCCGCCATTCAGCCAAATGACCGTCCGTTGTCGGTTCGCGATGTGCTGGTTCTGGAAGTGCCAGAAAAAGAGGTTGCCGTTATGCTCAGGGGTAATCTCGAGATGTCTGTGACAGGACGCAATCGTTAGCAAGAACCGAGAAAGATCCTCACGGCACGGTTCCATTAAGGGTCGATGGAGCGTGAGGATCAAGGGAGCGGGACTCACCCAGCATGCATCTTGATCAGAGGCCCTTCCGGAGCGCCCGGCAGGTGGTGGACGAAGTAGTCGGCAGCCGAAGCTGCATTGACCGCCGTTGCCCATGAGAGCGCGACGCTGGCCAGGATGGCCGGCAGTCCCAAGGAACCCAGGACAGACCAGGGAGCCATCGTGGGCTTGCGGCCTCGGTGGCAGAACAACAAAGACCAGGCCTAAGGGAGGCCCGAAATGGGACGCGAGGATCTGGAGGGGATGTCGCTCGAACTACCTCTCCACAATCGCCGGCATCAAGAAACTCGTAAATCGGTGGGACAAAAGAAAGACAGGTCGACGCCGTGCCTGTGATGGACGGCTGTGTGGAGGTTGATGGAGGTGAACGACCGACCGAGCGATGTGTCCCTTGAGCTGACGAGGATAGCCCGTAGGATTTTAGGCGGGACCCACCTGGCGTTGCGCGGCTGGCAGCTGGCGTGGGCCGTTTTGGGAAGTTGGTGGGCCGGCGATCCGAGGCGAGCGCTCGATATTAATCCCTAGATACCCAGAAGTAATTATCCTCCCTTCAGGACGGGTTGGACAGTCAATTGTTAACAGCTTCAGAACGTGCTTCATGTACATTGAGTGAAAACCCAAATACATTTGAATGCCTGCCTAGGCTCTCCGTACCTGACAAGTCTTCATCTTGTGCAAGTGAACGAGAAGCGAGAGCGTGCACCTACCTCTATTGTGGTACGTATTCGGCAGCCACTGGGTCCAGCCACCAATCAACATCTACAATTCGCTTCCTCTCAGCATCTGCTTGGTCTCCGTGATACGAGATACGGAAGCGGATCAATCAACCTATTAGCACCTTTCACGGTAAATACCTCCAGTCTGCTAGTCTTTCAGACCGAATACTCTACCCCTGGGCGGGAGGATCTAGATCGCTGCGGCGATCTGATCGGAAGGCACCAGGAGCGTCTGCTGCAGGACGGGAGCCAAGACCCGGGGAGCGGGTCCGGCAGTCCGGCCGCGCCCACAATTTTCATCTCATTTTGTCAAGCTGGGAGCTTCAACATCGAACTTCGGCGACTCAACCCCAACGTCTAGTAACCGTTTCTTCTTTCATATATACTCGTGTCTCCTTTATTTTATTATACGAAGCGTTTTCCGACTTGTGCAAGCACTGGACATCTACTCTGAAGACTGGTCTATTCATCCATGATGGCTGGGTCACAGACGTCACAGACGTCCAGCTCCGGCGGGGGCAAGACATACATTGTAGAGCACCTGGATGAGGAATTGGGGCCCTGGTCCGAGCTGGAATACATAGCCATAGCTGAAGAAACTCGGGAGGCCGGCGGCAGGTTTCTCCTGTCCTCGTTGCCGGCTGCGTTCCAGGTCCCGGCGGCTCTGACGGCCATACCCTCCTTCACGCCGGAGCAGAGAAGCGTAGAAGATATCTACGCTGCCAACAAGTCACGAGTCTGTCTCCTTGACCCTGCGGCAGCCAAGGATCTTTCACCTGAGGATGATTCCGAGTTCGATGTCTTCCTCTTCGGGGGCATATTAGGTAGGGAGCTAGTTCTTCACTCCGCCCCGACACCTCTTAGCTAGGAAAAAACACTCTGACACATTATTATAGGAGATGATCCTCCAAGGGGTAACTATGCTCTCTCATTCTCTGGAAGCAGGCTCCTCCCCTGACGTTGTCTAGACCGAACCTCCGAGCTCAGGAAGAAGGGCTTCACCGGACGGCGCCTTGGACCCGTCCAGATGACCACTGACACCGCCGTGCGCGTCACTCGTATGGTTGTGGAGGGTCAGAGTCAGTCAATTTCCCTCGTATAATCTGCTTGGCAGCCTCGCGGCATAATAGCTAACCATCCTCGAGTCCCTCTCAAGGAAGTCCCGTACCTTGACTATCCCGATCTGAAGTTCAACGAGCATGAAAGCACTCAGATGCCCTTCCGCTACGTGAAAGACCAAGATGGGGAGCCTATTATGCCAAAGGTTTGTCCATCCGGAGCACCAAGTGTGCCCCCCTGTAGGCGCCGTCGTACTAACACGTCTCCCAGGGCATGAGGGAGCTGATTGGCAAGGACGCCGACAAGGCCATTGATGATCTCTTCTAAGCTACCTAGCCAAGAGAGAATATATCTGTCTACAAGTAAGGAATCATCTTCTCCGGGTTCTTAGGCTTTCGTTGAGGCCATCGTGTGACTTGCTCCCCCGTGAATCTCCACCCGAGTTCTGTCCCCTTATCTTATCTCGGCGAACCCCGCAAGCACCACCGGGAGACTACCGGAGCACCACCCCCTTCGGCTGCGCGACTTATATAGTACACTCTCCCGCCTCGGAGCTGAGGAAGCTGACGTCCCAGGGCTTAGAAACGAACCCGAGATTTGCAGTCCCTCTAGGAGGATATCTTCTCGCTACCCAAGATGCCTGCCCCACCGAGCCTAGACATCTCCCCACCCCTCATCAACTCCGCCAACCCCTGGGCCACGAGCCTAGAGGACCTCAAGGCCTTATATGAATGTCCCTCCACCGGGGCCGTGACCACAAGGACGACTCTGCTCGATGGCTTCCCTCATGACCCGGCTAAGCATCAGTATGTGCTCTTCGACATAGCCACGCACACGGCCGAGCCTGGCACGGAAAACGCAAGCCTCAACAACCTAGGCTACAGTCCTCACCCCTTAGACACCTACCTCGGCTTCATCAAGACAATATCTCAGACCTCTCCCTCCACAAATCCCAAGAAAGGGTTCATTGTCTCGGTGACCGGCTCCCCGGACGACATCGTCGGCTGCTACCGGCGCATCGCCGCCACGCAGAGCGAGCTGCCGTTCCCCCTGGCCATGGAGATCAACCTCAGCTGTCCCAACATCCCGGGCCATCCGCCCCCAGCATACGACGGCCCCGCCCTCCTGCAGTACCTGGCCGCCCTCCAGGACGCCGTCGCCAGCGACTCGGCGGCGCCTCGCATCCCTTTTGGCATCAAGACCCCGCCCTACACGCACTCCACCGAGTTCGCTGTCCTGGGCACCGCCCTGGCCGCCTGTGCCGTGCGCGACCGTGACGGCGTCTGCCCCGTGTCGTTCATCACCGCCACGAACACCCTCGGCTCCTGCCTGGTGCTCAAGCCTGCGGGGGCGGAGGGCGACGCCATGGGCGCGGCGCTGCCCGGGCTGGGGACCGGCGGGCTGGCGGGGGCGCCGCTGCACCCACTCGCGCTGGGGAACGTGCTGACGATCCGGAAGATGCTAGACGTGGACGCCAAGGCGCTAGGGCACGTGCAGGTCATCGGGATCGGGGGCGTGTCGGACGCGGGCGGGTACGAGAGGATGAAGTCTGTCGGCGCGGCTGTCGTGGGTGTCGGCACGGGGCTTGGAACCAAAGGGCTCGGGGTGTTTGCGGGGATTGAGAAGGGTTTGGAGGGGAAGTGGTGAAGGTCCGCTTGTTGAGACGGCATTCTGGCGAGCGGGTTACCGAGTCTCTGTAGTAGTAGCCGGTTGCAGAGCGATATCCCACGCTGCAGTCTACATTTCCGTGGCAGGTGAAGAACTTAAACAAATCAGCGTCCATCTCACAGTTGGAATAGCGTCCTGATATGCTTGAAAGTTAAGTCATCCAGAGCGAAGTTGAGAGAATGGGACCGGCGAGTGATGTTCAGAAGACTAGCCATGCGGCTACAGGAAGTGATTACACTCCGGCTCTTCTCATTTTAGCTATGTGCGGAGCTCCCTCAGGCAGTCATGGCTTCATCCCCATGTAGTCATAGTTGTTTTATCATTACTCCTAGTGACCCAGTTCTAGTACGGAGGTAACCGTTGTTGCAGGGGGCCTCATTAATTCACCAAGTGTCTGTCGTCAATCTACCTTAGCCGTCTCTGCGTTGATTCTCAACTTCCCATTTCAAAGTCCGGCGAAATTCATCTCCGCCCAGAAGCAACGCCATTTTACCCATACTGCCTCTTCCTTGGGGGAAGCTGGTCAGAGCAGTGGTGACGGTAGCCGACCTGCTCCTGTCCGCCCAGAACTCCTGGATGGTCAGGTCGTAGTGGCTGGCAACCACACTCCGCCCAGCGTCGGCATAGAGGAAGATGGCTTCGATCAGCTATCTGGCGCCTTGGCATGGCGGCAAGAAGACGGCCGCGGTTAGCTCAGAGGTTCTCTACCGTGCGTATGAGTCTACGCAGCAGGCGCTCTCACTCACCTGCCGTGTCCTAGCCTTCTTCCCGAGGCCAGATGTAACAACAATCTACGGCATCCTGGAACCTGATCGGCAGCTTCTGCATTGGACGCTCGGCGTCTCTCTCCCAGTGCGCCTCCCTGAAGGGCGGCTGAGGCTTTGGAGGGTGGCTCGCGACGATCTGAGAGGACAGCGCCTGCTTTTCCTTCTCCTTGTCTTGATTCGAGGCGCTGCCGTCCGCTGTCTAATCCAATACTATTACTGGGTCTATGTGGTCCACACTTCGGCTGTGAGACTGCACGGTTACCGCGTTCGGATAGCGCACATCCGCGCCAGCGACAGGAAGAGATGCTCCTATACCAAGACCCGTGGAAGAGCCATCACGACACCCTGCAGCCACCTCCCCTGCCGGCTTCTCTGACTGAAACACGGCGTCTGGAGGTAGACACTCAGGAGCTAGATCTGTTGTCGGTTACCCATTTAGAAAGGTGGCTGCTGATCGAGGAGCAGACGCAACTTGATCGGCATCAGCAACCCCTGAGGTGAACTCAGGTGCTGCCGTCTTGTGTCGAATCCCGTTCGGTCGGAGTGCCCTCACTGGTAGATGCTTTCTCTCCTCCCACATCCCGGCCCTCCTTCTCTACGGCAGAACACGCGCTAGACGACGCCTCGGCGGCTGCCGCCTCGGGAGGCATACCGGTCGGCGCGTGCGGGGAGAGAACGTCGCCCGTCGGGACCGAAGCTCAAGGTGTCATAAATGACAGTATCTATGCCAGTACACAGTCGTCATCTGACATGGGTGCCTCGTGGTACCACTCCACGCGGGTCCTGCAGTTGGCTCCTAGTGGAGGCTGAAGCCCTCCTAGCCCTCCTTCAGTCTCCATGTCGTCGACCCTTTCGTGGCTCTCCAATCTGCACCTCGCTTTGGGGCTGAGTCTTTATCCCGCTGTGGCTTCCGGTCTCATTGGACCTACCGCTTGCCAAGCAGCTGTGTGTCTGCCGTCGTAGGTGCAAGTTGAGGGGGGCTTGACCGCACCCCGCCCCCTCTCCGGTGTTCTTCCGGCCCCCAATCCTGAGACGCAGACCGAGCTTGTCCTGCATGAGATAGTCTGAGATCCTCCAGCGCTTAGGAGGATGCAGTCCGCGCAGACTTCGAGAAGGTCGACGGAGCCGCCGGTGGAAGATAAGGAAGGGGTCGTTGGTGGGCTGCAACGTTTGGGCTGACTGCGTAGATGCAGCACATAGGGTGGGCTGTGAGACACGGGTTCTGAATCCGCAACGGAGTTACTTCCTCTTCTGGTGCAGACGTCGGCCCAAGGTCCCGATGAGGGTCGGAGTAAAGCAGAATGTCCTTCCTAGAGTCTCAAGCTGAGAGTTCGAGACCGGAACCGCAGGTGTGGAAGACTCAGGACCACCGGAGGTGGGATTCCGGCCTCTAAACCCAAGCCTTTCATAAGTGGGCACAGTTGTTCAGTATAGCATCTCGCTGTATCAACAAGGGAGGGAAAATATAGAATCTTTTTGCTCCGTTCGGTGTATTACTCTGCTCGAATACTACGTAGAAAGCAATCTATCTAAGTACAAGTCGTGATGTCGTTAAGTCATTCTGTATCCATAAACACGTCCACACGTCAAGGCCACTCAGTAGCTTGTCTTTCCCTTATACCACAACGCTGTATCCAGACGAAACTTGTGTTGAGGTTAGAAATAGAGAGTACCGGCGCCTTGTCCTTTTTCCAAGATCTCGTATCCTGCTCGCCTGTCCGGCTCCTGCAACAATCAGTCTTCGCAAGCCAGCTCTATGACAATAAAATAGAGAAATAAGAGAGACATCCCGGCATATAGATGCCCGCCCCTTAGGAGCATGACCAAATTGTAGTCCCAGCGGACAGGTAAACGTTTTCTCCAGTGTCCAAAAGTGAAATGAAATAAAACAGGGTATCCGTCGAAACAAGGGGATGAGGAGGAACAGGTGAATGATGTAGGGGAGGAGAACACTACTCCTCCTCCTCCTCGCCCTCCGCATCCTCCTCCCCACCGCTCTCAACCACGATCTCGTTCTTCACCACCACCTCCGCAACAACCGCCGTAGCCTCCTCATCCTCATCCTCGTCCTCCTTGCCCTTCGCCGCCTTCCCCCCTCCAACCGCGACCGCGATCTCACCCCTGCCGGTCTCCCGCCGCAGCGGGTTGTTCATCTCCCACGCGCCGCCCCCGGCCGCCATCCTCACGACCGCGACGTCTCCGCGCGTCGCCCACGCCATGAGCGTCGGGTCGCCCCCGCCGCCGAACACGACGGCCGGCTCGGCGCCCGCGGCCGCCCGCTCCAGGTGCCGCGCCACGTGCTCCATGCGCAGGTCCCAGGCGTCAGGCCCGTTGAACTGCTGCGCGCAGCCCGCAGCCGGGCAGGCCATATGCGGCGGCAGGCGGCACCGCTCGCGCAGCGCCGACTGCTGCAGGGCGCGGATGTGCTCGTCCCACTCCGGGGTGCTCGCGGCGGCGGCGGCGGCGGCGGCCGGTGGTGCAGCGCCCTTCTTGCCGTGGCGGGTGGCCTTCTTGATGTGTGGAGGGGTGTGCATGCGTCGTAGGTGCTGGGTGTAGAGGTCCTTTCGGTTGAAGATGGCGCCGTTCGGCAGGGCTGGGGAGGACGCGTTGCGGTTGCTGGACGCTGAGGCCGCCGCCGCCGCCGCTGCTGCTGCTGCTCCCACTTTGCCTCGGGCGCCGGCGCTCTTGCCGCTGGAAGACGAGGGCAAGGAGGGTGAGGCGGGTGGGGTCCCGCCGTTCTTGTTCTGGGCGCAGGCGCCCTCGGTGCAGAGCCAGAAGTGCAGCAGCAGGTGCTGCGAGCTGACGTGGCGCTTCCACTCGTTCTTGCTGGCGAAGGTCGACGTGCAGCCGGCGAAGCTGAAGACGCACACGAAGGGCCGTGTGTGCTGCTTCTTGACGTGCGCGTCGAGCGCCGCGGCGTCCTTGAAGTGCATCGCACACTCGGGACAAGGGCCGCCGCCCTTGACCCCGGACGGCGGAGGCGGGAGCATCTTGGCGTGGCGATGATGCGACGAGGAGGAGCTGCCACCGCCGCCGCCGCCGCCACCGCCGCCACCTGTTCGCTGGCGCTTCAGGGATGGCTTCTCCAGCCGGCTCGGGGCGCTACGCTTCTCCTTGGCGTTCTTCTTCTTGGAAGAAGCGGGCGGCGGGCGCGAGGGCTTCTTCCCCGGCTTGTACTCGCCGTCGTCATCTTCTTCCTTGGGCAGGACGATCTCTGGTTCGTCTACAGAGGAGTCATCGTCGTCGGGATCAATGGGGGGGTACTGGCTTTTGGTGTTCTTCTTGGAGGGCGCTGGCTGCCCGATGTAGATCTCGTCCTCAATCACCGGCCCGAGGTCCTCAGGGCTGGCCATGCGCTTGATGTTGAAATCCGTGAGCGTCTGGCTGGTGGTCGTGGTCATGTCGAGCTGGCTGGAATGGCTGGACATCTGGGTCTCCCAGGTGGAGGCCCGAGAAGGGAACATGAACTCGATGGTGCTCTCCTGATCGAACGACTCAAAGGATGGTTCGGGCATGACTTCGGCCATGGAGACGCCTGCCTCATCAGAAAACGCAGTGCCTCCCGTGAGATCGCAAAACGGAACGTCTGCGCCCCACTGGTCCAGTTGACTGGTCCCAAACGGCGTGAAAAAGGCCAGGTCGGGCGGTGTCGACGGGATGTGGTCCGAGAGGAACTCACTGTCTCCTGGTGGGCTCTGGGGCCCGCTGGAGGAGGAAGTCGGTTCATGCGACGAAACGGGAGAGCCCGGGCGCCCCTGAGAGGCAGGTGGCACAGGTGCAATGGGACGGACGAGACTCGTCGAGGTCATAGCGGGGAGCTGGTGGACTGGGTTGAAGATGGCAAGTTTTTGCTGCTCCTTGAGGAACCTCTGCAGCGGTGGTTGATTCCAGTGGCCTGTGCACTGCTCCGGAAGGGCAAAGCCTGCGAGGCTTGGGTCGAGGTTGCTGACATTGCGACTGAAAACTGCTTCATCTGATCCGGGCATCTGGAGCCCTTCGTACGTCTGGTCTTCCGAGAGGTGCAAAGCATAAGGTGCCACCAGCAAGGAGAACTGCTGGTAATCCATGGCGACTGGTAGTCGAGGCGAAAAGGGGCTTAGGATAGAGATGTGGACCACTCCTGTGAACGGCCCTAGAGAGAGGAAGGCTGCTCAAGATATTGCCGCAGTTCTTGATCTGTCAACCCCAGAAGGCTTGCATTCCGTAAGGCTCCTGGCTCCGGGGAGGTCAGCCTTACGCCCAGATGCACAAGGACGGCGTGGAAGTTGGCAGCGCCGCAGTGCCACAAAGCTAAGGCGGCGTTATCGACCACTTACTGTTATGGGGTCAACAACCCTGATGTGACTTGTGCAAAAAGAATTATCTTGAACACAGATGCCCAATTGTATAAGAAGTGTAACAAGACTCAGGTCCGTGAAAGAGCTAAGGGGAAAGGGGGGCGACGGGAGCAGCATGGTGGAGCAGGAGACTTAATAACGGCAAGACGAGAAGTCAGGCGAACAACAACAACACACCAACCTTAGAAGCGAGAGTAGGACCTTGGGGTGCCACGGGGAGGAAGTGTGGGCTGCTGAGACTCCCCTTCTCCCGCCCCCAATGGACTCAGAAACCTAGCAGAGCCGCATGCGCTTCGGTCGGCCCAACCAGGAGCGTCCCGGGGTGCGGCCAGTGGCCGTCTGCAGGAGGAGGGTCGCCCTCTGGTGGCTGTTCTGCCAATCTCCTGCTTGCTTTTTCCTCAAGCGCTATCATCTTCGCGGCACACCCGTATGCATACCCCTGGCCTGGCGTTGGGCCGCTGAGTTTCTTGTGGACCAGCTGCTCAGGAAGGGAAGTGGACAAAGCTGCGCCGCAAGAGGTACCGGACAACGTCAAGTCTCTACAGAGGTACCTTAGGGAGTTGCTACCCTCGGCGAGCCAACTTGTCACTCGTGGTTCGCGCACCAGCCGCACCTCTCCATCCTCTGTCTCTGACAGAGAGCGGGAAACAAAGTACTAACGTTATGTCAAGGGCAATGAGTCGTCGCTTGACCGACTTCTGCGGCTGCCACTACTCGGCTCCGTTGAATAGGTCTCAGCTTCTTTGCGTCAAGTATGGCTGATCCTAAGATGAAGAATGAACGACGGGAGTTGTCATCGCACGCCTTGCAGCCCCCGTGCCACCCCATAGAGAACAGGCGCATCGCAACGAGAAACTTCCAGTGCAGACAGCACAACGTCGTGATAAGACACGGCAGCGATGATCTCCTGGAGGGCCGCCAGACAACATGACGAGATACAGCACAGCCGCCGTAACCCGAGCACAAAGGTCGGCAATCGTAGAGACGAGAGGGAGGGGAGGGGAGCGACGTGGTGGACGCCTCCTTAGGCACCGAACAAGGCAACTGTGAGGCAGCTGAAATGGCGGTCCAGGCAGACTTCGCGCCGTCGAAGTTGAGGCCGAAGTCTGCCGCCCTCTTCCCGACAGGTTCTGCACCTCGACCATCCGAACTCGAAGCGTTTTGGGCCGTAACCCACCATTACCCACCGCTTCCAAGCTTTGCTGGAGATACTCGTACACACCGCCCGCACCGTATGGTGTGTGGTATTGTTTGGCCAATGGCCGCGGAATGGACGCCATTTGGGGCTTCGCCCGGCTACAGTGTGCTTTCCCCACCACCCCCTTCTCAGGGAGTCAAAATCAGGCCACTGGGCTGCGGACAGCCCAGGGAGCCCCTGGCGCCTCTCCAACACCTCGCGGCCCCCAGCCTCCTGAGATTGGCGGTTGTGGTTGGGGACTTGAAGCGGTACCTAAACCTGCTCCTACTCGCCCACTTTTGAGGCCCACGGAGCTTGACCGGGACCCAGACAGCACATTTGCGACGTTGAGGCTGAATGAAGAAACATGAGTGACCCGTCTGTTTGCGCCCTTTTGGGCCGGCGCATTCTTGCCGTCCCGTCTATTTCGGACCCCGCGCAGTTCCCATCGACCACCGCCGGCGATCACCAACCCTCCAACTCCCGGGGGACCATCCCAGATCCAGCTGGAGAGGCGTCGGCAAAGCGGCTATCCAGACACACGCTGCAGAGGCGGGGAGGAGGGAGTACCCGCCCCGAAATAGGTTGTGGCTTTTTTCTTCGGCGCTCCGACTTGCCCTAATGGCGACAAGAACTGCGGGGGGAGGCGTCAGTGCCGGCGCAAACTATCGCATCTCAACTCGCGTGCCGCGGGCGAAATCGAGGGCATTCTCCTCTCTGTGGATGGGCATCGCACGGCATGGAGAAGAACGTGCCCAGCCAATGAAGGGCTTTCGACGAGGGGGCGGTCATGACGAGAGGCAGCCCTCGGCTAGCTTCCTCTTGAGGTGACGAAGCCCAGATGCGAGCAGGTCATTCGGCGCAAAGACCAAGGGGAAGCCCTGGAAAATGCCTGGCAAGGCGGCCGGTTGCCTTCTTTTTTGATGAGTTGTCCCAGAAGGCGGCAATGCTCGGCGGCCCATGTGAGAGACGATGACACGGGTCGCCCGCTCTCTCCTTCTTCAGCCATCCGACCCGGTACTTTGCCAGGTCGGGAACTGCAAGCCTTCGCCAGCCAAGGCCCGAAGACTTTCGGCATTTCGGGGAGCGCGTCTCGACGATCCGGCCCCAATCTGAGAATGACGGTTGGCGTAGCGTCGCAACTTGCACGCCCAGCCACCCCTCTCAGGAGTCCGGTGAAGAGAGCTATTGGATGGCAGCTGCATGATGATTATCTGATGGTGTGAATGAACCAACACATCTTGTCGGTGGCCCGACCCGGAACCGGCGCGAGTGAATGTCAGCCGCAAGAGCTGAACCCTCAGACCCTCGGTGATGGCGTCTGTCCGGTTTCAGTGCTCGCTTACTACTGCAGAATGAGGAAACTGAAGCGGCGACTGAGTCTGCAGACGATTGGGGTTTGATGAAGTCAGAGACTCATTGCCTCCATATACGCTTTTGTTGGTCTCTAGCCTTTGTTTTGAGGTACATGGCCGTGACCATCGGGAAAGGAGTCCGCAGGTGTATTATTTGTTCTGTATCTCAAGAGTGAGATGCAAGGGAGAAAAGTTGCGCCCCATTCGCAACTGCGATTTTAGAAGACATAGTGACTGCATCGCCTTTCTGCCGTCTTATCCTTTTAAGATTTCCCCACGGGTTGGTATACTATGTCCAGCCTCCCGTCCCGGCAACCAAAAAGAGAGAAAACAGTTTCGTATCGTCATTAAATCGTGACCTGGAACTCCTACTCTGCCGTTCGACATGCCTCCACTGCGCACTCCTCGCAGCGCTCGTGGCCGCTGCACGTAACTGCCGTGCATCTATCTGCCGTCGCCACGAGGTTCATCGAACGACAATGGCACTAGGGTCAAGTTGTCAGCGGGTATGCGTGGCCAAGAAGATGCAGCTCGGGATAGACTCACGCAGAACCATGCCGAGTTGTCTTGATCAACTTTGCTTCGTTTGGATGGCCGACTGGCAGTGTCGTGTTCCTCTCGCTTCCTCTTGACAAAAGCCGAAGAAGCGGTTGGTTCGGACGACCCCTTTGATAACTCGGGCGGTGATCCCTGGCTGCTCCCATCCTCAGACCCAGAAGGACTATCGAAGCTCAGGTCTGGTAAGTCCGGATCAGGACTCTTCCACTGGGATATATCCATCTTAGGGCCTAGGCGGCCGGAGAAGTGTGCATCAATGTGGTCGAACCGGCCAGTCAAAGCCTTGAGGCCACGCTCGGCATAGATGGTCACTACCTTCTCACAAAAGCCGCACCAAAATTTATCGTCCGAGTGACGGCCGATGCTGCAGCTCTTCAGTCTTTCATCTATCGCCTCGGGCGCTGTGATGTTATGGTCCTTCATCAAGTGGTATTTGAACGTTTCGCGACGATGACATGCTTTGCCACAGAGGCTGGACGCGCCGTTCGTACCAGGTTCGTTACATTTCCACATCTCCAGCTGGAAGTGTTGGCTGTTTTCATGCCGCTTCCAGTCGTTCTTGCTGCCGAACCGCTTGGAGCAGGGAGGGAAAGTACACCCATAAGGCTTCTCATGCCTCTTCATGTGTTTTCTTCCCGAGCCATTAGCAAAAGGCTGTACAGCCCGGAGGCGGGGATGACTTACTTCAGCTCGCACTGCCTGGGGAAACTCTTACTACACTTGGAGCAGTGATGCTGGTTGTTCTCACTACCCTGGCTTTGTATCGAGGGCGCCTTCTTGGCTTTTGTGCATGTGACTTTGGCTTTCGGGTAGCCAAACTCCTCAAGCAACTTCTCGAGTTCACCTTTCTCATGAAGCGACTTGAACAGCGTTCTGGCCTCGTCGACATCAATAATATCGTTAGAGCTAGGGGTCGATTGCAATCTTTCGGAGACTTCCACTGTTCTCGCGTTATCCTCCTTGTCTGCAGTAGGGGACACATCGTCGGCTTCTTGCGCGCTATCTGAAGGCAGTGGAGGCTGGGTAGCTTCTTCGTCCTCTGTCGGGATTGGATCGGTACGAGCAATTTCTGCAGATGGGTTCTCCGCGGATGAGTCAGGTGGTTGTTGGTTGGGAGATGACACAGAAGCCTCCCGGATTTCCTTCTGTGGAATATCATTGGACGCATCTTCATCAACGGCGATAACCTCCTTGGGAGTCTTTTCGGGCTCCGCAGCTTCTTCTGCAGGATTGTCAGACATGGGGCTGTCTTTCAGAAACTCCGAGGGAAAATATCCAGAATCTGGACTGCCTGAAGATGCTTCCGCGGCGTCCGACTGGGACTGCGACTCAGGTGGCCTTGTCACGGAGGGGTCATCCTGTGACTCTTGTACAGACTCCATTTGTGGCTTCAATACTCCGGGCGTCCGGGATTGGCCCCTATCCGGCGGAGATATAATGGGGTATGAAGGACTGGCGACCAGATCTGAGGTATCTTGGAAATCCATGGCATCTCCAATGTAGCTAGGTGGACTATTGTTCCCGAGGCCGGTCCTCTCTTCGAGAGTCTCCAGGTCAGGTCGTTGGTCAATGAGCCAATTAGCCGGTGGAAGAAGACTCGTTGGGCTTATATTCATTGGAATTTCATAGATGACAGAGGACCCTAAGCCCGCGAGGTCGGGGTTGCACGTCGGGGTCTCTCTACGGCAGATCATCAGTCGTACTACCAGGAACATTCACAGGGAGGTACCTTACCGGTAAACAAAGTTCTCCAGCTCTTCCTCCGAGATATTGTTGTACTGATGCACCCTCTTCAAGTGGGACCTGAAATTATCAGCCCGTGGCCATATCTTCGTTTTGTTTCTGCACGCCCCAAGCGCGCAGCGAAACCGGTTTCCAGCTGCGTTGGCGTCTGGATGGCAGCAACGCTTGTGTCGATCGAGGTCGTTCATAGTGCTGAAACCATCGACGCGGTGACAGCCAGCTTCTGTACAGCGAAACGGTTTGGTGTGTCGTTTCTCATGCTTACTGTGATATCCTCCTCAGTATTTGAGTCAAGAAGCGGGAGTTTGCTGAGAAACCTACTTCAATTCAGACTTTGTCTTGACTGTCTTATGGCAAAACGGGCAGACAAGACTGCGGTTACCTCCTGTATCAGGGGAAGACGTAGCAGGGTTCGAGATTCCCGGCTGAGGGTACCCGTCACGAGGCAGATTGGATTCGCGGTGTGGAAAGCCATCTTGCTGTAAACCGTCAAGTTGGAATCCTCCTAACTGGCCGACTATGCTCTGTGTGTCCGCGCTTCGGTCATGGTCTCCGTACACGGAAGGATTACCAACGCTGGGCCTCGTCCGGCTCTCATAGCCCGAGTCTGATGGAAGGACAGCAGAAGGCAGTGTCTCGCATTCCGAAGCCACGGTACTCCCGCGGAACTGGGTAAAGGAAACCCTTCCCTGTGGGTTTGTCACGGCGGGTCGTGTCCTCGTCCGGGCATCTGGAGAGCGCGGGATTGCAGCATTTTTGCCTTGAATGGGGTCCCAAGGGCCATCTCTCGAAAAGTACCATTCAGACAAGGTATTGGGGACCCGGGCACCTGCCTCAGCTGCACGGGGAGAAGTTCGGCTATGAGCCGCAAACTGGTAATCACTAGGATAATCATAACTGGCTGGAAGGGGAGGGAGCATGGAAGCCGCCAAGTTCCTGGAGTTGGTCAAGTCAACCTCGATAGGCCTAGGGCGTCCTTCAATATGGGCAATGTCTGAGAATCCAGCAGAGCGAGCAAGACGGTCATTCAATATATTGAACGACTAGAGAACAACAGCATTAGAACTGAACCAGAGGTGAATAGCCCGACGAGAAAGGAAGACGGAGAGACTCGAGCCATACTGGAACGGATTGTTGCTCCTGCTGGGGCAGGTAAGGCAGCCTTTGTTGTGCCATCGTCCTGTTCCACGATGGTCAGCAATTGCGAATACCTTGGTGAGCGGAGTTGAGGTATCCGGAGATCGCTACTGACTAGTTGGCTGATGCGGCCCAGCAGCTTCGGAGGCGGCCGTGCTAAATTTCACTGATGCGATCCTCACTGCTGGTCAGGGCAAGGAAGGCAATCGTTGCAGCGGCGCGGCTGGACACGGCCTGGCAATGTGGACGAGAACACCAAGGGCGGTTCTATGCAGTTAGATCCTGACCGGACGGGGCGACAACAATGTCGTATGCAACTGCAAAGCAACAGACAAATCGGATGGACAACGTCACAAAATGGTGTCAGAGGTGCAGCGAGTTGGGCATCGTGAGGGCGCAAGGCAGATTTGTGGTGTTGCTAATGACACACACGCGCAATGTCTCTCAAGTCCTGGCCGACTCGGAGGCGAACCACTGCAGAATATCTGGCGTCCTGGAGGAAGAGAGAAGGAAGAGAGCTAACAATGCATCTCAGCAAGAGAAAGGGGTCATCCTCTCATTCTGCCATCGTCTCATGTAATTCTCCAGAGAAGAGGCGTCTGCGGTAAGGAGTGGGTCCGGGGAACAGGTAAGGAGGCCGCCGTGACGGAGAAGATGAAGCGGATACGTCGAATGGGAGAGCGGGCCCTCTGGCGGCTTAGCCGATGGATAGAGAGGAGGAAAAAGTCGCTGAGGCGAGACTGAAGAGGCTACAGAAGAGAAGTTCGCGAGTTGGGACAGATGACCGTCCCGAAACAAGAAATCCCGCGAGGGGGAATGTCCCGTAAGGCAACCATAATGGCTCGGCAGTCCGCCTCACTTTTCGAATTTCTCGGTGAGCCATGCGCCTCTCGCCAATGAGAGCGACTGCGCGCCAGCCCAGTCCGCAACCCACAGGCGGTAGGCGGCAGCCCATTCCAGGCGGCCAGGCGAACCAACTTCATCCAAGTCACAAAGCCAGCCACGTCGTGTCGGTGAAGTAATAAACAACATGCAGCGTGCAACGCTCTTCCTACCTGACTTATAGGTACCTGATTAGGGTATCCAAACTCTTGTTTTACTTTCTGGACCGCATTCAATGGAAACAATTTGTGTTGTCACGTGATGCTTATCACGTGACTAGATCTTGAGTCTCGCTTGTCGAGGACTTCACTGCTCAAGAGAAGTTCAACCAACTGCACTTCAGCTACACTGAGCCTCTGGCACAGCTCGCATCGACGACATTATCACACAGTTAGTTGAGGCTCTTCAGCCGACCTTGAAATGGCTACACTTGCCACCTTGACCTCTTCGAAGTGAAGATGAAGATGACGAGGTTAGTTAGGTATGACTGCCATCTTCATCTGCGGTTAGAATCGAAGAGGCACGCATCTAGGTTTCCAGCGGCACCCTGGGGCCTTGAATGCACAACGGTCAATACTAAATGCTAGTCCATTGTCTCCTATCAGCCCAGTCTTCGATTCGCCTTTCTCTCCTTCCACTTCACTGGCATTTGGAGAGAATCAAGTGATCGTCGACAGGATGAATAGAAGCGAGAGAGACGAGCTTTAGCATAAATCGACATCCATCGAGACACAGCAAGTGAAGTGTTCCCTTGGTTGACAAGATTCTCCTGCCTACGCTGCTTACCTCCCTTCACATGTTGGCCAAGCCCTCGTGGGAGATGTGCCATGGCACAAGCCTTGCCCTCTACCTGTAGATACACCTCTACGACCGACAACTTCCATGAACATCCAGATACGCACATGCTAACAAGACGATTCTGCTCTGTGTCTGAGCAGACTATCCACACGTCGCTGTTAAAAGTCCCAGATCCATTTCTAACTGACTATACCTGTCCAGCTTATATCCATTGGCAATCCTGGTGTTCAAGCCTAGCTGCTTGGACAACTCCTTGTTCACTTCTCGAACAGATATACGTGCCATCACATCTTCTGCCTCCACGACTGTTCGTTCATTCCCCTTAGTCTGAGCTGCCGCCAGGCTCAAGCTGCGAGAGTAACTGGTGCAGCGTAGACACATGCTAGCGACCGCAGTTCTCTATCGCCGTGTTTCCCTAGCATTTCTGATATCCCACACTTGTCCATATTGCACCTGACCGGGTTTCCGGGCCTTCACAGTCCTGCTGTCAAAGCCACATATCCACTCTTCGCATGCACTCTCCCGCTTCTAGATGCTGCCACTGCCGATCTTCACCACTCGGAAGATTGGTTCCCCTCATGTTGCAGAGTTCCTGGATCCGTCTGATGTGCTTAGCACAAGCAGTGTTGCGGATACTCGCAGGCACATGCCTACATCATCTGCCAGGTCCAGCAGCGAATTGAAAATGGTGGGACTGAAGGTCAGCGATGGTGTACTCACAGAGTTTGCTCTGTTGAAAAGTCTGTGAGAACTGTCAGGACGGCCGTTTAGGACGCCGAGGGCAGTGAAGGTAACATTCCTTGACCGTTGTGGCTTCTTATGGCTTGAAGGAGATCATTACAGTTACCCTTCGGTCGGCCAGCAGAGCCAATTAGACTCTGACGGCCGAATTCAATCACGGATTGGCTGCGCTCCTGTGAATATGTTTGCTATCATTCAAGACTGTGCACCGCTAACCTACCAGCTAAAGGAGTCTTTTGGTGACGGGCCGCACCGACTCACACACACTGCAGGTTAGCTGAGCTCTCTAGTTGGACGGCTGACCATGATTGTTGCTCCTGGTCTGCGTCGGAGGCATCTCTTGTGCAACCAGCAATCAATGTGGGGATAGCCAGCTCATCTTCAAGATCCCTTTTCGCGCATGCGTCAGTATACATCCATAGAATTACACCTTGTGCCAGCCACTCCAATCTCTAGCCCTCGACAGCATGTGGATGGTCGCCAGTTGCCTCTGCTTATTATGTTACGGACCGGACCCCTTGGGTCTACCTACAGACAAGTGTATGGTTTCGTCTATAACTCTACAGATCCAGCGACTTGCTTCTGGCGCAAGAACCACGCATTTTGTACAACTGAAATCGCAACCTGAGATTCCCAAACTGGCTACGTTCACTCACGGCATCCGTTAACGACTCCTATCTCTATGAACCTTTTAGCGGACCTCGACTCCTTATCTACGTTTCTCACACGGTGGCCCGGATGACGGTCGCGATGTGCGGCAGATGTGACAGGTCGTCTACATATCTCCTACGTGGAGAGGGAGGGAAATATGTGGTCAAAAGCTGTCGCCGCCACGCATCTCTTGGGGACTTGATGACATGCATGCCGTCGGCATGCAGTGTGGTTCTCGTTTTGGAATGACGGTGGAAGTCGTTGGACGGCATTATTTGATATTGTCTTGCAGGACAAACATGATGAACAGGGACGGTGGAGTTCCTAGAGGGTATAAAGGTGAAGTTCATCTAGCAATCGTCAGGACCGCGATCTGTCTCCACGCGACGGATCAAGCCATCACGACTGCTCCTGGGTACTGGCCCGAATAAGGCTCAGCTAAGAATTTGGCGACCCCATCTAGTCGTCAAAACGTCATATACATTGTCAATCCCTTCAAGAACCGCCCGGTATACTACACACGCAGTAATACATAACTTTAAGCAAGCAAAACAACCGGTAGCAATTCCCAGCCACCGGATATCTCAGCGTAGCAAGCAGGCTGACCGATCATCGGCAGGCACCGCACGCGCCACCTACCCGCCCAAGGCCCCTCTCCCCGAGCCTCTAAGCCCCCGAACGATGTGCGACTGGGAGGAGTTCATCTTCAGCTGCCGGTGCTCCGTCACCAAGCTGAAGAGCCACTGCCACTTCGCCCGCAACGACCCTAACCACCAGTGCTTCGGAGTCCAGGTGCTCAAGAAGGTCTGGGACCTGCCGGAGGTGTGCGACAAGTGCCTTGCGGAGAGCAACTGGAGGGCCGGTGCCGGTTCGCGGGTGCAGCAGCACCACCTCGGCTGGCCGCGGTCCCAGCAAACCTACGGGTATGGCCATACCGCCGTCTCGCAGGGCGAGTGTGAGCAGAAATCCCAAGGGCTGCGAAAGCGGGCCCCTCCCCTCTGCGTTCCTCCTGTGCGCTAATGGAAGGTCTGGCACATAGCCGGCCATCATCAATCTCAAGGTGAGGGCTCCGGCCGCAGACGCCGCTGAAATACCGAACACAGGTGCATAAAGCAAGAAGAAAGATGTTGAATCTTGTCTGCACTTCGCCAGAAAGGTGTAGAAGTCGCACAGGACAAACCCTGGCTGGGGCGATGTCATCTGCCGGAAGAATCGTGTCCCTTTGAGGACATAGTGGGTACTATATAAGCTGAGCTTGGCGAATCGTCAGACATGGACAGAGATCGAGGAGCTTCTTCTAGTCAGTTGTTACGTATATTCAGCGACATTGTCATGTGGGTAGCTTTGGACGAAGGCTAGCATCGGTCCGCCTTCAAGTCGCCGGAATCGAGGTCTGTTCTGATATCATACAACGCCTCCTGATCTATGGCCACATGTTCACTCAAGTCAATATTCAGACGTATTCAGACGTGTTCAGACGTGTGCTGCAGTCGGTTGTTCTTATCTGTCTAGATTGTCGGCTATTCCTTCAGTGTGCAAAGCTCTCAGATTATACCAGACGGAGCCGGCGGCGAAGACCACGATAGATACACTAAAAGATCGGGCGACGTTAAGCGGGAGGGAAATTGCGGCTGTAATGACTTGGGGGCATATTACACAGCAGCACGGTTCATATTGACACAATGTACATGAGACTGAGGACGCTATCACAACATGAAGTGGTTAATCCGGTCATGTCGACTCCTTGATAGATGAACGTCCGAACAGTGCAACAGCAACTTGGGCATACCGGGCATACTCGGGCTCTTATGAGGGTAGTATTTCGTGACAGAATTTGACCGATATCGGGTTCAAATTAGTATCTACTGTTGTTGGATAGTAAGCCATCTCCCGCGTACGTTTGCTCACGGGCCTAGATGAAGCAAGGTATCTCTCCACCAGCCGATAGGCATCTAGCGCACTCGTAAGGCGTCCATCGATCGCATAGATCTCGATCATCTTTCCGATCTGGAGGCGTAGCTACTGATCCTCAACATCATATATTGGCATATGTTCGCTTCCCGTATGCTGGACTGTGTACCACAGTCCACAGTTCCAGGAGATCAGATGCCGGGAAGAGGACAGTGCCGCTTGGCACAACGTGGTTGACAGCTACAGCCACACAGCGCGTGCGACCAGGCGGTCCTCGTTAGTAGGATCGGCAATAATATCGATTGACACTGGTTGAGCCCAACATTCTGCAACCTCCCGATCCCGTCTTCATGTCTGCCGGAGGACCTAGGTTGAGATGTCCAAGCAAAGCTTTGCCTAGCTGCAATGCCCCGGACTTCTCTCGTAAAGATGACGAGCCTGGACATCATCTCATGCAGACATGCAGCAACCCATAAGCGAGATAGTCTGTGGAAGAGAAGAAGCATCCGTAACGTTCCTCAAGCCCGATCGAACCTTGACCGTTCACACAAGGCAACCGTTCGTTCCTATTTGCCAAACAGAGACCCACAACAGCACCGCGAAACATGACTGAAGTGACACCGTGACCATCTATTTCACTTCATGTTGAGCGTAAGTTGAAGAGCTAGCGAGTTACCCGTCACGAGGCCCGGTGGAACACTTCACTCCCTATTTGTCGCCCCCGCGACGACGCCCACGACGTTGTACCGCTTGGAGAAGAACGTCTCCCAGTCATTCAGCGTACCCTTCTCCTTGTCGTCCAGGTCTTTCCACTCGGGCCGGACGTCGTCTGGGCTGGTGGAGGTCTTGGCCAGCGCCCGGGAAGCGTCCTTGCCCGCGAAAACTTCAGACATGGTCAGCAGGATTGCATTTATAAAAAGGCTCATTACAGAATATTATCTCAGGCCAGGCCGCCAATATAAGGCCGCTGATCCTCACCAGCAGATAAGGCCGTCCATCGACTCGGGTGCGTAGCGGGAAAGTACTGACCGTTATACGAGCCACCCGGTTGATATGCCTTATTGCCGGTCACATCATAGACTTTGCCCTACAGTACGAGTCAATCCAGGTTGCCAGGAGTTGAGGAGAGGGGTCAAATTACCTTGATTGCAACATAGCACTTGCCTCCTCCCTGGCCTATGCGGAGCGTCAGTAATTTGTACCACCACTTGGACCAGGTCGCGAGATTGGACCTGTTGGATCGAGATGAAAACGAAAGAAGAAACATCAAATCAAGGAAGAAACCGAGGCCAGCACCACAGGGCGGTTGGTAAGTTCTTCCAATGCGTAACCGTTACCATGAGCGGGGTATTGGGTAATTTGAGTGAGAGCCAGCAGAAGATCGGATGAAAGCAAGTCGCGAATACCGGCAGAAGCTGAAGACTCGTGTTATGCAAAAGGATGACCTACCATTTGCCTTGGAGAGGTCGTCTAGGGAGATGGGGTCGTCCTTTGGAGGGGCGAGCTGGACGGGCTCTTTGGGTTCGAACTTGCCGGCCATTGCTCCTGTCGTTGCTGGATGAAAGGCGGAGGCGAACTGAGTCGGGAAGATCGGGAAGAGGGCCGAGTGATATTCGTGATAGTCGTGTAAAGTCTCTGTAGTGACGCCGTGTGTAACAGGCACTATCACATAGCACCACCGCGAGGCCGGCGTAGACAGAAAGTTGATACCGCGGACCCGGACCTCGGAAGCTCGACCCCGGGTCTACCGCTGGCCGAGGTGTGGGGTTGGGCCGTCGGTCCTCACAGCTACGCCTCAGGCAGCAACACAAAGCTTTTTAGCGAATGAGCGGATAGAATCGGCAGTACCGTGCTCATAGGATCGCGCCCAACGTCATAAAGCACTAAGTGCAGCTGGCTCATGCAGCTATCGAGGCTTTAAGCCCTGTGCTCCGAAAGAGCTCTCTGCAAGCTTTCTGCTCTCACGCATCCCCAATCGAGGCAGCCCATGCTGACCCCGAAGCTTATAAACCCCGCCGTCATGCCAATGGCCCCCTCCCGCCTCGTTGTCAGGGGACCCTCTTCCCTCGGTCTCAGAGCTCTGATTCATATCCAACCGACGCCATGCAGAGCTTGTTCCCGAGTCCAGGTGAGCGTGTCTCGCCCTGGGGCTCCCCAGTTGAGGACGGCCTTCGTCCTGGAGCTTCGGCAGACACGCTACCAATCGAACACGCGTCGCGAGGAGAATCACGATGAGCCGCCACCGCCGCCTCGGCCCTCGACCGGCCGGCTGTTGCTGATGATTATACGCGGGAGCTTCGGAAACCTGTTCGGTGCGTTCCGGGGACAGAACTTGAGGACGCTGTTCCGCCAGAGCCCGGAAGAGTTGGTCATCGCCCTCGTCCTGTATGTGCTGCCCTTCTCCTTGTCACGATCCCTTCTATCGTGCGCCTCTCTAACAATCCCAGGCTCGCTTTGATGGCCGGCGTCGTCGCTTACGTCGTCCGCCTGTACTTCACGTACTTCTACGCCGAGCAATTTACGCGCTACCCAACCCCTATAGCTAAATCCTTGAGGCGGGCTATCTACTACAGCAATTACCGGCCAGACCCCAAACTTGCGCTCAAATACTGGAGGCTGGCGTTGGAACAGTGCGACCAGCACCATCTCGACCCATTCTCCGACGACGTCACCGGCATCAAGATCCAGCTCGCAGCATGGCTCGAGAAGATCGGTAACTACGACGGGGCGATCAAGGTGCTGGAGACACTGCTGAGCGACTGCAAGCGATGGGTGGAGCTCATGGAGACTAGTGTGAAGGAAGGCAAGGTCGCGCAGAACGAAGCGACTCTGCTTCCGCCGTCGAACTTGCTGCCCGACACTCGTGAAGGCAAGGCAAACACCAAGCCAGAGACTCTATGGGGCAAGCGGACCAGACTGTTGGGCAAATGCGTCGGAATCAGCGTCAAGCTCGGCGAGCTCTATGCTGATGAGCATGTCCTCAAAGAAGAGAAGGCGCATGAACGGCTGACCTGGGCTGTCGAGACTGCGCTAGGCGAGTTTCGGCGCCGAACTGTAGAGGGCCTCAAGGAAGGTGAAGGCCAATGGATGAACGCTGAAGCCATTGGAGGAGCCCTGGAGTGTAGGAATCCTCTCCGACCCTTTCGGGACATCGTTCCTTACGAGAATCTGGCCGCTAATAATATGGGCAGCTCTCGGCCACAGCTACGAACGGAAGGGCCAGTTCCATCTGGCCTTGCCTCTCTTTTTCCAGGCTCTTCGGTTATGCCAGGACCAATGTCACATGGCTGTCTTGAGTGAGTCTCTTCCCTCGATCTTTGTCATTGGTCGCATTGCCATTGTCAGGTCTTTTCCAGACCTCGCAGTCGGCGAAATTCTAGTGGCAAACGCATACTGACTGACACAGTGAATAACCTCGCCATTTCGTTCGCCCAACACCCCCTTCATGCACCATATGAGACGCTTGAGGGAATACTACCGGCAACAGAAAAGGAAGGGGAATCATCACCAACGCCAAAGCAGCAGACAAGAGAGGAGCTCCTCGAGTCGGCCAAACGTTGGGCAAAGAATGCGTACCAGCACGCAAAGGAGCCCACGGGCGACAAGCGTACCCCAGAGTGCGATGAAGCTTGCGCGGTCGCACTCATAAACCTTGGAGACATTGCGGTATTAACGGGCAGCGCCGACGAGGCTCGCCGAAGGTATGAGAAGGGTCTCAATCTAAGCAAGAAGCTCGGCTTTCCGGAAGGGCTCAAGCAGGCCGAAGCCGGGCTGCGACAGCTCGCGCAATGATTCACAGGCGGTGCGGTCATTTCCAGGCTCACGAGCTACTCAAAAGGGGTGGCATTACCACGATGTCACAGCCGAGCATCGCAACTCATCGACAAAACCCTAGGAGATGGGATGTTAATGACCAGTGCGTCCTGCACTTGGCCGCATCTACGTGGCAGGACGGTTCTTCGGCTCCGATGGCCGCCCCCCGTCGCCCAGATGCCGTCGGATAAGCCGGGGGGCGGCACCGTGTTCGGCGGCATGTCCACGTCTTCTGCAGCGGCTTGGGGAAAGAAGGATACCGGCGGCATCTTTCACACATGTATCAATTCTCAGTACGCCCGGCAGGCACATGCAAAGGGAGTAACGGTCTGCGGGAGAGGTGCATTTGATTTTCGACAGCGTCCATTTTCCGATTGGGACTGGCGCTGCAGCGCGCGCTCCGAAACGATTGGTGCCGCGCAGCCTATGACGAAATAGTCAGGCCACCGGCGCGCCCTCGACTGCTCCGAACCTCCTCCGCTAGATGGCCGAAGCCCGGCTGCCAGGGGGGTCCAGGGGGTCTGGGGGGTGCCAGGGCTGCTAGGAAATGTTAACCTCACCGCTTACTCGGGATCTTAGTCAGAGCACGTGTCGTACAAGGGGGTCGTTTTTGTGCAGGAGGGAACTGAACAGGATGGCACGTCAGGGCGTCGACAGTGGCTGCACTGCAACGCCGGAGCCGATCATCCAATGATAGCCATCCCAATCGGTGATTATTATTGGGGGTGGCATGGAGGACAAGCCGCTTGCACCAGGCCGAGAAGGTCGCACACTTCTCCCAACTCCCTGGGCCCGGAGCCTGGAGGGGATCGTCTTGGCTGTAGATTATTTCCGACGAGCTCCGGGTCTCTCTGCCCTCTGGAGGACCACACTTGCACGGCAGAGCACTGTATGTTGACATTAAAGCCGAACTCGCCGGCAGTTGAGTCTATCTCGGCCTTTGCGCTGCTCGGGATTTGCACTGCGGAAAGTTACCTTAGCTACCTAGCCAGCGTGAGAGCCGGATTAACCGTTGAGCACATACACAAGCGGGATCAGCGTCATGACGAACCCCGGCGTTCTCCGACTCTGCTTTCGCTCCAAGGGAAGCAAGGAATGCCCTACCTTCGGCTCCAACAAGGTTCACTGTGAATATGGTACGGAGCGCTGACCCGGACGGAGTCCACATGGCGTGATCCGTGCGCAGTCTCTCGTGCATTGCGCTGCCCGTTTGAGCGGCACCGTTTCGAGCTTGCGACATCGTATCCCACGGGCGTCGTGCAAACCCCCGGCGAAATGAATACCTGTTCGCCGTTTGAATGCAGGGGGTGCGCTGCAATGACAGCTAGCTAGCTTATCTTTTCTTCTTCCTTCGCTCTCTCTGTCTTCTCTCATTCAATTTCAGGGTCTGCAGTTGACACGACGCCGGCTTGGCTCGTTTTGGCGAAGGTTGAAGATCCAAGAATAGGGACGCTGCTGCACGTCTAGTGTGCGACGGCACGAAACAGCACTTCACGAGCAGGTGGAGCTAAACTGGATGGGTCAGGCGTCCGAAATGCCGCTCGTGATATGCACAGTCCTTTCGCTTGCCCTCGTGGCTGAGGCTCTCCCACAGTCTCACGCTGTCCGGCTTTGGGGGAGTTTTGGGGGTGACGCAGCCTGTCGTCCCCTCTTGGCGGCCCAAGCCACAGCCAGACACACACACCCCTCCTCCTGTCTGTCTGTGTACGTGCAGGACGGAATTCACTACCCAAATAATAAGGTGTGGGTGTACCGGCGAAGTCGTGGTCTCTATGCTGTGTAACATGAGATAACACGGGTCTAAGCACCGATATCGAGGACCCTAGACCACGGTCCCCCGTCCATCGATCCCCCCCCTCCACCGCCCGGCCCCCGTTCCCCGTCTGGAGTATGGAGGGAAGAGATCTGGATACCCAGCGCCTCAATTCTCTGCTTACCCCTCTCGACGCCCGTCGACGTGACTCGTGGGCGATATGGCGGGGGAATACGTGGTGCGACGGGCTAAGAGAACCACTCGCAGAGAGGGGGGCCAGAAGCTAGATAGATGTACCCGCTGCACCTCTAGACCAAAGCCGTATTGCTCGAGAGGTATTCTGCGAACCAAAGGAGCTCCGCCCAGCCTGATGAATACTCGAGTGCTTGCCTGTAGTAACTCCAATATCCCGTCTCACATCGGCCATGGACGCAGAACGCCCGTCTTGATGCACAACGGCCAACGGGGGAGCAGAAGCGAATCACCAAGAAAAGAAAAGTCGGGCAGCAGTATCGCGGCCGAAGGGGGACACGGCGCTGGCATTGGCCGAGACGGTCGAAATGGCGGGCTTGGCAGATGGGCCAATCCAATTAAGCTTAAAACGATGGCAAGCCTCCTGCTGTTTTGGCGTGTCGCAAACGGCGATCTGGGCCTGGTCTAGGTGCCTCCTCTTGCCTCTCTCCTCTCCTCTCGTCTCCTCCCTCTCCACTCCTCCTTCTCCCCCTTCTGGAAAAGGATAAACACGTACGTGTGCGTTGCTGCTGCTGCTGCAGAGACAGTCGCGTTGCAGGTCCGACATGCAGGAAAGGGGAGGCTCGAAGGCAGGAATGCATGCACAATTTATTCTCGCTGGCCAGTGAGGTGAGACGGACGCCGGTCCCTCGATGGGGGAGCGGGGTCCCGGGTTGCCCTAAGCAGGCGGGAACGGTGGGCGGGATTCCCGCTCTTCCGCGCTTCTGTCCGTTTCGGCGGGACATCGAAACAAGCGCCCGTAGTACTATGTAGAGCACAGTCTGGCTGGGATCGCCGGACGGGGCGCACTGTGTCCCCGTTTTGCAGAGTCCCCGTTTATCAGAGTTTCCCAGGGTTGTGTTTGTGTGTCTATCACTCGCGGATGGCCCGAAGCCCCGCCCCGGGGAGGATTCGAGCAAGTTCATCTAAGACTTGCGTACCTAGCCATCTTAGTGTCTCATTCGATGGACGATGAACGCGAGGAACTCGTGAGGAATCGAGCAAACGGCCCTCGTTAGATCACTTGGCTGGGGAGACTAAGGTGGTGACTCCTCAGCCACCTGTCCCACGATCTGACGACCACGGGGCCACGTTAACGCCGAATCAGGTAATCAACTTCGACGCGCAGGCGGCGGGGTTGCTCCAGTGGCTGGTCGCTAGGCCGGTGTTGGTCTGTAGTGCAAACCTTCTGGGTCAGCGACGGGTGGCTGTTTGGCTGGCTCTCAATCTCCCCCTCTTTGTCATTAATCGACCCGGAGGGGCGGAGCCAAGAAGAAGAGTTAGAGCACTGTCTTGGCCCGGTGTCACGATCAGTAATAGGGTCTCTATCAGTAATAGGGCTGCCGCGGATAGGCGTCGCCGAGGGGCATACCTCCTCACTTGTGGCTCGAGGAGGCGGCCTTGGCGAATCCTGAGGCACAGTCACGCAAAGAAAGCTTGGGGGAGTTGGGGGAAGTAGGGGTCGCTTTGGGCTCTGATACGGCCGCTCTTACGACGGGTAGAAACAGGTTGCTGCCCTACATCTCTACCTACATGTTACCTGGCAACACCAGGAAAGGTGATCGTGGGTGCCGTTTCAACTTGACAACTACCGACGTTAGAATGTAACATGCGGCGGAATCGGTCATCATCCCGTCCAGCAAGGTGCAATTGGTGCGACCTGTAGGCAAGCAGACGCAAAGGGGGCATAACCCGCGAAGACGTCGTTCACATTGGAGGTCCAGCTGGGAATAGAGGGGCCGCATTGCCGCCTCCGTCGACTCCGCCGTCTGGGGTGGCTATCCCAGCCTGGGGGCCGGCCGACGTTGGCTTGGCCGAAAACAACGAGAGACTCGCCGGGCGGGGGGGGGCTTTGGACTGTGCGGAACGTGTGAGTAACGGGAGGCGGCCCAGGCCAGCCTCCTGGACCGCCCTTCGGATCTTCAGTACCGATCGTGCATTGGCGAGTGCAGAGGGAGGTGCGCCAGGAAAGCTTGGCGCGAAGCCCCGGAAGGGGCAGGACTTTGCGATCGAGGCCCAGGCGGCGCTGATTGGGCTTTTTTTGACTTTTCCAGCGTCCGCGAACGGTACTGAGCGGCGAGCGATTTGACTGCGTAAGTCAGGCAGTCAGGGCGCAAATATCAAATACTCTCTCACGAGCCAAGGAGGAGACACCCGTCTGAAACATTCGATCGAGAATGCGAGGCGTTATTACTCCGCATCTTGGGGCGTGGGCGTGCCCATTTAGTGTCAGATGCTTCGTGATAGCGGCTCTGCTGCTCTTCGCTTCTCTGGTGCCTGTGATTCGATCGAAGTTGCGCCGAGACTAGTTGCCAGCTAACCCATTGGCCCTGTAGCCATACAGTCGAGAGAATTTGAATTCGGAGCTTCGCCCACCAGTAAGGCGTCGAGATTCAATTGTGCTCAGTTGAACTCTGTTCCTCTTTGCATTCCGTTGCACTTCGTTGCACAAAGATCGCACTGTCTTCCAACTGGCTAAGCCTCTAAGGCAGTCAGCTGCACGAATAATACCCTTAAACGCGGCTTGGACGGGTACCAAGTCCAGACAGTGAAGAGAGCTTGCCGACGTCTTGCCTAAAGGGGTAAATCCTTTTGCCAGATCGGATCCGTACTGTGCGCCTGCGGAGTTGCCAAGCCTTCCGGTCTCGAGCCAGTGGGTAGCTTGATGCTATATTCAACACACGCCAAGCCCCCCGGGGGGGAGATCAAGGGTCCAAATCCACGATGGACGTAACCCTTCTGCAAGACCCTGGAGGTTGTCGGTTGTCACACACAAGCCATGTGAGAATAGCCTCTCTTCTTCGCCACACGCCGGTCAGTTACACAGTACAGTAGGTCGCAGTAGTAATAGCAAGTTGGGGGAGGCTCAGTCTCATAGCCCCCACCGGTGCCCCGTTGCCAGCAGCTACGAGTAGTTCTTTGCAAAGCGTCCCGTATTGAGGGCATCATGCAAGATAACTTTCTCCCGACCCAGAGAGGCGCATCCCGGGCCACGGTTTGTACGACAATGGCGGACAGCGAATTGAATAATTAGTGCCCATCTCGATGCAGAGCCAGCTGGCCCTGCCGCACCTCCTGGCATGCAAGGTGTCAGAGCCCGTTGTCCCACTAGGACGACGGTGCATTGGACCGGTAGGTCTCCGATCACCACCCTCCGCGACGGGGCAGGGCGGCGACGAGTTCACAAGCAACCGCAACCCTCAGGAAGTGATGATGTCCCAAGCCACACACACCATCTTGTGTAAGACAGTCTTACCGCACGTGGAGTTCACTCCCGCAATTGATCTTCGTACAGCGGATTGGCATAACGTTACCGGACTGGGAGATGTGCTTCGCACGGCCCCCAAATATTTAAGTTACACCCCAGACCCGCCAGCGCGCAGTAAGTTGCCAATCCGTCCTTCCCACAGCAGCGCTCCGGCCTCGACGCTTCAGATACCTCTCGGGACTTGTAAGTCTCGCCAGTCTTTGTCCCGGGTCTTTGCTCGTCTCGGATAGATCTCCGCCTTCGCATCCGGCGTTAGTAAGTAGTCAGCGTGTCGAGATGAACTGGCGGACGCAGATGAAGAGTCCATCTGCATATCCCGTGGAGCGGGCACTGAGACGTGCGTAGGTCGGTGCCATGACATGCAGCAGCGCAGTGGTGCTCCGGTCCGCCTTTTCAGTTACTGAGAGCCAAGACCTGTGGTTCTGCATGGATGGATACGTGCCCATTGGGCCGGCAAATCCTCAAGAGACAGACCTCTTTACTCTGCAGCGACACAACGCAAGACAACACGAGCCATTGGTGCCTCGGATCCGTCTTCGCAAACTCTGTTCCGATGGGTCCTAGTCGCCAGATGTTCACATGAGTCTCTCGGCGGAGTTTGATACCTCGACGGCTATCGCCAAGACATCGGCCCAGCCTGACAGGGCGCAAGGCCATTGGCAGCCGCTTAGGTCGTCTCGCGCGGGGGGGCCAAACGAGCCTGAGAGCACCCGTGGGTGGTGGTTAGAACTGTGGTTGGAGAGTTCAACCGACTTGGCTGATCCCCGTCACAGTGCGGCGGAGCCCCGACCTGCCACCCTCAATGGCTCTGCCACCGTTTTCGATTCTCTGGGCATGCTTGGCCGTTTCCCAGCGATCCACCAATGAGGCCGTCTCGCTCCCTCTTCCCTTTCCCATCTCCGCTCCCAGACTGCACTTTCTCCGCCCCCTGTGGAACATCAGGGGCCCGTGAGCACAGGAGCTCGCCTCCATCTGCCCAAGATGGCCTGATGGGAGAGCAGCATCGCGCATGTTCATGATGGCAGCGCTCCAGCAGCGCAGCGCAGCGGAAGGCCGCAGCACGTCGTCGAAGCTCTGACAGAAGAACATGAGTAAAAGGAGACAGGCCGTGACGTCATGATAGCTCCGAATGCCGCAGCGCGGGAAGTGAAATGGGCAGATAAGAGACTATATGGAATCTTGCTCGCGGAAATATGGAGATTTGTAAGAGGGACGCACATCCCGCCATGCCGCGCCCCCGAGAATATACCGTGAGGTCCGGAGTCGCTACTCTAGAGCATTGCTGCTGCTGGCTGCTGCTGCTGCTGCCAGGGTCCAGAGAGCCATCGTAAGCGTCGTCCGAACGGGGGCCCTTGCTATTACCGGGCAGCGTTCGTCGTCAACGGCATCGACGGTAGTTCGTTCTGGTCAGTAATTCACAGGCCGTGATCTACTCACCCCCCAGTGGTACCTCCTCAGTGACTACCGGTGCTGTCTACGCAACGGGTTAAGGGTGCACGCAGGCCCCTTACCTCACATGCTTCATGCTAGTCGTGATGCGTGCGGATCCGGCAACGAGCGGTGGACGTAACAGCCCCAGCATGCTCGAGGTACCTACCTAGTCCTCAAGCACCCCCCCTAGCGAATGAAGTGGTCCCTCGATGAGGAATGACAGATGATGGTGGGTGGATGGATGGATGGCTCGGGATGGCTGTCGACAGACAACCCAGGCAGGGGAGGTACCTGACCGGGGGGTCCGGCCTAGCGGCACATGCAACCATCGACGATGTACGAAAGCACACTACACTACGGTGATAGTGTACATTGTGGTGAGGTGGGTAGGGACCTAGAGTAGGTAGGCAGGTGGAAGTACCTGTAAAAGAGTACATCGCGAAGCCACTTTACGATGCCAAAGGAGATGTGTTCCGCATGGTATTCTTGCGAGCCGTTCTGCCTTTTGACAGCCTGATCTCCTCCGTCTCCTCCGTATCCGCCGCCTGCTAGTCGTCTTCCTACTGTCAGCGTCTTATATTAGACATCATCTCCCCCCTCCCCCGTCATCTTGTCTGAGTCTTCCTCTCCCCTCAACTTGAGTATCCAACAACATCCAGCACAGGAACAACAACAACACAAGGGCTGCCCTCACACCAACCTGCCCCACCAAGTGCACAATACCTGCTCGACACAAGACAGCATAACTCTGCCTTACTGTGGCCCGATTTAGCAACAACAATAAATATCACACATATCGACAGCTATACGATGGAGGATATTAATACACATATCAATACGTTGCTTGACCTGCCGTCGCCGTCCGGCTCCTATGGCTACATGTACGGCGACGCCGACCAGTACCTCGACACCAACACCACCACATCCGGCGAGCAGAGCTCCGTCAACTCTCCTGTAAGTCCTTGCGGCGCCTCTTTGACGAGGGAGCCTCTCCTAACGAGAATGCCAGTATGAAATGTCGTATCCGGGCGATTTCCCTCCCTATCCCAGCCCGGAGCGGGAAGACGGCAGCCAGTCACCGCAGTCGCAGGAGGCGCCACAGACCAAGCCTGCCACCAAGCGGAAGAGAGAGAACCGGTACAAGAACGCGCCGCCCTCCGTCCTGTCGGTAAGTCTTCTACTCTGTCTCTCTTCGGATTTGTTTCACCCCGCGATTTCTCTAAAAAGAAAAACCCCTCGGGCATTGGCGTTAGGCGATTTGTCTCGCTAACCATCTGTCTCCCTTCTTACAGCGGCGTCGCGCACAGAATCGCGCCTCCCAGCGGGCGTACAGGGAGCGGAAGGATCAGCGAATCAAGGACCTGGAGCAGATGCTGAGCGACGCAAAACAAAGGAACGACGTGCTGAGCCAGGCGTACGCCGAGCTGCACGCAGAGTACATCAAGCTCAAGACCTCGCAGCTCAGCGACCACCCGGCCGCCTACCCCGCCGCCGCCGCCGACCTGTCGTCCTTCGACCCCACCATGGGCATCAACGGCAACGACAGGTTAGACATGGACATGTATGTCTACTCGGACATGGCGAATTATCCGCTGTGAAAGTCGATGATGGGTGTATGACAAGATTCCCGACTACCTTCCCTTCGTTATCTATCTATCGCCCTCCTATCTATCTATCTATCCGGAGGCGGCGTGACGGTTGGCGGCACACCTTCCTTTCTGCTTTGTCTTGAACGGCGGGGCGGGCTGGCGCAGCATTCTCTCTCAATCGACGACGGCCTCGCCTCTCGGCGGCGCAGACCACAATATCGACAGTTTATTTTTCCAACAACGGGACACCGGATAGAAAACTGGGAGGCCAGAGCCAATGTGCTCTTTCCTTGTGCGAGCTATGGAGAGAGGCCCCTCAAAGGCGTTTCGGGAGTTACAGGATTCTTCTTTTCTACGGTTATGGTTGGGCGCACAACCCTCACTCGCTACTGAGCGACGAGTTGGATTGCGAGGCTTGAGGGGAAGGGACGGCAAGGGAAGGCAAAGGACGGGCATGAAATTCCGACGATATGACATGATTGGGGATTGAGGACAGCTAGCCGCAGCAAGCAGCAGCAAGAAGCAGCAGCAGGGGTGTGTTCTGGAGGCAGATGATTCGCTCCTGGCTCTCTATTTTTTCGCTCTCTTCATCACTTCTGCTTGCATGTGTCGGTCGGAGAGATGCTCGGGGAGGCGTTTTCCCCAAATGGAGGCGCCAACGTTTTTTACCCTTTGGCGAGCAAAACAGAATGGTGATAAAGATGCAGCCGGGGACATTGGCCCCCTCAGCTGCTCCACTCAACCAACGCAAGCCCCCCGTATCGGTCGACATGTGCTCGCGTCTTGCTTTGCTGCACCGGGGCTGGTTAGCCTCTCCCTCCTGGCCACAATGACGGTAGCAGCTGCTGGGATTGGCCTGCAGTTTTACTTTGGGGCTTACGGTCTTGTCCAAGCGCAGACCAGCTCCGTCTCGGGACGGATGGAGAAGGGAGAAAAGTCTAATGTAATGTTGCAAAGCAGCCGAGAGTCACAGGCGGCCGACGAAATGGGAATTCGCTCACTGAGCTGGCGGCAAGCCGTCGATTGCTGTTCAAACTGAAATGCATCACATTTACGTCCCCAGGGCATCTCTGCGGATCTGGGACGGTCTTGATTGATTGACGACCTGCTGAATGATATGTGACAAGCTGGGCCGGACGTAATCGCCGACCTAGCACCACAACCCAGCAAGGCAGCAGTTGGTATTTTCGGTCAATCTCTCCGGATCGCACGGACCGACCGGGATACTACTTTTTCACCTCTCGAGACCTTTTTTTCTTGATCACCCGCCCTTGATGATCACTAGAGCCGGCGATACTCAGCCGAGTGTCCTATTGCTAGGCGGACCTCTACGTGTAGGTCGAGATTGCTGCAGTCAACACTTTATGGGCGTCATCGACTCATGACGACATGCAAAAGAGTTTCCAGCTTCGGTTATCTCCGTCCCCATAGCGCCGATCTCTTTGCTTCATGGGTATATGTGAGTCCCTGGATAGCGAGCTTGCTCTGCTTTGATGGAGCGCAGTGCATTACATCAAAATGACCCGGACGCTTGGGGGACGACCGACCTTAGGGGAGAGGCAGTGCAAATGCAGCAATGCTATGGTACCCGAGGACCGGAGGGCCCGGAGCCTGATAGCTGTTCGGATCCGAAGCCGGCTGCCTCTCTCCACCAACCAGGCTCTCGCTTTATGACAACAGTCATGCAGGTCGCCTCTCCCACACACTCCATCGGAGTCAGACGATGCTATCGCCGATAACCAACCGGGACCCTGTGGCAGGAGACAAAACGCACGCGCACCTTCTCGGCTACACATCGGCCGCCCCGGCCCTGCGTCAGGCGTTTCTTCTAGAAGGGCGGGAGAAGGGCGGCACTCGCGATGCCGAACCTTTGCCCTGCAGACAGTGACTGACAGCCCACCCACCCACCTTCCCTGCCCACTGCGACAAATCTTCCTGATCCTGACTCCCGGGGACCAGCCCAACACGCATCCGTGTCATGTTATTCCCTCTCTTATTCCCATCCCGAGTTCGGCGGCCGCCTCTAGCCCATGCAGGGTCCTTACTAGGTGACGAGGTGACAGTGTCCCTCCCGGCTATTTTGGGGAGGCTAGAAAACGCTCATCTCAGGGGTCATCATGAAATATGGTCAGAGGCTTCGGAGGTCTGCCTGCGGAGCACCTGTCGCGCGCCGTCAGGAACGGATGGGGCGGCAAGTGCTCGGGCGGTAACGTTTCGTCCGGCAGGGGACGGGAGTTGTCGCCACGCCGTTTGTATTCCCGACGTTGGACGGCTAGCGGTCTCCAGGTTTCTCATCGGCGGTTCGGTACTCGGCGGACGGAGGCCGAACGGACGAGGAATAGGCAAAGCCCTTCGGACTGGGTCATACAGAGATCCTCCGTGCTCTGATCAAGGGCACGTGGAGTGGTGCCTGTTCAGGGACTAGCCCAGGGCCCTGCTTTCCTCCTCACCTCGCGGTGCCGGACGGCAGTCGGGCATCGCAACGGTTGCGACCTACCGGCGTTCAGCCACAAAAATGTGGTGAGCCTTCAAGACGATAAGTGGGTGGAAGACAGATCATCCGCATCTTTCTCTACTATCAGGAGTCTTCAAAGACGAGTATATGCCAAAAGTTTGGCTGTGCTGATTTTCCAGGCTTGTCGGCTTATCTAAGACGCCCCCGGACTCCTGGACTGCTCTGTTCGACCCCGACTGTCGCAGTTTAGAGTTCGATATCTCTGAATCCTTCATTTTATGTGAAGGCGGTCTTTGCTGCCACCAGACTATTTCGCAAGAGGTATCCTTGGAGAGAAGAAGACCGCTTAGTTGCGAAGACGAGCAGGTCAATGTTGACAGGCAACGCAGCGTAGCTGGGCATATTTGTCGACTAGTGTCGGCTAGCAAGTCTGAAGATAGCCCAGGATCCAGAAGAAAGTTCCTCGCGATGATCGCTTGGGAGGTGTATCCTTGGTTTCGAGCTCAGGTCTGGCAAATTTGGGTCTCGTTACAGGTTCCTCAAGTCGCCAGGGCTTACCAGCTCACGGGAGTTATATTCATAAACAAACGTCACAGCTTCTCTAAGTCCCTTGCCCCTTAAGATCTTGCTCATCTGCCCGCGTTCTGACAGTTCCTGCTGAATCTGGGTTCTTCGATCTTTTCGTTGTTCTCGATCTCGGTGGACTGACTCGACGCCGTTCCTATTGAGAATTCGGTCGGTATGGTGCTGGAGCCGGTGCATGCAGACCTCAGTCATACATTGTTGTCGTGCCTCCCCAGAATGACGTGGATGATATTCTCCTGCGCACACAGTCGGTATCTCCTGGACATCTTTGGTGATATTAGGTTGAGGGTCCTTACACTTTCCAATATCCGCAGTTTTCCTACCTATCCTGTAAGTCCGGTCTTCATCAGTTCTTTCCTGACTCCGCTATGGTACCAGGAGATCAGCAGGACGAATACGATCAACAAATGGCATGGTCTTGTTGTCATCCGGCTCGGCGGGCAGCCACCGTTTCAGATGCCGCTGAAACGGAACGTCTACGCTCACCCGAGGACGTGCCTAGAGGAGCATCGACGCACCCCTTCCTCTAGAGTCAGTCGAAAAGATACTGTTTGTTGGCAAATCTATACACTCAGCACCAGGCCTAAGTCGACGCAGATCCATCACTGTCTCGCCTTAGCCGTCTTGGCGCTTAGAGGTCTGGCCAACATGGAACATGTCGTCGGTAAAGGGTGAAGAGGTCTGGCTGAGCTCGGGGGTATTACTAAGGGCATCGCTGGCCGACACTGAACGCTAGGCCCAGGACTTCATCCTGAGATATGCATGAGCAGCCGGTCCGGTCGCTTTCAGTTGCCTCCGGTGGGGTCAACACGAGGTGCTCGGCCGGGGCGGTGAATCCTCTTCTTAGGGGTCAGGTCGGCTATGCCCTAGTTGTTATGCGCCGAGCATCTCCATGAGCGTGGGCGAGGGTACCGAGGTTGTCGCCAATAAGGGCCCGATGAAGAGGGAGATCGCTGGACGCTACCGGGAGTGCCAAGAGGGAGCTTCACGGCCTATGAGTGTCCGGATCTGCTCAAATCCTTCCTTCGTGCGGGGGACTTCGCTGCTCAGCTCCAGGTGGCGGAATAAATGAGTGCTTTCCAACTACTAGGCGCGAATCAACTCCATGGGTCTGCGCTGGTGACACAGGAGCATAACGGACGATTGAGGAGGCACATAAACACTTCGATTTCAAGAGAACAGAAGACAAACAGAAAGAACAGGTGTCACGCTGTTTGTTATATGTCGCCTGAGGCCTCCTCTTTTCCAGAGCGGTGGCGTTACGGTGTCTCTTCGATGCCGACAGACGCCGAGGTGACCAGCGGTCCTTACTCAGCCCCCAGGACGCCCAGGTGCGCACTATAAGGGCTGGGAATCGCAAAAACGGCTGGTCATCGAAGCTTTTCTCCTCGTGTCATCTGTCCCTCCCTCAGATCTGGGTATTTCGACGAGCACATTGGTGCTTGGCGATGATCGTGGCGCCCGGGGAGTTAAGGGGCATGGCGTGTATGGCAAGGTCAACCCGCTCGTTGTACGATGAGGATATCAGCTCCCCTGGGCTTTTCGAAATGGGAAGACAACTCTCCAGCGCCATAAAAGGAAACTGCTAGGTGAGGGAAGGATGCGAAAGTCCTTGTTGAGGTTCCAGACCTCGTCCAATGGCGAGATGTTCGACCAAGATGGTCCACTCTCTATGGATGCTTAGTGTTCCCTCGGACCGTGCCGCTTTAGTCTTGAACACATTGTTTGTAATAAGACTTCAGCAGAAATATGTGCCAGGCAAACATGTGACGAATAGCCATATATGGTTGCAGTGTACTCACCGATCGATACCTTGAAGGTCGTCAAACATGTTACACACATTTGAATCTAGAACATCTATGAATAAACAAGTAGCTGAGGTAGACTTCTTGAAGCTGCGCGCGAACTCTTCTATGCGGGCGCGCCGGAGTGAACAGCTATTGTGTGCTCTTGCACCGGCATCGTCTTGAACGCTTACACCAGACTATCAAGCAACAGGACGCATCGACATTATCTTGTTCCCTTTCGTATGCCAGGCCCATACCCATGAAGTGTTGGGATGGTGGCTGCTCTTAACCTGCCTTGCTCCTGATCCTGCGCGTTGCGGCTTAGTCTTACCAACCAAATTAAGGCAGAGATGAGTGTCTGTGGTGGCGGGTGCCGAACACACTTCAGGTCAAACCCGGACACGTGGAGGAGCTGGTGAATGGTTGTGAACGTGGCCGATCGGAGGACAACAACAATGACAAGACGCGAGTTCAACTCCCGCCCGGAGAAAAACTACCTGACGCAGACAAGTTTTTCGGCGCTGACTTCCCCTCCTGACGAGGTGAAGCGTGCGAGCTTTTTGCTCCCTTTTGCTCTCTGGATGGACCTCGGCGTCATGGCAAACCTTCACTGAGCAGCTTCACTCAGCCCCGGTCCCGACGAACAAAATCCGAAGGCTTGCCCGCCCCGAGCGCCAAAGCGTTGCTGCTCGAGGTTCTCGGGCCGCATCCACAGAGCATACATTCACGATGGAAGGTAATCTACGATTTTGAACTTTCGAGATGTCAAACATCAACTCGTGGATATGATTCGTTTCCTGGTGCGATGCTCACCTCCTCTTGCGGCATGGGCTGTTAGCGAGTTCTGGAATGAAGACTTAGTCTCAGTACAGAGTTACGCCATCTAAGAAGGTACAAACTACGAAGATCACTAACACAATCTACTGAGGAAATTGACGGAGTCAGCTGATCTCGACACATCTCATGCACGTCATCTGGGCAGTTTTATGTGCGAGTCAACGAACAATGAGACAATGTCTTTCTCCATTCCACGCGAGTCGAAGGTGGTCCCTTCATCCGCAGCCATGCATAGCTACTCTGATCCAGGCGAGTGGCATAGAAACTCGAGTAATGCCCTTTTGATAGCTGATCCCACCATTAACAACCCCCCCGCCCCCCCTCCACGTCCCCTGGCACCGTACGCGCGGAACAGGCTGGTGGTGTTGGGAATCCCGGCTAACTCGACTTGGATTAACGAAATCCGGGGTATTTATGATGGGATCTCGTGTTAGGCTAAGCGAGACGGTGCTGATTCGCTGAAGGTCGAAAACAGATGTCATCACCGCCTCTCTCGGGGCAGTGCTTAGCCTGGAAAAGACGGAGAACTCGTCGAACTTGCAAGTTTGCGAGTCCCCGCCGAGCCTTTTCGGCCGCTGTTGGACCGCCATTGCCCGGGTCGCCGGATGCCTCCTGCGCTTCCCCTCCTCTTCCTTCACCGACAGCATCAACATTCTCTTTCGAATGGCGCGGTCGGTGAAGCGTCTTGTTTCCTCTCCAAGTTTACCCCGCCGTGCGCCGTATTCGTTCCGTCTCATCCCCCTGCAAGATCGTCGCTGGCACCGGATGCTAAGACGGTGATTACTGGGGAACGCGGAGAACCTGGAAGCGGCAAAGTCTTGCAGCAGATTTCTGCGGCGACAACGTGGTTGTGATCACAGATTATCTCGTCTTCTTTGGTGCAGAACAGCATATTTCTCACTACGCAGTGCGACTCAATGTGCGTGGGCTGCGTTGTCTGAGCCGATCGGACACACTTTACCCTCACCTCTTCTCGCTACTTCCTGGGACTCCAACATCACTCGGACCGCCAAACAACACGATCCTATCAGCTTCAGTCCGTACAGTGCATCGGTTCTCAGCAGCTACAGACGTTGTCCGACTGTGAGAGGGGCGGCGGACCATTGTCACAGTGCATCATTGGCAGGCAAAAACGAGATTAGGTCACTGAGCTGCGGCTATGAACTTCTTGTGAGATGGCAACCTTGTGCCTTAGGTTGCGCGTAGGGGAACATGGCCGATTCAGTTCGATCATTGGATCACCAAGCTCGCATCAACCTGACACATTGACTACGCTGGCCTGCCGTAGAGACCGATCAGTGAGCCTGCCCTCTTAGGCTCAGGCTTCAGGATCACGATGGCCGACTCTGCCGATTTGTCTGGCAGTTCCCCGAACAGAGGGCCCACCGTCTTCGTTGTTACAACGATCACCATAGCTATTGCCTCCGTTTTTGTGGCTGCGCGACTCGTCTGTCGAATCGGGATTATCCGCCGGGTGACATGGGACGACTACTTCATGATCATTGCCTGGTTCCTCGCCGCGGGACTGAGCGCGACCATCGACATCGCCACCACGAAAGGTTTGGGCAAGCATGATGCCAACATCCCAGACAAGGACCGAGACGCCCTTCGGAAGACCGAATATACCACTTCCGTACTTTATGTATGTGACACGGTGGTTCACTTCCCTATGTGATTATCATGGATGCGTGATTGACTAAACTTCCTCATAGTATCCTGCTCTGATGGCGACAAAGACATCGGTGCTGATCTTCTACCTCCGCTTGTCCAAGAACACTCAGAAGGTCCTCCGTGCTGCGTCGTGGGTTGTACTCGGGATTGTAAACGTGTCCGGCATTATTATCACCTTCTTGAACATCTTCCAGTGCACGCCCATTCAAGCGACCTTCAGCACAACGACGGAGGACCGCAAATGCCTGCCTCTCCTGACCGAGTTTCTGTGCGCAGCGCCGGTCAACATCGTCACCGATCTTGCCATCCTGGCCCTGCCTCTTCCGGTTTTGACGGGAATGAGGCTGCCCTCGCGGCAGAAGACCATCCTCGTCTTTACGTTCTCGCTCGCTGTCTTTGTCACCATTATCGACGTCATTCGAATCAGTTACCTCCAGGCAGCTGTCTCAGACCTCCCGGAAGGTACTGTTACGAGAAGTTCTAGCGTACCCTTTGGAGGCACCACGGAGTTCTCCTGGCATGCCTCTTTTGCTTTCATGTGGATAGCAGTTGAGGTCAATGTGGGTATGGTATGCGCTTGCATCCCTACGCTCAAGCCCTTGATCATGAAGATCCTGCCTGCTATGCTTGTCGATCCGGACGCAACAGGTACCAGCAGAGAACTCAACAACACCTCCGCCAAACGCAGTAGCACCGATGGCAGCGCTTTGCCTGCCACTGGAACTACTGGTGGTCTGCAGCAGCCTGCAGGCGACAATGGTCCTGCGCTTGATCGGATGCCTTCGCTCGACTTTATCACTACTCCCGACATGGCTGGAAACGGGCCGCAGGCAGCGGGTGCCGGGACAAGCATTCAAGCAGCGATGAATGCCGCAACCTTCGCTACGACCAGCACCGTATACGATAATGGCGTGTACTTCGGCTTCGTCAACATGAAAAGACCGAAAGTCATGACCAAGACGTCGGTGAGGGAATCATTCAAATACTGCACCATTGTCACCATACTCTTCCTCCTCTGGGGCTTCTCGTACGGCCTCTTGAACACCCTAAACAACGCCATCGCGTCTCTTTCTCACATGTCTGCCGCAGAGACCCTAGGCCTCACAAGCGCCTATTTTGGGGGTGGCTACTTCTTTGGTCCCCTGGTTGTTGGTGAATGGGTTCTGCGGCATGACGAGCATGCGCGCTTTCATGACACCAGCAAAAGGAGCGGAGCTGGTGACGCTGCCGGTGGATTCAAAGCAACCTTCATAATGGGCCTGTCAATCTATGGCATCGGTACCATTATGTTCTGGCCGAGTGCTGCGTTCACGTCTTTCGCGGGCTTCATGGTCAGCAACTTCGTCGTGGGCTTCGGCCTTGCCGTCCTCGAAACCGCAGCCAACCCTTTTATGATATTGTGCGGACCGCCGCAGTACGGGGAAATGCGCATCCTGATCGCTCAGGGTATCCAAGGCGTCGCCACGGTTCTGAGCGGGTTGCTTGCCCGCAACGTCTTCGATGACATCGAGGTTGACCGCCAGTCTGGCCCGGCCGTGTTCATGGACGTCCAGTGGACTTATCTGGCGATCACTCTGTTCTGTGCCGCCCTCGCGCTCTTCTTCTATTACATGCCGTTGCCTGAAGCAACAGATGAGGACCTTGGTCGCACGACCTCTCGCTTGCGCGTCGATCCGCTAAAGCGAAGCATCGGTCATCTACAGCTCCGGACAGTATCCATCATCCTCGCCGTCGCCGCTCAGTGGACCTATGTTGCTGGACAGGAGTGCATGAGCATCTTCTTCGAGGACCTCATCACCTCATACCTGCCGAACCAGACTAGTTCCACACCGAATGGCGGCGACGATACTACGACAACTTCCATCTCAAATCCGAAACCAAGCGGACTAACAATCTCTACCACGGAGTATCTGTTTATTGCACATGCGGCATTTGCCATCTCCCGCTTTAACGCTGCCCACCTAGCGTACCTCTCCGCGAAGCACCCAAACAACCGCTTCTTACCTAGCCCGCGAACCGTGCTGACGATATCCACCCTGCTATCCGTCGTCTTCGCCCTCGTCGCCGTCCTCATCAAGCCCGTCCACAACACGAACCTCATGGCCATCCCCGTGATCCTCTTCTACTTCGCCGAGGGCCCGCTCTGGCCGCTCATCTTCGCCCTCGGCCTGCGCGGCCAGGGCAGGCGCACGAAGCGCGCCTCGGCGTGGCTCACGATGGGCGGCTCCGGGCCGGTGTTCTGGCCGTTCGTCATGTACGCGGTCGTCCGGGGCGGCGGCACGGTGCAGCTGTCGTTCGTGGTGGTCGTCGCGCTGCTGGTGGTCACGCTGGCGTACCCAGTGTTCCTGATAGCCGTGAAGGACGCGAGGCTCCTCGCCGACGGCACGGTGAAGGCCAACGGCCACGGGGCAGGCGGCGGTATGGGCGGTGGCGAGGGGGATTCTGAAGGCGAGGAGACGGCGCGGGAGGGCAGCCCGGGTGGTGACGATCCTGTGCTCTGGCAGCGCAGGTGGTCTACGATGTCTACCCTGGCAGCGTCATTTGTTGGCAGGATCTCGAATAAGCTCAGCTGGAGCCGTAGAGGAACCGCGGCGACTCTGGAGCCCGGGCCTGGTGATGGCGTACCAGGGGGCCATCCCAGGGAAGAAAACTGATATTAAGTGGATAGATGTATCTAAATGTTTTGTATATAAGCCACGCATCCGAACACTACAATTAGCCATAGCGACCGAAAAGCGTTTTAATTAAAGTTAGCAAATGCGGATTTGTTAAATCATCTCCTATTCCTGACATCGACTGTAAGAATCACCGGCTCAGTAACTTGCAAACCTCAAATGCCTTTGTACCTAGCGTACGGCCTGTGCCGTATCTAGTAGTCATCACCGCCGCGTAAGGTGTCAATGCCAGAAGAAGTCAGAGGACATGTGCCGGCTCGCGTATGGATAGACCCGGTAACAATGTTATATCAGGATGTTCTTGGTTTATAGGGGCTAGTTCCTAGTTCCTAATCACACAGTGATGGACACTGAGGAGAAGTGTAGGCGCAACGAGAAAGTAGACGCTGCCATCCTCGCTCTAAATGCTCCTGATGTAGGGTACAACTATATACAATCTAACGGTGACGGAAGTGAAGAGAACACGACAGGCAGAGACCATGCGCCTCCCGCACTAGCTGTCACATCCGCAGGGGTACATCCCGCGCCCCTCAGGCCTCCATGTTCCCGTCGTGCTCGAGGATCTCCTCCCTGATCTCCTCCTCCTCCTCGTCGCTCACCGGCGCCGTCCACCCCGTCCCGGCCTGGAGGAACAGCACGACGACGACGAGCGCGCACGCGGACCGGTACAGCACCCGCAGCGAGTCCTCGTACCCGCGCACGGCGACCAGCCGCTCCGCCTCGCTCAGCCCGCCGCGGAACACGAGCGCCGGACTGCCGACGAGCCGCTTGATCAGCGCGGCCCTGCCCGCGCCGTCCCCGCCGCCGTCGAGCCGCCGGTACCCCTCCTCGAGGCTGGCGCGCAGGGTGCGCGTGAAGATGCCGCCGCCGATGGAGGTCCCGAAGCTGCCCGCGAAGCCGCGGAAGGTGGCCAGCATGCTGGTGGCGATGAAGTGGGTCTCGGGCTCGGCGAGGTGCAGCAGGTGTGCGAGGGTGTAGTTGAGGGCGGCGCCGGTGCAGAAGCCGTTGGCGAAGACGACGGCCACGTACAGCCAGGCCGGGGCCGCGGCGTTGCTGACCAGGCCGAGCCCGAACAGGGCGGCGCCGAAGAGGGCGATGGAGACCAGGCAGGGCAGCCAGAAGGAGCCGGCGCGGCGCACGTGCAGCCAGCCGATGATGAGCCCGCCGGAGCCGAAGCCCGCGTTGGTGGGGATCAGCACGGCGCCGGCGACGGCGGGGGAGAGGCCGCGCACGGCGAGCACGAAGATGGGCGCGTAGTAGAGGACCGTCCACCGCGCGGCCATGAAGCCCTGCTGCGCGAGGCAGGAGAGCAGCACGCCGCGGGACTGGAGGACCTTGAGGGGGATGAGGGGGTCCGAGGCGACGAAGTACTCAGTGACAACGAACAGCACGAGCGTCACGAGGGAGAGGACAATGGGAAGGATCTGGATCGTCCCGGACAGTCCATAGAGGAACAGGACGATCGTCGCCGTCTAGAAGTGGCTGTGGTCAGCACAGTGCTATGATAATCTGGCAGTTCATCTTGTGCGCGCTCACCAATGTCGCAGCGCCGGCGTAGTCGATGCCCAACACCTTCTGCAGGACCGTCTTGTCCTTCGAGCCCTTGCCGGTGGCAAATGCCGGCATGCTGAAGTAGACTCCTATCCCGGCGACAATACCGATGGGCGCCTGGATCCAAAACAGTGCTCGCCAGCCCAGGGGCTCCAGGAGGGCGCCGAACACGACGGCGCCCGTGGACAGGCCGATGGTGAAGCCGGCGTTGACGAGGCCGACGAATATGCCGCGGCGGCGCTTCGACGCCAGCTGTAGGACGAGGATGAGCGACAGCGTCATGATGCCGGCGCCGCCGACGCCGATCAGGACGCGGCCGAGGATAAAGACGCCGAAGGAGTGGGCCTGCGAGGCGACGAGGGCGCCGACGGCAAAGAAAAACGAAGAGAACAGGATCATGATTCCCGGAGAGAAGATGGTGGACAGGCGGCCGACTAGGGGCGCCAGCGAGGCGGTGGTGATGAGGTACGAGCTGGTGAACCACATGGCGCCGTCGTAGGCCTGAAGCTCCTCGGCGATGACGGACTGGGTCATGGTCATGCCGCTCATGTTGCTTGCTGAGTATTCGATGTGAGTGCCGACCTATGCATGTCACATTCTGGATGGTGTCAACCTACCTTGCAGGAATATCAGGGCCCACATGCTTGCGATGATGCAGACTGCCCTCAGGGGGCTCACCGCATGGTCCGCTGCATCAGGGCCGCTCGGCTTCGGCGTAGGTGCATCGTCTCGAGCGGTCTGCGAGCTGACCTCAGAACGGAGGAGGGGCGTGCCCTCCGTTGCGGTGCCCTCGGAGCTGGGAAATTCTCCGTCGTTGCTGCTGTCGGGCTTGGAGGCCGGAGAGTCGTCCCGAAAAGGGGCGCTTCCTGCAGGCCCAGACTCCCGCGCCATGGCTCCGGGACCTGCGGGTGTGGCTGTTGGGTTCCAGTGCCGGCGGCAGCCGTTTCAGCTAAGCGACAACCTTAATTGATACAGGAGTAACTCAAACGGCGATGCTAGTCATGGTGCCTTTTACCTAACAACTCATCTAAACACCCAGACGCACAACAAACCGAGAAAAGATGTTCTGGGAGAATGAGACAACAAAGGAGACGATGGATCTCTGCCTGGTTGGTAATCGTCATACCGGACGGAGGTCGGCCCCGCTAGCGGCTCGGCTGTCGGAGGGCGTTCCATCCTGATAGCGTACGGCACATAATGATAGGCTAAGGGCTTAACACGTTCCACGCTACGCCGCTGACCTTCCTATTCCAAGGAAGAGAATCCCAGGTCAGGCAATATTAAACGGCGGTGGCCGGATGCCGGGAAGAAACACGCCGTCCTGTCAACTTACTATCCGCATCTTGGCGTTCCCGGAACTGCGGGGCCAGGCGGACTTGGCTTGCCGTCACCTCCGCCCACCGGAAGGGACTCTGCATATCCGGGGACAGACACTTGGGAAGATACTCTTAACACAATCGATACATCGCTGCTGGATTATATCCTCATCCAACTAAGCCAGACTACTAGAGGCGCTTCTGTGTTAGTGTTACTCATGTCGCTGTGCGGGTTTAGGTGCCCAAGCCTGCCTCCTATCTTCCTCTGACAGAACTCAGGCGTTGGAGTGGATGCTGAGGTCAGGGTGCCCAGGGTAACATCACATCGACGATTGCTTCAGGCTTCCCATTCTCGGAATCGCGTTGCTGTCCATCGTCTGTGTCCTCCCAAATGCTAAAACGCTCTATCGAATCGCGCGTAATCGGGCCAGGAGCACGGAGTAATGCCATTCCAGGAGGTACTCTCCTCCTGTCGCCGGCGTGTCTTCGAGACCGCTCATTCTAACGGCGGTCGTTTTCCATTTCTGCCGCTCGGTGCTCTTCTTCACAGCTGGCGACCAAGTCTGGGAGCCACTGCCTTCTGGGGATTGACAACAGCCGGCGCACGTTCCCCTCGATCACCTCGAGCCTGTGCTGCATCATGCCCAGCAAGTGCTCGACAACTTCGGGAGGCAGGGGAACGACCGCTGTGATCGTCAAATCCGCCACCAGCAGCTCCAGCATGCGCCTGACGGCATAGCTCCTCATCACCCCCCGCTGGTCCGAGGCCCATAAGAAGACGCGCAGCAGGTCCACGAAGATCCCGTGGAGCGTGTTCTCCTCGTTCTCATACACGTGCGCCGTCATCCAGCTGATGCCCCCGCCGGCCGGGCCGCGGTGGCCGTGCGCAAGAAGGAGCGCTCTCGCGATCTCGCCGCCTTCTCCGACCAGGTTTGTCATGTCGCGGAGCGCGGGGCGCAGGGTTGGTGTTATGGACTGGATGCCGCCCGGGAAGGACTGCATGTACACGGGGAGCTCATCGCCGAGACGCAGGGGCACGTGGGCGCTGCCGTCCCGTGCGATCACGACGTTGCGGAGATCCGACACCAGGTACACGAGCTCTGCGCGCCTGAAAAGGGAGATTGGGCCCTGGCTTTCCTCTCTCAATGCCAGGAATTCCGGCTCTTCGTCGGCGGAGATGCCTGTCGTCTGGGTTGCGTGTATGTCTTCTTTCATTATTTGCAGCCGCCGGTCACGAGTTGAAGTATCCATCTGCTTGGGATATGCTCCTTCTGTGGTGCTCAGGAATTTGTTTGGTCAACAACTCGAGTGGTTAAGGTCCGCCCAAAGGTATGTATATGACCTGGCGATACTATAGTGAAAAAGGAGAGGGAGAGAACTGTGCAATATCATATATGGCCGCTCTTAGGAGGTGGTCCTCAATGCTATCTTTAAGGAGAGTATGAGTGTGGAGGTGATTCGCACCATAATATGGTAATGAATGTGTTCTTTGAATAGGGACGCAGCTTGAAGAGCAATTGTTACAGCATCCCCCTCCCTTAATGGAGCAAAGTCCTCGATGCTGATGCTCGACTCTCATACCTAGGGAGTTCCTTCCATTTCAGATCAGTGGTTGAAGCATGTTAAGGGTTTGAGACTCGCACGCAAACAGTCGCTCTCTTCATCCGTGCAGCTTACATGGATACCGAGAGCAGACGCTGCACAGTACGGAATCTCTACTGGACCAGACACGTATTCTCTTGTCGATTGTTGTAACACCAGCTGTGAATTTATGACTGAAACAATCTTGTATAGCACTCATGTCTCACGGGGAAGGTAAGTGTTCGCTTGATCGCAACTCCTCTCCGGTGGAAGACTGTTGACGTCGGTTCGTCCTGAAGTCTAGGTTACGTAATCGGTGTCACCGCGACAAGCTGACTTGGAAACAACTCCTCGATACATCTTTCAGCAACCTCTGCTCGACCGACCCCACGCCGGACCTTCCTCACGGTGGCAGAGACTGACTCTTGTCATTCATTTGCACAGGCTGCTCTCACTATGGTCTGAGAAACAGTTTCGCTCCTATTCCAACATGTCGAACCTACTATCCTTGATAGGGTGGTCCTTCCTCCCCAATGTGAGCCTTCGCGTCCCCCCGACGGTGCCCCTACTATATCTCGACCATCATGACGCCTAGCTGACTCCTAGCCTCTCCCACGCACAGCTCGTCACCGGTTGGGTCCAGACCATCTACTACGGCATCACTATCCGCGCCGGTGACCCCAAGCCCCAGCCCGGCACCCCCCGCTACGCCGAGCACCGCCGGCGCATCTATATCCTCGTCGTCTCCCTGTACCTCCTCTACACCGTCTACGAGGCCGACTATGACCTGCGCCGCGCCGGCTCCTACTACACCGACCTGGGCGTGCCATTGACAGCCTCCGAGCGCGACGTCAAGTCGCGCTTCCGCCGCCTCGCCGCCCTCTACCACCCGGACAAGGCCGCCACCGCCGACCCGGCCCAGGCCGCCCTCGCCAACGCCCACTACCTGCGCCTCAAGACCGCCTCCGAGACGCTCGCCGACCCGGCCCGCCGCTTCGCCTACGACCGCTTCGGCCCGGACGTCACGACGTGGACGCACTGCCGCACCGTGCGTGACTACGTCGCCCGCGGCGCGCAGGCCCTCGTGCCCTACTACGCCGTGGCCGCCGCGGCCATGTACGGGCTCGGGCTGCTGGGCTACCTGTCCTGGGGCGTGCACTGGCGGTGGCTGACGCTCGCGTCGCTCTTCGTCTTCGAGCTGCACGCCGTCACGCGCCCGGCGCACCCGGCGGTCCTGGCCCGCCTGGTCAACCCCGCGCTGGCCCGCCTGGCGCCGCGGCACCCGCCGCTGCTGCCCTTCCAGGCCATATCGCTGGCGCGCAAGGTGTGCGTGGCGCTGCACATCGCGCTGTCGCAGGTGGGCCCGCTGCTGGGCGCCGACACGTCGCACGGGCGGATCGCCGTGCGGGACGGGGACGAGGAAGACGCGGCGGCGCTGCGGCAGGGGCTGGAGAGGCTGGAGGCCGCGGCGAGGGGCCTGGACGCCGACGCGGGGAGGCTGCTGGACATGGAGCTCATGCCGTTCGCGGGCGACGCGGAGCTGCAGGCGGGGATGAGGGCGAAGATGAGGGACTGGCTGGTGCAGAACACGATCAGGTCGGACCCCATGGTCAGGGACGCGCTGGGGAGGATGCTGAGGAAGCGCAGGGTGGATGCACCGGCCGGGGCGAGGGGGAATAGGTAGTTCACATAAGCGTGACAGACGAGAGACAACAATTGACCTCCAACACATAAGACCACCGGCTAACTTCGAGTGAGTGCATGTATTATCCGTTTTATAATAGTCTCTTTCCTTTAGGTGAGTCCCGAATCCAGCAGTATTGAGCATCAATATCAAAAGCGCCGTGATATGCTATATATGTGTGTGTTTGTGTTACCGCCTTGTGATGACAATCACAGCCTCTGTCTACCCCTAGTCTCAATCGGAATCAGACACTCCCCGACAAACGCAGCCAATATCAGCGCAGCCGACAGGAAGATGGGCGCCCTCGTGCCGTCCCCCGGTATCCGCGCCGCCAGCACGGGGGCCACCAGGCCCGTTGCCCTGTTGAGGAAGCTGGCGACGCCGGTGCCCGCGCCGCGCACCGGCGCCGGGAACACCTCGGGCGTGAAGGCGTACAGCACGCCGTACATGATGTTCTGCGCGAAGGCCTCGACGCACGAGAAGGCCAGCTGCGAGGCCGGCGAGCGCCCGTAGGCGACGAAGAGGAAGAGGAAGGCGGCCGAGCAGAGCGTCGAGGTCGCGAGGGTGCCGCGCCGGCCCAGGAAGGGGGACCGCATGTCCACGGCGTAGGCGGCCAGGAGGCTGCCGGGGACGCCGGCGATGCTGGTGATGGCGTAGTTGCGGTACGTCTCGCCCGAGATCTCGGGAGCCGGTGCCCCGTCGTCGCCTTCAGAGGGGGGCGAGGAGCCTCCGTGGGAGAGGTACTGCGGGAGGAAGGCGTTGAAGAGCGGGTAGCCCAGGCCGATGGTCGCCCAGCAGAACCAGATCAGGGTGGTTGCTAGGCCTAGTTTCCTGTTGCTGAACAGCGGCCGTATTCGCGCTGCGGAGAACGACTGGAACTTGGTCTTCAGGATGTTCGTCGTCGACAGGCGGCGGGTCAGGCGTGGCGCAGAGACAGCGTCGTCGTCGACGACGGCGTCGAGGATGTCCTCGGTCAACCAGGTTTTGGTCTGGTTCCGGTACGCGATGCCGTGTACCACCGCAACGGCCTCAGCCTGGCGGCCTTGGGAGAGCAGGTACTTTGGCGACTCGAAAAGATGGAAGACGAAGAAGCGGACGACGAACATGACGAGTGTGATAATGCCGATGGACAGGACGAAGTGCCTCCAACCCTGATCAGCCGGCCAGTGCGCTATGAAGTACCAGGCGAGGATGGAGGAGCAAAGCTGGCCGATAGGCCACCAGACAGACAGGAGCGTCAGCAAGGAGCTAGATGCGTCCGGGAGGAACTCGAGAAAGAGCGCCCCGTCTACTGGGAGGTTCCCGCCGACGCCGAAGCCAAGTGCCGCGAAGAGAACACAGACGCCGGCCCAGGTGGAGGCATACGCGGAAGCGATGCCGAAGACGCCGGTGATGAGTAAAGTGCAGTTAAATGCGATGCGCCGCCCCATGATGTCAGATCCAATGCCCCATAAGAAACTCCCGAAACACAACCCGACGAAGAGAGAGCTAGTCGTATACCGGACGGTCTTCTCGGAGACTCCGAACTCTGCAGATAGAGACGGCAATGTTAAGGAAACGCCCTGGAGTAGTTAGCAAACAGAGGGAAGAAACACCGCCAAGTCTAGAACTCAAGCATATGTGCCGAGTGCTGGACAAGCTTGAGACTCAGAACATCTTACCTGCATCCAGAGACTGCGTCCGCTTCTGTTAGCCAAAGATCACCATTTCACCAGAGGGAGTGAGCCAGGGCGTACTTATCTGCGAACCAGCCGAAGCCACATAGGATGAACAGCTGCCAGTTATACCTCCCCATGCCGATGTCCTGAATCGCCTTGTTGACGAGCTTCGACTTCACTATACCGCGGAGTCAGATTCTTGTGCCGGAATCTCTCGGAAACAAGCCAATATGAAGCCCGCTTTGGGGGAAAGACCACTGACTCTCATAGTCCGACACCCTCCCAGTGCCGCGCCCCTTGCGTACCTCCTTCCGCAAGCCTTCGATGCTGTACTCCGCCGCGCTCATCTCCAGCATACCCGTCCCTTCATTCTCGCCGGCCTTGCCGCCCTCATCTCCTGCACCTCCGTCGTCGTTCGCGTCGTCGTGATCCGACGGGATCTCCTCATACTCGCACCGGCCGGAGCGTGCCGAGTGACTGAACAGGTGCGCCTCCTCTAGCGGGACCAGGACCCCGGCGTAGTCGTCGACGGACTCGGGCCGGGACCCGCGCCATAGTCGTCGTATCATGAGGGCCGCGTTGGCGTTGGACTGGGATACTCCCTGTTGATGGTGACCTCGCCTGCTGTGATGTCTATCACATCCGGGAAATCGCTATGCCTTGTTGTCTGCTTCTGTGTCGTAGTCGAGCGCCGTCAGAACTGAACACGGCCCTTCAAGGGAGCCAACAAGGCTGCCGCTGGCGATGCTATCCCCCTCAATACCTATACTCAACAACTTCTAGGTATGAACAGACTCTACATCTCACCCTTAAACAAAAGTAAATAAGCGTCGTGGATGGATGATCTCAATTGAAGCCGAGAAGGATGAAGTGTTTCGTCAGCAAGACCCCCAGAAAGGCCAACTACGCCTGTCCATGGCAGGGCGCCAAAGCCAAGCCTCGATGATCTGCAGCCACCCCGCCCTCGCTAAAACTCCCGCCCCGTCAGACCGTCCCGGTGCCCCCGGGTCAGCCGCCAGCTACTAGAGGTCTGGTGCATCTTGCGGTGTGCCCCCGTGGAGGAATTAGAGCCTCAAGGAACCGGTTCATTGAGACTTTTACCCCCACGCTCTTAGTTTAGATAACGGGTGGCTTCGCGGCTTCTAGCTGCCTGCCTGGTCACAAGACTTTCAGTTCGCACTTGGGAGGGCGGGCGGACATTGCGATTCCGAATGAGACGTGCAATTGTGCAAATCTTCCTTTGCATGTGCTTATCCTCCGTACCTAGGTAGGCAGAGAGGCTGTCGCTCATTGCCTTACCCTGCACGTCGAAGTTGCAAGGCCAGCAACTTGCTCAACTGCCTACCCCAAACGGCGTGTCGCCTTTCGAGAGTCCATAATGACTATGGCTACATGGTATTATAATACAGAGAGCAAGCAGCGAGGCATGTATCCTCCAAGGCGACGAAAGACGCCCGACTCGCCCGTAAAGTCTGCTTGGAAGGCATCAATCATTCCATTCCGCCTTGCCGAAAACCCAATCATCTCGTTTTAACGCCAAATCAAGAGTCCGTCCGCCTGAGAGCCAATCCCGTATCTCGCCGACTCCCTTGCCAACTAGAAATTATGTGAAGCCTCGAAAATCGATGGCCGTGAGGGGAATTAACGAATGGTAGTAGGGCCTGAAAAGCCTTGGGCCCAAAGAGAGACTCGCAGAAGGCCGTCGTATCGCAAACGCGCCCTTCATGTGCGACCTAGATGGCCTTTTCGTGGTGCCATAAACAATCAAGTAGACCCTCCCAGCAAGGTCCCGCCATCCCGGTGACGTACCGCCTCCCTTTACGGAAAAAGAGCGAGTCAGAAGATCCGGATGTTGTCCCAGCGGATGGGGAACCTACGCGGCGGCCGCCCAAGGGAGAAACCCTCTTCGCGGTAGTCAGCGATATCGGCTCTCTAGACCAGCACCGCCTCGCCGTCGTCGTCGGGCTCCCCGTCCTCGCTAAACCCCTCCTCCGCCATGATGGCCTCTGCGCGGCGCTGCACCTCCGCCAGGCCGGATAGCTCGGCGACGTACTCTCGGTCAGAGAGCGCCTTCTTGACGAAGTTCCAGCCCTGGTTCTTGTATGCGTAGACGATCGGCGTGCTGCACGCGCTGCAGCAGGGGTACGACTCGCCACGGATGATCATGTTCTGGAACGACGAGAGGAAGCCTCGGATCTGGTGCGGGACAAGGCCGAGAGCGTGGTCCGGCGGGTCACGCTCGTAGGTCGCAGAGGATGATGATGAGCTTGTCGGAGCAGGTGCGGCCGCACGGTGCTTCAGAGGATGCTGCAGGATGCTCGCGAGCAGCTCAACCAGGAGGGCAGAGGCGATTGGAGCCACGCCCGGTCGAGTGACAGTGCACTGCTGGTCAAGCGTCTGGTCCTTAACAGACTGTATAGAGATGTCAGTAACTTTGTAGCACTATTATACCAAATGACCGCGGGACGACTTACATCAGCCGGGGCAACCACATCGTTGCAGAAATAGCAGCCCAACGTCTGCTCCGTGCCATCCAGAGGCGCAGCTCCATGACGCATCACGACGTAGGTGTCGAATCCGAGGGCAGCGTTCAGCACGATCTTGCCGGCCGCCTTGCCCATCACGGTCGGGAGCCATCTCGACTCGCGAGTGTCCATGAGAAGAAAGATGACATCATGCTCGTCAATCAGCTTTGCCAACTTGTCGAAATCCTCCTTGGCCTTCTTCTCATCCACGACGGGATGTCCCAGCATGGGGACAGAGAGCACGTGTCCCTCAGAATCGACTCCAGGATAAATCTGCTTCAGAGCCGCTGCAGCCCGAATCGCCTTACTAGCGCCTCCGTCGAGGCAGTCTTTGAATTCGAAGAGTGGCTGACGCACGGGATTGGAGAACGAGACAGTGCCGTTGTCGACGAAAGTGATTTTGCGTACACCCCAGCCCATCAGATTACGGGATACATAGCTTCCCAGGGTGCCAGATCCTAGCAGAAGACAAGAGACGTTCCTGATGGGATCCAGATCCAGGTTAGGCGCGATCCTCCACTTCATAAGCTTCAGGTTCAGGTCAACCGCCTGATCTGCCAGCCGGGCAGGGTCCATATACTCGGCCAGATTAGCAACTCGAGGATGCAGCTTTCCGGCTGCATTCCGCTCCCAGCCCGTCACCTTGGGCATCTCCGCAGTCTCGATCTCATTCACATCGCCCATAGCGAGCGGCAATATGATGCTTCGGGCCTCGTGTCTGTGCGTCTGGACATCCCGGTAGCAGAGAATCTGGACCTTGGTCAGATGGTACCGCTGTCGGACAAGGACGAGAAGGTTGCGAAGAGGCCACGACGGATGCTCCGGGTAGTTCGAAGGATCAACAAAGGCAACGTAGCAGTCCTCCTCGTCGACGCCGTTGAAGAATCCATCCTCGAACGCCCTCAGCGAACCGACGTCCCACCGGTAGCCGAGGTCATCCGGGGGGTCGATTGGCGACTTAGGCTGATTGTCCTCCCCTCGAACCTTCTTGGCCAAGAAGAAGCCGTGCTCCCTGCTGTCCACGCTATAGCGCCAAGTTCCAACCCGCTCAACTAACGCGGTGCTTTCCTTAGAATTGAGACGGCCGACCGGGCCGACTCGCTTCCACGACGGATCAGAGTGTAGAGCCGGGAAGGCGAACCAATAAGAGAACTTGTATTTCTTGAGGTCGGCGAACGCGATGATCTGGAATGACGCGAGCAGCGAGGGGACTGAGTAGATCGTGCCGTCCTTGATAGCATCCCAAATCTGGACAACATGTAAGCACCTGCACAGCCGTAGGCAACCGTAGGCAACCATAGGAAGCCAGAGAGGAGTTAAACCGACCTGCCGACCCGCAGTGTGAATGATGGCAGTCTTGTCCGCCTGCTTGAAGTCCTCGATGGTATTGAAGTTCTTGATTATCCCCTCCGCCCGACACGTACCCAGGTTCACACTATTCGCAGATGCACGTTAGCTACCTGACCGGGGCAGCGCAAGAGGTGGCAGCACCGTAGTAGCAAAACGGGGGTTCGCTTACTGCCTGCTAGTCAATGCGTTACCCAGAATCTGCATCTTGGTGGAAGTGCTTGGGTCCGCGTTCGCGCGCGGCTCGTACAGGCCCATGACGAAGCGGGCCGAGTCATCGAGCTTGTCATATTCGAGCTTGAGGGAGAAGAGTGCCGAATAGAACGGCAGCTCGATATCGGAGGAGAACGTCGCAAACTGGAGGGCCGCCATGGTAGGTCGCTGTTTGCTACCAGTTGAGGGGGTAGGCGCGGGAGGTCGAGTCGAGGGTAGAGGAGGGCAGTTCGTGTTGAGCTGTCGCCTGCTGACGGCGCGCTCGCCTGGCCTGATCTGGCCGGATTTGGACGTGGCTTGATTGCTTGCTTCGCGAGACAGTTAATGATGCGGAATTCTGATTCAGGATATCGAAATGCCAGTGGATGACGTGGATATTAGAATTATGCTCTCGAGAAGAGGCAACCTTGCTAGGTCGCGTGTTTGACTGTGAACGTTGCAGTAGGCAGGTCGCGGGGCGAGCCGTGGCAGGTAGTGAACTGACAAATGGATGAGGGGCTCGGGGCGGAGAGATGCGATCGTGAGCTGAGCTGAGGAAAGGTGGGGGATGTGGAAGGCGGGGGTGTTTGTCTGTTCTGCTGCCTGCACTCGTTGAAAGAAAGAAGGAAGGCTTCACCTCTCGGTCAGCTGTGCGGTTCTGTCATGGAGTCATAAGATGACAGATTAAGTCATGCGTGACGCAGAGGGGAAGTCGTTCACAAAACGCATCACAGGGCAAGGCAGCCTCTCCTTCTCGGAGGAAGGGGGGAAGAGCTCCGGAGCTGTGGGTGTGTTCGGTGTGATTTGATGGATGCCGGGAGCTCCCAGCCGGGGCGTGCGTGGGCGGCGTGGCAGGCGGGCGCAACTGCTTGGCACATGCACAACACCCCGCCGGCAAAAATCCGGCAGTTTCCCACCCGCTTTACTGTGCAAGTACCATAGTAAAGTACCTTACCTACCTGTCTAAGGAGTACAATGTACAGTACATTGTTCCCCGTACCTCTGCATCGACCGCGTCGAGCTAAACCGAGACGCGTTCTGGACCATCTTAAAGCAAGATCTAAAGAACAGAGTAATTGAGCCTCATCGAGCACCTCGACTCCCTATTGTGAGACAATCTTTGCTAAGCATTGGCCCGAGTATTTGCAGGAAGAGCCCAGCAGCATTCTCCCAGGCCTGGGCTGCTCCTGCGGCGAAGATGTTCATTGGCATCTGTGGCAGTATGAATATCCCCCTTCTCTCGTTAGCTGGTCCCGAACTTACACGTCCCTAGGTATCTGCTCCGGCAAGAGCACCGTCGCCGAGTATCTCGTCGAGCATCACGGATTCCGGCGACTGAAGATAGAGCCTGTGTTGCCGTCCATCGAGGATGATGCCTCCCTACCGTCAACCGCAGTGGGAGCCAACAGCACCGCCGCCACCAGCGGCAGCCAGAAGAGTGTCCAGCCAAACGGCATCCAGGGGCACAATCACATGACGTCCCCGAGGGGACATCACCAGCGCCTAGCTGTCCGCACATCGCGTCAGGCCATCTCCTTCTGCACCGCCGAGGAACTCGTCGACTTCGTCACCAAGAGCTGGCAGGACCGGTGGGTCACGACCGATCTGCCCAGTGAGGCCGTCCTCGACATCTACAGCCGGCGGCCCTTCTTCCTACTCATCAGCGTCGACGCCCCGCTGACCGTCCGGTGGCAGCGCTTCCAGCAGCGGCAAGAGCAGGGTGCGCATCCCGGTCGCCCCGCCGTCGATGGAGAGGCGTCCATCACCACCCTCGACGACTTCGTGCGCCGCTGCGACGCGCACCTGTACGACCCGGCCACCGGGCACCTGCCGCTGATGTCGCGCGCCTCCGTTCGCCTCCTCAACACCTCCTCCTCCCTCGCGCACCTCTACGCCACCCTCGGCAAGGTCGACCTCCTCAACGAGGACCGCCTGCGCCCCTCCTGGGACACCTACTTCATGGCGCTGGCCTCCCTCGCCGCGCGCCGCTCCAACTGCATGAAGCGCCGCGTCGGCTGCGTGCTGGTGCGGCAGCGCCGCGTCGTCAGCACGGGCTACAACGGCACCCCGCGGGGCCTGCGCAACTGCGGCGAGGGCGGCTGCGCCCGCTGCAACGACGGCCTGGGCTCCGGCCACGGCCTGGCCACGTGCCTGTGCATCCACGCCGAGGAGAACGCGCTGCTGGAGGCCGGGCGCGAGCGCATACGCGAGGGCGCCACGCTCTACTGTGACACGTGCCCGTGCCTGACCTGCAGCATCAAGATCGCGCAGGTCGGCATCGGCGAGGTGGTCTACAGCCAGGGGTACAGCATGGACGGGGACACGGCGGCGGTGTTCAGGGAGGCGGGGGTGAAGCTGAGACAGTTCGTCCCGGTGAGTCGCATCCACCCAACGCGGAACAGGAATTGTCGACACAGATCTTTGCTAACAGATAGTGTTGATGGTAGCCGGCAAATGGGCTGATACACCTGGAGAAGATGGAGCTGTATAACTGATCGTGATCCATTAGGCACTTTGCGGAGTCTCGGCGAGGGCTGTCGGGAGTTTCAAGCATCCTTGAGGAAGCAACTATCTAGTTTCTTGTACGAATATATGGGCTCAGGAGCAGTATTTGCTGTAATATCTGCTGGGGCTAAGTATCCGACCCCGAATGTATGATGCCGCTCGGTCGTGTCTAGTCAGATACCTTGCAGGCCCTCGCCGAGGGACATGAAAGAGGCCAGTAGAAATCTTGTAGCAAGACGATATCCCTCAAGGAAGAAGCGGCCATGTCGCCGAATTGAAAGGGCTGGGTATGGGCAATGGTCCATTCCGCTGACGCCCTCACACCAGCCGCGACGAAGCCTTCGTTCAAGCCCCAGCAGTCCCAATCCAGTCACCGCCCACCTATTCCCTTTTCCCCTCGAGCCATAAAAGGGAGTCTACCCAGACAACAGATGATGGGAAAGAAAACAAATGGAAAAGTAGGGAACGAGAGGACCAACAAAAATTTCACTCGCGGAGGATACGAGCTACTCTAAAACCACCTTCTGGTTATCACCTGTGGGGATTGACCTCGGGGGGTATCGCCTCACAATGTGCCTTCATCGGTGTTGGTTTTTCCAGTGTGGGTTAGTGTAGGAACCAAGCTGGGGAACAGGTGCCTCACACCACCCGTTTTACCGCTACACCATCCCATCAGATACCCATACTCCCACTAAATCAGAGTTATACGGTCCAACCCCTCGTTCTCAGACCCCGCAAGTCCGGACGGACTTGCCGACAGCAGCATGCAAGCATGTAGGACGCCTTTAGGATCGTAATTATCACTCGCATCGTCGTCAAGGGCACTGCACCTTAAGTATCCCATAACCGCCTTCCGGTAGGACACCGTGAACGAAGCCTTGTCAGAAACCTGTACCATTAAGCAGCAATCGTCACTCCAATGTAGATAGCTGTATGTAGCATGACAGCCGATACTCTGTGAGTATGGTCAAGAGGTATCGTAGCATTAAGAAAATATGTATAAGAGTACAGCAGCGCGAGACGTAGGAACTCTCGATGCATCACCTTCAGTCCACATTGGGTCGTGACCCTCCAGCTATCATCTCCAGCAACTCCATAGTCAAAGATCGTTGACGTTCGCCACTCATTAGTAGGGCGCAGGGGGTCAAGGAAGGATGGCGACTTCCTTGCCCTTCCCAACAGACCCCTTCCTCCGTAGATCGGGCGTAAGATCGCAGGAAGAACTCCCTCGGAGAACGGTCGACTGGAAGGCCGGTGGCAGATCGAAGTGGAAGATTTCCGTCGGGTTCCGAAATCGTTCAGGGCCAACCATTTCTCCTCCTCACTTCCCCCCTTCTATCCTTTCCTCGTTCGCCCCAGACACCCAACCACCACGACATCAACACCCATCACCAACCTCCCCACTTCCAACCCATGCCTTTAGATCTGCTGGGCGGCCTTGCGCTGCCTGCGGGCGACCAGCCACTTGTGGGTGAACAGGGCAATCAGACCGACACCGACGACGAAGATGATACAGAAGACGAGGACGACACCAGCCTCCTTGCCGGCCCAGTTGGAGCGCTTGGCAATGTGGGAGACGGCTTCCCGGGCGACCAGAGACTTGATGGCAGGCATTTTGATTTTAGGGTCTGGAAACGCTGTCAGTAAAGAAACCCCTCATAAAAAACAATTTCGCTCAATACGATTCAAAAACAAGCAACTCTTGAGTTAATTGAGTCCGCGATCGCGGCTATCGAGGATATGCGGTGTGGTGAGGGTTCGCAGGCGTGCATGTTGCGGAAGCTCCGTGCGCGCCGCGGGACCTGCAGACCTTGGCATCCGTCATCGCCGAATCATCCGATCTGATTACTGACGGCCGGACAGGACTCAGGACGAGCAACAAAACATTGCCAATTGAGAGCTGGACTGGGGGAATAACTCCAGCACGCCGGCGGGAAACCGCAGAAGAGAGACCTACTTGAGAAGTTGGAGAAAACGAGGTGGTGTGACGGTAGAAATGGCGCGTCGATCGGGAGAGAAGTGTGTTATGGTGGGCTGGTCCGCGAGGAAGCTTGAGACGCGAGGACGCAGGTGAGGATTGGCGGTGAACAGCACAGCGACGTGGACAAGACGGAGAGGAGATTGAGGATTGACGAGAGTGGAATCTAGAGCCCGCGGGCGACTGTTTCCTTTTTGTCACGAAGCCGAGTGAGTTGGGGGGAGGAAGAGGAGGGAAGAGGAAGGGAACGGATGGTGGAATCGGCGGGTAGAAGAGGAAACAAATACTGTGGGCCCTCGCCGGTCGACCTGGAGGTGCGAGCGGAGGCCAGGCGCACTAGCGAGGTCCCGCATCGCGGCCAAGGTACCTTGGGCAGGGAGCGGGAAAGCTTGTGCCTCGCTGTACCCGGAAGACGGCAGGGACTTTTGCTGATGCGCGAATTTCGCATGGCGAATGCCGCGGAGCAAGGATCTGCCAGCCAAGCTCTGATCCAGATGTGGGTTTTCTTTGAATGACATGGATGGGGGCACCCGCCGATAGCAGCAGCACTAACACGGCAATAACCTCGGAAATCTTATTTGTGTGTGTGTTGTGGCCTCGCGTGCCCTCGGCGTCTGTCGAGAGTGAGGAAGAGCGGTTGACTTACTTAGATGGTCGGTGTATCTACAGGCAGTCTCTGCAAGAGCTGGGCTTCGTAAGCTGCAAAAGCAGGGCTGGAGATAACGGTTCAAAGTTGTTGCAGTTGGTTGGTGGTGTGCGATGTAAGTACTCGGTGTGCGCAGGTACCTACGATTTGCTATGCAATACGATGGATGGATGGTACTTGCGGAGGAGGGGAAAGGAAAATAAAGATGGACGAAGGCCTGATGTGTTTTGCTGCGAGATTGATGATGTGGGGCTACACTAGGGCCAGAAATACAGCGCGTGGTACGTATTTCCATGCAATCGAAAACAAGCAATTGACGAGCGAATGATGACTGACGAGATTGTACCTCGCTCGCTCTGCGGCTCCTCTCTTGGTACCTTTCCCACCCACTATGCAGGGAAGCTCCCTAGCACAATGCTATGGTAGGCGAGAACCTGCCTGCACCTCTAGCGCCCGTGCTGCTGCAAATTCCAAAGCAGCCATGGTCAACAGCTCCATCGCCGGTCACGGGTCCCGCGTCAGTCGCTTCGTCTTCCCGGCCGGAAACAGCAAAAACACGTGTAGCTGCACTGTCAGTCATGACTGACGCTCCCATTCCTTGCCGCTCTGCAATGCACAGTTCGACGGCCCGAAACCGTCATTTCATGGAGGGCCCCATGGCCTGGGTGGCAGCATAACGAGACCGCGAGTCGCCCTACAAATTGCTCGGCATCCTGCAGTGTGAATAATCGACGAAATCCCGAGCGCTCCGGAGGTTGCACGGCCTGTCCGGCAAGAGCCATAAAAAATCTCACCCCAGACGAGCCGAGTTGGCCCGCATGCGTCATGACGTCCAATAGCCTTCGAGCTCGACACAGCGCCGCTTCTCGCACTGTTGACGCCGGGCCTCGAGGTACAAGGGCACCGGCTACTGCGGTACCTGATGCGGCGCTTTTCGCTCTCGCAGCTTTTGGCCGCATCGTCAGCTGTTTCGCCATTATCGCGAGGTACCAGGGGCCGTCCAACGGATGTACTCGGATCAACTGCGTGCTATTCCGCGCTGATATTCGCCTCAACCGGCCCTGGTCGGAGCCGCCTCGGTCAAGCAAACCCCAGGATGCATCAGGGCATTTATTAGTGACCGCCTCCAGGGCGGTCTAACGCCTTCCGTCGCGACAATTGCACGTTTCGGATCAGTCTGCGCGTGAATTTCTTGCCATTTGATATCCGGCAATCCGTGGGAGTATGTATATACATGGGCAGGTACCCTGTCTGCCCGGCTCTCTTATCACTCACTCTCTTTTTGAGATTCCAAGTACATCCGAGGCTCACACCTCTGATCCCGGAGCTCCGATCTACCCGGCGCCAAGCGGCGTCTAGCGTCCGATTCGCAGCTCCGACTGCTGACTTTCCTCAACAGGTGATTGGCCGCGGGCCGGGAGCCGTGTACGGCTTCCCATCGTTATCCGGCTGGCTGCTCTTGCTGTAGATGTTGATGAGGATGCCCGGGTCCGACGCCTTGTACGCCCCGGGGAAGCTGACGGTCTGCGACGACGTCGGCGCGAATGTGCCCGAGCCACTGACATTGATCTGCGCGCAGCTTGTGTAGAACTGCGCCTGGCCCTGAAGCCTCGCCGAGTGCAGCGCGATGATCTCCACGCGCAGCAGGTAGTTGCCCGGCGCGATGCACTGTGGCAGCGTGAAGTACGACCAGCCGTTGTTGGCGATCATGTGGTCGACCCCCCACTTCCGGCTGCTGGTGTCGAAGCCGTCCTCCGCGATCTTGAACCACTTGAGGCCGTTCTGGCTCGCCGTGGCCGCGTTGTCCACCTTTGCCAGGTAGGCCATGACGGGACCCTTGTGTGACGCCGCGATCGGGTTGTCGTGGTCCCCGGCGAATTGCGCGCCGCCGATGACATGCTGCCACCAGGAGCCGATCTTGTCGCCCGGAGCGACGTTCAGGATAGTCTGCGAGGTCGACCCGGGCGCGCCGCAAGTCAGGCTATTGCTATTAACGTCTTGGACCGGGTTATTGTTGCTCGGAGCGCGAAGAGCGACGAGCGACCCTTGGTCCTTGTCGTTGATGGAGACGCGCTGGTTGGCCGATTAGGTTGGGCTCGTTGCTCAGGGGTCAATTCTTCACTAACCTGGAAGATGGAATGTGCCTCCGCGGCTACGGCCAACACAGCACCTGTGATCAATGACAGCTTCATCTTTCTACACGCAGGAGTACTCTTACTTCTGAAGACAGATTATTTCGTCAGAGGTCGAGACACAAGCGTCGCCCTTCTCTTATAAGTACCCGACAACGCGTATAACCCGCGGCGACAGTACATCAACCCGGCATGTCGTGTCCCATGATAATGCCGATGACGCACCCCATCTTTCAATTTCGAACAAGTAATGGTCGTCTCCGATATTGGTACGGGAACCATTCTAGTCTAGCGAGCTGTTGAGACGGTCGTTCTACGAATCGCCATAGTGCCGACCTGTGTTGTGCATGGAAGGCAATCTGTTAACGGCGGGGCCCCGGGCTTCGAGAGCAATGTCCCGTGTTCGAATACATGGGAGCATAGATGAAGGCACCGAGCCGAGTGCCGTTGCCGTCAGCTATATTACCCTGGGGCAACCCAAGCTCAATGCCGATGCCGAAACGGGCAATTTAGCCACGGTTTAGGGGAAGTCACAAGGGACGCTTGGAATGTAGATGAATGCAAGTCTAGACAGGTTCAAGACGGAAGTGTTCCCTCCCAGCCGGAATTTCAATTTGTTCCGGTCATTCGAGATGTCACCTAGATCATTCATCATGCGGATCGAAACCTGGAAACACTTGGTAGCAGCAAGCTAGGCAGGTCATGAGGGTTTCCGGTGGTCATATCGCAGACAACGCACATATCTAATCCACCATTACATAGTAACCTCTTCTAAATGCTTCCCAGGAAGGAAAATCGTGAAAATATTTGCTGATTGTGATGGGAAATCCAACCGTAGCTGTCCCATAGAGAGCAGCTCTGAGCTTTGAGGATTATGGTGATATTAGCTAAGCGAATATCCTTAGGTAAGCACGTAGATCGCTTAAACGAATTATCCGAGCTTCTCGGCAGCAACCTGAGCCAATCAGCTCACCGCATTTGTCAAGCAACGGGTCGAGGTTCGTTGAACGTCGTTCCTGCCGACAATTTGAGCCGCGACAGCATCAATCAGCGCATCTTGCCATTGACCGAGCCAACCTCCGCCATGGCAAGCAAACTCTCCCCCCTGGTCTTCCGGACAGCTGTCCGCTCCGCTTGCCGGGCGTCACGGCAGCCATTCCGCACATTCTCCGTCTCGGCACGGCGGCCAAGCAGTGCTCTCGCAGTGGTACGTCCCCGATCTTCCCCGAGCAGGCCGTCCGCCTCGATGTCTCCACGAGCAGCTCTTATTATCGGCTTTCCTGCTTTCGGAGTGTTCAGTGGATGAGTGGTGATGGAATTGGAAACTATAAAAGAGGAACGAAAGCTAATTCGGTCGTCCGGCAAATCTAGCACCGCAACACGCCCGACAACAACCCTGACATCCCTTTCAAGTTCACGCCGCAGAATGAGAAGATCATCGCCGAGATCCTCAAGCGCTACCCGCCGCAGTACAAGAAGGCCGCCGTGATGCCGCTGCTGGATCTGGGCCAGCGCCAGGCTGGCTTCACCAGCATCAGCGTCATGAACGAGGTCGCGCGCATCCTGGAGATGCCGCCCATGCGCGTCTACGAGGTCGCCTCCTTCTACACTATGTACAACCGGTCGCCCGTGGGCAAGTGGTTTGTCCAGGCGTGCACTACCGTGAGTGCTTCCCTCTTTCTTGGGGCTTCCTTTCACATTTCCATCGCACCCGACTGCTCTGTTTAGTACGGGCCGAGAAGCCGTCTACCCATGAGCCCGCCATCTCTCGACTGGACCTCTTGCAGCAGGGGATATCCGGAAGATTAGGAAAAGATAGCAAAAACAGGAACACGAAGCTGACAGAAACCCTCCAATTGCAGACCCCCTGCCAGCTCGGCGGCTGCGGCTCCGACGCCGTCGTCAAGGCGATCGAGGAGCACCTGGGCATCAAGGCGGGGGAGACGACCAAGGACGGCCTCTTCACCTTCATCGAGGTGGAGTGCCTGGGCGCCTGCGTCAATGCTCCCATGGTGCAGATCAACGACGACTACTACGAGGACCTGACCCCCGAGACCATCAAGTCGCTGCTGACGGCGCTCAAGGAGAGCAGCGGCGACGTCGCCAAGGTGCCCAAGCCGGGCCCGCTGACCGGCCGCGAGTCGTGCGAGAACAGCGCCGGGCTGACGAGCCTGACCAGCGAGCCGTGGAGCACGGAGACAACGAGGTCGGACCTATAGGGCGGTGATGGGAGGAACGGGGGAAGAGACTAGGGAAGGGGGGGGGAGGGGGGGGAGTGAGGTGGGGGGTTCTGTACATTTTGAGTGTATCGTGGTCACAGGATTCAAATAAACTCTTAGGCCGATTTTCTCTGCATTGCGTATCTCGTATCTCATGAAGGAAACAAACGGCTATCCTATCTCAGTCTTCCGGTGCTTCTTCTCGTCCTCCCAGCAGCAATAACCCAAGGAAATTCCTCAAATCATCACAACGCTAATCTCACGGCTCCCTTTTCTCCGAACCCAGGCGCAGGATCCAGCCATCTCCCAGCCGCTTGTTCTCAGAGTCCAGCCCGCCCCAGACCACGACCCCGCGCTCCTCCAGCTCCCCCATCGCCGCCGTGGCGATCCACCCCCGCGGCCCGGGCCCCCTGCCAGCCTCCTCGTCGTCCTCGTCGTCGTACGCCTCCGCCTCGACGCGGAACCACCTGCCCTCGCCGGACCGGCCGCCTGCCCCGAACACGCCGCGCACCTTGTCCGAGACGCTCGCGGCCGTGTGGTCGTGCCCGTGCAGCGGCACCTGGAACGCCCACACGTCGTCCCAGAACTTGCCGGCCGCCGCGTGCCCCGCGTTGCTGGGGTCCCGCTCGCCGAGCAGCAGCACGAGGTACTCGCGCCCGCCGCCGGCGGTGACGGCCTCCAGGCCCGCGACGCTGCGGTTCCCGGGCCACTCCGGGGGTGGCCCCGTGAGCGGCACCGCGGCTGCTGCATCGTCGCTCTTCTCGCCTTCGGTGGCGGACGCGTCCTCCTCCCGGAGTAGGCTCTTCCAGCCACCGCGGGCGCCGATGCACACCTCGCCGCGACCGCTGGCGTCGTTGAAGGAGTCAATCACCAGTTCCAGGTAGTCCAGCTGGCCGCCCTCCTCGCCCTCGCCGTTGAACCCGCCGAATCGGTACAGCCGGCTCTTGGCGATAGCGATGGCCGTGCCGCCACGCGGCTTGCCAGGTGCGTTAGGGAGCTCCTGCCAGACGCGGGAGCGCACGTCAAACGCCCAGACATCGCTAGCGCGGCCCTGCACGAAGCACCCGCCGTGCACGATGAAAGTGCCGTAGCCGTCGCTGTCCTCGTCTGTGGCGCCGGCGGCGATGTTCCCCACGATGGGCCGCTGCGGCGTGCCGACGACGTCGGAGTCGCCCTGAGCCCACTCCTTCCAGCTCTCGGTGCGCCGCACAGGCTTGAGCTCCGGATGGCGCGGCTTGTCGGTGGCCACGGCGGAGTGGTAGCTGCGGGCGGCGGGGTAGCGCGGCTTCGTGACCGCGGAGGGGCTGCCCGCCGGCGCCGCGGTCGCGGGCGGAAGGGGGTCAAGGTATGTCCATGTGTGAGTGCGGGTGTCGAAGACCCACACGCGGCCGAACTCTTCGAGGGGCTGCATATCGGGTCCGCCCCGCCCGCCGAACATGAAGATGCGGTGGCCGATCACGGCAGTGGCGTGCCCGACGCGCGGAGCGGGGACGTCACCGAGGGAGGAGTAATTGGGCTCGGCAGCTTCGGCGGGTTCTTTGCCCTTGGAGAGGGCTGGTTCTGGCTCGGATGCGGTCGTCTCGGCCGGAGCAGCCGGCGAAGGAGAGGCGAGAGGGACATCGTCCAGATCCTTCTCCTCGGGCTTCTCATCTACTACCTCTGGGATAGCCGGCTGCTGCTTGGGCGGCTCAGCCGGGGGTTGTTTGTCTGCCTTGGCCTTGATAGGGTAATAATCGGCATCGGCGCTGCTGAAGGGGAGGGTGATGCAGTGCATGTCATTATCGACGGGCTCGCGGGGTTTGGTCTCGCCGCCGAAGATGTAGGCCGTGCCGGCAACGATGTCGATAGAATGAGATGATCGAGGCAGGGGAGGCACGTTGATTCGCTCCCAGGTAGCCTTGACCACTCCGTTGTCGTGGGACTGCGGCTTGATCGACGGGAGCGAGTGGGGGATGTTTTGGAGCAGATCGGTGGTCCGACGCTTGAGAGCGGCGAAAGAGTCCATCTTCAGCTGCTCTTCTGGATGTCTCGAGATGAATAGTCAATGGCAGCTGGTAGCGAGATGAGAAGGCAAATCAGCTGGTGCAAGCCAGCCTCCAGGCCAAGAGAGCAAGGTTACAGTCGTAGAAGGGTTGTTTGTCGTATGAGCTTCCTCCCACGAGCAGTGACGTATGAGGCTATGACCTCTGATGGAGACGATCGCTTGGATAACGACACAAAGGGGTGCCAGTAACTGCGACGAGGAGCTTTGGGAGAAGGTGACAGGGCTCAGCTCGTATTTCTGGAGGGAGAATTGGCGTTGAGGCAGGATGTTGGCGTTTGCATCATGCACCTTGATGGGTCAAGACGTACGCAGCTTCGGCGGGGTTCCTTGGCGGGGAGGGGAGCTGTTCTCGTATCACCAGTTGAAACACGGGGTCTTCGCCAATTTGTCTTCAATTTTCAGCTCCTCCTACCTGGACCTCATGATATCACCGAGCTTGAGATATTATTCAATGCTCCGAGGATGAGGTACAGGTGTTATATACGTCGATACTCTTCGGAATTCCAGGGTATAAAACCTGAGGTGATGTCAAACCTCCATGTTATTTGTCTCCATGATCGTAGCTACTGTCATCATAAGAATGGCTTGCTCGGCTCCAATGCCTTTTGTCAAGCATTGGACGCAAATATCAAGCAGCTGTGAGGACATCCCGAGCTGCCTTCTTGAACCACTGTCCCAGCAAAGATTGCCCCGAAACCCCTTTATACTACAGGCAGAATTCAAGCCAATGCCCTCTTAAGCCCCCAATAACCGATCGATATGATCTGAGATTCACAGTTATGGCCAGCGAGTAGTGCATTCCCCATGCCATCGCCATCTTGGCCATCTTACGCAAGGCTTTGCGCGCGCTGTGTCTCCCGAAATGTCGCCGAGTGAACCCTCTGCTGCTCCAACCTCTCCCTAACGAACTGCATCATCGTCTCGACCTCGCCGCCAAGCAGCTCCCGGATGCACTGCAGCAGCACCTCGACGTCGTCCGCCCACACGAAGTCACAGAGCCGCTCCGTCAGGAACTCCCAGTAGATCCCGCTGAGCGCCCAGCCGTGGCGCACCGCGTAGTGCAGCCAGAAGTCCTTGGTCTCCCAGCTCGCCCGCATGCGCCAGCTGAGCATCTGGTCCTGGCGCAGCCGGCCCTCGCCGGCCCTCTCCTGCTCGACGCGCTCCAGGACCTCGAGGAAGTAGGCCAGCCGCCTGCCGTAGCGCGGCGCCCACTCTCGCAGGCTGTAGCTGCCCGACCGCTCCGGGCGTGGCCCCGCGAGCCACCACGGCGGGCTGTGCGCGAACTCGACGGGCGCGGCGTACGAGAACTCGAGGTCGACGACGCCGACGACGTTGCACGCGTCGTCGAGCAGCACGCTCATCCCGCGCAGGTCGTCGCACCACAGCTTGAAGGGCCCGCTCTGGCTGCTCGGCTCGGCGACGCTGGACATCTGCGCGAGGTCGCGGAGGAGCTTCCGGGAGGCGTACTGCTTGATGCCCTCTTCCTCCGTGCGGAACAGGTCGTGGTGCTGGGCGTGGAGGTGCTTCACGTGCAGCTCGGCGAGCTCGACGAAGTACTTGTGGGCGTCGTCGTGGACATTGGTGGGAAGGTCGTCGGGGCTGACGCCCGCGAACTTGACGAGCTGGTACATGTTGAAGGTCAGCGGGCGGGCGGCGGCCTCCCACTCGCCCGGGGCCACCTCGACGAGGGCACCGATCTTGGAGAACTCGCACTGCGACAGCTGGAGGAGGATGTCTGCCACCTGCTCGTACAGGCGCGTGAGCTTCTTCCACGTCTCTGGTTGCTGCTCACGGCTGTTGTCATCGTCGAGGACTCGGTCTACGTCGTTCAGAGCCGTGGTGAGGTTCTGGCTGCACTGGATATGCTGCATGATGGTGAAAGGGCCGTGTCCGCCGGGAAGTTCGTCCGCGTGGCCGTGGTAGTAGACTTCTGGGACGGGGATCGTTGTCTTGGCCTTGAGGTATCTCAGCACGGCGACTTCGCCGTTGGCCTTCTCTTCTGCGAGCTGGCCGGAGCCATTGTACGCGACGCGGAGGAGCACCCGCATCCCATCGACGAGCTGCATCGGGACGCAGATGTGGAGGTCGCCATGCATCGTGTTCTTCGCGACGAAGGAGACGCCCTTGCCCATGTGTTTCTCCACGAGGAGCTTCAGCTTGAAGCGCAGCTTGCCGTCTGAGAACTGCTGGAGCCAGAGATTGTACGCGCTATTCTCGATGGCCGCGTAGAGGTGGTCGTAGTCTGCCATCTTTGGGCTCTGCATCGACGATGGTGGTATTTTCCTGGATCAATGCTGCATTTGATAACGGTGAGAAGTCTTTGATGGGAACATGAGAGGGTAAACGCCCGCCTACCTGTGTGCAAGCAGAATGGTCATTCTCCCAACATGGTTGATTTTTAGTTCTGCTCTTCTTTTCAGCAGTTCATCTCCGAGAGACCCAGGAAGCTTCCAGGTGAAGGATAAGTCAAGAAATCTTCCAGGCTCCATCGAATGAAAAGAGCGAGTCAGCTTGCCTTCACTGCAGACTGGTTGTGCAGACGTCGTCAACAGTCGAGATCCGGACCCGTTCAGGGGCCGGGCCGGTCGAACACGGGCGGAGACGCAGTCACAGGGCGCGGCAAAGGTGCATAATATCAAAGGAACGTATTAGCCCTCAGAAGCTCTCTCCGCAAATTATGTACAAAGCTCCTCTGGCCATCATCGCTCGAACATGGTAAAGACAGCGCGGTAGGTTAATCCAGGCAGGAGAGAGAACCCCTTTCCGGACGCCCCTGTGCTCAACCAGCTGAGCCCATCCTACCAGGGTATTCTGCTCGAGGAACGGCCCAATGCGTATATAGAACCGAAAACAAACAGACTCGCAAAAAAACCCAAAATTGAAAGTACCCCGTCTATTGCTGTCCCTTCGCCTCCAGTGCGCGGGCGAACCGCCGCTTGGCCAGGTTGTACTCGATGGCCCGCTTCTTCGCTGCCGCGCTCTGCGTGAAGGCGACCGAGCCGCCGAACGGCCCTGCGAGCGCGGAGTTCTGCAGCCTCGCGACGCAGACGCCCTCGGCGCCGCCGACGGATCCCTGGCAGGTCATGCCCGCCGGCATCTGGATAGCGACGGGGAAGTCCATGGTGGTCGCGGCGGAGAGGCCGCCGATGCCGATGCCCGGCACGTCCTGCGTCACGTCGGCGCTCTTGAAGGCAGACGGATCCGTGCCGCCCGACGTCGCGTCCACGTCGGCCGTGAGCGGGCCGGCGCCATCCTGGTTGACCTGGTGGAAGGTCATCGTCAACGTGCCATCGTCCGACGTCGTCGGCAGCCCGCTCGAGGCAGCGGCGCCAGTAGCCGCCTTGACGCCCGTCTCGGAGGTGCCCTTGGGCGTCTTGCTGCCGCCATTCTGCCGCGCCAGCAGGCTTCGGGCAGCCAGAATCGAGGCGTGCAGCTCGCGGGCCATCTTGACGTCCGAGGTGTTTCCGCTCGCGCCATCCATGAAGAGAGAGACCATGGTGGCGGCATCAACGGGTCCGCCGCCGTTGGTGCGGCCCAGGGCAGACGCCTTGGAGGAGCCCAGCTCTTTCTGGCGGATGATGGAGGTGTCGGCCTCGGCGCCGCAGGCCGGCGAGGCGCAGTCACGGGGCGTGCCGTCGATGAGGGAGAGACCCGGCAGGCTGACGCCGTTGGCGCCCTGCACCTCAGTGACGACGCCGTGGCCGAAGACGGGGGCCGCCGAGAAGGCGGCAATGAGGACGGCGCTGGTGTACTTCATCCTGACTTATGTGCTGGTTGGAGAAGGGAGAGTAAAGGTAAGAAGTATGCCGAAGTCAAATGAGAGCGACTTGCTTAAAAAGAATATGCAAAACTAGGAGCTCCGGGCTCAGGGAAAGAAAGCTGGAGATAGAACTCAAAAGATGGTTGAGGGCTTGGGATGATGAGAAGAGAAGAGACGGCCAAGACAGGATCTGGGAGTGCTCTTATAGACTTGGCCTTGGGTCTCGGGAGGTTCACTTGGCTCTTCTCATGACAGGCTTGTCATCCCTTGGCAAGTTTGCTTTCTCTCTCCTGGCGCCGGGCATCGTCTCGGCTTGAGGACATCTCCGGCGTACAAAGATCAGGTGAAGCGGTGCTCGTACAGCAAGAGTGAGGCAGTGTCGTTGTGACTCCCCAACGTGGACTAGGGGCAGATAGGAGCTGGAGACGAAGTAGGCCGAGTAGAAGGAGCATCACAGATGCGATTGGATGCTCAGCGCCCGCAGAAGCCTGAGAGGCGAAGGAGTTTCACTGACCGGGACCCCTGATGAGAACAGACGCCAGGTCGCGGCTTGAGCCTCTGGGGTAACGAAGAGAAGCAGAGGATCCGATAGGCAGATCATCGTCGATCGAAACCGTGGGGTATCCCAGCCTCGTATCCACAGAGCTCGCGGTGCGGCTGTGATGTTTGAGGTTCTGCCCCAATCGGAATCCAGGGGTTGGTACCTGGAGCTCCTCAACGGCACCCGAAACAGCGTTTGTCGACTCTATGTGCCGAGGATAAGCTTCTTCGGCTTCACCACGGGAATGTCATGCCTGGGCTACGTCTAGTTATGCATGACTGAGGCGCGCAGGGATGACGGAGATCTTAAAACACGATGTGTTTTGCGGAGCAAGCTTTGACCCGCGACAGCACCCCAGCAGGCCGGTCTCCGGATCCGGACCAAGTCGTCTTGCTAGACTCGCAACAGCCGCCATGAGGAATCATGGTTTCCATCCCACTTGTTTGAGTTCCGGCACTCGGGTCGCCACTATGCTTATTTACTTGACGCCTGAGATCTTCTTCGGGTTGCATCATGCGCATGGACCAGGGTCCAGAGGCGCAACTCTGAGAAGTCGGTGGAAGCATCCAAAATCGAGTCTTTTGCTCCGGGCGGAGGCTCATGCGAGCGGGTACCAGTGTTGAATTTGAAATCATTGCACCGGCGTCAAGTTTTCACTGCGCCGCCGTGATGACGTTCGATGAGCGAGTCCATCAACGGCTAGTTAGCATCGCCGCGGTATGCCGCCATGATACTCATCGAAGGCGACAGTGCCTCATTGCAGCCTTGACAGAAACTTAAAATGATCCCCGAATCTCATCTCAGCAAAGAGATGATTGTGGAACAATGTCGGCACTCGCAGTGAGAAAGGCGTTACGTCTTCTGGAAAGAGCGGGAAGAGGGCGCCACTCGGCTCAAATGCGCAACTTCGTTTATCACGAGTACTCAGATGAAGGATATCTATGCAAAAGTTACGTCTTACGCTACTAAGTTTACTTATTACTCTATCGAAATAAACCATGGTGGCATTATTGGCGGAAAGGCGCGCTCTTTCCAGGAGTGATGAGGAGTTTTTTAAAAGGATTATTGCCCTCAAAAGGATTCTTCGATAGAGAAGGATGCTCTGATTGGTTACACTTTCCACATCTTCTCGAGGCGACAGAACGCCGGCGCAATCGCGCAATCGCGCATCGGCCGAGCCGGTCTCCTTTTTTATATAAAAATTCCTCGGCCCGTTAGAGCACGGAGTTGCAGAGTGAGAGGCAGCATTGAGAGCATTTCCAAGGGCTTGACGAGTATCACGAACAGCGGCATCTTCATCTTCAGTCTTCTACGTCTGTAACGTTTCCCGGTGTTCCAGAAGGATTCCACGCCGTCCTCATTGGACGTTTGCAGTGTGCTGCCCCCCTTTCTCCAACAGCCAACCGCCTACACCAGATCCACCCCCCTTTTCTCACACCCATGGCTGTCAGCAAGCTCTCTTTCCGCAAAGCCACTCCCGCCGACGTGCAGGCCATTCTGCCCCTCGTGCGCTCCGCCTACCGCGGCGACGACAGCCGGGCGGGCTGGACCACCGAGGCCGACCTGGTCGCCGACGAGCGGATCGACGCCGCGGGTGTCCTCGTCAAGATCAACGAACCCAACGGCGCCCTGCTGCTGGCGTACGACGACGCCGGCAGCCTGGTCGCCTGCTGCGAGGTGCTGGGCAAGCCCAGCAGCGGCGTCGCCTACTTCGGCCTCTTCGCCGTCACGCCCCGGCTGCAGGGCGGCGGCATCGGCCGGCAGGTGCTGGAGGAGGCGGAGCGCTTCGCGCGGGAGGCGTGGGGCGTCAGCACGATGGAGATGTGCGTCATCTGGACGCGCGAGGAGCTCATCGCCTGGTACGGGCGGAGGGGCTACCGCCGGACCGGCGAGACGAGGCCGTTCCCGTACAAGGAGCTCGTCAATGGTGTGGCGCTGCGGGATGATCTGCACTTCGAAGTCCTGGAAAAGGATCTTGAAGGGGTTAAGGCGGATGCTTAGGTTGGTTGAATGATGAAGCGAGATAGACTAGATGAGCAAGTCTGGCCTTCACAGCAGGTGTTATAACCTCAACGAAGAGGCTTGAAGTGGCAAGGGGGCATCGAGCGAATAGAGAGAAGAGACATTTTCTTAGAGGGGCCGGCATACTTGCTGCATAGAGGCGTACAGGATTCGACGGGTTTCAAGAGGATTTTCATTTTGGTACTGCAGGTATTCAATAGACGGCGAGTGAGAGAAGAAAAAAGAAGATTTCCCATCTCCAGGTACGACGGAGCCATGCCAAGTTTTGCGTCAGAATATGCATTTATGAGACAAGAAAGCGGTTCCCGTAACGCCATGTTCTATTCAATCAGTGACTGTAATGCTCCCAGAGCTGTTCCGAGACCAGATATATGAACCGCCTGTTTCCACGCTTATGAGACCCTCGATACCTATCCGGAGACAATGCAGGAACTCCAAAGTCATGCCCCAGGAAACGCAATCTAAGGTCCCTACCTAGACAAAAGAAAAATAGTGAAGAGAAGGAGTGTGACGCCCAGTGAGTTCTCCATCCAATCCCTACAAGTAGCGCCCATGCTTATACAGTGCCAGAAAACCCAAGTTCCCTTCCTCGTGTTGCCCTGAACCTGCCCCTTGGTTTCCTCGGGGGCTTCCCTCCAGCAACTTCTCTCAACCATCGTTTGACGTGTCGGGCCCATCCCCCTCCCCTCCCCCCTCCTTCTGCAGCAAAAAGGGCCGGTGGTCCGCCCCGACCGTGCTCTGCCGGCGCATGGACATGGACCGCGCCCGCTTGGCGCTGCTGCGTGGGCCCCGCTCGGCGCGGACCTCCTCGGCGGCGGCGCGCGCCTGCTCCTTGGAGACGACGAGCCCCTGCGTGATGGACTGCAGCTCGCCGTCCTCGACGGCGCACATGCTGGGCCACACCACCAGCAGGATGGCGTCGGGCTCCACGCTGCCGCCCTCCGACTCCACCGTCGTCGTCCCCGTCTCGCTCGTGGCCTCGTCGTCCGCGTCCACCCCCGCGGCCGTCGTGTCGGTGTCGTCGGCCGCCCCGTCCCTGGCGCCGGACATCTCCATCCTGGCAGCCACCGCCGCCGCCGCTGCGGCGCCGCCCTCGACCATCGTCTCCGCGGAGTCGGCGGGGCCGGTGGCAGCAGCCGGATCGCGGATGGGCGCGCCGTCGCCTCCCTCGTCCAGGTCCGGCAGCGGCAGCACCTGCCAGTCGTAGTCCTCGTACGGCGGGCCGAAGTACGGCTCGATCTTCATCTGGGCCTCCTGGATGCGGCGCCACTGCGTGCAGGCGAGCTTGCAGGCGCGCTCCAGGGCGGTGCAGAAGGCCTCGTACTGCAGCGAGCTGAGCAGGTGCTGGACCAGCCACGAGGTCTCGCGCACGACCGTCTGCACGCGCCGGATGGCGTTGCGCTTCTCGCGCTCCGGCAGCACCGCCAGCAGCGTCGAGCGCGCGTGCATCTCCTGCGCGGGGTTGGCACCCTCGAGCTCCCGCAGCACGTCGGTCAGGTCGGCGTCCTCGGCGAAGATGTACAGCGGCCGGAAGACGTGCCGGTGCAGGGAGCGGGAGAGCACGGCGATGACAGCGGCGATGCGCATCTGCTTGGCCGCCTGCGAGTTGGACTGGGGCAGGGGGATCTGCACGGCGTGCTTGAGGTACTCGGACCCGCGCAGGTTGCTCCAGCACGACGAGTCGGCGAGGACCTTCTCCTCCAGGTCTTGGCTGAAGGTGGTCTCGGCCAAGTCCATGATCGAAGTCCATATCGTGTCGAGGATGGCGACACTGAAAAAAAAAAGGTTTAGCAAGGAGTCCCGACGATCACATATTGGCAGGGAGAACTCACTATCTGTCTTCCGGCTCATCTTGTAGCTGGATGCTATACCGCTCAAGCTCCGCCAGCGTCGTGCTCTTCGTCTGGAGCTCAAGCTTCAGGTCTGAGAGCGTCTTCTCCAGCTCCTCCGCGTTGGAGTGTGCCTTGGCGAGGTTCTCCTCGAAGGTCTTCACCTCCTCCTTCAGCTTGTCGATCTCGGCATTCTTTTCCTCCAGTGTGGCCTGGAGCGCCGTGATCTCTTCCGATAGGCCCTCGGCCCTCTTCTTCTCGTCTTCGAGGCTCGCCTTTGTTTCGGCGAGCTGGTTCTCGAGGTCCTGCGTCTTAGTCTTCTCCTCCTCGAGCAGAGTCTTCTCTGCCTCAAGGCTAGCTTTCGTGTCGCTGAGCTCGCCCTCGAGCGCCGTCTTCTGCTTCGTCTCCTCCTCCAGGCTTGCTTTCGTCTCGCCTAGCTCGGTCTCAACGCTGGCTTTCGCCGACTTCTCCTCCTCGAGACTTGTTTTTGTTTCGCCCAGCTCGGTCTCGAGCTCGGACTTCTGCTTCTTCTCGTCCTCGAGGGTCGTCTTGGTCTCGTCCAGCTCCGTCTCGAGGCCGGACTTCTGCCTCCTCTCCTCGTCCAGGAGCTCCTTCTCCGCCTCGAGCTTCGCGTTCGTCTCCGCGAGCTCCGTCTCCAGCTGCGACTTGGCCTCGCCCAGCTCCGAGAGCTCGCCGCTCTTCTGCTGGATCTCGGACTCGAGCGTCGCCTTCTCGGTCTTGAGCTGCGTCTCGCTCGCCTCGAGCGTGTTGCGGAACTGCCGGTACTGCTCAAAGATCTCCTGGTGCGAGAGCGTGAGCCGGTGGTTCTGGTCCCGCAGGGTGAGGTTCTCGTTGAAGACGTCCGTCACGATCTTGTAGCTCTGGTCGGACGCCAGGTTCCGGATGGCCCCTACGAGGCCGTCCAGAACCTGTGAATGGTCCCGCTCAGGGACGATAGGGGGTTCGAACATATCGTTCTTCTCGGTGTGATGGGATGGGGTTGAAGGAGGTGTTGCAATGAATAGTTGCTAGTAGCCTCTGGAAGATCTTGGGAGTAAAATTTAGGCTTGGGTTTATGTATTCATTCCTGTGCGAATGTCACGGGTTGTCACGGCTGTGCTGATCTCCTTGTTGAGGATCTCGTACGCCAAAGGAAGAGTATGGGGCTGCTTAGTCTTTCAACCTGGACATGATCCTCGAGCTCGCCCCGGGAAGGCGGGCGCGCCAAATGCTTTAACGGGGACCGCCTGAGTCACCTCGGAGGACACGGACTGGTCATGAGATGGCTGTGACGGTCCCATCTCCTCCATTCCTCCCTACGTGTTTCGCTGAGGACGACAGCACACCTTCGATGGAGATGGGCCGCCGGAGGTCTGGCATGGAGAGCGCAGCCCAACTGCGTTGGACAGACAGGCTCCCAACCCTCTCGCCAGGCCGAGCCTCGACTGCTGGTTGGCCTGGGCGAAGGCATTCCCCCCATCACCCCTGTCTTGTGGTTTAACGTGGCCGCATTTCTGCCAAACCGGTGGAGAAAACGGTGCGGCCCGCCGTGATTGGTGATCCACCGGGACCATTGGACACAAACACGTCCAGGCCCAACCCGCCCTCCCGACGAGTAGGAGTCGGGCCCGGTGCCGGAGATGGGCGGCATGCAGGCCGGCAGCTAGATCGTGCAGTAGGCCCATGCGAGCCCCAGCCACAGCTCTAGATGGGGGGACTCATCTTCTGTACAGCGAGATGCTGCAGGCCGGATACCTTACCAACCTCCCTCGCAACCGGCTCGTTCTTCGTAGTCATCGAGCGCGGTCATACAGCAGTAAGTAAGGCATCGAGACTCCGCCTGCCTCGACCATGTGCATATGATCAGTCATCTTGCAAGCGTGAGGCGGCACCGCAGCGAAGCTCGACGACCATTCATAGCGGAGGCTTCCCTCGGCAGGCTATACAAATACTTCACCCACACCCACCTCTTGACACGTTTCCTCGCGCTTATCTTGTTTTTGCCACCTTGTTGTAGAACTGGGTGTGGCTGAGTTGGTGATCCATAGCCGCTGGCAATCCTCGGGTAATTCTAAGCATCGGCTGTCCTCTCCCAACAGCAAGAGACGCCAGCCCGCCTCTGTGCTCTCGTATTCTCTCGCCCCTGGGTCTTACTGTAGGACTTCTAGACTATCTTAGCAAACCCTTGTCAGGCTCGGAAGCAGGAGATCATTGAACGAGGTCTCGTGCCGTTTGGGTATGTTCACGTCCGACGAGGCAACCCGGCGGAACACACCCGCTGTAGGAAGTCCCCTGGTATCGGATTGATGTGCTGTAAATGCAGGAACCGAGGCCTGAAAAGCCGCCTCGGTATTGCCCATCTGGTCCTTGGCCGAGAGGAAACTCCTGAGGCAGTCAGTCACAGAGCCTACCTGAGGCTCTCGCCTAGAACCCTAGCAATGCTCAACGTCTCAATGATGCCAGCCACCTCAATTTTCAACGGCCACTCCATTCCATTATAGAACACCGCCCAACCGGCGCGGCAGACCACGTAGGCCCATACGTACAGTGAAGCCAAGAAGGGCCCAATAACCAGAGCGGGTATCGCAATCGACAAAGAAACGATCTCCAAGCGGGGTGTCCCGTCGCGACCTCTCTCCACAACCCCTTCCGTATCCAAAGGAAACAAAGTGCTCTCGTCTTGAGTGACTGCATAATAGCAGCATTCGCCAATTCCCTGCTCCCTCGCTAAGAACGCCGTACTGTTTGGTCCCCCCTCCTCGAAGTGGGAACCAAGACATAGGAAAAAGTAGGAAGACGCCGAAACGCTCCCATATAGTGATGCTCTTGAAATATGTAGTCTTGAAGAATGATGAAGGAACACTCCGCCGCAGTGCAGGAATCTTCTCCTGGTCGCGCAGCCGCCATCCCTGTGTATTAGCCATTAGTGGGCTCATTAATGCTAAGCCTTCGAGCTGAGGACGGTGCTAGGAGATCCTACTCCTCCAGCACCTCTCTCAGCGCCTCGTGATCCACGACGTCCGCATGTACCCGGCTCGGCGCACCCTTCTTCTGGTGCGCAGCCCAGTACTGGTGGAAACCCGGGATTGCACCCGCCTGGTTGATACCCGGCGTGCGAGACAGGTTCTTCTCGCGGATCGTCTTCGGATCGTAGCCGCCGTTGCCGACATTCTTGCCGCTACGTAATGGTTCGGGACTGCCCGTAGCGGTCGTGCGCGCGGCTGAGGGACTGGAAGCAGTGCTGCCGCCCCATGGTCTCCAACCGACCCATTTCCCGAGGCCGCCGCTAGAAGTCTGTCGCTGATTTTGACGCGCCGCGGTGGATGATGGAGTAACAGGTCCCGAGACTACTCGGTCGTTGGCCATCCTCGGTGTAGGCAGACCGAGGCTTTCCCGAAGTACCCTACTGCCCCTCTTCCCTGCGTCACTGCCACGAGCGATCATGGGGCTAGCAATGACAGCGCTTAACCCTGTGTCTGCGGCAGAGGCACCCAATGGACGGAGAGTCAACTGGCTGGGCCTCATCTTCAGAGTGTGGATGTCCAGCCCACCGGAGAGGGACATGATAGACTCATGAGACATAGCGCGATAAAGTCGCGGTCTTGGCGTGATCGGTTCGTCAAAGGAGCCGTCGTCTATGCTTGGTGATATAGCAGTGTCTAGGAACGACCCGTCATGGTCGTGGATAGTCGCAGGGGAGTCAACGGATTCTCCGACAGAGTCGTCAGTCGTAGGACCGGTCGATGTTAGGTCGGGAATATCATCCGGACCAGGAAATTCGCAGCCATCTTGGTGCTCTAAGTCCTCCTGGGATTGGCGTTCCATGAACGGTTGAGGAGTTTGAAGATTCGACTCGTCGTCGTAGGAACGGCTCATATGCAGAGGCGCGGGAGGAACAAAGTTTCGAATAGAAACCTCGGACTCCTTGTTCCGGCGGTGACTAGCAGCCAGACTCGGTGACATGGGATCAACACTGGTTGTCGGCGAAGTAGGGATCGACGATGAGTCGACATTTCCAGGATCGAACACGGAGTTCCGTCGGTTGGACTGAGGTGAGCTGGGGGCTGATGATGGTGCGAAATCAGACGGCTGTTCAGAGAACAGTGACCAGCGATTTGACGGTACCGTTGAGACCGAGTCGCGGGCATTGTGAGATAACATGGCCGGTGCAGGAGAGCCCTGCAGCCGCCATTGCGCGCTCGGCGGAGTAGACGGTGACGAAGTGTTTGGCGGCGTGAAGACGTTGGGTCCAAGCACCTGGCGCTTCTTTTTCGGCTTCTTCATCTCGGCCTTGTTGACGACGTGGTAGTGATGGTGGATGTGGAGTTCTTGAGACATGGATGTTGGGGCTGGGATATTCGGAGAGGGCTGATAGTCTTCTTTCGGCTGGAGCTCGGCACGAAGCGTGCTGGCTGCGCTGAGCTGGCCGTCGCCAAGGGGTTGATGATACATCAGCTGCTCACGCAGCACCTGGATCTCGTCATTAGAGTTGAGCAGCAGCTCGCGTAGCTCGGCGATCCCCAGCTGTAAGTTGGCGTTGTCCTGAAGTAAGTCGCGCACGAAGTGTGATACCACGCCGCTGACATGCTTCCCAGCAGTCAGCGACTTGGCGGCGGCAGCTCCCTTCAGTCGTCCGGCGGCGGTATTGAGGTCCTTGTCCAAGGCTCGCTGCCTTTCCATCCGGTTCAGGACTTCAGCGTGCCTCTCTCTCTCCTCACGTCCTTCTTTTTCTATCCGTTCGAGCTGTTCTTGCAGGTCAGAGATGCCGCGCTCAGCCTTCCGCCAGCGATGCATCGCAGACCGTGCCTCCGACTCGGTGGTAATCAAACTGCTCTGCAGAGTTGCCTGCTCGGCCTCCAGCACAGCGATGTGCTTCTCCATCTCCTCGGCGCGCGAGGCGGCTCCCTCAAGGTTCCGGATCGTCATCTGGCTCGACCGCAAGCTGGCTTCGAGGCTGTTGATACGCGTCTCGGAGTCAGCGACAGTGTTATTGAGCTGCTCAAGTTGGTCGAGGAGCGCGCGGTTCTCATCGATGGTGCGGGCGTTCTCGGCCTCGAGAGATCTCTTGTCCATCTCGAGCTGCTGGATGCGCGTCTGCATGTCGGCGCGGTCCCGCTCGGCGGAGGCCATGTAGGCTTCATGACGGGCAAGCAGGGCCTGCAGGGCAAAAGTTAGTGCCGGGTGGTCAGAAGCTGCAGAGGCGTCCTGCGGCAGTAGGCCCATCTCCTCTGTCCCGGAAGGACAAGCTGCGAGGGAAGCCATCGAGGGTACGGTTGCACACAAAGAATAGGAAAGAAGAGGCTACATGCTAAGTCGGCGACGATGTAGACTTAAGACGAGGCATGGAAAAACCTCCGAGGCTGGGCGCGTGGACAGGAACATCATCATAATATAAAAAAAGAGGGCCACCACATTCCAGAGGGGGAGGAAGAAGGCGGACAAAGACCCGTGAGTCCCGAGTCAAAGGGTAGCGCACAATGGCGGCAGCCATGATTTGCAGACGTACCTGGCCCATCTTGGCTGCGGCGTGGACATCCTTTTCGACACTGTCCAGCACCGAGCAGTTGTGTTTCAAGAAGACGCAGTCTGTCCTGCCGCAGCAGCAGCGCAATGCGGCGTCATCTGGCGGGACGAGACCGGCATTAGCACTGGTGTTGTGGGCATCTTGCAGAAGAGCTGAGGACGGAGAGGAAGAGGCGTCAGCTGATGGTGGTGGTTGTAATGGCGCTTCGAGAGCGCTGGAATGCGGATCGGCCATTCCTATCGTGTGGGTGACAGTGAGCGATCCGGGACGAGCGCCGAGGTGTGCGGCATGTTTCTGTTCGCCGACCAAGGAGAAGAGAAGACCGCGGGCAGGAAGAGCCTCGAAGGTCAGGACGTCCCGGGCTTGCGCAGGGGAAAGGGGCTATTCCGAGGCTTTGTGCCACGGTGTGCTACTGCGTCGAGAAGAGGATCAGTCAGGAGGGCGTCATGGCTGAAGTGCAGAGAGGAGAGACAAAAGAGAGAGAGTGGGTGGGCGTTGTACGGCGAGTTGCCGAATGCGGACGCGGTGATGTTTGACTCGAGGTGGAGGGACTAAGAGCAGAGGTAGTGGGTACAATACCTGGCGCGAATGTTTCTTCTCGCTGGCGGGAGAGGGCGGGGCTTTGCGTGATTGACACGAGGATCAACAACATGCCCACTTGTACCAGTGACTTGTCTCTAGTACCCGCGCTGGCCGATGACAGCTGGGATGAGTTGGCGCGGGGGCCACACCCGCTCGGTTCGCTCTTCCACCCTTTCCCGCTCTGCTTTTTCTGGACCGCGGCACCCGGTTTCGCTCTGAATCAGGGTCTCCAAGACACTTTTCAGGGGCAGCAAGCTGTCAGTCTATCGATATATCGCGGGCTGTGCGCCGTGAAGGTAAGTCAGGGGTAAAGAAGAGGACAAAAAGAAGCAAGAACTAAAAGACGAAAAGGGGACAGAGATAAGGTCCCGTAAGATGAGGGCATCGCGCTCGCTAAATTGGCGTACGGATCTTGCTCGGACGCGTCGAACGCACCTTTCCAGGTTCTCAACCCCTGTTGATTAGCGGCGATATTATGAGGCGGGAGAGAAGAACCCTCCCTTCACGAGCCCCGGTCGCGATGACGAAATGCAGGAACCCTGCCAGCGAACTGTCAGCTCAGTGATTCACACCTCTAAGTGGTTGTCAACCGTCCATTGGCTGTGCGTGTTCCCCCCAGAGGCAGCTAAATGGTGGCTGGCAACTGCATACTGTATTGTCAGCGCAGCGCGGAATTGGAGAGAGCTCTCCAAACACTCAATCATTAACGCTCGTACGGCTTGCCGACATGTGACGATTGTCCTTTCTCATCAAGGAGAGTGAGGTATCACACATGGTCCTCTCATGTCGCCGACAAGGCCTCTCTACAAGGCCTCGTCTCGTGCAGTCAGTCAAATGATTCGAATGATACGAAGTGCCGTCTTGTTTCTAGGACACATGGAATAAACGGACTGTCAAACCTTGCTCTAAACTTGCTAATACAAGAAGGCCACCCAGATACAAGAGCACGTACCTCAGTCGTCAAGATAACACATGACAAATAACCCAAGTCTACTCCGGAGGCCCCACGCTCAGCACGTCCAGCCCGTCCTTCAGCTGCGTCTTGGTCGGCATCTTGCCTGTCGCCATCAGGTTCGCGCTCTGCGCCATGGCCGGGTCCATGCCCATGCTGGCCATGGCGACCACCTGCTCGCCTCGCGTGTAGTAGGCCGCCCACTTGGCCTCCTCTAGGCTACCCTGGACCACCACGTCGTCGAACCCACCGGTTGCCGTGTTCCCGCAGTACCGGAGCTGCTGGCCAAGCGCCGACCAGAACACGGGCGTGAAGAAGGGCGTCTTGCCGCCCGGTGAGACGATGTGCGCCGCCGCTGTCCGGCCCGCGTTCTGCGCCACGTTCCAGTGCTCGATGCGCACGAACTTACCGTCGCCACCGGGGCCGTGGTACGGATATGTGGCGATGTCGCCGACGGCATACACGTCCTTGAGGCCAACGACGGCGAAGTTCTCGTCCGTCTTGAGCGAGCCGTCTTGCTCCAGCTTGACAATGCTGTTCTCCCGCAGGTACTCAGTGGCCGGGGCAACACCAACACCGAGGACGACAAGGTCGGCAGTCAGGTTAGTGCCGTCCTTGAGACGGACAGAGCCGACCTTGCTGGGGTCGGATCCCGATGGCTCAGCCTTGTCAACGGATGCGGACATGAAGAACTTGACGCCCTTGCCCTCCAGCATCTTCTGCACGGTAGCGCCGATCTTGTCACCCAGTACACGCTGAAGTGGGACATCCTCCATACCCACGACGGTAACCTCGTTGTCGGCGGCCGTCGCTGCGGCAATCTCCATGCCGATGAACGATGAGCCGACGATGACAATCTTCTTGCCCTTATCACCGATCGCGCCCGTGATATTCTGCACGTCTCCAACATTACGCAGTGTGAAGACGTTCCCTAGCACCTTGAACCCCTGCAGCGGCAGGACCCTTGGCGTGCCGCCGGTTGCCAAGATAAGCTTGCTGTACTCGACTTTCTTGCCGGCCTTGGTCGTGATAGTCTTCGAGGCAAAGTCCACGCCGGTAACTTCATCCTCTAGGATCTCGACACCTCCGCTCTTGAACCACTCGCCGTCGCGCCATTGGATCTTACTCGCGTCGGCGATCAGCGCCTTAGACAGCTTCGGCCGGTCGATGGGTAGATAGCCCTCGTTGGAGATCATTGTGATGGGACCTGTGAAGCCCTTCTCGCGCAGGCCTTCAACGGCGCCTAGCGCACCAGACCCACCTCCCACGACGACCACCTTGTCCGCGAGGGCGCTCTGGACGTTGCACTTAAACTTGGGTTTCCGCTTACCGGCCTTGATAGTTTCCTCGTCACCGGTCAGGTAGATAGAGCCGTCGCGCTCGGTGACGCTGAAAACGGGAATGGCATCAAGGGCGGGAGCGTCTTCGACGTCGCCGGTCTTGGCATTGAAACAGGCTGTGGAAGAGAGTTGTCAGCATCCTGATATCGAGGTACAGCGGTCCCGCGCGAGAGACGCACCTCCGTGCCAGGGACACGTCAACCGTCCGTTTGTTGTCAGGACGCCCTTCACCAATGGCGCACCGTAGTGGGTGCACTTGGGGCCCACGGCTTGGATCTTGCCGGCGGCATTGAGCAGGAGGACCTTGGAGTCGAGGCCCTCGAGCTCGACCTCTTGCTTGTCGCCGGGCTTGAGGTCGAGAGCGGTGACGCCCTTGATCTTATACTCCTGAACCATAGCTCGGGCTGAGATACCGAAGCGACGCGCGGGGGCTTGTCTTGGTGTGACGGAAGGGAGACCGAACGAGGAGGTGGTTAAGTTGGAATCGAAGCGGAGGCGGAAAGGCGCAATCGACCGTTTAACAGCGGCTGAGACGGACCTGATACTGTATGGTCCGGAGCTGATATTCATGAAGAACAAGAGGGGAGTCGAAGGGATTTTAGTGACGTTGGGTAGGAGGAGCGGGCGGGGTGCTGATAACAGCAGTCTACAGGAGTAGCTCGTGGTAGGAATGGGACGATTTCTCAGCAGATGCACATCAAAGCAAGCCAATCCTACAACCGCAAGTGTCAGAGACGAGTAAGGGGAGAGAGCACGATGCGGGAAAGGAGGGGTAGCGCACGGGTATCGCAGTCGGGCACCGGCAAACATGTATAATGCATCGCCCTATTCCCCGTTGTTGCTGCCGGCCGTGATGCACTGCTTGTAATGCGGCGCCTCTGATTGGCCAGAGCTCATCTATTTCTGGGCCGACCGATGACGCAAATGCCACAGAGGTACCTACCTAAGGTAAGTACCTAAGGTACGGGGAGGGGCCCAGCCCGGCTCAAGGATGGGGAAGCTCTCGAAGCTCTCACCTGTTTTCCCACCCGAGCACGGAGTGTACGCCGAGCTAACCGGCGCTTTTGTCTGCCTATCCTATCCCATTCCATCTTTTACCCACACCGCGTCTTGCGTGCTCTATAATTTAGAGAAATCGTACACATCATACTTGCCATTCGTAGGCCACTCAGCCCGAGTACCGTCCCGCCATGACGTCGCCGAAAAGGTTGTCACTTTGTTGGCCATCCATCACCAGCTCGAACGGCTTCGGCAGCATCACGAAGCCCATATCCTGCAGCTCAAGCGTGGTTAGCATGCTGTATACCAGCTTGGGAAACCAAAGCGGGCGAGATCACAAGCGAAGGGAATTAGGCACACGAAATTCGCTGAGAAGAGACGGGTCAGCTTACGAATGGTGACCCCGATGCCTCGTTGTCCCCAAAGGCCCAATTCAGCTCTGTCGCGTCCATGTCATCGAGGGCGTTAAACCCCGATAGGCCGCCTTCACTGCTGCTGTTTGTCTGCTCCATCCCCGGCATCCCGGCCGCGCTGGCTCCGCCGTTTGATGAATCCGCATCGGTACCGCTACTGCCCGTCTGTGCCGAAGCAGCAGTTTCCTCCGCCGTTGCCTCCAGCGTCTCCATCGCTCGCCTGTTTAGCTCCTCAATAACAACATGCAGCCGATCTAGCGGTATCAGCTTCGTGGCGTCCTTCATCTGTCGGAACAGCTGCAGGCCATGGCGTGTAATGCGCCGGTCCAGCTCCACCGTCTCTAGGCGCGGCGCCTCGTACATGTGGACCAGGATGATGATGAGCGCAGAGACGAATGCGCATCCGTTGAGCCACATGGAGCAGTCGAGGTCCGACATGCGCTCCATGATCCGCAGGCACTCCCTGCTGACGGACACACACTTTTCCCAGCTAAGGGGTCGCGGCGGCTGCTGGCTCGTGCACCTGCCTCTAGGATACTCGGCTTCAATCAGCTGCACCCGCGAGTACTGGTTGATAGCGCGAATCCAGGCAGCGCTGTGGCTGTAAATTCCGTGCGTCATGACCAGACACATGAGGTACGCGTGGTGCAGGCTCGCCATGTGCGTGAGATCTACCCGGCCGACGTTATTCAGCACGTGCTCGAGCTGCAGCTCCGGTGGTATCGACCGCCGCCAGTCCTCTAGCATGTTCTCCAGCTTGGTGATGTGCTGCCGCCGCTGCTCCGGCACCATACGCGTACTACGTGTCGAGTACATGGCGTCGTATATCCGGCCCTCGATGCTAGCGAGCTGGACGCGCGCCCGGAAATAGTTCATCCTGACGCGACCATCCAGGGTGTACAGATCACCTGCACCGTCACTAGGTGTCATGGGCGGGAGGTCGACATCAATGTCGTTATCCTGCTGGATGAAGGGGATCTGGTGTCGCAGGCTGATGTCCTTGTCGAGGAAGTACGCGATCCAGAAGACCCGTGTGTGCTGCTGCGCCTGTTCGAAGGTGACTAGCTGATGCGTCATGCGGGACTCTAGTTTCATCCTGTGGGCGAGCCGCACTGCGGTGCCAATGAGGACGGGGCCAGGCCGGTGGTCTCGCGTGCTCTGGAAGAGGATTACCATGCCCAAGAGCACCTGCAGACCAAGCAAGTCCTGCTCGCGGGTAACGAGCTCATTTAGAACACTTTGCGCATTCTGCAAACACTTGGAAACCTTGTCGTTCTCGGTAAAGTACTCATGGTGCCGCGCATTTGCTTGTATCGGTTCGATGGGCACCCGGTAACTCAGCGCGATGACGATATTCACGGCCGCCCAAATAGCATATCTCGACTCCTCTATCGCGGCCGAACGGGAATTATAATAGTCATGCAGCATACGCATGAAGGAGGTCTGTTCGAAGAGGGGAATGACGGAGTTGAAGTTGATGAAATAACTCTCGATCCGGGGCAGAATCTCCTGGATCGGCGGCAGCTTGTATGGACTGTCGGGCTCTCCGAACACCCAGTCAGCCTGCGGACTGAGCTGCCCGAGTATCGTGTCCAGGCCGGACAGCTCGGGGTCTACTGTTGAACTTGCTTGAGTCTGAAAATCGAGCATGGGGCTTGGTCCGAAAGTGAGGTCTGGTACAGCGGACTCGGATTGCGGAGCCTTGCCGCCGGAGCCTACCGCCGCGGACGCCACGGCGATGACTTGTTGCAGCTGGGCCTCGATCCGAGCTAGACGATCCTCCAGCGCCTTTGTTCGGTCGGCCCTGCAGGCTCGGGTCAGTAATCAAGCCGGCCCCGTGGGCATATATAATTAGGAGCAAGTGCCCCTTACCCTTCAGTCGAGCCGCCTACTGCCGGTGTCTGTGTCTGGGCTGGCACCTGGGGCGGCACAGGTGGATCCCGCTCCCGCGGATTCGGGATCCGGCGACGTACTGCTGTTGTCCGGCACTCTGCCTTATAGAGCTGACAGTTCGAACATGCTGGCTTGAGCATGTCGCACTTGATCTTTTTGGTGAAGCACAGGTCACAGGCTGTTTCCACGCCGAGGTAAGTTAGTCAGCGCGCTGCTCTGTTGCTGCTGCATATCACAATCGGCAGTGCCGTCGGAGTCCGTGGAACTTGCCTTTGCGCCGCTGCACTTGCGAGACCACCTCCATTTCGCAGTCTTCTTGTCTTCACTCCCTGCTAAACCTGAGGCGGGTTGCAGCCCTACTCCGAAACTGGGCAATTGGGACTCTGCTTTGTATCTCACTAGAAAGATCGAGTAAATATGCAGTTCACCGCTCGTTCCCTTTACTTCTTCGGCGTAGGATCATACCATCAATGTTGCTTATGTCAGTGACGAAGCAAGAGATCACCTTGGCCTGGACCTGACTTATATGGGACTGCGGCCGAAGCCAGCGCTGGCTGCTTACAAATTTCCAACCAGCTCTGACGTTTGGCGGTAGTCTGCACCGCCACGAGTTGCACGCAAGGCGGGTACTAATAATAAAGGGAGCCTCTGTAAGGTCTAACTTGACTTTCACCTTGGAGCACCCGCGAGCTGCAGTAGACTGTTGCGTTTCTGTCGTCTTCAAAAGTCGCCGTCATTTACCGCTCACTGTCTGACGCACAACTTGAGGATTGGTTCTGGACCGTATAGGCTTGTTTAGAAGAAAGGAAGGTATGTGATGGGACGGTGTAGCGGTAAACGGGTTTGAGGCCTCGTACCCCTTGTGGTTTCCTACACTGCACCACACTGTAAAAATCACCACGGTGGTTTTCTAGTAGAACAGCATTCCTCCCGCGGTTCGAAATTTTACCGTTCAAGTCTTACAATCTTTTTTTTTTATCTTTCTTTCCCTTTTTCCTCCCTATTTTTCATCTCTTCCTGTCTCTCTTTTACGATAGCACCCATCGACGACATCAGAGCCGCTCGGGATACCATGTGAAGCCTGACAGACAGTAGCTTCAGTTCTTTAGGAACATCAGATGTGCGAAAGGTTGAAGTGGACAATTAGGATCTTGGACCAAGTGATCGTGGAAGCAGCAGGTTGTAAACCGCCGAATGAAACTCAATAAACATAAGTAGCATTGTACCCGAGCGTCCCTTTCAGCATTTCCATCAAAAGCAAAAAAAAAAAAAAAAAAAAAAAAAGCCATCTATATCATACCGCATATTGTATCTAATCTATGCTGATCTATTATGCTTCGCTCCGTGTCCTTTCTGCCTCCCTTGGCGTCTAAGCTGAGGTGAACTGCTTCTGCTCGCCGGTGAACTTGGGGTACCCGTGTATTTTCAGCTTCCCAGCGTCAGCCGCAACCAACGTATAAAACGCCGTCATGTCCTTCCCAAACTGCTCTACAGCCTTCGGGTCGCTTAGGTCAAAGGGCTCGTGGCCGTCTCCCATCTGCTGTATTTGGGTCCCCGCGGCCACGAGGCCCAGGCCGCTGTCGTTGTCGAAGGGCGGCACCGGCTTGATGGTGCCCTTGACCCTCCCGGCAACGATGTCCTTCGCAAGCCCCGGCTCCTGGGCCGCCGGCTTCCCGAGCCCGACGCCGTCGACCACGTCCATGGCCGCGACCATGGCGCCGACCGACCGCAGCCCGCCGGTGATGTACACCTTGGTCCTCCTCTGGGCGGCCGGCCCCAACGCGGGCACCACGCGCTCCGCGAACTCGAGGAAGAAGGCCTCGCGGCGGCGCGTGCTCTCCTTGGTCCACTGCATCCCCAGCTCCTCGTAGGTCCCGCCGCTCAGCTCGACGAAGTCGAGGCCGATCTCGTTCTGCAGCACGGCGCACAGCTCGGCCGCCTCCTCGGGCGAGAAGCCGCCGGCCTGGAACTCGACGCTGTTGAGCTTGGCCGAGACGAGGAAGGAGGGCGAGGTGCGGGCGCGGATGGCGGTGCACACCTCGGTGATGAGGCGCATGCGGTTACGCAGCGACCCGCCGTACTCGTCGGTGCGGTGGTTGGTCGTCGTGGAGAGGAACTGCGCGAGGAGGTAGCCGTGCGCGCCGTGCAGCTCGATGCCGTCGAAGCCTGCTGCCTCGAGATAGGCGGCCGCGTGGGCGAAGGACGCGACGATCTGGGCGATGTCGTCCTTGGTGGCGGCACGGACTGGCGGGAAGGTCATGCCCATCTTCGGCTCTGCGCGCCCGGAGATCGGCTCGTTAGCGCTCCGTCATGGGCCATGATATGTGGACAGGAGGATTTAACAGACGGAAGCGAGACTCACCGAGCTGGACTGCCGAGGCGGATATGCCCTCCTTGACATACTTCTCCTCTATCTGTCGGCCTGGGTGGCAGACCTGGCCGACCATAAGGCTTCCGTGGGCCTTGCCCGCCGCTGCCAACTCCTTGAAGGCCTCGAAGCGCTCACCGGAGAAGGGCGCGCCGAGCGGGATTGCGGTGTTTCCGGCGCTTCCAATGTGCTTGAGGTCTATCTGAATGTTGCCCGTGTTGATGACGCCCCATTCGCCCTCTCCCCAGCTATTCAGCCATGTCAGCGAGAATTTAAGGAGGCGGTTGGATGGACCGCGTAGAGGCAAGGCTTGCGTACCGCTTATAGAGTTCGATGAGCTCCTTAGAGGGGATGCCGCGCTTTTCCACGTCCGTCGGGTGCCATGATGAGAGCATCTCGGCCATGGAGGCGTGCATCAGGCGGTTCTGGGCGACCTTCTTGGAGAAAGTGAAGGTCAGGGGCTGCGCCAGCCGCTCAGGGCTGGCGTCTTGGGCGGCCTCGAAGCGTGCGGACGACATGACGGGTCGTTCTAGCGTTTCTGTAACTCCTGAGTTCGGGTTGCAAAGTAGATGAACTATTGTGATGTCTTGCTAACTTCTCCGTATCAGTCCCCATTTACCCTCCACAGGGGCGTGGCTTTCACTCTTATACAATCTGTCTTCATGTTTGCTCGGACACTTTCTAGAGACAAGAGATAAATTTTGGCTCCACGCAACGGTTTCGATTATCAAGCATCAATGTTAGCTGCATCAGTCTGTTGACGACTCGGACGCTACAAGTCTCGCTAGGCAAAGTCACCTAAACTCCATGGCGTTTCGAGTAGATGGGTACCCCAACGCTCGGGACGAAAGCTAGACCGCCACGGATCTCGAGATCCGAGGTCTCGGTGTTGCAGGGCCCGAGAGGGAGGGAGCACACCATAGCGTACTAAGAGGGGCGCGGCCTGTTTCCGTGTCTGCCTCGCTTTCTAAACTGAGAACTGCGACAGGTATGTCCTGGCTGGCCGACGTGTCATAGCCAATAGATCAAAGCAGCTCGGCGTGATGTCCTGCCTTGCTTGGTAACTTACCATTCGCTTGCTTTCAAAGCGTCTTCTAAGCGTTACCAATACGATGGACTATAACGTGAAGTTACAGCTGAAGGATTCATGAGGATCAGAGGTGCCTGAAGCATTTGAAAGTGGACACCCTCGCTAGCATTAGGTAATCACCAGCTTTTCCGTCCAAGCTGCGCCACGGATCGCCGCTAAGGGAGAGGGCCGAGCGTGAGGCGCTCCACGGCGTTCCGTGGAAACTGCGTTCCTCGGGTCAACGGTCCACCGTAGTCCTGAACTCTTCGACAGGTTCTTATTCCGGTCCCTCCCCGCACGGCAGCATCGAGTAACCGCTATGTGAATAAGAGGTACAGTAACTACCTTACGTACACACCATCGAAAGTCGCAGTGAGCTGCCGGGCAGACGTGACGTCAACACGTGGAAGCTCACATGACGAGGACAAAGAAGTGGCCTGAGGGCGGTGAGCCGTGATTGATAAGGATGGCGGCAAGATTTCGTCCGCCGGACGCCGCGACGGACGAAGCTTCGCCCCGAGTCGCGAGCAGCTCGTGCGCGGCAGCGAGGAACGAAATCCGCCCTCGAGTCGAAGCAGAATGCGCTGTTTTACTACATCACTGCTTGAAGTGTGGCTTTTCATGGTTCTAGTCTGTGTCGGGCTATCACCTCTCAGCGTTGGCATCTATTACAGCTGCATACACGAGCAACTTGGCGCGTTTCTCTGGCTAGGGGTTTGGTGTGAGCCACCATCCGGACGAAAATGGCCGAGCATTACAGTGCAGAACAGGCGGCCAAGAGAAGGAAAGTCCGCAAGGGAACTCACAGCTGCTGGGAATGTACGTACTGCACCGTCACGGGTGCCGTGACGGCCGACTGTGCTCCCCTGAAGCATCCCGGACTAACACAACCCCTCCCGGACAGGTAGAAGGAGGAAGATCCGCTGCCAGTACGCGTCGCCAGACGACGCCATATGCATTGGCTGCACTTCTAAAGGCACTGCCTGCCGCAGCCAAGAGTTCGATGATGACTCGGCTCCTTCTCCGACGGGGAAGGCCGACCCGCCGATGACGCATCGCCTTGACCGGCTGGAGCTGATGATGGAGCGTCTTATCGATAGGATGATGCCTGAGCAGCCAGGTACGATGCCGGACCAGCTTCCGGCCCGCCGCAACAGCGCCATGTCGGAGGGCGGCGAGTCGTTCCTTGATGTTATGGAGCACTCTACGGCTGGCGACGGGCCGATCGCCGGATTGCTTGCCATGAGGCACTATCCCGCACCCATGCACCCTGAATTAGACCAGCCTACACCGGCATCAGAACCAGCTCAGGAGCCAGCACCTGCACCGGCACCGCCGATGCCCACTCCTGAGTCGGGCGGCACCACGTCGTCGGCAGCTCAGCCGTTCTTGCGGAAACGAGAACTGCCTCCGGCAAAGCATTTCTGGGTCTGTCACGTCCTCACAGCCGTCTTCCCTCCGCAGGACGCGGTCGACGCTATAGTTGCGGCAAGTCCCGGCGCGCCGTACATTGTGAGCATGTTCCATAGCCGGCATGACATGCTCGAGGGCAAGGGAGAGCGTGTGTCAGACCTGAGCATCATCCCTCCCATGTCTAGCCACCCGACATTTTTGGCCAAGAGGCTATTGCAGGTCCTCATCTGCATCCAGCAGCTGCCGCCGACCTTCGACTGGCAGAGCCTGAAGCCTAGAGAGTCTCTATCAGATACCATCATGCGGATGATAACCACGTCTACCCTAGCGACAACCAACGATGACCTCATCGGTTACATCGAGGGGCTGCAGTGCCTAGTCTTGCAGGGCTTCTACCACGCCAACGCCGGCAACCTTCGCAAAGCGTGGATCAGCTTCCGCCGGGCACTAAACCTGGGGCAGCTGATGGGCATCGACCACGGCGACAATCGCGCGTTCAGGTCCTGTAGTTCGAAAACGAATCCGGATACTCTTCCCTCGGCGGCTTACCTGTGGTACCGTATCGTTGCCTTCGATAGGTACCTCTCCCTTCTGCTAAACATGCCGGTGGGCAGCCATGACGATGAAGTCTTTACTTCTGAGGAGGCAACATTATACGACACGCCAGCGGAGCAGCTGGAAAAGACGCACGCCGTGCTCTCGGCCAAGATCATCGAGCGCAACCAAGCTGCCAAGAAGTCCAGGCGGCAGCCCTCGTACGCAGCAGCGCAAACCATCTGCCTGGATCTCGACGCCGCCGCCAAGGCGATGAGTCCCTCCTGGTGGGACGAGCCGCGGCTGGACCCGTTCGCAGCCCCGGACGACTCCTACGAGCAGACCGGTCGGACAATCCTACAGATCCATCACTACACGCTGGTGGTGTTGGTGCACCTGCCGTACATGCTGCACGATCCGGCCGATGCTCGGTTCGACTACAGCAAGCGCATGTGCGTGCAGTCCAGCCGGGCGCTGCTGAAGCGGTTTGTGGCCTTCCGCTCGTTCAACTCGTCGGCGCACTCGTGCCGGCGGGTCGACTACGCGGCGCTCATCGCGGCCCTGACGCTCATGGTGAGCTATCTGGCGCGCAGGGCGGGTGAGAGTGCAGCAGAAGTGGAGGCTGGGCGGGCGGGGGATAGGGAACTGGTGAAGAGCGCGAGGAAGCGCCTGCAGCACGTCGCCAATGTGAACGGGGACAAGCTGTCCAAGCAGGCGGTCGAGATCATCGGGCAGATGCTGCCCATCATGGACAAGCCGGTGACCGGCAGCAGTGCAGATGCTGCGGCGCAGCAGCACAATGTCCAGCTCGGCGTCCCCTACCTCGGCACGATCAGCGTCAACCCGAGCGACCCGACAGCGATCGGAAGGCCAGATGCTTCCACTATCACGAACCCGGCGTTGATGTGCTCGAATGCGTCTCTGCTGCCGGGCTTAGGCTTGTTTGGTTCTGGAAGTGCCGGGCCAGCTACGGCAGCCGCGATGCCATCTGGCACCATCCCGAACTATGGGGAGGGCAGCATGTCGATGATGGAGGAATGTATCCGGTTGGCGCTGCCGCCGCGGGGTGCTTCTGGCGCCGAGCTGGATCCGGAGCTGCTGCCGGAGCTGACGGCAGAGGGGAGCGATTGGGCGTTTCAGGGGGTGGACACGGCTTACTGGTCTCTGCTTAATGGGGGCGATGAATGGCTGTGAATGTGATGTCTGAGGGAGTACTGAGCAGGTAGGATAAGCACAAGGGCGATATGACTTGCACACATCGCATATTGATATCGGGGAATACCCTCATTCCATGAAGGCCGTTAGAACTGGTAGCTGTTCATCCTGCTGTGGCAAACGCAGTTACATACGTAATTGAAGCGCGACATTCAAAGCCAAAGTCGTCGGGCGAACTACACGGGTGAAACGCCTGAGTACCACAGAACTGCAGGAAGTTGGTGAACTGAGTCCGAGTCCTGCCATCCTTCTCACATCAGCCTATTGTCAGTGTTATTTTGTCTCCGATCGCTCGCAAATAAGCTCAATTGACCTAATGCAAGTGCCGTTACCTAGCAGAGCCGATCGACATCAGGTATGGAGCACAGTAGCGCTGCTCTCGGCTTAAAGCCGAAAGCCTCAATCCTTACCGTCACACCGTTGCGCTGGTCTTTAGTATGACGTCTACCATCTCCAGCTCTTTGGCGGGGCAGCTCTCGCCCCCTCTACCATCGACTCTTGACTCCGCGAATCCGACCGTTCCTCAGCTCACTCCAGGCACGCCTCAGTCTGGAATGACGACCCAGACCCGTCATACATCACCGAACTTGTCGAGGACTATGGTCTCTGATTGGGAGTTCGGTAGAGCGGCTCTCCGCTCTTACGGGGGAGGCTCGTTCCCGCGTGGCCTCCTTACCCCCTCGCGGACATGACGTTATGATGGCTTCAAGACCCATTGATGAGGTGTATCTCTTATAAGCAATCCTTTTCCCTTCCTGGTAGGAGAGTGTTGTGCCTAGAGGATCCCTTTGAAGCTTCACCCGAAAGATCAAACTTCATACCTAGCTTGCCTTTGAGATACCGCCGTCGCACGACAGATATTGAAAACAAAAATGGCAACAAGCAGAGCAGCAAATCTGGTTGAGCAGGCCGTTGGCCACGACGGCAGCGCCATCATTCAGCAGGATGTCGCCAGCTACGAGCAGACCGGCGACAAGTCCGAGACGATGAAGGCCCTCACCTGGCAGGGCAAGAACAAGGTGCAGGTCATCGACCTCCCGAAGCCCAAGATTCTCGAGCCCAAGGATGTGATCCTTAAGGTCACTGGTAGCACCGTCTGCGGCAGTGACTTGCATCTCCTGCACGGTTAGTGGACTGGTTTCTAGCTATTGGTGGTGCAGCCCCGTAATGACCGCAATAATAGGTGCCATTGTCCAGATGAAGCCGAACGACATTCTGGGCCACGAGTTCTGCGGCGTTGTTGACGAGGTCGGCCCAGAGGTGAAGAAGGTCCAGAAGGGCAAGCGATATGTTGCCTCGTTCCAGATTGCCTGCGGGGAGGTAACTGCTACTCACCAGTGACCGGAGAGGCGAACATGTTTGGAAGGCTAACGTTCGACTTAGTGCTTCTTCTGCAAGCAGAAACTCTCCTCGCAATGCGAGAAGACCAATTCCAACTCCGTCGCCAAGGCCATGTACGGCTCCCAGACCGCCGGTATCTTCGGCTACTCCCACTTCACAGGCGGTTTCGCTGGCGGCCAGGCCGAGTACGTGCGCGTCCCCATTGGCGACGTGAACCTGCTTGAGATCCCGGACGAGGTCCCGGACGAGAAGGCTCTCTACCTTTCCGATGTGCTGTCCACCTCGTACAATTGCGTCAAGGACACCGCCGTCTACCCGGGCGACCAGGTCGCCATCTTCGGCGCCGGTCCCATCGGCCAGATGTGCGGTGTCTTCGCGGTCAACGAGGGCGCTAGCAAGGTTATCTTCGTCGACACCGAGCCGCGGCTGACCTTCATCAAGGAGCGGTGGCCGGCTAAGCACGCCGACAAGCTCGAGCTCGTCGACTTCAAGAAGCTGAGCCACGGCGTCACGAGCAAGGACACGGTCGTCAGCACGCTCAAGGAACTGTGCGGCGGCAGGGGCCCGGACGTCGCGCTCGAGTGCGCGGCGGGCGAGTACGCCAAGGGGTGGATGCACTGGCTGGAGATGCAGGTCGGCGCCGAGACAGACACGAGCGAGATCCTCAACGAGATGATTGAGGGTGTGAGGAACTACGGCCGCGCGGGAGTGACGGGTGTTTATGTCGGCTACGTAAGCTATACTCCTGGCTGATTCACTTATCGCCAGGGGATCATTACTAACAGCGATCTAGACGAATCACTTCGCCGTCGGCTCCCTGATGCAGCGCGGCATCCGCCTGATCGGCAACGGCCAGGCCCCCGTCCTGAAGTATTGGGAGGACCTGCTGAAGCAGATTCAGTCGGGCGATCTGGATCCTCTGCAGATGGTGTCACACCGCGTCCGACTTGAGGACCTCGACAAAGTCTACTATAAGTTCGATGCGAAGGAGGACGGCATGCAGAAGGTCTTCGTCGAGACCAAGTTCTCGTTCCCGAGGGCTGTGGGAACGCCCGAGTTGACGACGTATTAGGCCTAAAAGTGATGTGGATGTGGATTGAAGATGAATGTAGTATGTTGTGAGAGGCGTTCGGGGGACGACGTTCGGTGTAAGATATCTAGGGGAGTAGTGACACTGGTGCGGTGTGGTGTTGTGTGCTGAAGTACCGAGATACCTTTGCTGGAGCAGAAGATCAAAATTCTCTCTTTTTGACATATGCATATCTGTCGTGAGGAACGTTGGATGGCTCCCGGTCAAAATGATAAGTGAAGAAGCCCCCTGAACATTGGAAACACCTGTGAGAAGCCACATCTAGGGTGAAAAATGATGGGACCATGGTCATAGTTCGAAAGCTCACAAAAGGTCTCCAAGTATTATTTCTTATGACCATTATCTAATCTACTGGAAGCTTTCCTTCAGTATCTCAGGCTTGCGGTCGTTCAAGTCCAGGATCATCTGTCCGAAGAGCCCGTTCGCCCAGGAGAACCTGTGCCATGTTAGCCGAGGAAAGATTCGAACAGCAATACACCTGAAGGTCAGGGAACAGGGGATGTATGAGTGACTTACCACTGCCGCGTCCAGTCGCTCTGATTAAAGGTGTTGATGCTCTCATGCATCAGTCCGAAGCCATCCGTGCTGCTCACAACCTCCTTGAGCACCGACAAGATCTCCGCCTCGTCGTCAGTCGTGAGGATCCGCACGATACTCGCCATCGGCCACGCGTACCCCGGCCCCTGATGTGGCCCGCCGACGGAGTTGATCACCGGTCCGCGCATGAAGTACGGGTTCCCGTTCTTGCCTGTCTCATCCAGGACCACTGCTCGGGTGTCCTGGTAGACGGGGTCGCTCGCGTCCAGGAAGCCAAGGAAAGAGGCTGCCAGCAGGGACGGGATGTTCGCGTCGTCCATGACGGCTGCAGAACCGAAGCCGTCAATCTCATAGGCATACACCTGCTTCCCCGAGTTCGGATCTGTTACGATACCGTGGGCGATGATAGCGTTCTTGAGAGACGCCGAGAAACACTTCATCTGTGACGATAGCCCAGCAGGCGCCTTATCACCCAAAGTCACCATGATCTCCGCCGCGGCGCCGAGGTACCGGGAGAACATCATGTTGGCAGGAATGAACAACTGGAATATCGTGCTGTCGTCGCTGGGCCGAAATGCTGAGCGGATCAGTCCCGTCCCGTTAGCAACAGGGCTGCCCAGGCCGTTGTTCGCCAGCGTCTCGGTCGTCCGCGTCGTCAGCCGCGTGAAGGTATATGGTGAATCCAGCACCTGCCCATCGGCCCTGTACGTCGGCGTCTTCATGGCCCTAGCCGTGTTCAGCACGGCCTGGACGGCTGCCACCCACTGGAATCTGCCGAAGAACGCCGCGTCCCCCGTCGCGGCGTAGTACTCCGCCGACACCTGCAGGAAGGCCGCCAGGCTGTCGAGCTCGTACTTGCACTCGAAAACGCTGGTGTTGCTGTACGGCGGTGTCACCGTGTCGCTCAAGGCCGCGCTGTTCTCCGCCGGTGCGATGCTGGACTCGGCGGGCGCCTGGAACGAGTTGCAGTAGGGCGAGGTGAGGAGGTAGCGTGCCTGCAGGTTGATCACTCCGCGGTAGAGCGAAGCGATACTGTCAGAGCAGTTGTCGGCCTTGAGGAGCGGCAGGTATGATTGCATCTGGTTGGCCGAGTCGCGCAGCCACATGGCGTTGATGTCGCCGGTGATGACGAAGGTGAGCTCCTCAGCCGAATTGTTTGCCGCGACGCCCTTCCACTTGATGGCCGTGTCCAGGGTGTTGGGATAGGAGTTCTGGAAGATCCGGTAGAGGTCCGGGTCCGCTATGACTCCCTCCATGCGCTCGATGAGGTCCTCAACGTCAGAAGAGTTGAAAGTTCGGCATGCTGGGTCCGGGCGCATGTAGGATAGCGTGTACTTGCCGCTGCTGTATGGAGGATGATGCGTCTGAGAGTACGTGGAGTAGTCCGGGCATTGTGCAGCAGTCAAGCCCGCGAGCATGAATGGGAGCAAGGAGGAGGCTGGAACCATGTTGGCGACAGTGTGTCGTCAGTCCGAGATTAGTAGCAACGGTAGGTGATCTCTAAGTTCAATTGCGCTCGGGAACTGACGAGGGTTCCGCCATCTTATCTCTCACCGACCAGCCAAGGCGTCCATGCAGCACATACATGCCATATTATAACACCGATCATTTTCCATCCACAACCAACCGGAAAGTTGGTCATGTTGGAGAAGCACATGTTGGAATGTGGGGAGAGGATACTACGTTCCACTGCCGTGAACCACAGTGCCTCCAATCGTGCCACGCGGAGAACTCCTGTAAGGTACCAACAACCTACTCTTCTGTACTATATAGGAAGGTCGCATCACCATTCTTAAGCATCCGGGGTAAGCCATTTCCCCGCAATCATTCTGTGCCGATCACAACGTCACGAGCATTGTTACGTGGTGTTGTAGTTCGTAGCGGCCGTCATACACTGCTAACAGAGGAGAGATGAGATCGAGAATCCCGAAAATACCAGTTCGTTCTTTACGTAGGCGTCAAAATTAAAGCGAGTATTATTTCTGCTGAGTACATTTGAAGTGCTGACACTTCTAATATATCAGCTTCCAACCGTTGCTGCGAAAGTAGGTAACTAGTAGGGCCATTTGTTGTTGTCTCGCGAGCTCAGTGGAATAGACGTGCTGCGAGACGTTGGCCCCCCCCCCCCCCCCCCCCCCCGGGCACAATCCAAACTGGCAGTGGGCGCGTGGGGTCGCTTCATCAGCCGCCCATAGAGATGGAGTGCTGCTTCTTCAATACCTGGCCATAGCCGATGTTATGGGCTCCCTCAGAGTTATATGACTCTTCGCGGATAATGGTCAGCTATGCTAGTCATCGACCTACCCAACAAGAAGCAACGCAATGACTGGTATTGGTCCCTCCCTCCACACAACTCTGCAGCAACAGTCACTATTACCTCGTAGACCTCACATTGTGCCATATCTCAACTCGAAAAATACATGGATTGTCCTTCATATCGATCGCGCCCGGTCACTTTGATCGTGGGAACTCAACGCGCATCCCCGCGAGGCGTACTGCAATTTTCTCAACCGCTTCGTCAGGCATCTGAAGCATACTCCTCATCCGAGAAGTATAGAGCCCCGTACTTATCGGTCTTGTCCGAATTGCTCCTTTGGAGTCTAAATTCCCCGATATTTTCCAGTTCGTCAGCCATTTGAATTCTTCCCTGCTGGTCAAGCTCCTCGTAGACGTCCAACAAGTCAAAATAACGCGTCCAAACCTTCAACACATCATTCCGATGTTCCGAACGCGCCATGTAATCTATGACATTTTTTAATCCGCTCACCATCGGTCTGTCCGAGTTTGGATACCCTAGCCGCTTTGACAAGCCCTCCACCCTTCGGGTCAGATCACAATAATAGTTCCCATCTCTAACGAGAGAATGAACTTCTTCTAGGGCAGCTTTGGCGACATTTTCATCACTGCCACCTAGCAAATGCAGGATCAGAGCTCTCGCTAGTGCACTGTGATGCGAGGCCAGGAGCTCCGTCCGCGCGGCTTCGGGAACATTTCCTAGATCGTGATATTGGTCCGATTCTATAAGACTGTTCCATAGCAGTCGGACAGAAGCGACACTCGAGCTTCTTACTGCCCACCAGAAGACGTTAGGCTCTTGAGACTGACGTGACACTGGTAAGATCCGGGCTCCTCTTTTCAGCAGCTGCTTTGCCAAGCTGATGTGGTCGTTGGCACACGCGGCTATCAATGCGGTGCGGTAGAGCCCTGTCGAACTCACGGCTCTGACGTCTAACTCTGTGCGACCCAAGAAAACATCAACAATCTTGGAGTGGCCAAGTGCGCATGCTGCGATCAATGCAGTTCCGTATTCGCCCGCTCTCGCCTGAAGGTTGAGGTCTGCACCCTGCGAAAGTAAGTACTTGACACCCACAGCGGCATTTTGATCACGGGGAGCCATAATCACAGCCCCAATCAATGCTGTGCCAGTTTGGCTACTTGGAGACAGATATTCATCATCTTCCCCGGAATGCACAAAGTTCACATCGGCTCCATGACTGAGCAGAATCTCATAGACGTCCCTTAGATGATGTCCGTACCCATGCGGCTTTAAAAGCGATACTGAAAGCTGGCGTTTGTGTATTGTCTGGAGTAAATGCACGTACTTCCCGTTGGTCCTAGTCGCCATGGGCATGATGATGTTCAACACTCTTGGCGACACGTCCGAGTCGTTTTCTCGCCTCCTTGTGGCTAGGAGTGTCAGACTCAGTCGTGCCAGCTCGTTATGGCACTGGACAATGACGGTCTTTGACCTCCCCCACTCACTCTCTGAAGTGAGATTCCGCACCGTGTTGGTGCGTTTCTCTATCGAGTCCGGCAGGAACATATTGTCTAAGATGCGTTGTAGATAATCACGTCTTTTTTCAATATAGCCAGAAACCTCTAAGGGTGGAGCTGTCCGGCTAGGGGAAGATGGAGGTGTCCAGCTGTCATAGGGTGCTTCATCCACAAGCTGCGCAAGAAACTTCCAATGGACCCATATTTGAAAAAAGTCCGATTCTTCGTGATATGTGCGACTGCGGTTCGGTCCAGTCGGGCGGTGATGCTCGACAGTAAAGAGGTTGGGATCATTATTCTCAAAAGTCGTGGCCCGGAACCGAGGGGCCAGCTGGTAATGGAATGGGGAAGCAATATATAGCGAAGTACGCTGTTTGAGCTCCGATGGCCAATCTCCCTTCTGTAAAGACTGGAGAAATATATGTCTGATTTTCGAGAGAAGCCCAGCTATGAGCGCCCTAAGCAGTAACTGCAAGTGTCCAAAATCTTCATGTTGGCTCACAGGTGATGCCTGTGCCCCCGAGACCCAGGGTTCCGGGCCAGCTAGAAAATTCAGGACTGTTACGGGCATGTGATATTTCTCAGATGATTTAATTGCAATCGTTGAGAGACGTACGAGCCAGTGACTGCACCCGATAGGAGGGTCGTTTTCGCCAATGAAATCCTTTAGAAGGGTTTTGAGGTCTTCTTGTTGATGTTTCGTTGAGAGCCCAAAGTGACGGTACCAGTTTTCGTAACCATAATTCCAGAAATCAAGGAGGGTAGTTTCAGAATCAGACTTGGGAAGGCGAACGCCACTGTCAATGACTGGGCTGTCGTAGTTAGACATCATCCAGAGACACATTTTTGCGACGTGTGAGTGGCAATCGTTCTTCTCTTGCCGATGCTTGTCGCAATATTCCTGGACTGACAGATGAGAGAAGTGAAAGTCGTCCGCTTCCGTTGCGACCAGATTGCGACAGGCTTTGATGACAGCATTCTGGTCATAAGCTTGCTCGACGACCTTGTTGTCCTTGAGTCTCTGGGAAACTGCACCGAGAATTACCCTCTTTTTGCTCGACCCACCGTCTGCAAGGAGCCACTGAATAACTCGTAAGGCAACTTCCTTCTGAGGTGTCCTGTCGTTGTCGATGCTCTTGAATGTCTTCTCATAGGCCTCCTCAAGCTTCATGGGGAGCCCTGGAAGAGCTTCGCTGATGTCCCGCCCGCTGTCGAGGGAGAGAAGATAGTTGATGTGATAATCAGCCCATTGAAACCTGCGGCCATCAGCACCGTCCATCACATCAAAGGAACAAGATGGGGCTCACATTCCGCCACACTTCTCAGCAAATACTCTTTCTATTTCTTCCTCGAGTTCGTCCGAAACTAGCGGCACCATCCTCGCTTTGCCTTCCTCTGATTCCCTTTCCTCCCTAATTCGAGTCCTGGCTAGTTTCGAGATGTCGTCTTGGTTATCGGCTGCGGAAATACCAAGCTTCAAAGCTTTCGCACCTGCAGTTGAGAGGGTAAGAGTCTGGGCATCCAGATGACTGCTGATGGTCACATTTGCCTGGCTGGAAATGACAATCTTTAGTTGGTGATTGGATCCAAGCAACTTTTTGAAGACGCTCAGCAGCGTCCGTAGCTCCTCCGACGGCCGTCTCCTATCATCCCTTTCCATTTCGTCTTCCTTGCGTTCACACTCGTCCAAGGCGTCTACGACCAAAATTGTCTCTGTGTCGGAAGGCATCACGCACTTCAGCAGCTCGAGATACTGGTCCTCGGTTATATTTCGCGACTTTGATGTAAGCTGTCCCTTTTTTTCGTACATTCTAAGGAGTTGTTGAGGTAGAGGGTAGTAGCTGTCCGCGAGTTGTCTGATCAGACTGCCTAGAACCGACCTGCTGCTCGTTCGCGACTCGACACCTTTGCGACAGTAGAAGTATGCCAGTTGAGTCTTCCGTGAACTTTCAAAATCGGAGTCGTTCGCCTCGGCGTCCTCCGTGGAGATGTTGTCCGCCGAGTCACTGTCCGACAGGGAGCCGTCGGCGGGCTCGTGGAAGCTACCATCTCCTGCAGAAGCATCGTCCACAGACTCGTCGTTTGACCAGTCGTCGTCATCGAATTCCTCCTCACTGGTTGAAAGTCTCCAGATATGAAATTTCCGTAAATTTCGTCGATGACGATCGACGATGCTCGTGATGAGTGTTGTCTTTCCAGCCCCAGCTAATATACATCAGTACCAATATTTCAAGTGAGATGGTCTCAGGAAACGGCGGCGTGTAGAACGGAGACTTACGTATTCCACTGATCCATAGAAACCGTGGCCCGTCAGGAGCTTCCCAACTCTTATATTCATGTCTTTCGAAGACCCATTTCCCCGTGTTCTTGACCCGGCCTTGCTTGGCATTCCTGTGATAGCCGAGGTACGGAGCATCAGAGAGCCAGGCTAGTACCTTCTCACGGCTCTCATTCAAATAATATTTGTCAATGTCACTTTGCAGTTTCCTGATCTCTCTGTTCATCGTGTCCAAGGAATTCCTTGTCATAATGCCGTCAAAAGCCCTAGCGTGACGTTCAAATTCCATCTCAAGTTCCAAGATGTCTTTTTCGAAGCTTATGATATCATCGGCCCTCCAAATAGCCTGCCATAGTCGACGAAACAGGTTCATTGACTGGAGAAGAGATGTGGAAGCGAGAAACCCGAGGAGGCGACAGTAAATTGCAACGAGGCTCTCTTCAATGTCTTCGCATTCTGACGGTCTCTCCTTGCGAATGCTTCTTACGCGCTGCTCGTGTAGACTCGCCCGATTCATGACTATGAGGGTCTTTTCTATGCCGATCAACATGGCACCAGTTTGTTTCGCGTCTTTTATTGGGACCTGCACACCAGCACGTTCAGACATCGAAAATGTTGGACAGGAGGAACGCAAACGCGCCAGACACACCTCGAGTATGATCTTGAATATCGACCAGGCAAGACTTGCGGTCGGGTTCGAACTAGTCGCGGCATCGCCAATGGCTTTACTCTTTTCCAATACATCAATTGCTTTCTTCCAGAGCTCGTCAAGGGTGAACTTGTAGTCTAGGAACTCGATCTTGGTTTTGTCCGCTTGGGAGTCATTCTGCCGCTTCTTACATATTCGTAGAAGCTTCATATGTCGAGGGACGGTCGACTCATCTTCGTCCGAGATTGTTCGTGCGACTTCCCGCAAAATAACCTTTGTCCGGTCGTCGACCTTCTGGTGTTTCTTATAGAACTTCCAGACCTTGTGATCCAGAGACAGCTCCCAGATGGTAACCTGCTGTTCAATGTCAAGATCCATTTTAGAAAGCTTTCTAGCTGCTGCTTTTGCTTCGATATCGAGATCTTGCCTGGCTAGTCTCTCTATGAAGGCACGCGACTCCTGTGAAATTGTGTCGAAGAATCTGTCGATGGCATTGTTCGTCTGGCCGAGCTTCTCGTATGCTTTCTCCCAGTAATCGACATGATCTTCCACACAGAGTTCTGACTCTGCAGTGTCTACGTAGTCCAAATGAGACATATCTGTAAGTACGAAGCCGCTCTGTCGACGCAATGTCAGGAAAGGCTCGGCCGGTGGGATGGAAGGAATGAGTATGGGAACATGTCCTGGCTATCCACGAGCATAGAGCATTGGAAACACCATTCCACCGGAATCTGCGAATCAGAGTACGCTCACGGCGCAGTAAAGAGAGACAGTGCACAGCTAGGGCTGCTATGGAGCAAAGGGCAAATCTCGGACTGGGGAGTTGTTGAGAAGCTGAGGAAGGAGAGTTGGGCAGGCATGGAGCGGGGTACAGGCCCTTTAAGCGCCCTAATGTACAGTACAGGATGCTGCTGCCGTCTGAACGGCTCTCTGTCCTGCACGAGTTATCACTGGGCAGGCGTTCTATCTAAATGTGACAGACTGGCGGCACTCAGCATGCATGGCTTCCCAAGCTCGTTTCAGCCAATGGTAGGTGAGACGCGGAACACAGCGCTACTGGTAGGTGCATATCGGGCTTTAGCAACTCCAGATGGTCTCAGAGTGTCATCTATGAAAGCCGCAATATACAAAGTTGATCTTTTCATGTTTGGAAACTCCGTTGACTCAAAATGTCTATCTTCGCGCTAAAATCGTTTCAGGCGCTTGTCTAGCAGCACTTTCTCTGTCACAGGCGCGCCGCTTCATGGCCTCTCGGAGTAACCAGCACGCGTGTTGGGTGCTGTCAGACGACCACAGCTGAGCCGACAGGTCGATGCTTGTTCTCCCTATTGGCTGATTCTCGCCTATCAGGCCTCTACTTGCGATGGCTGCATATGGGGTGGTGGGCATAGACCTGATTCAAGAAGCCGATGACCAACAAATCAAGTCGCAACTTGCCCTCGAGGGCTTTTCTTGCCAGAGTGCTACGAGCCCCTCTTCCTTGAGTAAGCCCGAAGGTTCCTTATAGGACACTATCGTATTAGCCCACCCCACCACCTATTCTGGTGTTGTAAACAATCATCTCGAATCTTCGACTCTTGCAGCAGTATAGCTACAATACGCTCCATGCTCCGAAGCAGGCGTATTAATCTAAGAAATTACACAATACCGTGTTAAAGCACGCGCACACACACACACATTTATATATATTTCAAGACTCCGCAAGGTCAAACTTAGCGCTGTTGCTTCTGCCTATCCAACTCGGACCGGACCAAGGGCGGCAGCCTAAGATCCCAGAGCGGAATCCTCCGAAAGGTGTTAGTCGAGCAATTTGCATAAAGGCCATATTTCAGGCCATGTTTCTTGCATTGCCATTGCGGGGTTTCACGGACAATGGGGGTCCGAGGGCAGGACAGACAAAGAGCAAACATGATCGATTTTCTGAAGAGTTTTGAATCCCGAGCATGCCCTGACCACACATTCGTGGTGAAAACCCGCACTAACACCATAGCCAAAGGTTAGACTCTTAGCTCCAACGATGGACGTTTCGACATGCGGCTAAATTCTCAGTCCCTGTTCTCTTTATCTTTATCAACGCAGTTGAGAAACCTGACTGACCCAGATGAGGGGTACCACCAACGTTGGCTACCGACTTAACCTAAACACTTGTGACCGCAGTCTCATGTCATGGCTTCTAGACTCAGCCCTCCACGTCGTATTGTGACTGCCAATCTCTCCCTGTCCTCGGATATGGAGCATGTCGCCCATCCGGAGCCAGCTGTTCAGGTTTTAGTGGAAAATGTGATACAGCAAGAGGAGCTGGACGGAAATGCCTCTCGCGGCACCGTGTATACTCATGCTAGAGTCCCGACCAACAATGACGGAACGTAAGCTAGATCGATCATTTGGCCTGCGTCTTATCATGGCTGGATCGACGTGATGCTGATCCGACCGCAGAGATGTGAGACCAAAAGAGATTTCGAATAACGGAATTATTATACCGAATGGCGCAAATATTCGATTCAACGACCTTGCTCCAGGCCAAGCTGTTCCGATGGTGAGGGATTTTCAATGTCGAGTCCAGTCATATTGTCAATCTAATGAAGAACACCCGATGGGTATTCCTAGCACCGTACCCAGACAACAGACTACAACATTATGATCACTGGTGAACTCTATCTTCTAACGCCGGACGAGTCGGCACCGAGCGGTAATGCCCTCGGCCAGGTGAAGGAGACCGTTTGCAGGCCTGGCGATGTCATAGTCCAGCGAGGAACTCTTCATGCGTAATATTCACCCTCGAGACCTTGATGGCATGATTACTGAAACATGATCTAGATGGGAGAACCGTTCGACTGGGTGGGCAAGATCAATCTCGGTCATGCTCGGTGCAGAGCCAACCAAAGTGGAGGTGGAAGGACAGGAGAGGAAGATTCATCTCAAAGATTTCTTTGGTAAATATTCGGATTCTCCTGAGCCCTGAGGAAGATTACTCCATACTCTACTGTCACCTCGGATTGTGGCGTCATTGTAGGTGATGGAGATCATGTAGTAGATAAAGGCGGCTTTACGGGGCTGTCCTTATCGTTGAACTTCCCGCGAGGGGCTCGGGCCGAGTTCCGGTCAACTTGCGACTCTACCGATAACTATGGAGCTAGGTGCAGAGGTCGTGTCCATTCTCTACTATGATGCTCATGAGAAACGTAATGCACAAGTTCAACAATCGTATTCTTCACTATGTCTCCTCAAAGAGGTCTTAGGATTACCATACCTCGCAATGCTTGCACAAGCTGTCGGTAAGCGACGCCAGTATATTTTGCCCAACGGAGAAAACTCAGCAACGGCTGACACGAGACCACCAAGTTTGAGCAAAGTGAAGTGCGCTGTCAAGGAGAGTAGCAGGACAGGTGCCTGCGATCGATGCTCTGCGAAGAGTATTCCTTGTTCGTATGCGCCGAGAACATCGTCGCCGGATATTTCGCATAAGGTATCGACACCGACTTCTCACGGACAGGTCGAGAGCCAGCCGGATCTTTCAACCTCCCCGATGACTCTATCCCCGGTATATCGACTAAGGCACAAGACACCGATGCTCGACATTGGAAGGGGGCGGCCTGAGGACATTCTTCGTGAACAGGAGCTTACCCAGTCGCTGTTGCTGCTGTATTTCGATAATTTCAACGACGTCCACTTCCTCTTTGATCAGGAGTTATTCCTTAGACAATATGCCGTCGGAGAGATTCCTACAGTAATTCTCTATGCCGTCATGGCTCTAGGCATTAGGTATGACACGCTACAGTATTACCTGCTGGGACTGATTGCAAACACATTGGAGATTCTCCTACGCTCCCTTCCAGGACGAAACACCTCCGTCTCACCGCGGAGAGATCCTGTACGAGCGTGCCAGGATGCTCCTACAGGAAGATTTCGACCGTCCTTCGGTTGTTAACATTCAAGCGTACACCCTGTTGGGCACCTACAATGTGACTTTTGGGGGTTCGATGAAAGGCCATGTCTATCTAGGTATGTTTGCTTGGCACCGAGTGCATGATACGAGCTGGCTAAAAAAAATGGCAATAAGGGTTCGCAACGAACATGCTAAGAGCTCTCCGACTTATGGACGACGATACGGAAGTCGATCCGCTACGTCAGGAGTGCAATCGCCGCTTAGTATGTACCATGGCCCTGATGGACAGACTGTTGTCAGTTCCTCTTCGACTTCCTCCGCACTTCTCTACGGCAGATGCTATCCCTTGTCTTCTCGAAGATGATGAGTTCTGGGCACTGAAAAGGCGAACCCCGATCTTGGCAACTTCCAGAACAAATATCAATCAGGATATAATGACGCTTTCCGAGATGTTATTCTCCGTTTGCAGATCTTACGGCGAGAGCGGCTCCCAAGTCCCCCTGCAGTCTCTCAGACTGCAGTTCTACAATTATTCAAACTCTCTGCCCGAAGCCATGCAGTATAAAAGCACGAACCTCGAACGGCATCGTCAATATCACACGCTTCGAAAGTTTGCGTATATGCACCTCCTTTATCACCATGTCGGCATGTTGATACACTTCCAAACACTACAGGATCCGCAAGCGAACCCTTCAGATGCCTTGGAATGCCACAGACACGCCTATGCTATCGTTGAAATCATTGAGTACTGCTGGACCAAAGCTGGATTTGACCTACACAACTTTTCACTAGGTCAAATATTGACTGTCGCTACTGTCGTACATACGCATGCGTTGCTCACCGCCCCGTCACCTGATGTACTAGAGCAAGTCCGATCCAGAGTTGGTGCGATACGGAACTGTATAGTTCGGGTGCAGGGGCATACGCGGCTCTTCAACTGGGTTGTAAGCAAGTCTCTCGTTATATATCGGCTTCATGTGTCGCTGACAGCCGAAAGCTTCAACACGTGGAAGCGTTTTGGAGAATCTGTTGCCAGAATAACTCATTGACGGCCGGAATGTTCAGCCGAGATCCGCACCTTCTTGCCAAGATGTTGCAGATGGGCAGCTTTTACGAGACTGCCGACCATCGCACGGGCGGTAAGTTGGTTGTTCGACTAGTAAGTGTGTCTCTCAGGCCTGATCGGATTCTATTAGGCCGTCTTCAGCCAGTCGACCACGCTACTTCAACCAAGTCTCCGCTCCATTTGCACATGGGTTTCTCGCCTGCCGCGGAGTTCGGCGAAGCAATGCCTTTCGATAGCGATAACAGTAACTATCTGGGCCAGTGGTCGCGGGACACGAACGTTGAGAATTTCGAGGACTTTGCCTGGATTTTTTCGGACTCCTCATTGTCGGAACTCTATGCTATACCACGAAATTGACGCGATCAGTCATTTTCCGGTCCACGTGAACCCACTGGACAACGAGAACTCCATCGTATGAGAGATATCCACGCTCGACAGGCCGATGAGCAGCTTGTAAGAACCTTCTTGAGCCCGCCAGCATGCGTCGTCTGCGTCGTAGAAACTGAAACTGTACTTGTCTAGATTCAGGATGACCTTTTCTTTCTTACCGGCGTCAATTGCGACCTTGGAAAAAGCCTGCAGTTCCTTCACCGGTCTTGTTCGACCCAGCAGGCGCGTTGGTAGCTGGATGTAACATTGAAGCACAGTTTTCCCAGACCGGCTTCCCAAGTTCTCAATCTCACAATGGACCTGAAGTGTGTCAGACACGTTGGAAATGACGTTGTGGTTCAGAAACATGGCGCTTGATATCGCAAATGTCGTGTAAGATAGGCCAAATCCAAATGGATACAACGGATCCGGGTTTGTCGGCCGGTCATACCACCGGTATCCCACATCGAGACCCTCTTCATACTTGAGAATGAGGTCGTCTCCGACAGGGAAGTTTCCAAAAGAAGAATTGTCCTCAATCTTTCTCGGCCATGACAAAGGAAGCCTGCCGCTCGGGTTGATGAGACCCGACAGGACCGCTGCCACCGAGTCGCCGCCTTCCTGGCCTGGAAACCAAGCTTGGAGGATAGCAGGGACCTTGTCAGAAAACTGCGTCATCCCCACGGGCGAGCCTGAGAAGTTGATGACGACAGTCTTCGGGTTAGATTTGACCACAGAATCAATCAGGTCATACTGATCCGGAGTGAGATCCATTGTGTCGCGGTCGTAGCCCTCAGATTCGAATTCATTAGTAGTGCCGACGCAGACCACAGCGTAGTCGCACTCTTTAGCGGCAATTGACGCTTCTCTTTTGCGCTCTTCGAGATCGATGTTTTCATGGAAGCGGACCGTGCTACCCTGAAACATCATACCAGACACAGGAGGGGCGTGCAGGATGTCGGGTTCACAGGCCCAAGAATGGAGCTGGATGGTATAGCGACGACCGGCATCCATCTTGTACGTGAATCGCCGCTCGAGGTAGCGCTTGAAGAAGTAAAAGGATTCGGGCTTCAGATTGGTTTCCTGCGGGCGCTCAAAGACGACTTTTCCATCGATCAGACAGTCGGCTCGGCCGGTGCTGATGACGGAGAAGATATGGTCGCCGCTAGACGGAGCGACTATATCGAATGTGATCCTCGTGCAATAATCTTCGGCGAGGTAATCTGGCCACTTCTCCTTGATCATATACTCAGGTAAAGCTACCATGTCTTCATGTACCTGGTTCTCGCCAATGACGTTGCCGTTGAACCATTCAATCTTGACTGGCTTAAGAGTAGGCTTCTCCTTCCCAGTCTGGAGGATGATGGATGGTTCTGCATGAGGAACTGCACCAAAGACGGGGACGCCAGATGCGACCCGGACATTGTACCCAAGACTTTGCATGCCATGAATTGGAGTCACGGCGTGCAGGGCGTTGACCCGGGCGCTTCCTCCCCCGCCTTGAACAAGCGACGCTGCGTGTTGCCCGATCATGGCCACTGAAGCACCTCTTGGAATCGGAAGGACTGAAGCGTCGTTCTTCAACAAGACCATTCCCTCGGCTGCCGCAGTCTTGATGAAACCGTCTCGTTTCGCATCTTCGACTTCTCGCTCTGGAGGCTCCTCAGGGTTTTCGAAGCGGCCCAAGCGCTTTGCCAGCTCCAGTACTCGCCCGACTGTCTTGTCGACGAGTGTAGTAGATAAGGTCCCATTTTCAATGAGTCGCAGGACCAGGTCTTTGGTCCTCCACTTCGCCGGTGCTGGCATCTCGATGTCAACACCGGCCTCGATCCCAGGACCGGTTGAGTACGTGCCCATCCAGTCCGAGATGATGAGACCCTTGAAGCCCCATTCTTCTCTCAAAACATCGTTCACGAGACGAGAGCTGTCTGCGACGTATTCGTTGTTGACTTTGTTATAACTACATTCTCCTCGTTAGCGGTCTCTATCTTCACGGTAGGTGACAGGAGCCGAACCTCGTCATGAAGCACCATGGGTCCGAAAGTTTGACGACGAACTGGAACGCTTTTAGGTAGATTTCCCGAAGGGTCTGCTCATCCACCTCGACCGACAGCTTCGTACGCGAGTTCTCAGCTTCGTTGGCGACGAAATGCTTTGGAGTTGCGGCAACCCCTTCATCCTGGCACCCTCTGACGTAGGCCGCAGCGAGCGAGCCGAGGACGAGAGGGTCCTCAGAGTACGTCTCGTAGTTGCGGCCGCCGAGCGGGCTCCGTATCACGTTCAGGGTCGGTCCCAGCAGGATGTTTGCGGCTTTTGATTTTGCTTCTCGCGCGATGCATCTCCCTGTCTCATAGAGGACGCCTGTGTCGAACGTTGCTCCAAGACAAGTGCCGCAGGGAAAACAAGCCGCCTTGATGCCGCTCACATAACTCTCCCCCCTGGCGCCATTGGGACCATCAGTAAGCTTTGAAGGATGTCAGTGGAGGCCGTGATCAAGGTAACTCAATTTCGTGCAAGAATATTTCACGAACCTTGAGATGGGGCACGAACACGCCGTCTCTCTTGATGACGGGCGTGCGCCACCAGTCAGTACCAGCGAGAAACGAGATCTTCTCCTCGAGGGTCAATCTCGAGAGGATGTCGGAGATCTCGTCGTGCATGCCTTGAAGTGAGCCCATCTTGCATGCAATGCACGTCACAAACGAGAAGACTAGAACTGCTTCACGTTACAAGGTTGAGAACTTGTTCACGGGGGGGATCGACTCAACACTCGCTGAGCCTTCAACGGAGCTCGGCCCGGCGACTGACTGGCCTAGGTTGAGATGAGGCCCGGAGGCGGTGCCCCAGTTGCCGAACCGCCCTGATAACTGTTTTCGGTGCGCGGCCGCAGTGGGTTCTCATTGGCTATGCTCCGATATCACCGAATCCATCGAGTCCGGCGTCGGCGGCTACCCACTCCTATTCGCTCCTCGATATCTTTGTTCCCACTAGCCTCCCTATCTCACGGCTGGTCGACCTCCTTATCAGCACTATGCGATTTCCATGAGCCTGTTCGCCATGCACGCTCATGCTTGGTGATATTGAGTCCATCTCAGCGTCGCCAGTATGATACAGAAGTGTCTATATCTAAGAAGCATCTCCCGCAAGCAGGGTCGCATATCCCGAGTCCACAAGGCACCTCATGTTTCAACACCTTCCTGGATCTATCTCCCCATCAGCTAGCCTTGTGCTGCGATCATACTGAGCCAAACTTCTTTGTCGCTGCCATTCCGGACGGTATCGGCTTAGACAAGAGTCTAGTTTTCTAAAATGGCCTCAGAGAAGGGCGATGTCAAAGGTTCCGCGGCCCTCGAAGCTGACGAGACCGCTTCAATCAGCCAGGGTCGCCTCGACACCATCCATAACATCGATGAGCGTGTCCAGCACCTTGCACGGGAGGCGCCGCCATTTTACCGCAACCACAACCTTCTCATCTTGTACATGTTGATGGTCCCGGGATGCATTATTCCAGCTGTCACGCTCGGATTTGACAGTGCTATGATGAATGGACTCCAATCTGTGCCAACATGGCTCTCGTGTAAGAAGCTCTCTCATCGCATGAAAGATAGACTAAGCTCTTGGGCTCACATGTTACATCGTCTCCAGACTTTGGCAACCCGGAGGGTAGCACCCTTGGGATCCTCAATGCCGTTCTCGCTCTCGGCGCTATCTGTGCAACTCCCTTCATCAGTCCCGTATGCGACCGCTGGGGAAGACGAATGGGCATCTTCGTTGGTGCTATCATCATGCTCATTGGCGGCGTCATCCAAGGAGCCTCTGTCCACAGTGCGTCCTGCCATTTCCGAGCTAATAGCTCGCCCGCCTCTGCCTCCAGGTGCAGAGGACTTCCGCCCCCGTAACTGACAATGCTCATTACACTTAGTCGCAATGTTCATCATTTCCCGGTTCGTCATTGGGAGCGGTCTCATCTTCGCGAACGCTTGTGTCCCCGTGCTGATGGGCGAGCTCGCTCACCCGAAAGACCGCATGGTGGTCACATCTTTGTACCAGACTTCCTGGTACATTGGCGCTATCATAGCTGCGTGGACGACATTTGGGACGTTCAGGATCGACAATAACTGGGCCTGGCGGATTCCTTCGTACATGCAGGCAGGTTTTGCCGTGATCCAGATCATGGGAGTCTGGTTCCTTCCAGAATCACCGCGCTTCCTGATCGCCAAGGGTCGGACCAATGAGGCAAAGGCCGTTTTGACCAAATACCATGCCAATGGTGACGAGGAGTCCGCCCTCGTCGACCTGGCGTTTGCTGAGATGCGCGCCACCATCGAGAGCGAGATGACGGCCATGAAGGGCTGGAAGACACTCCTCCAGACGCCGGGGAACCGGCGCAGAATGCTTCTCATGGTCCTGCTTGGGCTCTTCAGCCAGTGGTCGGGCAACGGTCTGGTGAGCTACTACCTGGGAAAGGTCCTCGCCACGGTCGGCGTGACAAGTTCAAACACGCAGACCATCATCAACGGCTGCCTCATGATATTCAACTGGATCACGGCCACTACGTCCGCCTTCTTGACAGCCAAGTTGAAGCGCCGAACGCAGTTTCTCATCTCCGGCTTCGGCATGCTGGCCGTTTTCTCGGCGCAGACGCTGTGTGCTGGGCTCTTCAATGAGCACGGGAACCAGGGCGCGGGCTACGGCGTCGTTGCCATGCTGTTCGTCTACTACGCCTTCTACAACCTCGGCTTCAACGCTCTGGTCTACTCATACCCCGTCGAAGTCCTGCCGTACCCGATCCGGGCCAAGGGGTTCTCGGTGCTTATGTTCTTCGGCAAGGTCGCCAACTTCCTCAACACCTTTGTCAACCCCATCGGACTGCAGGCAATGAGCTGGAAGTACTATGCGGTGTACGTCGGTTGGCTCTGCGTTGAGTGTGGATGTATCTGGGCTTTCTTCGTTGAGACTAAAGGCCCCAGCCTCGAGGCTATTGCGACCGCTTTTGATGGCGAGAGAGTTGCAGTCCATGTCGGGCAGTTGAAAGAGGTTGAGGATAAGACTAAGGAGTAGACATCGTGCATTGATGGCAGGCACCGAGGCCGGATGTTGCATTTATTTCTGCCATATTTGACCGCCCGTGGCTGCCAGCTCATGAAAGCGGGGGAATAACTTCACCCAGATAGTCAATACTCTCGTGATCCTTCTACATTATGATTCTCCTCATCGTCTTCCGTAGTCATGCCCGACGACGGGAATGCTAGTGCTAGCTCACCCACGGCCGGTGTGGCATCCTCCGAGCCACCAGCAGCTGAGAGTCCTACCGGTGTTCTCCCTGGTGGGCACTGGGCGCAAGCCGAATTAGTTTGTGCTACCCACCTTGCTTTTCATGACCATAGCACGCATGCTAAAAAGACCCGTTGCGGGAGCTAAGCCCGCAGAAGATGACAATGACTCGTCTCTCGGCGATGATGCCGTCAGCTCCACGGCTTCGATCACCTCAAGCATTCTCAGATATCGGACAGTGTTAGGGAGGACATACCACAGCGAGCGGGGTAACGCTCAATATTGGTAACGGGATCCGCTCTCATCACGTCCTGATCTCTTGCTGATTTCTTTTAAAGGGGTGCGAATGATGAACAGGCGAGCGAGACCTTGGATCTCGCGTAAGTCATGTCGTAGAGTCCTCAGTCGACGTTGCACTGTGTTGATCTCAAACAGCCATCATTTTCTCACGCTCTGCCTGGACGACAAGCTCCATCTAGCGCCGCTGGCAAAGACCATACAGGTTAGTCCTCGGTAGCTTGTCTAGCTCAATTGGTGTGAAGGCTTACAAGCCTGTCAGAAAGCACTAGATATCGGCACTGGAACAGGCATCTGGGCCATGTAGGTTAAACGCATTCTTATTAGACACGACACATATTGATATCCTGACAGCGATTTTGCCGACCAGTATCCTGACTGTGAGGTGATCGGGACAGATTTGTCTCCCATCCAGCCCAGCTGGGTGCCGCCGAATCTGAAATTGTAGGTCTATAGCACAGTGACTTCATGCCGCCTTACTTACCTATGTGGACAGCGAAATCGATGACTGTACGCAACACTGGACCTATGCCCCTGGTTCCATAGACTTTGTCCATGGGCGCTACCTGCTTGGCAGCATAGGAGATTGGGTTGCACTGGCCAAGGAGGCTTACAAGTCCCTCAAGCCGGGTGGCTTCTTCGAAAGTTACGAAGCGTCGCCTTTTATAGGCAGCGAGGATGGCACCGTAACCGAAACGAGTGCCATGGGCCAGTGGGGCAAGTTGTTTGTGGAGGGCGGGAAGAAGCTCGGGCAGACGTTCACCGTCGTGCCTGATGGGCTGCAGAAGAAAGCCATGGAAGAAGCTGGCTTCGTCGATATTCAGGAGTGGGATTTTAATGTGAGTAACTGTCTGTGCTCGAGATGCAAAGTATAGCACTGGGAACCACTCTAACAATTATATCTACAGGCACCACTGGGCCAGTGGCCAATGGATGCGAAGTTGAAGGAGATTGGGATATATTCTCAATTCGCCCTCGAGAATGATATTCCAGGCTTCGTGTCATTTGTTGCTAATCTGCTGGGGTGGTCGAAAGAGGAGGTTGAGGTGTACGCTGCTCATTTTCGCCGCGAAATGCGCAATAAAGCGCTCCACGGTATTATCAAGCTGAAAGTTGTTTGGGGCAAGAAGCCGGAATGAGCTCAAGAAGCAGAAGCCGAGTTTGTCGGAGGGTCGGTCGGACGACCTACTAACCATTAGGAAACCGTCAGTTGGACAGTCATTGAACGTCAACCTGTCTACAGAGAACTTTTACACCTTTAGAACGCATTTACATCTCCCATAGAATGAAACACTCCGCTTACAAGGCTATAACGTCATTATAAAGTATTATCGTTATGAGAATTCAAGTGCATGGTATATAACAATCTTGCCGCGTACGTACGAGGCTGTTCTGTTAATTTCATCCGACTTGAGCGAAACCAATTCAACTGCCGTAGACAGTCAAGATGGAACCCCTAAGTGAGGATGCTTTACCCATCTCAAGAGTATGATGAGCATCGCTTGCCTCGAGTGCTCCCTGAGAAGGCGGCAAAATCATCTGATAAATTACTATTGTCAGGCCTATTGCACAATGCTGATACGACGAAGAGCTGCAATATATTAGGGATTGTCCCTAATTGACCGAACCCCTGACCCTACATTACATCTAGTGCCTCGGACAGCGTGGGTTTAGACGCGACCCAAGACTCTCGTCTCTATCCACCTGAACGGGACATAAAGGACAGCAGTGATGGCAAACGCCATCTCGAAGCCGATATCTCCGGTCTTCTGCGCAATGGGTCCGGTGTACCAGATCTGCGCCATCCCCGGGATCACTACAGCGAAGCTGAGCGCCGCAGCAGCCAGCGCAGCCACACCCGGAGGCAGCGATCTTGCCGTCTCCCACTGGCTAAGGTCGTAGCTCTCCGCCCTGCCCCGACGGAAGACGAGATGCTCTAGGACGACGACAGCGACGAAGGCGGCAGGCCAGTAGCCGATAACGCCGAGGAAGTTGCTCAGAGACGAGAAGAAGTCGGCCGCGACCCTGATGGAGACAGGGATGATGACGGCAGTGGCAATAATGGTATAGAAGATACGTGGGATCCGGAGTCGAACGAGAAACAAGAGGGCCTGGAAGTTGAGGGTGAGGGCGTAGACTGAGCCGACGACGTTGCCGAGGACGCTCAGGGCCAGGAGAACCAGAAGGAACTTGCCGAAGCCCCCTGCCGGCTCGAGCATGGCCCCCAGCACTCCTCCGACGTCGTTGGTGTTGTAGCCATCTTCCCAAGAAGGGACGTTCGGGACAGCACCACCGATGGCGGCGCCCAGGATCATCAAAGGAATTGCGCCGGTAACGAGGCCGATATAGGAGGGGCTAAAGATTGAAGTCCTGTGAACGTCATTATTAGTGACATGCTATCTACCGGCAGTAAAGAAAGGGGACATACTTCTTCGACCGGCTATCGAAATACGTCGTGAAATCGCTGGCGATCGCCGACCAAGGAAGGAAAAACCCAGCGATGAGGGCCGCAAAGCTAAGCACGCTGCTAGCCGACGCCGGTGCAGCATCAACCTGTTTATGTAGGTGCTTTCCGCCACAGCCGACTGCAACGAGCATTGCGACGAGTGTTGGGAACCACGCGTAACGATCAAACTGGTGGATCACTCGGGAGCCGAAGAATATGATGATGAGGTTGATGATGGCAACGATCACAATGCCGACGTTCACCGAGAGTTTATCTGGGTTGATGGCGGACAGTGCTTGGCCTCCGAGGATGCAGTCTATAATTCCATACCCAGCGAGAGTAGCCATGTTCAAGACAAGGGGGACGGCGGTGCCATAGAGCCTGTATCATATATCTGTAAGCCGATGACATCGATGCTGGCGAAAAAGGAGACGAACCCAAAGGCGTATCGTGCATGTATCATCTGCCGGAGACCGAGGACAGCTCCGAGGTGTGAGAGATATGGTGCAGAGAGGGCAGTGAGCAGACCGAAGAAGAGGATGACAAGGGAACAGTCTCGCAGGCCGAGCCCGTAGCTCAGCGTTCCGGCCATTCCTGTAGAGACACTGAGGGCGAGGAACACGTTAGGTGTAACTGCGACGCGACAGAGAAAGGACGGCGATGGACTGTTGTTGGCTCACGCGATGAGGTTGAAGTTCATGGAGAACCACAAGGTAGACAGGTTGATATAACGGCGATCGGTCTGCTCCTCGGCCGGCACTGGCTCGCTCCCATGCTGCTCAACTCCACGCAGCAATGCCGCTCGCTTCCACAGCATAGAAAGACCATGATCCTTGACTTCAGTAAGCTGACCTTGTACAGGGGCTGGACCCTGCCTCTCTTCAGCCGACTTTTCGGATGCCATGGCTGTATGTGGAAGATATAACGAGATCAGTGCAAAAGGATCGCTTCATGCATGAGACATTACCATACCAGAGTAGGGAGAGAAGTGAAGGACGGGAAGATCATATTTGTATTTGAAGGAGCCCACAGCTCATGGCCAAGACTGTTTGGGTCGTGACTGATGCTAACACAGAGTACCTTTTCCCTAGCTATCAAATATCATAGACGGCCATTGTCTCTCCTCGGCGAGCAGCGTATATCGCCGCCACGAAGAGTCCTATCTTCGGCCAAGAACAACGACGATACAAATTCCCGCCTCTATCAGACCGAAACAGGAAACTATAGCCCCTGTTCCTTGAGCCCACCCCCTTGGCATTCTGGGTCCGCTCACCTCGCGGAGCACCACGACGCATAGACCCCGCGAAGGCATCTGCCTCGAATCTTCAGTGTGGCCTTCATATCTGGAGCCGGCCCCGACAGGGCGGATGACTCTGGGGCGAGATCATGGAACACTGACTCGGTGGTACACGACAGCGGCAATGCTAGCGCGAATGCTAGGGGGTTCTCGCCGTGAGAGCTTCACAGATTGATAAGGGGTCAGACGACTTGAGTGGGTCCAGGCTTGAGCAACTCTGATAACAGGGGGCTATGCCGGAAAAGGAAACTATAGACGCAAACCCGAAGAGGAAAGTATAGACCAGTCGGAAACAAGAGCTGCAGACGAACAAATGAAGACGGAGTGATAATACACGCTGGATTAAGTGGGTGGTGGTATATAATCTCGAGCAGGTTCATCGGTACAGCCTTTCCGGCTTCCCTGTAGTGCCTTGAATCTTTTGGATTGATGTTCCTGCTCTTGTCCATATTGCCATCATGACCCGAATTGTCATTTTTAACACGACTGTTCTGACCCTAGACGATGAGGACAGTTTCTACTATCCGGGAACGGTGGAGATAGAAAATGACCGTATAACAAAGGTCTATAGCGGCGAGCCAAGCAATGGCATTCTCAGTGATCCGTCCGTCACACTCTTGGATGGTACGGACAAATTGGTCATGCCGGGATTTGTCGACTTGCACTTCCATACATCCGTAGCGAAGGTAAACCTCTCTATCTTCGCACGAAAGGAAGAGGGAATGCATCTAATCAGTTAAACAGGGATTCGGAGATGAACTTCCTTTGAAGGAATACCTCGAAGAGGTCTGGTATCCCAGCGTCCGGGCCCTGACCAAGGAGCGGACCTTCACCGGGGCGATGCACTCATACTACACCGCCATAAAGTCTGGGACCACTACCGTCAATGACATGTACCGGTTCGTGGGCTCTCTCGCCGACGCGGCGAGCAAGATCGGCATCAGAGCCGTCCTCAGCAACGAGGTAGCTCTCGCCGAGCATGAGCTCGACCTCATCGAGGACAACGAGATCTCCTTCCGCCAGAACAACGGCAGGGAGTCGGACCGCATCAGGGTCTGGATGGGCCATGAGTGGATGTGCACCTCGAACCTGGAGTTGATGGCTCAGGTGGGCCAGATGAAGAAGAAGCTGGGCACAGGATTGCACATCCACCTCTGTGAGTCAGAGGACGAAGTCCAGCAGATGCAAGCGAAGTTCGGGAAGACGCCAGTAGAGATCGCGTACGAGTCTGACTGCCTCGGCCCCGACACAGTCGCAGCACATTGTGTCCATCTCACAGACAACGACATCGCCCTGCTTGCGAAAACCGGCACCTCCGTTTCGTACGACCCCGGGTCAAACGCCAAGCTCGGAAACGGCATCGTGAGGCTGCAGGACCTGCTGGCGGCCGGTGTCAACGTCGGCATGGGCATCGACGCCTTTGAGTGCGAGAACAGCCCGGATATGTTCGAGCTCATGAAGTTCGGCTCGCTCATCCAGCGGGCCCTGCATAAGGATGCGTCGCTGGCGAAACCATACAACATCTTGCGTATGGCAACTAGAAACGGAGCTAAAGCCCTTGGGATCGATGCTGGTGCGATCGCACCAGGGAAGAAGGCGGATATCATCGTGGTGGATCTCACCAAGAACCAGATGTTCACACCACTCCTGAAAGATCCCAAGAATCGCAAGACGATGTTGGAAAGCCATCTTGTCTTTGGCTGTAATGGCTCGGCAGTTCAACATTCCATTATCGACGGGAAATTGGTAATGCAGGATTCCAAAGTGTTGGCGGTCGACGAAGAGGTGCTGCGGAAGGAAATGGATGCCATGTTCGAAGTTATTTCCGAAGAGATGAAAGCACTCATCAAGACAGTCGATTAGCGCAAGGCAGATATAATCGTTAGAGATAAGACAGGCCAGATCAAAGAGATCTAAACACTCAATACAGGATGAGGTCGATATCTCTGTCTGCAACCAACAATCAGTATCTACCGTCTGAGCCCGGAAGTTTGGCGGGAAACGCTTACCAACAAAATCTTCCCAGGACACATTGGCGTTGGATTCACCATACTCATCTCGGTGAGCCCAGAGAGTCTCAAGCACCTTCATACTATGCCGAACCGTGACAATTTGATACATCCCCACCATGCGTCCCAGCAAGTTCCTCACTTGCTGCCTGTCAGTCGTCTTCACAGCTCCACACCCTGCGGAGAAGAGGGGGAAGAGGAGAACAATGCCTGGGCATGGTCCGTTGAGTAGTTCCACCCCGGAAACAAGCGTCAGAATGCGGTGTACGATCTCTTGTATCTCGTTCGCTGAGGAGGGAAGGCGCCGGACTCTCTGGTAGATATGCAACATGGCTGCTTGATGGTAGGATTCGTTGATATTGATGTATTCTTCTCTTCGAGCTGGAAGCAAAGTGGCCAAGAGTCCCGACCCCATGTTGGAATGCCTCGTCTGGGCGGCCACTCGTAACTTCCATATGAGCTCTGAGCATCGTTGTTCTAAACTTGCGGAAGAATGTAGCTCTGTGTTGACCAGTGCGTGCTCTCGCTCTTTCACAAGAGCACCAATCTCCACGAAAACATGGAAGAGGTCGGCCGAGTAGGCTGTGAACTCATCGATACGTTGACTACGATTCTTCCCGCCGGCCATATGAAGAGCTTGTTCTGAAATGGAGTCTCCGGGAGGGGAACCGGACATACTTGCAAGCGCCACAATTGAGACGAAACATCTGGCGATAAAGGCCCTTGTGGGGTTATCAGACTGCATGCTCCATGCTGATAAATCGCTGTTGAACAGAGAGGCAGCCCCCTCAAGATGCAGCCTCCAAGAGTGGGCCTTCTTCCCTCCTGCTACGACCTCGGCGTAGCAGAGCATCAAAATGGTCGCCATTGTAGCCTCTGTCGGATAGCCAACAGAATCAGAGAGCCTCGAGCGCAGCTGTTCGACGGCCACCACTTGCAAAAGGGCCAGCTGCTTCGAACTCTGCGTTAACCCGGCATTGATTCGGTGTACAGCCGCCAGATTAAGCATGGAAGCCATGACATGAGACGTATCGGCTGCCATGGGCATGAATGTCGCGCAAAAGTCTCTCTTGACGACTTCGTCACAGGAAAAAGAATCTACGGCGTGGGTGAAGTAGTCGAGGAGCGACTTGTACGCCGACGGAAGGCCGGGCAGGAAAGACGGAGTCGCCACCATGGGCGGCAACAGTCTTCCTTGGTGACGAACCACTAGGGCCTCTGAAGAAATCTGCAACTCCTGCCCGCAGAGCCCACCTGCAGAAGGCTCTGGCAGAGGTTCCGGTTGGATGGCAGCCGCTGGCGCCACGGCCATCGGCTCAGCGATTCCATATACGAAGGGTGCGTCAGGGCGAGAATTTTCTGTTCTCTGCTGTCAGCGCTAGTCGACATGCCAGTCGGCCTGGATGGATCACCTTTGGAATCTGCGTGTGTTGTCTGAATGCGCACAACCGGTGTAGACTGGCCAGTCGTGCCTGACATGCACTGCCCGAAGGTCGATCTGCGGAAGGGCCGGCCGCCCCATGTGATGCGGAGCCCGTACTGGCATGTCCGCCCGTGACTCCGGCAGACATCACAGACAGGTCGCTGCTCGTCGCATTTCCGGTGATGCCGTCGACAAGGAAGGCAGCCCGACCTAGATCGGGGCGTGCATCTCTTCTTCCGCGTTGAATCATTCATCTCAGGAGCAGCTAGGATGGCGTCCACTCTTCGGGCAAGCCCGGTACAGCTGTGCCTGTCCAAGTGAATGCAGGTATGTCGACAAGTTCCATGCCTTGCCTCGCCATGTCACCGTTGAGAAAGGGAGAGGACGAGGCGCCGTACGGTATGCGCTACTCGAAGGATGGGGTCTTTGGACTCGGGACAATTGACGAAGTCATTAGCACTGCTTAGTCATGCGGAAAGCTAAGAAATCACGTGTACCCCCGGAGCCAGACCCATCCCGTATGCATTGCGCGGTCATTTCACTCTACAATTTTACTGCACAGGTCCTAGTTACCAATAGAAGCCGTACCTATGGGTGTCTGAAGCGGGGCGGAATTCTAGCCTCTAGGTACTGTCAACTTACGAGCACATCACCGGCGCAGGATCCAACGTTGCTCCCT